>JAWWEV010000001.1:105769944-105813929 GCA_035583235.1 Hafferia zeledoni | reverse complement strand
CTTGGCAAGCTCTTCTGCCAGCTCCCTCATCACCCTGGGATGGATCCCGTCTGGTCCCATAGACTTGTGAGGATCCATCTGGCTCAGTAAGTCACTAATTATATCCTCCTGGAATACAGGGGGGCTATTCGGCTTCCTATCTCCGTCTACCAGCTCCAGAGGCCAGTTGTCCTGAGGGCCACCTGTCTTACTGGTAAAAAACTGAGGCAAAGTAGGTGTTAAGTACCTCAGCCTTCTCCTCATCTTTGTTAACTATATTTCCCTCCAAGTCTAACAGAGAATGGAGGTTTTCCCCTCCTTTTGTTATTAAGGTAGTTAGAGAATGACTTTTTGTTATCCCTAACCGAATTGGCCACATTAACTTCAAATTGCACTTTTCTTTCCCTGATTTTTTTTCTGCATGACCTAGCTCTCTTTGTAAATTCTTCATAAGTAGCCAGCCCTTTTTTCCACAGTTGGTAAACTTTCTTTTTCTTTTGAGGATCTAAAGAAAAACTGGTAATATCACCTGTGGTGCTGCTGCAAATCAAATGTTCAAGAGCAACAGCCAATAACCCCTCTGAAATGCAGAAGGACAAGGAAATTTGATGGAATATTGCTTTGCACTTTTTGTGACCACCAGCTCCTGTTCAAAGCTGAGTACTGAATATTAGTCAACTGTCCTTTGTGAAAGTCACTTAAAAGAAATTGCAGGAAGTGCAGAATCAAGCATCAACATTTACAATTTTAATAACTGCTAGTAAAGTGAATAAAAATGTATCTCTCTTCTGGATCAGAACCTTGACTTACAAATGGGTCCATTCAGCTGTTTGCACAAATCTAGCAATGGTTCTCAGTTCAAGGATTTCTTACGAAGCCTCCATTGGACCTAAGAAGGGCTTTGAAAACTTATTTTTAGATAGTAAAGGACAGAAGGGATCAGCAGAATGATGGAGTCTGACCTCCTGCATAATCCTGCACCTCCTCCACAGCAGGACATGAGCTGCTTTTTGTAATGAGATGAAGTGAAGCCAAAATTTGGAGCACTGGTTGCTGCGTCTGTTTGAGTTGCCGTGTTGTGCATATGCCTCACTGGATTTAGAAAATGACCCTGCAAAACTCAGGAGTAGCTAGACACATTAAATTTCTCTCCTAGGACAGTCTAATAAACATTTCTAAGCCTGACACACTCTGTGTGACACAGGAAAAACCCACGTTTAGTTTTATTGCAGATGGTACTTTTGAGTCTCAGAACAGTTGCAGTGGGTGAGGGAGGATCTTTGGCCAGGGACTGTACAGACGCAGCAGGTACTGAGAAGCCTGCAGTCTACAGACAGGCAGAGGCACAATGCTGAGATACACAAACTAACTTTAGAATATCTGGATCAGACAGTGAAAGTAATAGAACTACTGCTAATGCACTAAACTGAGCTGCTGCTGTTTTATATTACTTCTAAATGTGAAAGAGCACTAAAACATTTCAGGTGCCAGTATAGAGACAGAAATCTGTATATATAGCACATTGTTAAGTAAAGAATGAAAGTAGAAAGTAAAATGATTTCCACTTTTGTCACAACTTAGTCCCAAACCTATGCTTATAAAGTGTCCTTAATGAGATGTCAGGTTCCAGAAGGACCTGGGCTGCAGCCAACTGCCAGAGAGAGATCACAGCAAGAAGTGGAAATCATTCTAGAGAGATTGACTGGAATTTGCTGAGGAAAGAAAATCAATCAAGACTGGCACTTGCAGGGAGATGAACAGAGCTCCTGTATGGGAACATCACCAAGGATCCAAAACTGAGGAGAGAAGGACAGCAGAGGCAGATAACATTCCATCTCTAGAAAGGAAGATAGCTCATGAAATGGCATACCATGGGCACAGAATTTGAAACAACAGTGACAGCTTCTTAAGTGCATTATGCTAGGAGAAGACCCCAAAACTGAGCTAAGCAACAAAGGTGTACTTTCCTTAAGGAGGAATTCATTGTATTCCCTCTGAATTTCAGGGTGATTGAGGCTAGGCTAGTCACAGGCAGCAACATGTCTGAGATGGCACAGGAGTGGTGGACATTCACACACATTCACAGGAAGATAAAGAAGGAGACTGCTGCTCCCTGATGCTGCCACAGAGTACAGGAGTGGGTGTAGCTGCAGCAGTGGAGGCAGAGTCATGCTTGGCAGCTTCTCTCCTGAGGTGTCAGGGAAGAGCCTGTGCTTCCAGATATGCTGAGAAAAGGGCAGAGTCTACAGATAATAGCTTAAATGCTTCTGTAATCTATTTCTCAGCAAATTAAAAAAATGGACTTCTTGCCTCCGTAGATTTTACAATTTCATTATTTTGTGGCTTATTCATATTCGATTATTGTACTGTATGTATTATTGTAGATCTAATGGGGACAGTTTTCTTACTCTCATGCATTAAACAGCTGTAGAAAGCAGGGGGAAAAGCAGCATATGAAAGAATTATAATGAACCAATTCATGCAAATTTTGTTTTTGCACTAAAACTATAGCAAGTTCTATGTCTCAGTCAGCTCTATTAAAAACATTCCCAAAGCCTCCTTATGCATCTAAGCTCAAAATCAGCATTTGACTTCTGATTTCTTGAGGAGGCAGTTTCCTTTAGTGCTACGGATCTCCCTGACTCCTGTGCTGCTTTCAGCTGTGACTGTGATACTTGCTTCTCTTCTTCGCTCTATGATTGATTGCTTCTTCAGCATGTCCTTCAGATAAGTCCTTTTCCCTTCCCTCTCCCATTCCATTCCCTGCTAATTTTCCCAGAGGTGTCCTGGAACTTTCTCCTCATCCCTTTGTTTTTCTGTTACTAAGATGGTAGTTCAACAATGATCCTTACCCTGAGAACTTGTAAATGTCTCTGTGGCTGTCTTGTCTCCTTTCCAAGACAATATTTTTCCCCACCTCCAATTCTCATCAATGGATGTCAACTTCAAGACAGTTCACTTATTTGTCTACTGCTTTCTTAAATGATCATTGTGAACACCACCACAACCACATTAATGAAAGTGAAATACTGATCCAGAGCCCATTCCTATGCCTCTTAAATTTGTATGTAAGACTGCAAACAGAAAACCATCATGAAGTTGACCTCCCTATATCAGATCTGGAGTTTGTTACATCTCTGTCTGTTCTCACAGATTGCATCTTAAATTCTTCCAAAGCAACAGACAAATTTGGAAGGACCGTAGCTTTAATAGTCAGTTTCTTCCAAGCTCCATTTTCAGGCAGAATGAATTTAAATTACTGGAGGAGAACCTGGTAAATATTCTGTAGCCAATTTTTACTTAATGGTGTCTCCACAGTTTTACACCTTCGCTATTAAAGTTGTGCTAGTAATTAAGGAATAGTGATTGTGCAAAGTATTTAAGTAACTGAGTTAGTGAACTGAGATTACTCTACAGTTAATGAGGTTAAAATTGCTGGTTCCTGCATAAAGTATTTAATTCTATGAGCAGTCATTTTGAGTTTGTTATTGCCTGCACCAGTCCCTTAAGCTAGCATTGATGCACATATTTTGTCTTGAAATTACATGCACTTAATTCCCAAAGTATTATTCTAAGTGATGAAAATGTTGAGGTATTTGTGTAACTTTCAGTTAGGTTTTCGATTTACAGCAATGCTTGAACAGGGGAATTTGTCATTCCCTAAACTGTCATTGAAAACACACTTGTACCATCAATGTGATGCTGAAGAAGATGTTATACTGTTGACCTACTGTCAGCTCCTGTGGGTTGAGGCTTTTTTTTTTGATGGGAGTTTTGAGATGATGGAATATAAATCCATCAGATGAAATTGGTGGTTCAGCTATGGCCTTCCAACAGTGATTTCCTGTACTTGGACTGCTTTTAAAGTCTTGTTATTTCAAATAATCTAAATTGGAATTTACTTAATAGCTTTTTTAAAGAGTAAATGAGGGGCCAAGTCTGGGAGAACAGACTTAAGGAAGTCATGTCAGTCATCCAGCCTATAAAGTGTTTTCCACAGGAGCAACTGCTATGTATGGAGCAACACAGACAGCAGGGAAAGCCCCCTTGCCTCTGGGGTGGCAGCGTCAGAGCCTGGAGCATGATTCTACATACCTCCCAGTAGTTTGGCCCTCTGCACTCAAGGCCATATCTCTGGTTAGTAACAGATATTTGAGAAGCCTTTTCTGTCGTGGAGCTTTATGAGCAAAAGCTGGAAGAAGGTATCCCATGGCAGAGACTTCCCACAGCTGCTTGGGAATGAGATGAGTTCCTGCCTGGGACACTCTCACAGTAGGTTTTGCAGCTTGTTGCTTGTGCCTGTCCCCACACTGGATCCTGGCCCTCACTTGTGGACTGATTTCTTGACCTCAGGCCTGATGGCTTATTACTTATTTGGGATTGTTCAGCCTTCAGGGTCTGGGGAGACCTTATAGCAGCCTTCTTGTACCTAAAGGGAACTTGCAAAATAAAGAAGGAGAGGAACTTTTTACATGGTAATGGTTTTAAACTGAAGGAGGTTTGATTTAGATTAGATTTAAGAAAGAAACTTTTTAAAAAATGAGAGTGGCAAGCGCTGAAAGAAGTTACCCAGAGATGCTCCATCCATGGAAATATTCAGATCAGGTTGTATGGGGCTGTGAAAAAGCTGATCCAGCTAAAGATGCCTGTGCTTATTGCAGGGGTGTTGGACTAGATGATTTTTAAAAGGTCCCTTTCAACTCAAACTATTCTATGATTCTGTGGTTATGAACTTACCTGTTCTCGGATTTCACCCCACACAGTATGGTAAGACAGCTCTTGCTGCTGATATTGCCTTTGCCAGCTTTGTCACCATGCTTGGCTTCCTGCTCCGTTTTCCTCATGGAACAGCTAACAAGATCTTGGTGCTTCCTGATGTAGTAGGACCAGAGAGCACCATAGCACATCCAGATCGGATGCAATCATGGAATCATGGAAGCACTTCCCTCCAAATCCCTGTGCGTGAGACTGACAAATACCAGAATTTGCATCTCTGGGGAGCTCGTTGATTCTCCTATTTTCAAGTCTGAAAAGCGGAGGAAGAAAATCAGAGACTGTGTCATTTGAAAAACATTGCAAAGACCAAAGAAAAAAAAATACTTTAGGCTTGCTCAGGAATTCCTTGATTTTCGCTTGCTGCCTTCCATTAGTTACTGGTCTGTCAGTGTCTTTTCAAAACTGCATTTGGAAGTTTTTGTCACAGGATACTCTGTAAACCCAAACTCCAAATAGCTTAAAAAATGTTACAAAAGTAAAAGAAATACCCATAGGTCCATGTCAGGAAATCATGGAGCCCCCAGTGGTAGAGGAGGGGAAGATAATTCTGCACTTGTGTGGCTTCCTAAATGTTTTCCCTGTGCAGCCATCATAGACCGTTCATTATGAACCATACAATGCTGGAAACAGACTGCTAAGCTTTGATGTTATTGAATTAATCTGTTCTAATGCCAAAATCATGCTCTATTCTTTGATGTGGGTAATATTCTGGGATGCCAGAATAATAGTCTTCTCCTTGTGAATTCTGATGGCACTGACACACAGGGAACAGGAGCCATTGCAAGACTTCTGGCTTTGTTTCTTTCTGAAGTGATTTGATGCCACTTAAGTACTTAATTGCTGAGACCAAGACAGAGGAGCTGTAGGCTCTTTCCTCACCTGAGTTTTTGCAAGAAGTTAGCAGAGCCTGACAAGTTCTTCTGGAAAACAGCAGGGGATTAGATGAGTATGTACTTAGTAGAAGTTACTCGCTTCTCTAGGCATGCAGGCACTATGTAAAAGGTTGCTACCTACTGGTCCACGAGATGTTTGGAAGATAATGTGGCCCACTTCTATTACACATCCTCCCAGGAAACCTGTAACTTCTGGTCATAAGAGCTCTATGTTTTATTCCTTTCCTCCATATGGTGTGTGAAGGGGGACTGGCGAGTAGGGGGGATCAGAAAGGGTGGCTCTTTTTACCTTTCTTTTTATTCTTACAAGAATATATGAACATAACACACACTGGCAAAACCAGCTAAATTTCAAGTGTAGCACTGAATTACTATGAGTGTCAAAAGCAAACTGAGAGTCAAGTACCAGTGAAGTATGTTGTAAGGTTCAGTTATCATGGATGTCATGGGTCACGCTCGGTATGCCTCAACCACACTCCCCAATTACTGTAAAACTGACTGGTACCCTCTCATGCATTTGAAACTGGTTTTTGTATTCTAGAAATGGTTCATGTGAGATACTGCCATGGCTCAGTGCCTTAAATAGTAGCCATAAAAAAGGACATGCAAAGATCGAATCCTTGCTAGGAGATAAAAGTCACGATCCATCAAATTAGAAATGTGCTGGCAAAACATCTTGTTTTCTTGGTGTATGTGATAAGGCCATAGGAAGTTGCTTAATAATAACATAAGAGAATGAAAATAGTGCCAAAGATGCACCCTGGTGTTGTTTTGGCTGAGAAATATGATACCTGCATTCAGGTATATCCTTCTCTCACTAGAGATAAATATTTTTCACTAGGGAGATAAATATGCAACATGTACAGCATGTATAAAGTTACAAGATTTGCTTTGCAATAGGGTACAACAGTTATTGCAGCATATCCTTTCCTGGCATGATTTTCACTGATTACTGTAAGAGTTTTCTGGAATGGTACATCCTATGGAATCCATGTCACTTGTGCTGTCCCTCTCTCTTGAAGCTAATCGAAGTAGGTTGAAAAAGTCAAAGGCCTTAAAGAATAAAAATGTAAATAACTGGGGCTGCCCAGAATAGTTGTTGCAGTACATGCTAGGCACCAGGAGCAGGTATTGCTATTTGAATGTCTTAATTCCCTTAGGAGGAATTTTAAGGCCATTAAAGGCACTCAATCAACCCTCTGAGTGGTTGGTTGTTGCTTTGTTGGTTTTTTTTAGGGGGGAGGGGGTGTGTAGTTTTTGGAAAAATTACCGTTGTTCTATCTTCTTAGCATGTATTAGAATTAAAACATATATATAGGATTTGAAAACTACACAGCTTAAAAACAAAGGCCATTTTGAACTATTGTCATTTGGTGAGTCTTACTGAAGTGAATATAACTATGCTCATCTACCACAGGCTTAAAGCTAGAAAAAGCCGATTAGTCTTGTCTTCAAATTCTTTTTCTATGTAAAAATATAAAGATTAGAAGATTCCTTTTTTTCCTACTTTTGTTAGAGGACCTTTCAAATTCAGACTTTTTGACTGCTATGCTTAAAAGAAATAATATTAAAACACACATGAAGCTGGTTACATAAGCCAGTTCTGCTTTTATCCTACAGACATTAGTCTTTTCTTTAGTTTGCTCAATTTTCTTCATAGATTTATAAAGATCTACGAAGCTCATTTCTTCACAGTTGTGAGGGTATGAATGAGTACAGTCAGCTTTATTCTTTAAGTCACAAAGGGTAGGAATAGTTTTGTAGTACAAATCTTTAGTTCTTAATCTTGAATCACAAATGGCAGTGTTGAGCTCACCAATGAATACTTAGTCAAGGAATTTTGTTGCCATTAAAAGATGGAATGTGGAACCACAGGAGAAAACCTTTTCACCCTGCGGGTGACCAAGCACTGGCACAGATTGCTCAGGGAGGCTGTTGAGTTTCCATCCTTGCATCCTTGGAGATAATCTGGAGTTGTCCAGACAAGTTCCTTGTCAGCCAGCACTGGGTGGCCCTGCTTGAGTAGAGAAGGCTGGACAAGGTCACCTCCAGAGGTCCCTCTCTACCTCAACCATTCTGCGAGTCGGTGGTTACGTAATATTTAAAAAAAAAAAAAAAAAAAAAGCTTTGTTGTTTGAGGTTTTTTCACTTCAGACTGAAATTTGGAAATGTGTGGGTGTTTGTGTAGAAGTTCAATGTCAGCAACATTGCTTGCTGGGTTTTAAAAAGGAAGCCAGGGAATTAGCTTAGCCATGTATCATGAAAATTAGTTCCAGATTGAGAAGCCTATTTGTATATGCGAAGGAGATGTTTAAATTCTGGTCAATGTGGTCAACACATGGGCAACAGGGTTGGTTGGTTGGTAGCTTCCCAAGAGTGATTCAGGCCTCTGTAGAGCAGAAGCCTATGGGGCAGTGAGGTGAGTCCCTCTGTAGACTTCCTGAGTACAGCAGGAGCAGCAGTACCTGCCACGCATAGAGTCTTCTGTTCCGATCTCTAGCTGAGTCCCACTCAAAGCACCTCATTAAAAGTAGAGAGCATGCAGACTGGAAAATGTATCTACACAAAGCAGACTTTGGCTAAATTAAGAGGAGTAATGGGAAGGGTCTTCTTGTAAAAAATGTATCATGACCCAGGGGCTTTTATTACTCAAAGGGTTGTATTTTCATGTTTTCAGAGATACTGCACCTTTAGCAACAAATTGTACTCCATGCATCGCTTGGACAAAGATTTGATCAAAGAGATGGATTTACTTGCTCCTGATGTGTGTAACAAGTGAAAATGTCCCTGCTTGGGATGAGCTCTTTATTTTTTTTAGATAAAAATCCATAGCTATCACATGTGCTGGGTAACTTCCAGTTATCCAGAATCCAGTACCTCCTAGTTCTGTTTATTTATCAGCCTCACTGCCTGACGTATTCAGCATGAAAAATGGACATATCCATCTGTAACACTGTTTTGTGCAAACATTAAAAACAAGGAGAAAACCTCCCCTATAACATGTAACTCCAAAGAGTTCTACCTAATTTTAAATACTTAAAATCAAACTCATCACTAAATCATGGACTTCAGAAATATATATGATAGCCTACTATAAAATCTGACTTCTGTATGCACAAAATACAGAGAGAAGATTTCCCTGGGGATTCAGGGAGAGGGTTGCTTTTGGGATAACTAAAAGTTCAGATCCAATGCCATGTGCTAGACACAGGGTGGTGAGTTCTGGATATATTTTTTTATTGTGTGTTTGTTTTGACTGAGAGGATTGTGGCTTAAACTGCCATTTTCCTCTTGGAGCAGGAGGTGGTAAGAAATAAATGTGCATTTCGTTATCCATCACTGAACAAGCTACCAACCTGTTGGTTTGCCTTTACTGAAGTGTGCAGATTTTATTCTTTGTCTTTTTTCTGGGTGGTACTGACTTGGCTGTGAAGAGATTCCTTCAGCTTCATGAAGAATAAACTTCAGGTTTTTTAACATTGCAGCAGAAGAGAAAAATGTTAATGTTTCCCTCCACAGTCAAGGAGGTGATTTCTGCATTAAAACTCTTATCTATTTACACTGTGCTAATTATACTGCAAGATCCTGAATAGGTTCTTTTACCTCTTCTGTCTTCCAAGGGTAAATAATCTTTGTCCTAATAGCCCTATCATAATATTGTGTTCCTTCAGTGACACCATGCTGACATCCAGTGCCACCAATGCAAACAATTAACACCAGACTGGGCTACTAAGCCTTAGGATGTGTAAAGAAGCACTTTGTGAGTCAGTACACGGAGTTTGTCCATAGACTGAATGCAGTTACTCTGTGACTGTCTTCATATGAAGGAAACACATCCTGTAAGTTTAATACCACACCACTGTTTTCAGTTGATGTTGATTGCACTTTAACTATCTAAATGCAGTATATAGAATGGTAAGTTTGTCGTGGTCCTTGAAGAAGGCAGGTGTGAGGATGATGGACCAGTGAGAGTGTGTCAAGAATCCAAGTATGAAACAATATTTACTTGCAAAGGACAGGAAGCACATCCGTTTGCTGAGAATTGCCACAAAAATGAGTTGAAAAGAAAAGGAGCTGAACTTAGAACAAGCTGGTCAGCTGCAGGAAAATGGTTCCAGGTTATGGAGACGTAAATACGTGTAACAGTACCCTCTGTCTCCCTGACTGTTTTAAGTGAAGAATGCATAATGTGGGATGTGCATATTTATCTGTCTAGTGAGATATATTTATCTTTAATGAGAGATATGAGCAGAAAATGAACCGTAGTGACATATGGTTAACACCAAGGAGAACTTGGGATCAGATATTAACTAATACGGTAATTTTATATAGCACCAGAGCAAAGAGTCTCTACTAGGCTGGTCACCAAATCTCAGCTGGTTTATTGTTTGCTCTGAGCATCTCAGAGAGACAGCTGTCCTCATATGTGCTGTTAGTTTTTTCTAACTAGAGATTATTTTTTGGGGGTGGAGTGGGGGTGGCTTTGAAAACCAAACAGATGAGTTACATATTCCATCTGGTCAGACAGGCTTCTTGATGATAAAATCATGTGCTTGCCAGTAATTTGGATTGGTAAAAATGGTCTGTTTCACTTAATCCTTCATTCAGGAAGTGTCTTGCATTCTTGTACTTACTGTTTTTTTACAACATTGGGAGGTGGGAAGTGGGGTGGGGGCAGAGAGGAAGGAAGAAGTGATGGCCCTGGAAGGTGCTTAAAGATTCCAGGAAATTGGTAGGCTGGACTTGTTAAGGCTTGTGAAATGGTTTTTGACTCAGGCTTTCAAATGAAAAAATGAGATATTAGAAGGATGATAGTCTTTTATCTGCTGAGGAAGATGGATGGGTATGACTTAAGATGTCATGTATATGAATGGGTGCTATAAAGGGATCATTCTAATGACATGCTGTAAAAGACAACTGTCAGGAATAAATTATTCTTGTCTTCTGATGATATTGATGATAATGCACTCAAATTCCCCATGACACATTTCCCCACCCAAAGTTAAAAGCTTTTCCTAAAATGTTTAATGGGCGCAAAGATCTTCGTTGTGCATTTCCAACTCCATGAAAAACATTGGGTAGTGGCTTACATAAGAGCAATTTTGCCTGCAATTAGTGTGTTTGCATACAAGTACACAGGCTTTGATTAAGCAAAGGAAAGTATTTAAGTGCATGTGTAAGTACCTTTCAGCAGCGAAGCGATGAAACTGAAATGTGAAAGAGGAAAACCTGATTTCAAAAGTAACAGGGCTGGTAAGAACAGCAGTTCTGAGCAGCTGAGCAGCTCAGGGCTCTGGTGGGGATGGAGATGAGTTGTGTGTATCTAACTGCAGAGATGCCTGCACAGAAGTCACATTCTGCCTGTGCAGCCCAAGACGAGCACCACACTTTACTTGTTCTAAGGAGCAGCACTGGGAACAGAGGGAAAGAAAGACAAAGGCCAGAAACACTGTGGGGAAGGCAAGGATCTGTCTGCAGGTATTGACCACTAGCTCCAGTGTGACTGTGTTGAGTCTAGAGGTGAGGGCCTTCAGTCTGAAGGGAAGCTGAATTACCTGTGACTCCCACATTAACAGTGTGAAGCTGCCTGCTTAGAAGTGCTGTAAGGCTGCAGAGGGAACGTCATGTCTACCCATGGGCACCAGTTTGGAGAAATCAACAAACTTGCATACTTGAACATGCTTGGGGAAAAGACACAACAGAGGGACTGTGGCCATGGTTGACCCATGATGGGACAGGGACATCCTTGAGGTACTGGGGCTCATGGGCAACCCACAGTGGGAAAGGGAAACTGAGGAGCAGCATGGCAGGAAGGCAGTGACCACAGGGTCCTAGAATGAATGACACTGCTTCAGCCTCCCACACTGTCATGCCTCACTGGAGGAATTTTGGTGCACTGAGATTAAAAAAAGGCAAAAATAAGTGTACTTGAGAGCAGGAAGAGAAAAGACAGGAGTTTAAATAGGTTTTTTCACAGTGATTTCTGTTTAGCTTTTTTGCCTCCTCATTGTGAACCAGTGACTGTAGGTTTGTGTTGGTTGGCAGTAAATTAAGTCAAGTAAAATTCTCTGACTTGATGCAGCTTTACCTTCAACAGACTGCTACAAGAAGTGATGGGCTAAATTACAGTAAAGAAAATGTAGCCTGAGCTTTTGGAGAAGTTTTCTAATGGTAAAGGAGGCTGATCACAGATTGGATTGCTGAGAGAGGCTGTGGAGCCGCTGGAGGATTTAAGAGTAGATTAAATGAACTTCTGTCAAGAACAATTTAGAAGAAGTTGATCCTACCTTTGGGATGAAGGGGCGAATTAGGTGACCCTCTTGAGGTGCTCCTGAGCCCTGTTGCGTTTGATTTCTATGACACTGACATGGTCTATGTACCCCTGGGAGAAAAGAGGATACTGAGCTTAATTATCAGAAGGCAGTTTCAGTCAGCAGGAGGTGTTTCCTGAGGAGAGATGGCTTGAGACAGAACGCTGAGGATGTTAAAGAGGTGAAGGATACAATTAAATGAGATTACATAATGCTGTATTCGTAATTAGGTTGACAGAAAAGTGAATCTCTTTTCATTTAACTTAGTACTGACTATGCGTCTCAGAATGGTCTTCCTTAATTCAATGTATATTAAAAAATTGTATCTTCAAGTGCTGTTCAGGCCACTCTGTGGGCAGCAAGGTGCTGGCCTTGACGGTACTTAGGAATTAGGGAGCCACTGAGGATGCACTCACAGCCACCTCAGGCTGCAGCTGCTTTAGACAGAATGGTTCCCAACTCCAGCTTCAGCTTGACTGTACATACTGAGTCTCAAGCTCCTTGCAGCACTTCTGTCAAGGACAAGCACAATTTCACCCTTCTGCCTACTACATTAATTCAGATGGCTATTTTGAGGTTAAGGCCATGTTGGCTTTGAACTGCAGCCGGTAATGAACACCTGGATGGACTTTGCTTTATTGACGGAGGTATTATTATTAATTATTAAACCATTTCTTGTAATATTTAATTATTCCCCCCATTTTGTGATGAGCAACCAGTGCCATTATTACCTGTAACCAAATAACCATCCCCATTTATCATACTAATTGTGTCTTAATGAGGAAGGACGTGGGACTGGGGGAGTTATCTACCCTGAACAATTTTGGAAAGTAGCTTCCTATGGTGATGATCACAGGCTGTAAGAATTAGGTATGCTGGGTGCTATACTTATCATGAAGCTTAAATGCAATAAAAATTCATCACATGGTAATAGGGTTCAAAAACACAATGAACTGCCATAGTAAATGTGGAAACACAAAAATGGAATATGAAAAAAATTGCTTCCTCTTGCATGGTTTTCCCACACAAGGGGATAACTCCTTTTCATTTTATTGTACATGGAACTGGAAGAGTATCACAGCAAAGATGCTGTGCTGAATTGCATATAGCTTTAGGAGGAAGACTGGGTTTTGCTTCCTTATGCATCCGCCCTGGTTTTCTCCCTGGTCCAGCAATATTGCGCTGGATGCATTCCTGCAGAGCCCTTGAATATGCCCTATACCGTTGATAGTCTGTGTTTTTTAGAAGGGAGCAGAATAGTGGACCTGAGATCTGAGTTATGGATTCAAAGAAAAAGTGTGGTCTACTACTAGCCAGCTATCTGTCTGCAGATAATTACCTTACAGATAGATAAATTGTACCCTTTTCCTCCTGTCTTTGCATTTTACCATGAAAAAGATTCACAAAGGTTTTAACACAATAATGTTCATACAACAGGGAAATCCCGGACAAATATTGTGGAGACAATATCCACTTGAGTTTAATACAGTCAATAATCTACTCAAGGTTTTCTCTGAATAGTCAGTAAATATACATGCAACTATAGGTTGTTTTTGAAGTCCTCCCAATGAGACAACAGCATCCAATACCATCTCCAGTCAGAAACTGTGAGAAGCTGTTTTTTCTCTATGCTTGGTGATTTCTACAATAGCTCTTAAAATGATGTGGTATTAACTACTCAGTATTAATCAATACTGACAGGAGTATTTATTGGAAGAATAAAGTGAAAACTACTGTAGTTTTCCCAAGCTGTTTTTATAGCACTTGATTGCTTATTTGTTTGGTTTTTAAAAGTAATATGGTCAGAGAAGAGAGAAATGTATTTTAAAAATTCAGAGCTAGCTTGGAAGATGCAAAAGGAACGTTTTGTGAGAAAAACCTTCAGACTACTCAAAACGAGCAATAATGCTGATAATTGCAGGTTCAAATCTCGATTAATCATGATGCAGGAGAGGTTTTTGTTTTTTTGATTTTTTTTCATTTTTATAGATTTTAGAAGTACTTGGAACTGTAGGAAAAGGCAAATTTAGTGTGTTAATATTTCTAGCAGCTTAAGTTCAATGTTTATACATGCCAACCTCTGCCATTTACCAGTAACTCAAATTCTTTCAGTTGTTTTGACTCTCTGCAAGGCAGAAAACTGAAGACTATCAGAAAGGCCTGCAGAATGAAACATAAACATGAGCCAACAACCTTGGGTCTAAGAACACTGGAAAAGCTCCAAGGGCTGAGGAAGAGGAAAATGATGAAGACAGGGTCCCACTGACCCCTAACTCAAATTCTGAGGAGGTGTGACCAGGGGAGGACGGGGCCGGACTGAGAGATGCGTGAACTGGAGATTAGATGGACCACATTATAAAAACCATAGAAATCAGTGTTTGGGTGCACGTTGATATGTATTCCTGTAAGCCCTAGGCCTGATATTAAAGGACTTTCACTTTTTATCTTATCCTACACTAACTTGGCTCAGAGTTCTGCTTCTCTGGGGTCTCTCACGGCATAAATCATACAGACACTAGTCTGTACATAGCTGCAGGTTAATTCAATCCAGTGTTTAGGTGGAAGGAAACACCTTTGTTGAGCATGAAGGCTATAAGGATGACATTGGGGAATATGAAGGACACAGATAAGACCATTTTTCTGTTATTCCTCTCTTATAATGGTACTTTCACTGAGCTTCAATAGTTTTTTCGTCATCGCTTTCATTTTCAGATGCATTTGCCCACAAGTTAGAATAACTAACTGGAATCCCACCTATCCCTGCTGGTCTTGATTTCAGATTTACATTTCCACCTTCTCTGTCTCCTTCTTGCAGTACTGCTATTTCTTTGGCAGGCACTGATCCAAAACACACCCTTGAGCTCTTGAGCCACTCCTGCCTCGGTTTGGTTGCTGAGGTTACATGTGGTGTAAAACAGGATGTCATTTCTGGGGACTGTGCTTTCCTCAGTGCCAGCTGACTGGAAGGAGAAGGGCTAGACCTACCTCAGTGTGTCAGGTTGCCACTCCACTGTAATTCTGTTCTGGCCTACAAGCTGTTGCGATTTTTTTTCTTTGTAAGGGTTGAAATATGGCATCATTGTAAGGGAGAACAATAGAAAAAAGATGTGACAAGACTGATTCTTGTGAAAAGGTGACATCAGTGTCCATGTAGAAGATGTTTGACCTTCCTTTGTTTAGCTCAGGATTTCATGGCCAGTGTGACAAGTGCAGGACTCCCCTGGGTGCTCATGCAGGTAGGTGGCCATGCAAAATTCCTTCCGAGGCTGGAGCTGGGTAAAGACTGGTGTGCCTGTCAGCCCTTTTCCTACTTTCAGCAGAGAAAATAGCTTTTGTTTTGGGATACAAAGACTATTTGGGTGATGCTCTTGAAAGCAAATGAAGCCTGTTTGTTTTCAGGGAATGCCGTGAGGAGCATGGATCAGGTGTCAGAATTATGCCCTTAGCAATGCAGGGAGACATCTTTTTGGCTTCATCTCTCAACAGGTTTACCCCCCAGTGTTTTTGTTCACATCTTCAGCCTCGCCGTGCTGTTTTGGTGGTGTGTGGCATGTAGGTAAAGCCACATGTGTGACAGTGGTAAAGGTCCTGATGTGTGCATGACCGACTACATGTGAGGTTTTGAAAGACTGGATTGTGATTGTGAGGACGTGAAGAGAATCACAGAATCGTTTGGGTTGGAAGGGACCTTAAAGATCTAGTTCCAGCCCCCCTGCCATGGGCAGGGATACCTTCCACCAGACCAGGTTGCTCAGGACCCACCCAGCGTGGCCTTGAACAACTTCAGGGATGGAAGGCCACAATTAGGTCATCCTGAAGCTTTCTCTTTTCCAGGGTGAACAAACTCAGTTCTCTCAGCCTTTCCACATAGGAGAGGTGCTCCATCCCTCTCATCATCTTGGTGATCCTCCTCTGGACTCAAGAGAGAGATTTCTCTTGTGTTGCCACAGCAGACTGGGTCACTACTTGGTAGGAACTGGGAATGGTCCCTCAGCTAAGAACATTCATTTGCATATGATTGTGAAAGTGACTCAAACCCCTGTGTACAGGAGGAACGCATTTTTGTTCTAACACCTTGAAAGAAATAGGGTAATCAGTAATAACTCTCAACGTGATTGAGAGAGAGTCCATACCAGCATTTAAATATTTTGGGCATGGAAAGCTATTTTCTTGCTACCTTGAGGTTTGGTAAATGTAGTACTCTTCTTTAATCTAGCTGAAGGTCTGAGAATATTCTGAATATTGAAGCTGCATGGTGCTATCATGTTCAAGGTAACAATCAGATGAAAGTATGCAATACCTGCACTGCGTAGGCTGCTGGTTTCTGCTTGGGAACATCTTAGACTAGCCACATCCTTCTGGCAAAATAGGGTATGTGTTTCAGTTTGCACATTAAAAGATATAGTTATCTCTCTCTGTCTATGCATGTGTTACTTTGACATGAATTTTAGAAAAGATATGCATCTAGATCACAGGATGGGTACTTTGTAATGCCTGTCTACTATGATTCAGTTTTAGACTTTAGATTTGGAGCATTATTTCCATATTCCTTGTTTAGAGTATTTTGAAACCTTCTTGTAAAAGTTGTGTTAATATTCTCAAGAGTTACTATTTTCTCTAAATGTGGAGAGACAGTCAAGATCCTTAAAATGGTACACTATAACAACATGCTAAGAGCCCAGGTTTCTATCAATACAGTAAAGATACTCTGGTCATTTATTGCTTGTTTCTTACTAGGATTTTGGGTTCTTTGACTTTTGCTGGTGAATATCATAATTGATTTGGTGTCCACTCACCTCATGTCCTGCTCATACTGTAAAATTTGTATCTTTCATCAGTGCTAATGGGAACTCCAGTTCTAGGCTGGGTTCTATAATCCCAAGATCAGAGAAGGCATATTTACTGCATTTACTCTTCAGTGTGATTTCTGTGCTGATAGGAGTGAACATGTGCATGTTGCCATCTGTGGAAAGCTTTTAGACAAGTGTCACATTCCTTCATGAGGGTGAAATATGGAGCTGTACATAGCTGCTGGAGAGGACTAACAGCAATCAGAAAGGTTTCAGGCTGGCAGCACGGCAAAGGCTTCGTTTCCCAGAGGATGCCCTGCCAGGCCGTGTGCTTCAGCCCTGGCTGGGAGGTCAATAGCCCTGATTCAATCACGGGCATTTCCCAGGGGCCTGCACAGCTGCTGCTTGTTACCAACCTGTCTGCTCCTGTGCTACTTGCTCACTCCTCTTGTGTTTGTCCTCTTGGGTTTCTTTGTTGTGGATGTTTTTTTTCTTTTTCTTCTTTATTTTTTTCAAAGCTACTCACTGCTCTTCAGGTATTTTTAAGAAAGGAAAGAGAATGTTTACTGATTTGAATTTTGGGAGTTCAGTTCAACTGGAAAAATTTGAATAATGTTGCCTTTCATTTCCTGTGTAACAACAGAAGTAGTGTATCATTCTTGCCTTCCTTCACCTAGTCAGCAAATGCACAAATCCAAATGTCAGTACCCAGAGGGAAGAGCAAGTGCCTGGGAATGTGGTGGTGTATGTGAGCAGCATTGTTGGTAAGCTGCTGCTGCTCCAATTGAACACTGCAATTCTGCAGTGCAGCTGGGAGTGCTGAAACAAGTGGCTGAGCAGTTCTCCAAACCACTTGAGTTCAGCATCTCTGGGAGTGTTACAGAAGATATGGGGGACACAATAGATGTTAGTGTTGTATCTGTTTATAAACTGACAGGGCTGCACTAGGTGGCTTTCAATTGGTTGGCATTTTATCAGTCCTCAACAAATCATGAAAAGAATGATAACAATCAATGTAAGCTGTAATCCCTTCATTCTAATGAGTGCTATTCAACATGGTTTTATAATAAACAGTTCATTTATTTCTTTGGTATCAGTTTTAATTACATTACAAATCCCTGTGATAAAGGCAACACTGTTGTCACAGACTCCAGTATAACAACTGACTTTTGGCAGAGAGACATTCTGATTAGAAAAATAATTACTACCAAGTGAAATCAATATAGCATATATTTATAGCATATACTTAATGAATTAAAATGTAATAATTAAGATGTTTCAATGAGCAAGTTCAGATACTTTGAAATGATTATGCTTGTCCTTATTGAGGGTGGGAGTTGAAGAAGGTAGGGTGAGGAAGCTCATATTCTCATCTAAATTTTTTTTTTTTTTTTTTTTTTACCAGTGTTGAACAAAATAATTGCTGACAGAGTTTCAGAGAACAAGAAGTTAATGAAAGGGAGATAGTCACTTATTCCAAGTCAGTATATTCTGTGATTCTGTGTGAAGTGTTAAGCAAAGACAGAACAGCTATTTAGAAGTAGCAAGGTTATCATGGGAGAAGATGGTCTTCTCAAAATGACATGAGAACTACAGCTTTGGTATTAGTGAAAGTACTACCAGAATACTCAGTGGAGCTGTGTTGTCTGCATACTTACATACAAGTATGTTGACTAGCTAGGAGGAGTTCAGAAGACAATTACAAGATTCTTTGCTGGCACCTCATGATAGTATTTCTTGCAAGACAGTAAAAAAAAAAAAATCTAGTTCACTGCAGAGAACATTTAAAAGTAGACATAGTGCCTATATAGCAAGAAGCTGTCTCACAGCAATAGTCATGAACTTAGGAGTGTGCTGGTCTTGGCTGGGGTAGAAGTAGTTTTCTTCACAGTGGGTGGTATGGGGCTGTGTCCTGGTTCAAACACAGGAAGGTGGTGTTTGGGAGGAGCCCCCTCAGAGAATTTTTCTCACCATACCAACACAAAGGGTTTAGGCTTGGAGTCTCAGGAGTGAAGACAAAAGATAGCTGATGATTTTTAGATTCAAGCTTAATGGTTGGGTGGGGTGAGAAAACAGAACCCCAGCACCTGGAGGTGGGGAGAAGTTTTTCTTTCTTTGTTTCGTGTGTGCTGTTTTGACTTTTTGGGGGGCTTTCTTTGGGCAGCAGCAGAAAAAGAGCCACTGCTTGCTGGTGAGGTCTCTTTTTAGATGGCTCTGTTCTTTGCTTTTCCCTCTCCATCTCTGGGCACTCTGAGCTTCAGAGAAAGAAAGAAGAAGGGAGAGACACAGCTGCTTTCAGGACACTGCAGACCTTTTTTTCCCTCTTCCTGGGGACTGATTTAGACTGCAAGGAGATTCCTGGGAATTATCACCATTTCTTCCACTCCCACCTTTCCTTCTTCATTTGAAACAGAGGACAAGGAGAGAGAAAGAGAGAGTGTCCATGTGAGTTCATCCTTTATCTCTGCCTCACTGGGAAAAGACTGAGAATTCACTTCACAGCCAGCCAAGGTGTGACATTGACACTGTCCATAAATATAACTGCTCCAGGAGGAATCTACCTTTTTGGGAGTTGTTCTCTTTTGTTTATTACCTTTGGTGCTGGGGAAGTAGTTTGCTTTGGTCTGTTTACAGTTATATGTATACATATAGTAGTTAAGAACAGTTATCCTTCTTATATCCATTTTCTATTTAAAGTTCCTTTTCTTAAATTTAATAAAGAGTGAAGTGATTATTGTGGAGGAATCCTCTCCTCTGCTTTTTGGTAAACATTTTGGTTTTTCCCTCAAACCAAGACACCTGGATTCATGCTGAACATAGAGTTCATGTTTTTGTTATTGGTCAGCAGTGCTTACACAGAGTCAAGGCCTTTCCTGCTTTTCGTATGGTCACACTGGCAAGGAAACTGGGGGTGCATGGGATGTTGGGAAGAGACACAGCTGGGACAGGTGACCCCAACTGGCCACAGGGATATTCCAGACCATATCACATCATGCTCATTATATAAAATGGGGGAAAGGGGAAAGGAGAAAGGGGAGTGATGGTGTTTGTCTTCCCAAGTCACTGTTTTATGTGATAGGACCCTGCTCTCCTGGTGTTGACTGAACTCCTGCCTACTCACGGGAAGCAGTGAATGAATTCTTTGTTTTAATTTGTTTTATGTGCACAGCTTTTTCTTTTCCTAGTAAACTGTTCTATCTCAAACCATGAGTTTTCCAGCTTTTACCCTTCCAATTCTCTTCCTGATCCTGCTGGTAGCGTAGCGGTCACCGACAACGAGGGGAGAGCTCCCAAGCCACACTTTACAGTCAGTGAGAGGGTGAACAAAGAAGCACTTTATTAAAGAAAGAGCCAACCTATAAAGAGTTGGTTAGGGGAGGTACTCAAAACTGGGTGAAAACTTAAAGGGGATTGGGTGAGGGTGAGTCAGCAACCATTAAACATCCAATGAGAACAGAGTCTTGGAAAGAGGAGGGAGGTCTGAGGGGAGGGATTTGGAACTTGGATGCGACTGGGTGAGGGCAGGGCAGAGTGGATAACTGACAACTCGAATAGCCAATGGGAAGACATTTGTCAAATGACAGGAGAACTAACCAATAGGAACTCAGGGATTGGGGCAAAATGGGCAGAAAGGGCAGGTGTATTGCTGGTGGATATGGTGGCAGAGGGGTGCAGAGACAATCCCCTCGGACGGGGCTGCCCTGGCCTAGGAAGTGGCCCCAGTGCCTGAGTGGCGCGGTGACCCACCAGGGACAAGCCATGGGGGAACACACAGGAGGGGAATGAATGTGGGGGGCAGAAACCACTGCGGGGGGTACAGAACCTTTCTGAATTCAAAACCATATTGAGAAAATGCATTAACTTTAAACTCCAACTAGTCTCTCATGTATGTGGCTAGTAGAATTCAGGGTACCTTTCAGCACTGTCCTTCTCTGAGGTCCATTTCTGTTTTTATCAGCTCTGGTTCTTCTTCATCCTCATATATCCACTGCTGATAATATCTTTCCATTCTTCATATGTTATTCGTTTTCTCACAGTAGGGAAGTGAGCAAGCAGCTGTGTGGGACTTGGTTGCTGGCTCAGGTTAAACCATAACAGAGAGATACACTGGGAATGGATAAATGGAAGCTAACGCTTGGGAATTGCAGACTGAAGTGCAGGTTTCTAGCAGTGAGGGCATCAGCTGCAGCAACAATTTATTGGTGCTTTAAAAAAATAATGCATTTTCACAGTAGAGACTCCAGGATTCCAGCTTTAATTATGAAATAGTCCAACAGTTCTCATCCTGGCATTGTTTGTTTTTTCCTCCAAGTCTCTAAGAGGAATGCCTACAGTTCCTACTTTCCTGCCCATTACCTTGAAATTATGTAAAAAAGTCATCCACTCTTCTTGATTTGTGATAAATTCACATGCTTTTTTAAAAATTATGCAAATTATTTATTAATGTATCTTGTACTAGCACATATCTTATCTGTCCAACAACAGCATTAATTTAAAGTTAATACAATTATATCCTTTTTCTCTGTTGATTACAACTCTAAACTCTTCCCATTTGTTTTCAATGTCGTGACTCTGTGCAGACAATTGTAATAATTGCGTTCACCAAAGTGATTTAATTGCAATGGTTTTTACTGTAAGTGAAATTCACATCTCCTTTCTATTTTCAAACTGCTCAGATGCACTACAACCATCAGAGTAGTTTGTTGTCTCTTTGTATTCTGCTATGGTTTTCCAACAAGGTAGTGGGTATATTCTTTCAAAACTAAATAATGGGGAAAAGCTCATGTATGTGCAACAGCTTCTACTTTTTAGTAGTGAAGGGTGTATGTAGCTTCAGCATGTTGGCACCTTTTGCTATACGAACAGGACACGAAACAATTCCATGAAGGACTTGTTGGCAGCTGTTGCTACTGGTTGGACCCACGTGCTTTGTGTGACTGATGCTGTAGTTGTGTAATTTACAACTTGGGAGAAGGGGTCTCACATTCAAGTATGTGGTGATTCATGCCCAAATGAGAA
The DNA here is from genome assembly GCA_035583235.1 of Hafferia zeledoni. NCBI lineage: Eukaryota > Metazoa > Chordata > Aves > Passeriformes > Thamnophilidae > Hafferia > Hafferia zeledoni. Next base: position 105,792,161 of record JAWWEV010000001.1, on the reverse strand, counting down.
CAGATTTTCTCAGGAAAGAAAGTGATGCCCTCTTCCATTATTTCATGGCAGTTTTGCAATATTTTTTACCATCTTTAAAACATTTCTGGCACAAAGCTTATCTGCCAGAAATTTTCAGTCCCTGACCCTGCTGTTTATCTCTCAGATTTACTGCAAGTCTTCTGTGATTAGTATTCCCAGCCTCCGCCTGCTAACACAATGTCCAGAGTTCAACAAGCTTCAGCTTTAGCATTTTTTATAAAACTGTGGGACTCCGCAATAAACTTGTCCTTTCTGTCTTATCGCAAATATTTATCCCAATTCTCTTCATAAAAATTCTGAGTCATCTCTAGTTCTGTGCTTATAAAAATTTCACTGGAAAAACGCACCCAACAAAACAAAACTCCAGCTTTCCAAAGGCTTTACAGAAAAGATGTTTATTTGTATCTAAAAATGAATGTCTTTATGTATGATACTTATTTAATTAAAGTATTAATAATGGTAATTTTGTGCTTGAGAGGAAAAAAGTAACCATATAACCTAACAGTTTTGAAATGTTTGTTGTTACTAGGCTTTTCTGGTGTCCTTATGATTTATTGGAAGGAAGCAATATACTTTTGCAATCTCTGGCATGCACTAATTACCCTGTTGTTGGATTTTGTTTTGTTTTATTGGTTGTTTTGGGGGTTTTTGCCTTTTTTTTTTTTTTTCCCCTGACAAAATGACCTACCTTACTTTTAGGAACTTAGACTTTGTCTAAGTCAGGGATATTACCAGGCATTTTTCTCTTGCCTTCCTTGATTTGCAGTGCATGGTTGTCTGCAGTGAGAAGTTGTATAGATCCTGCTGATTCACTCTGGCAAATGCTAATAGTTAACTGCATCCTGTCTGTAAGGGTGTGGGATTGTCTCAACAGGATGCAAACAAAACTGAATTAGGTATGGCCAAGCTTGGATTAAGAGACCCTTTTTTTACTTCTGTTTTCAACACCAAAAGAAGCACAACAAATATGAAGTCTTTTTGTGTTGAATGTTTTAAGGACACGTTCACTACCTTGGCAGAATTCTTCAGATCTAAGTTTAAAAAAATAGTTATTAAAGGATATCCTGATCCTATGGAATAATTCTGCTTCCATTACACCCAGTGTTTTAGCCTTATGCTCAGTAGGAATACCCATGCAGTGTTATGCATCCTCTGCTAATGAGAACATTATCTACTAATTCAGTGATTGGTAATATCAGTGCGGTTGGCTGCAACTGCCATGGTGTTATTCCAGACTGTCTATATGAGAAGCCAGATCAGAACATCAGATCACTGCCTTCTTTCCCATTGGAGGAGCTGATGGTGGAGCTTTTAAATATTCATTATTCTTTATAGATGCAAAAGTCTGTGGATGAAGTAGGTATTGGCCCAGATACCAGAGCACTGCATAGCAGCCCCTGCCCAGCCTCTTTGCATTGTGCCTCTGTGCTGCACAGGCAGAAATTTTTAAATCAGATGTTTGCAAGTCAGCACTGGGGCTCTGCCACACTGCCAACCTATTAAAAATGTAATGGTAAGGAAGCAAAATTTCCTGTGACTTCTTGTGAATTTTGGAGTTTAAATGTGCATTTATGATCATGAACTCAGATGATGGAGTGCTTCACTTATTGATCAGCATGAAAGGAAAAAGATATATGCCCCTTAAAATATAATTTCCATGCACAGAGTTTAAAATTCAGTGTGTTGTTGCCCAGTGATGATTTCATCTTTATTGCAGGGAAACTAAGTGAAGTTGTCTTATCCAGTTTAGCTATGGCCTTTTTTTTCCCAGGTGGGTCATGAAAAGAGCTCTACAGTAGCAGCCATTTGAAAATATTATCTGTTTTCTCCACCCCAGGATGTTACAGAGGATTTACTGGATAGTTTTATTTGCTTCAGCAAATACCTGCTGCACTTAAGTCATAATACACTGAAGAAATACTGCAGTAGGGTCCTTTTTATATCACCAACAATGTAACTGCATTGTCAATTACTCCTGAAACAGTGCTGAGGAGTTTATGGGAGGGTTGTGAATCATATTGGAATCACCGTTTTGGGATTAATTTCTCTTTTAAATCCCAACAGGGAAAGATTTTCATACACTGAAAAGGGATTAAAATGTTTTGTGCTCTTTTGTGGTACAAAGAGAAAAGAATTAATTTCCAAAGGGGTTGCTGCTGATTTTTTAGAGAATGTCCATGCAAGTGTTGCGAATATATAATGTGATGCTGTACAGCCAGCAGTGGATATTGGAATAGCTTTGATACTTTTGCTGTATCTCTGGGACTGGAGATTAGGATTTGCTAGATTATAGCATTCCTGTTATTTGAAATAGCCTAAATTTTTGGAATAGTTCAGAATGTATTTTCTTCCCAGCATGGATCAGAAGTGAACTGCTGGAAACTCGGTGGTCAGTACATTTGGGAGTGTTTGGAGAGATCTGTGTTCCCGTCCCTATTTTGAATCATGTCCCTGTGCAACTGGCTACTGTGAAATCTTTTTCTCTTTTCCTTTAGACTCACAAGAAACAAATGTATTATCTGGGGAAAAAACACTTCATTGAACCTGATGTTTCCCCATTAAAGGTGGGGCTTTCTAAACAGTTGACATTTTTTCATTGAAAATATTCCAGAAATTCAGGGCTCTGCAAGTTGTTTTCATAGAGCCTCATTATTTGCTCTGTTCCTTGAAACACTGTCTACTCAATTCATGTGAATATATACAGAAGGGCAGCCACATTCAGAAACGAAATTCTGTAATGAAGTCATGTGTGGGAGGAAGTGGATCATTTTCACTGATCTTTTTGTCTCTTTTTATTTTGTTTTCGCCCTTTCTTTTGCTATAGCAACAATGTTGAGTGTCAGTGCTATAATGTGTTGTAGAAATGATCTGGACATTAACTTTAGCTCTATCGTTGTTCATTTCCTGTAGAAAATGGATTGCTACCTGTGAATACTTTCATAACCTACTCCCTGTATATGTTCCCTCCTCCTTGATACATCCTTCTCTATATACCTTACTTATAGGGGGCATATTTATCATAATATTTTCATTTATGTGCAGCCAGACCTCATCTTATGTTTTCAGATGCCTCTCATTAATATTTCAGATGCAAAAGGTTCCTTCAGGTTGGAATACATCACACCTGCCTGAGGAAGAGTGATGTTTCATCTTCCATAGAATTGTATCAGCTGTTCTTCCCTGGGATAGTCCACCTAGTTGGAAGCAGTGGACCCTGCTGTTTAAATCTACTTTTTCTTTTGTTTTCGTATTAAACAGCCTGTCTTTTTCTAATAAATTGCAACATATCTACATTTCCATCATGGATAATGGGCCTGATGTGGTCTATGTCACTGAAACCTGGCAGAGTGAAATATTGCCCTCCCCCCACTTTTGACTCTATCATCAAGTTTGCATTATATCAGGTCATCCAGGAGCTACTGCAGTAATCCTTCATTCTTATTCCAGCCGTCCACTAGTGGCCTCTTATGTTTCATCAGGTGAAACATTGAAATAACAAGGTGTGTGTATTTATAGCCTCATTGTTGATTAAATATAGTAGCTAGTTTGTGAAGTAGCTGTTGGGAAATAGGATCTTAAATCAGAGCTCATTTTCTCCCTTCTGCTAGGATGACAAAGGCAATGAGATATTCCTAGAAAGGTTGTCCACAACTAGATATAATAAGGAACAGAAGGTACAGCTATTTGACTGTATTAATAACTCTTCATCAGAGCTATGCATCTGTCAACCGGTAACTGCAGGAGCTTCTCAACTTCATTACTTTAAGAAGGTGTCTTTAAGTAGCATATTCTTTTTGTTGGTTTCGTTTTTGTACAGACCCTTTACATGTAGTGACACATAGCAAAATGACTTCTTACTGATCTATGAAATTGCAATTTACCATCCCCCCAAACAAGCAAAAAACAACCAAAAACCCAACCAAAAAACCCCTCAGAGCCTTTGCTACCAGTGGAGCATACTGTAAAAGGAAATTTTACAATGTAGCAGTCATCAGACTGTACAAGACCCCAGTCTCATTAATTTGTAGGTATGTCTGTGTAGTTCACAAATTGACCTTTGGTTTAGTTTTCTGTCTTGTTTAGCCAAAAGACCAGTTAAGAAGAATGTTGCAGATGCAGAGTCCTTTGACAAACACATCAGCATACTCATACAGCTACAGAACGGCTTTGAAGCTCCTCATGACCCAGAGCCAGGCCTGATCCTGTGCCCGTACTGACATTAGGGTGTGTTGTAACTCTGGGAAGGATTACCTAGTTGCTACTTCCCCATGTGAGCATTTGGGGTGAACTGCCCAGCATATTCCCTGCTCTCTGATGGTCCCAGGTGCTCCTCAGGGGGTTCCTGGACTATCCCTTCACCCCTGCTCAAAGGGAGGGTTTGCAGTTCCATCTCTTTATTTTTGTTGTTGTTGCTTGCTGATATTAATCTGACTCTCTGATGAAAACTCAGGCCTCCCAAAAAGCTGTTCCTTTTTGATGTCTGCAGTCTATTTGCACCTTGCTGAGAAAAGTGCCTGGTCGTGTAAGGCTATTTCCTAGCAGAGACCGCAACAGTGATCTCTATTATCACTCTGAAATTTCAGGCGTCAGTCAAACATTAACTGTCCTTGTTAATTATTTTTCATTCAGCATTTTCTGTCACTGCTTTGTATTAAAATGATGTTCGTGGTAATCATGGACCTAAGGCAGAATCTGGTGGCTTTTCCTCTTTCATCTCTGAAGAAATGCTCAGTACCGTTGTTGGGTGGTTATTTACTGCTCTTCAAGGGTCTCTCCCCTACTTCAGATGTCAGTTTTCTCTCTGTATGTCTCCTCAAGAGATTTTGAGGGAAGGCATCTAATGTGGCTTTACCTCTTTCTGCTTGTGACAAGAAATAACAAATGATCACCTCTTTAGAAGACAACAGGAAGTCCTGATGTAATGTTTGGCACATGTTGTTCGTTGAATTATTGCATGATTGCAGTGTGACAGCAGGGTAGGAGTAATATGAGAACACATTACTGTTTCAGGGTGCATTTTTTATGGTCTCCCAGAAAGAGATCACCAGCACTTTTCTCCAGCCCTTCTTTCTGCTAGCAGGTTCCAAACCTGCCCTATCCTGAAACCTGTAGCAAAGCCAATGCACTGCAGATCTGAGTGCTTGCTTCAGTTCCCAGAGCTCTGGCAATAAACACGCAGCCTCTTGACTTAGTTCTCAAGGCTTGAAACTTTTGTTTACTGTCCAGGAAACTTCATTTAATACTCTCATTAAATAAAAAATAAACCTGAGAGGTGCTTGAACCCCTTTCTGAGAGTGTTTTTACTATTGGTTACCTTGGTCTGCCTAACCTTTCGCTACAATTGAAACACTTCTACTCTCTTACTGCTTTAGCAACTTGGTTTTATGTTTTTAAATATAGAGGATGTAACACCTCCTGGCATGGCATGAATAGTTTTCAAGGCCAGGATTTTCTGTTGTTGGGCTGTATTTTTCTGGTCAAGAAGTTCTACATATTTCAGGTTGGAGCTTATCAACCTGAAGATTCAGAAGGCTGGGATGAAGTTTGTATTTCTGAGAACTGATTAAGAATTATAACAACTGCAAATGAAATTTCTGTCAAAAAATATCACCTAAATTACTGTAAATCCTCCTTTGATTTACTTTTGTTCTGTAGACACGTGTGTTTCTCTTTAAGTGAACCCAAATCTATTAGATTTTTTGCCTTGTTGCCGTAAAAGTCTGTAAAAAGTTTTGTAGGAGATAAGATAAAGGGCAGGCACTTTAATGAGCAACCCTGCTCATTAAGGAATACACAGACACGCGCGTGTGCAAGCTCTAATTTCTATAGCTTTTATAATATAATCTATCCAATCACTACTGTCCACATGTCCAGTTCCACCTCTGTCCCCTCCCAGTTCCCACCCCCTGTTGAATTGAGGCTGAGGACGTCGGGACCCTCTGTCTTCATCCACCTCCTCTTCTTCAACACATAAAGGTCCTTTGGACGCTCTCCAGGGCTTCGGGTCACTCTGCTCTGTGTTTATGTTCTCCTCTGATATCCTCCAATCTTGTACCTTGAGAAAGAGACTAAATAGCTGGCAGATCTTAGCTGCCTGTTCTGGAGCAGGGGTAGAGATAGAAGGGCCTTATACTATAAGCTGCTAAATATTACTTCACTAAAATCTACAGTGTTACTTTACTGTCTTCCTAAAATCTACAAAATATGAAAATTGAAAAATCAAAAACTTCTCTGGCATCAGCCTTTTCAAACCAGTTGCTTATAGGAGATACTTGTTTTTTAATGGAAGTAAAATTAGAATATTATCTGCAGAAATGAATCAGAGAAACTGGGGAATGTGCTGCCATGGTTATTCCCGTGTTCAGTCAGTTTGTGTACATATTTTATAGGAAAAGAGTTGCCTAGAAGGTTGTAGGAGAAACATCCTATGAGTGAACTGTGCTATGAGCTCTTAAAAGTATGGAATGAGAAGAGCAAAAGGACCCAAGTGCAATCTGAAGGGGCTAAAGAAGGTGAGAAGTTTGCGTCAGCACTACACATTGAACTACAAATAAAGGCAAAAGGACTAAAGTGAATGATTACATCAACAAAAAGTGATAAAATATGAACTGAGGCTGAAAATAAAACAATATTCAATGTGTTTTGGAGCCACGTTATTGATCAATGGAGCACACAATCTTCTTTTCTTACAAGTATGACCTAAAAGATGGTGTTTCTTGTCCTCTCTTCCCAAATAATGTGCTGATACTGAGCTCCTTGTAGGACACTTTTTTTTACTGTTTTTTTTCTCAGTAAAAACAATTGCTCTCCCTCTTTGCTTTCAGTATATATTCTTAGACTGAGTCGTGTCAATGTATGTGGGCTTTGAATTCTCTTACCTTCAGTGGAATAGTCTTGTTCAACCAAGAGCAGACAAATACTGCTTAAGGAAGAGCAGAGAAAACAAAAGAGAAAGAAAAAACACCTCTGTATTATGAGTGGTTTTTTGCTGGAGTCGGGGAAGCTGCTGACACAGGAATGCAGGTTGTGGTTTCAGCACAGAGAACAAAATGATGGTGCAGAAGTGAGGTTTCTGATGTTTGTTGTCTCATTTGAATCAGTCATAAGCTCATTCATTGCATACAGGGCAAAATCAGAAGGGAAGTAAAGGCCTATCAACAGCCAAAAGTGTGACACTCACTTGATAAATATGTATCTTGTTTTGGAATGACTCCTAATTGTCTTTTGGCTCATGGTGGAAAAAAAAAATCTTTCCCTTTTTCTTCATTTTAACGAGAATAAGTATATATAGACTTTCTGTTAAAATTCACTAACTGTGGTATTGCTTTTCCTTCTATCTTCTCAGCCAGGTTAATAAGATTCTGTGCACACTGCAGAACAATAACACTCTTGTCTGGTCAAAAACACATTTTACATTTTCTGTGAGGAAGTAATCCTTATGTAAATATGCTGGTTGCACTGTTCATTGGGAGTTTGCTTGTGTGCTGAAGAAGCAAGGCTCCTAGCTCATTGTTTGGAAGTAATTAATGCTTCCAGAATTGTTTCTCATGCTATGCTACTGTAAGAATACTAATATACTGTAACTACAATGCTCCCAATTTGGATTCAGTGGCAAAACTACACCCTTCTCTCAGAACAAAGATAATTTATGTTGGTAAAAGAGTTTTTATATATAGCTATATTCCAAGTATTTCTACTGCCACAGTATTGGCCAGGTGACACATCTTTTCACAGCCTGGCTCATGAAATCAAAGTTGTAGGTCATAGTAGACAAGTACTTATTACAGTTCATTAAAAAATGCATAATAAAGAACTTTTTGGATCTCAGCTCCTTGCCTTGGATCTCTTTGTCCAAGTGTGGAATGGTGGCACTTGCAAAGTCTTCTATGCAAAGAAAGGCAGTAAAGAGGAGCAAAAGTAGTAAGAGCTTCCAGAAATAACCCGTTTCAGCTGTCATGCTTGGAGACTCTTTTTAGGACCTTAGCAGCCACTAACATCCAAAAATGCCAATTTATAACTCCTTCATGCAGTCCTTATGAAACAGTTTGATGTAGCTTATAACATCTGCTGGATGTGTGGACTGTAATTAGCAGTTCCAGCCATGGGCATTAAGAGTCATGTTCTTATGTGCAATGGATGTCTGTCCTGCTGACCTTGTGCGGCCCACTACAAAGAGAGAGGCCATGTCCAAGAGAAGCATTGGTGCCCGTCTCCTTGCTCCATGTTTGCATGCACTGATCCAGCTTAGAAGTGTTTGTAACTTGATGCATGTAATCAGAATGAGTTGCTCAGTGTTCCTATTTAGATCAACAAAACTGGAGTTACAGAGTAGGAATTAGTGCAACTAAGGAAGAGAACATCTTACATGAAAGCTGGATGTTGCTTGGATGCTGAGTCTTAGGAAATGATCTTGACTTGTGCTTCTAACACAGACTTTTGGGATCACCTTAGATAATGAAACTATGTCTCTATTCTCATGTGCTAACGGGAATAAACCTTACCTTATCCTCCTGCTGCTTTACCTAATCAGATGATAAGCTCTGGGGACAAGACTGCCACTTAAAATAATGTGTTCAGAACCCAGTTTGCAGGTGGAGCCTCTAAGCCTTGGAGGCCACGGTCATGAAGGGATTTACATGGCCTTGCCTATTGATTTCTAGGGGAAGTAAATTTGTGGGTCTTTTTTTGTGGGTAATACAAATACACAGTAAGCATGAGAAAAAAACTTACAAGACTATTTAAAGGGTTATGTTGGAAAGGAAAAAAGGGATGGCAGAAAGAAAGACAGCAAAAAAACCCCTGAAAGAATAAAGAATTTAAAAATAACAATATGTAAGTTTTTAAGATTTATATGTTAAAGATCAAACAGACGATGCAGTAACTTACAAAGCAGGCTGTGCTTAAACTGCATTGAAGGTTAAGAAGCTAGTACAATTGTTTCCATTCATTTCTTTGCTTTTCTTTTGTGATAAAGAGCTCTAAACATGTGTTATCCTAGGATAAAAAGATGATCCAGGCTATGGAATATAAATGGAACATTGGTATAAGTGGGCTTTCTTTTGCTGCTGTTACAGTTTTGGTGTGAAACTTAAGCCCAGATCTTAGTCATGTCCAGTGATTTAAATCTTGCTAATAAGTGAATGGATTAAGTGGAAAATCTAAGGCTACAGGTTTGAGCAAGACACTGAAAAGGATGGTTCTGAAGATATTAGAGAATGGATTCCTTTTCTTTTAAAGGTTTCTGTCATTGATGTGACTGAAAGAGCAAATCCACTCTGATAAAGCAAAATTCTCCATAGCCAGAAAGGGTTGGACTTCTCCTCTCTGAATGCGGAAGTATGGGACCGCAAACATAAAGGAAGTACTTTGCCAAACCAATGCTCTGTTATCTTGCTCAGCTGAGGAGTGACAAATCTCTGACAGTACCTGTCTTTCATGCCTTGCTTCCACTCTAGCCCTTGCTTCCCTCTAAATAAGTATTGTGGAAAAGGAAGCAGAGGGACAGAGCCCACGTGCACAGCCCTCGTCTCCCCCACAGCTCAACCCTGCAGCTAAAACCCAGTTCATGACCAGAGAGGAAGGAAGGAAACTGTTCTTCTCCTATGGGTATAAACTGCAATGAGTATAGACTAGCATGTGAGGCCTTTTGAATGTGAAGACAACAATGTTACTGCTTGTGGGGTTTGGTCCCCAGTACCCTGGGGAGGACAGGGAGACTGGTGAAGTCAACTGCTGCACGACTTTGTGTGTGATACATTGACACAGAGTTAAAACTGGAAACCTCGGGAGAGATGTACAGTAATTTTGCTGTCAGCCAAGATTCTGCAAATTGATTTCTGGCTCTGTTTGTTTCTGTCTAACTGGATATTGTTTTTACTTACTGCCACTGACCTCACTCTTTGGTTAAAGGGTAGGAATTTAAAAGGGTGTTCTGATGATGAGAAGACATAAATTTAACACTCTCATGGGGACCTAAGAATACAAAATTCCTTGTCTTCCATGAGAATTTTTATTTCTACTTGAATCCTAAAAGTCGCTTCTTCTCCAATCACTGCAAGGCCAGATGTGAATTTTTGTTTGAAGAAAGCTGCCTAACCAGGTGCTCAAAACCTGTATAAAACCAGACAAAAGAACTGCTGTTTTGCTGTACCAATATTGGAAACAAAAGCCACTTTCTCATTTCATTTAACACTGTGGATCAGCAAAGAGAGAATGAAAGGTATTCTGATTGCTATTTGATTTTATATCTCCCAAGAAAATTAATTAGATTAATGCTTTATTAAATGATATTTAATGAGAAAAAGCCAAAACCCAAGGGTTCATTTGAATGATTCAGCCATTCAGCTCTGAAAATCCTATTGAATCACCTTTGAATTCAAACTGAAGTGTTGCAGAAACAGACTCTGTGCAGAAAGGAAGCAAGGCAGTTCTCCACTTTTTTGGATGACAATTCAGAACTGAAAAATTGCATTATGTTAAAAACACAAGGAGTAGATTTGCCACTCTAATCTCTTCAGTATCTACTTTCCTTTCCATTATTATAGTGGATATCCAATTGGGCCTCTTTCAGAACTGTTTGATAATTATGGCTGTGTTGTGGTTCTGTAGTTCAACGATGCTGTGACTGCATAGGGTCCCTTGCTTAGTTATGTTCATGCAACACGTCATGGCTGTAGAAATCTGACTCTGCTAAACAATCTTTCTTTCAAAATGTATAGTATAAAATGTCACATTTGCAGATAGAGAGGGAACATTCCTTTGTATGCAGGCAGAACTGATTTTTTTCCTCCACATAAATACCACAGTTCCTTGGGAAACTTTTATTGATGAATCTGAAAATAGCCTCCTTAAGCATTTCAGTAAGACTTAAGCCTTTCAGTCAGTGGTCTGATGTCAGATCTACAAAAGTTATGGTGGCCAAATTATAAGCTTGATTTACTTTTTGGATGTATGAATTCAAATATGTTCTTTGCAAATCCTAGCAATTTTGGTGTAATCAGAAGAGATTACATGCAATTTCATTGTCTCTGAAAGTAACATTCTCAAGGCTGTGAAGTACAGCCAAGGCAGCATTCTGTTCTGTAGCAATAATAGCCCACTGTGTGAAATAGATGTAAGATTTCTGTGATATATTGGGCTGTCCAGTGGTGCCTCAGGTAACATCAGTTTTACATGTGTAACCAAGGTTCAGAAACTTGCTTGCTCCATTTCTTTCCAGATGTGATTTTTCTCCATTAACTAATCTCTTTCTGCTTATGTTTCCATCTTTGTTGGCAATCCAGTCAAGGAATCGGTTCAGATCCCATTGTTCTGGGAGTTTCTGTAAAAGAATAACTACAGTAGTGATTAAATGCAATTAAATATTAAAAGTACTTTTTTTTAATGATGCACTTTTATAAACTTGATTTTCATTTACTGCATTTTGCAGTACTTCCTAGTCTTTCTTCTATCTCAGTGTAACAGGGTCCAAAGTGCTCAGGGAGAGTGACAACATTGCGACCTATAAAATGCAGACTTGGCTCTTCTGATCTACTTTAGCATTCTGCGTTATTTTCTTGCATGAGTCTTCAAAGGGTGATTGTGCATTTTTTTTTCTGAGTATGTGTGTGTAATAATAGGTGCTAAAGTGGCTGAAAGCAATGTTGGTAATGAGTTTCCCAAGGGGATGGCACTGATGCTTTTTCACTTGAGCAGGAGGATTTGTTTGGTGATGGAAGGATGGAAGTGTCTGGTTTTGGTGTGGTTCTCTTTCAATGCAAATGAGTTACTAGTTGAAGAATGCAAGATAAAATAACTTTACCCGACCCACAACACAGACTTTCCAGTTTCCAGAATTTCTTCCAAGACAAATCAGGCAGAACAGGTGTTTCTTTTCACTACTTCAAAGCAAGTGTATTGGATTCCTTTAGAGTAGTCAGACCCTGGATCTGGAATTCTGCCTCACTGGATGGCCCCACATGGTGAATGCCATGTTCAGTGCTTTGCTGCCTTTTCAGATACAAAGTGTAACTTTCACTGCTGTTTGATACCCACAAACAAAACCTGAACTTTTGTGGGTCTGTTTGTAGAAGTATACACTTGTATGAAATACTACAGTGGTTATAAATGTGTGGGAAAACTAACATTACTGTCCTTGGAAATGTAAATTAATCCATTTTCTAAGAGTCTCATGCTACCTTTGAATATGTGTATATTTTGCAAGTCTCTTTGGAGCACAATCCCAAATTTTTACCACATAGAGTAAAATACACTTTAAAAATTGATGGTTCTTACTGAAGAAATTGTCCTTAGTGGTAATTTTAAGTTCCTTACTTTCCTTTAATGTTCAAAAGATACTATCAGCTGAACTCTAATAGTTTTATCTTTATTAAATTTTGTAACAATATGGAAAAAGAGAAGTCATTCAGACTATTTCCAGTGAGTCTCTAGTTTATGATAAAATCTATAATCATGTAATTTGAGTTTTACGCAGCTTCTAAAGGCTGGAAGCAATTTCTTTCCCATATTGAAAAACCTGCTGTCAAGATTGAAGAGGCTGCAATGAAGAACTGTATGAGTGCTTAGGACTGTGAGGATATGAGTTATGAAGACAGATTAGACAGACCTAGCTACAGGCTGTAGTATATTAGACAGCATAGATAAATTGAGGCTAAGAGGGCATTTCACAGTGGGATGAAATATACTGAAGGAATGCTATAGATTGATACCTTTTAGTGCTTTAAGACTAGTTTCTTCAAAAGCGTGAGGTCACATACCATGAAGTTGACAAGTAGACTTGGAGACATGTAGACAGGCCATTGAAGTAAGGCATTTGTGTTCAAATAAAGGAAGACTGTAGCAAACTGTACACATAAGCAATAAATAGAAATTGTTTCAAGAGCAAATTGGATTAAACAACCTGAAAAATAAAAATAAAAACATGATTTCAGGTGAAGAAGAGAAAAGGACTAGGATAAAATAACCTGGATATAAACAGAACCTCTTTTTAAGAAAACAATTTCTTCCCCCAATAATTAAGACATCTACCTTCCGCCTTGCCTTGCTGACCTTGGACAGTTTCTACTTGTGTTTCAATCAGTTTGGATGTGCTTTCTGCTGTTAAAGCTTATGGCTCCCCCAAGGTATGTGAAGTAATTCAAAAGGACTGTGGGTTGCAAAGGTTTTGAAGTACTTCTATTTTTAATTTACTACTATGTAGTAGGAGCATGTACACATGTCTTAGACCCAAATTAAACTTTACCCTTTTGTCTGTTTACTAAGGTTCCCTCACATACCTGCAAGTAGAAGACTTCGTGTTCCCCATTTGGTGTTTTATAGAATTTCAAATTACAGTTATTTGTACAAAAAGCTGCTTATATTGTATTACAATAATGATTTTCTCTGTATCTCACTAATTTTGTTAAAACAAGAATTGAATCATAACCTCCTGCTGTACAGATCTCTGTGTTAAACACTTCATCTTACCAGTTATGGTGCAGAACTAAAAAGTAGCTGCTTCTTAATAACGAAGTGGAATTTGCTTTTCTTATGCTGCTTGCTGTTACCTTGAGCACAGTAGCAGGATGAGACATACCTGTGGTGGAGTGGGATAAGATGGAAGCTGGGAGGTGGCAGCAATAGGTTTGCTTTGGTTTCTGTGTGATGGGTTTTACTGCCTTGGCCAGCAGCTGGATGCCCTCCCAGCCACTCCCTCCCTCCCCCTGCTCAGCAGGAGAGGGGCAGGAATTTAGATGAAATAGCTCATGGGTGGATATTAAGACATCACAGGCAAAACAGACTGGACTTGAGGAAAATTAATTTGATTTATTGACAATTAGGCCAAATTTGGGTAATGAGAAAAAAATACAAAATTAAAACCCCTGTGCTCTCCCCACCCTTTTCCAGGCTCAAATACATTCCTTCACTCCTGGCTGGAGCCTGCTGTGTCTGGCATGGCAAAGCCCTGGACATTCCTCAGAGAGGCTGCCCCTGACAGTGCCTGGGTACTTTCATCTGATAGTCTGAGATATATTAGGGGGGGGGGTTATTACTATTTTTAGGAAGTTTAAAAAGTGGTTTTGACAGTTTTAGCTTTTACGCGTCTATTTTCTGAGACATTGGCTTGGTTCCTTAGGAATTCAACCATAGTTAAAATCTTGATGTAAATTAATTCGAAAGGAAATCCTTTTTTCTGTCAAAACATTCTTTTAAAGTGAAATGATGCTTAAAGACTAGTTTTGAATGCCCATTAAAGAAAAGATTGCTACCGCTTTTCTCATTTCATTGAGGAGGTGACCCTAGTTGATCTAGCTTTTTTTTATTATTATTTTTTAAATTAGTTGCTTAAGCACTGCCAGATATCTAATTAAGTTCCCAATTATTGTGAATATTCTATCCTCAGATGGCTTCTTATATTAGTAAATAGTTCTCACAAGGTCATTGTTTCCACCTGGCATATAGAAACTTTTCTCTGTTTTTTGAAGCTACACCAGTATCTTCATATTTCAGTAGCTTCATATTTCACCGCCTTCTTGCACTTAGATTTTAAAAAAATCTATTTAAGTGACTTGAATAAAACCATAGTGGTCACCCTGCCCACATGATGATGTGCACAATGTGATCACAGTGGAGAATAATTCCTGCTGACAATTCACTTATGACAAATTTTACAGCTGGCCCAAAATCATGCCCAGGAGGAAGTCTATATGTTCCCCTCCTTCAAGAATACAAACCTAAGAATACAGTAAAAACAAGCTAGAACTTTTCATATTGAACCTGTAAAGCCAAAGTTTGTCACTGGTCTTATAACACAACCTTCTCACTCTGTTGTATCCTGTTAAGATGCTGTACTTGCTTCCCCCCGCCCGGCCCCAGAAAGAAGCATTTCATTCCTCTTCTTTTGGCTAAGTCTGGAGTGCAAAGCACAGCAGCTGCGGTTCAAAGATAGAAGACTTACAGGTGTGTGTTTTCCAAATGTGGAAGAAAAAGTTCAGCCAGAGATGTTTCTTTTCCTTACTTTAGAATTTGCTACTCTAGTAACAAGAACAGCTTCCAAATTTCTTTGCTGTATTTTTTTTTTTTTAAACTAGGGTATGTAAATACCAAACCAAATATAGAGGCTCCCTTCACACGTCCAGCATTCTCCTGATGTAAGATCCTCTAATATAAATGTCAGTTCCCTTGTTTATCTCCTGGCAGAATATTAAAATTAACACTTGCGTTTTCACTTGCATTTCCAACACCTTCATCTCAGTGGCCAATCAGATCTTCAGAATAGCCTTTTTTCTCCCACCAGGCTGAAGGAAGCAACCTCTGCTCCGAACAATTAATTTTTTCTTCAAGTGTTTTCTCTTTTTGCTTGCATATAGGATGTGATTTGAAACAAACAAACAAAAAATTATGTGAAGAACATAGAACTAGAAATAAAACCTTGAAGCACTTGGGCAAATAGGAAAATATAGCTCAGGGATACTTCTTTTGAGCTATCATCATGCTTTTTACCAGGGTGGATTTGAGAGATACTAGAAGTTTGTTTAGGAAAAATACTGCAAAAACAGCTTTCCAAATTCTTTTTATGTGACTGTGACAAATGATAAGCTTTTTTCTGTAATACAATATGGAAATTTTCAACTGCATCAACATAATGTCTATAAAAATTTGCATACCCTTTCATCTGCACATGTCCACTATGAGTTCCTCAGATTGGTAGATATTTAAAGTTCTATGTGAGGTCTGAATTTTTGAAGGAGGTGCGACTCAAATATATTGGTTATGTATGAAGTAGAATTCTCAAATCGTTGTTTTTCAAACATGTACATTTAGTATAAAAGTCAGGAGTTAAAATTTTCCAGCTTGGCTGCATAACTACATGCCTTGCTTTTCAAAACTGTCTGGTTTCAGCCTACTTTTCTGTGATTTGCCCTGAGCCTGAAGCATTGGGATTTCTCTTCACTGCTACCTTTACACCACGGTGCTTTTCAAATGAATACACCTTCTGTGAGGGGGAGAAAAAGAGGACTCATAAATCCGTGGGTGGCATTGCCTCTGAAGTGTAGAGACTGAACTTCATTGAGAGCTGGATGCCTCTGTGGCCTTGAGAGAGAGGCTCCAGCCTTGTCAGGGATAATACTATTGTGCCAGGAGGGCTGCAGAGTGGCCCCTCCTTGGGCAGCATTTATGTGAGAGAGGATGAGGAGGATCTGCATGAGTGCTGCAACTCAGAAAACCTCCTGCTCCCCATCTGGGATGAGAAGGCTCCTTCTGTTCTGTAAAACATCATCTTTCCTCATACCTGATATTTATTTGCACTCAAGCAAATCCTGCAGTCTCTGGGCTCTTTGCAAGACTGTCAGGAGAGGAGTCACACCAGACATCCCCCATAGGAGTGAGTGTGTCTGGTCTGTGGCTGAACTTCCATCTTGAGATGCTTAGTGACCAAGAAGAGAGTTTATGATGATAGAGAGAAAGCTGGGGTACATTTTTTAGTGGAGTACAGTCTGTGGGATTAAATCAAGTCAGTTACATGCCTATTGATGCTCTTCTTGTTTCCTCTTCTGTAATTCAGACTTCATATTTTTTTTTCCAGTTAGGAGCCCAAATCTCCTTTGAGTCATAATATCTTGTTTATATGGCAAAAAGACTCCATTTGTTTTGAATAGGAGCATGATTTTGATTGTTCCCTGGTAAAATGCTATAGTTAAAAAGCCCACCAAACCCCCAAACAACAACAAATGAAAACAAACAGCAATGATAATGTCCTTTCCCAAGCCTAAACAGCCTGTGGCTGGAAGGCAGATTTTAGGGTCTTGGTTTATAAATTGCTATAGCTAAGACAATAATACATCATTCTCTGCTATCACATAGCAAAGACAAATCAGATAATGCAGATAAAATCTCCTTTCTGCAGATTAAAGTGACTGAGAAGCAGAGATAAATTGCAATCTCCAAATCAGTGGCAATACAAACCAGACAGAAACCTCCTACTAAGAGGAATATAATTTCTTCTTGATTTTAAAGACTCCTAGATTTGTAATTCCTAGAAAAAATAAGCAACAGGTTTCACCTAAAGCTATTTTTAGTGTCTACAGGTGTATTTTGGCAATGGTAAGAACTGTTGATATGTCAAAGGTAATTTCTGATGGTGAGATATTGAAGGAGAGCACCAAATTGTATATATTATCACATTTGATGATGAGCAGCTGTAAGCCCAAACTAACATAAATTAAACGTGTATCACATTTTTCTGTACCCTGGGGAAGTGCAGAACAAAGTCATGCAGTGATTACACTTCCACCAGCATGCCATTAACAACTCCAGATGGCAGCACTTTAACTGCAAACATTTCCAGGTGTAATGAGAAGGCTAAAAATAACTAAACAGCAAGGCATGACCTAGTGACAGCCTAATTTGCAAAAGGAATGAAGAGACAACAGGACTGTCTGACTGAAGGCATCTGAAAGAAATGGCCTAAGCCATGAACAAATTCATGTAAATATAAAATATTCTTAAGGAGGGACGTATGCATGATCTGTCTTTTCTTTCTGCATAATTCACCATGAAGATGAAAAGTGTATATTCATTCATGTGCAAGCTTATATGTATAACCTGGTAGGAAAACGCTAAATTCCTCTCCAAAATAGATGAACCTTCTTCCTTTAAGACTTACTGTCATCCTGATAGGAAAGCAGAGAAATTTGTATTTGCTTTTCAGCAGACTTGTTCTCTGGTTGGTTGGATAGTTTATGTGTTTCAAGACAAGATACTGGAATTTAAATATATGCATTAAGAAGGAAGGATAATTTCATTTTTTGCTTATTGCCCACAAAGTGCCTTGGGACATCTTAAATAATTATCATCCACTTATGACTGAATTTTATAGGATAATTTTATTTGCTCTGTTACTTTTGTGCTAGCAATCCTTGTATCTGTGGGCATGAAGTGGATTGATTGATGTTGGCTTTGAATAAAAGCAGTGATTTCTGTCAAATACATTTTGCATCATCTTCAGAAAAGTTACTGAGCCTAGAGCAGAGGTGAGGGTGCAGAGTGCTGCCAGTACAGAAGTGAATGACAGATGCAAAGATCATTCAGTGAGAAACTGTTCTTTATATGAACTTCAGGCAAATCAATGAGAAGTAACTGCTCTGCAGTTGTCCTTAGCCAGTAGACATGGAGGAAGGGTAAAGAGCTCCTTCTGAGGAAAGAGTGGTATATTGGAAACAATCCTGTTTTCTCTAATAGTCTGTAAATTTGCAGTCTATTTTAGCACTAACATAACCTTACAGACTGAGGTGGGCAGATTTCTTTTTACTGCAGCTGATAAAACTTGGGTGTCTTTAAATTGTCAGTGGTGACTTTATTAATGAGTGTCTTTCCGTTCCAGACTGTTCCCTGTCTATAAAGATCATACTCACACTTCATAATGGAAACAGTCTTGAATGTCTCTGGGAACAGCCATGGAGAAAAGTTACCATTTTTGCTGCAGCAGTGAGAGTGGTTGAGATGAGTCTGGTTTCGGTCTGAAACTGCAGTGAACTGAGCTCCTGAACTATGTGCTGCCCGTTGCCTCCAGTGTGCTGTAGCTGTGCTGCAGTCCTGCCTCTGGTGAATTTTGCATTCATCATTTTGCTTCCTGCTGTTGTCATCATCCCTGCCTCTAGCACGTGTCCCAAAAGGAGGGTTTTCCTTCTTCCCTGTCTCAGAGCCAGAGCTAAAAGTCATCTTTTCACACCCCAGGCTGAAGGGATTGGTTCCTGCTGTGACTTGCTCAACTCTCTTGTGACCCCCCAGACTAGATGACAGCAAGGCTGGCATACTCATGCTAAACTTACCAGTATGTCTCATAGTCAACATGCCTATGTTGATTGAAAGAAGGAAGAGAAACTTATGCCTATCAATAACCTGAAGTGTGCAAGATCAACTTTTTAAGACAATGGGGAACTGTTGTGATGAGGTTAACAGTTCATCTTCCTCATCTGTCTCGGTTGTAGCTTTCAAAATAGGCAGGCAAAAGAGATACCATCCATGCTACCACCATTCCAAAAAGTAAAAAAGGCTCACTACAAATGTGATTTTCTGTCCTGAACACTGGCAAGGTAGAAAAGTGACTTCTGATGATGATAAACACACCTTAGACAAAAATCCAGACTTGCAAGACCTGTTCATTCCCTGTCAGAGGCACAAGGATGTCATGAGCTCTCATTCATTTATGTTCTAGCTAAGAAATCAGGAAAACCTTGCTAAATTAAGTAAAGTTTCAGGCTTCTGAGGCTTATGGCTTAGACTCAAGAGAGAAGGCAGGCAAACACCAACACTTTGGCTGCTTATCAAAATGAACCCTCATACCTTCTGAAATTTGTTCATGGCTCATTTTCCCAATGCAGGAAGGGAAGTTAATGAGAGTTTTGCTTATATTAATCTCACTTCCAGTTTGACATATGTGGATAGTTAATACAAATTTAAAGATGCAATAGTGGAAGCACACTGTTGTGATAGGCAAATATTTATACATAATCATCTTGTTATATTAAGGAGTTTATTATTCAAATATGTTCTGCCTTTTGGGATATAATAACTTTTTAAATATCCAAAAGCAAAATCAAATATGATGATTTTTAAAAGATCTTTCTGTGAATGAATGTTCTGATACCAGAAAAAATTGTTGCTTGGGATTTATTTGTTGTGAAGAACTTGTGTCTTTACTGGATATTGAATGCCTTCATCTCTGCAGAGGCATTTCTATTTGGAGTTCCATCCATGTCTGCCTTCCCTTTCATAGCCACAAGCCTAAATAGAGGAAGATGTTTATCATTTTCCATTTAGAAATTAGTATTCCAGTCTCTCTTCAGTGCATATAAAATGCTCGTTATGCTGGGGTTTCACTGGAGTAGAAATGATTGTACCAAGGGAAAAATTTCTCTCAATCAGGTTTGAAGTGCATGCCTCAGGGATGGGGCATCATCTTCCTTTCTTGCACACAGTCACTCTTCTTCTTATATCAACACCAATTGCGAGGTAAGGTTCAAAGCTTGCCTGTGAGTTTGTAGATCTTCAAGCCCACTGAGAACAACCTGTCCATTCCTCTCAGCAGACTCTTGCACTGGAACTCTCTTTCCTTTTCATATCTATATAAAATATACAGAAAATATCTCTTCCAGTCAAGGACTTTGAAAAGTCTTGAATTCTGGTTAGTTCTTACTATCTTTCTGAGGTACTCCCCTGTCAGTAATCTGCTGTGTCTTTTCGAGAGAGTAATCAGGCACTGGAATGGCCTGCCCGGAGGAGTGGTGGCTTCACCATCCCTGGAGATTTTCAAGATGAGACTGGATGTGGCATTCAGTGCCATGATCTAGCAATCACAGCGGATCAAGGTTGGACTTGATAATCTCAGAGGTCTCTTCCAATGCAGATGATTCTATGATTAGACTGTAAACTCTTTGAAGCTGGTGCACTGCTTTGCAAAATTTTTAATGTGAGACACTGGCTTTTACTTAATGTGCATAAAACTTGGGGGAAAAGTTCTTATATGTGATAACTTATTTCTCTATAGGAAAAGTGGAAATGGATAAACAAATTTGCTCTGAGTATCTGAAGGAAAACTAACATTGCTAGAACTATCTCAAACTCTAATGTCCTGTCCTCTTTGAGGAATGTGTTTAGGAGGATGCCTGCATTTGGGGCCTCTGGTTCAGGTAATTTCAAATAAAAAATGATAATGTGCAGTAAATTACACTAGGAAAAATAAGGCAGATTGTCAGCCCAGTCTTGTGTTTTCTGGCTGAACAATGATAATCATATGTTTCTGCAGGAAACAAAGTAAGTTTGTCTCTCTTGCGGCATGATCAGTCTCAATCAGCAGATTTGTTTCTTGATATCCTTAGTTAATCTCAGTTACTTTTTCGTGCTGCTTTGCCTTGAGTTTATCTTGTTAGGAAATTCCTGATAACCTTCTGGGATAAAGGTGATCCCACATTAATTAATAGCTTTACATTTTTATGAAACTGTGCCTGGGAACCTTCCTGGGAACCTCAGAGGGAGAGAGGTCTGTGAAAGACTAACAGAGTGCACTGCTCTGTTTCAGCAAAAGTATATAAAGTATATAAAGTTGCTTATCTGTGGAAAAAAATTTTGGTTTTGTTAGCAAGCGGAAAAGGTTCTTAAAATAACCACTTGCTTCTTTTCTAGTTCAGTGGCTTTAGTATAAAATGACTGTAACAAACCAAAACTAACTGAAAAAGTGCTGTCCTCCTCCACTTCTGATTTCTGCAATGGTATTATCTACACTATTCTACAGCTCTGATGTCTGGCAAAATCACAAAGCAACACACCTATCTGACAAAATATGCCCACAGCTTTACAGTTGCTCTGAATGCTCTGAAGTTCTATCAGGCTTAGAAGTAAAACTTGTTAGTTACTAGAAGGTTAAGAGGGACAGTAAATTGAAGGAAATTCAGGTGCTTTTAAAAGTTGATTAATTGAACTTTTAACACCAGAATAAAATTTTCATTGAGGAGTGGGAGAATATCTTCTCTCTTGGAGCTGCATATAAACTGCATGAGGAGACACTGCTTTTACTTGACACCATTACTGTATTGGATTTAATGCTTGCAAATACCATTACAAAGGACATGAGGATAGAGCATATGTTCAAGACCCAGTAGGATTCTTGCTGATAAAAATAAATGCAAAACTAACATTAAAGTTCCTTGATACATGAGTATCTCTTTGATTTTCCTATTTTCTTCTTACTCCTATGAATGTCCAAACAGGCCCATCTCCCTCATTCTTTCCTCATAATCATCTTTGTAATTTTTTTTAAAGAAACAAAGCCTCTCTCCCCATCACGTAAAGATCATCATCCAATAGTTGGGAAGCTTAGGGGAAAGCTGGTGAGGGATGTCTCCAAACAAGGGGAAGGCTGTGTGGCTTTCTCAGCAGCTGCGTGCTCAGAAAGCTTGTGGTACTCCTGACCTGCCAGGCTCCCGCTGCTGGGCCTGGATGGTGACCATGCTGTCTTTCTTCAAAATGCTGGGAGTGGTTTTGCTGTGTAAATGCAAGCAATATAGAAATTATGTATGTATGTATATGTATGGCCAAACTTCACGAACGAAGATTTGGGCAGGGCTCTCCCCACATGGGTGTGCCCTTCCAGCCTGTGCAGTGGATGTTTTAGGTGAGGCACAGCGTGCACAGAACTGGCCCCACCATTTAAGTCCTGA
>JAWWEV010000001.1:105728004-105769512 GCA_035583235.1 Hafferia zeledoni | reverse complement strand
GTGTGTTATATTGTAGTTTCTCTTAATTTTCTCTTTTCTGTATAAATACATGTAGTTAGTTTTAAGCATAAACCTGGGTTTAAAGTTTTTTTTCCCCTTCCCCCTTTTGTCAGCCGGAGGCTGACTCTGTCTATGGGCAGTTGGCATTTTGCCAGCTCAACCCAAGACACCTGGTTAAGAAAATACTACAGTCAGCACCAGTATCAGCAGAAAGTATATTTTCAACTTTTGTGTTACTACAGTTTTTGATCCTCATGATAAGTGAGGTTTGTGATGTGTTTTACAACTTTTCACAGCGTGGCCTGAGGTAGTGAGAATGGGAAATGCACATTTTCTATGTGTCAGAGGAGAGGTGTTGGCCGAGCTGAATGCTTGCAAGAGGTAAATCCTGCCTACTTTGCATCGGTGGAAGACAGATAAACTTACAATGTTTTGCCCAAGATGTAAAACCCTGTGAACAGAATGCTGCAACCCATCATTTATTTCAGTTGATGATATATTATGAAAAGGTATGCCAACAACTAGTGACTTAAATAATTCAAGATTCATGTAAAACTTATAGAAAATGCTTGCTTTGAAGCTGTAATGGGTCATCCCCTATTCTGAATAGTTTGTTTGATGAAATTTGACATTTTTTTCTACTATTTTTATCTCCAAATTATTGTTTTTTCATCACTCAAGCAGTACCATCTTCATGCCTGAAACAGAATTATTTTTATTATTATAAACAATAGATTTCTGATTTAGAAAGAACTGGTTGATAAAACATGTACGTAAAAGTTCACATTTTCTCTGAAGCATCATTTCAATGATACGTTTAAAGTCCTTATTTGGTCAGTTATGTTATTTCCTCCATTGTGCATGAGAATGTGTGTGTGCACGTGCTTTGAAATCACCTTGAATAATTCAAATTCTGGCAGAGACCAGCCTCTGCATAAATGATAATGCACATCTTTTCCAAGCTCCTTAGAAGCACAGGGCCACAGATAAAAAAAATTCAATAAAATGAAATTGTCAGTCTTGCCTCCTTCAAGTAGTGGAATCACCACTCAGCTCGCCAAACTTAACATTTCTAGATTTCCAAGACTTTGGTGAAGTATATTCCCCAATTCTGCAACAAGAATCTCATAGGAGAGAAAGAGATGAAATCTGTGTAGGGGAGAAAGAAAGGTGTGGTGTCCAGTGGGTAGCCTGAAATGTACATTCTAGGTATTTAGGTTGGGTTTTGTTCAAATATAAGAAAAAAAAGAAAAAAAAAAGAAATGTTGCCACTAATTGAGAAACTCCTGAGACCTCCTGGTTTTACTTTGTGATCACTCTCCTACTCCTTACACAGGCAGCCTGAAGGTTTGCTTTTGATGTTTTACCTCATGGTCATTTTCAGAAGCTGCTCCACCAAAATGAGATTTTATTATTTTCAGAAGTTTATGAAGCAAAGAATTGGAATAGTTGGAAGCATACAAAATAGTCTAGTGCCACTCAGTAGTTCAGTTATGAACCTGAAATATATAAAGTTATAATAGAGCATTTACATTTACCACTCAAAGTAATATCTACTATGCAAATCATATTTCAACAGGAGAGAAAAGTTTGCAGCCAAGTAAAATTACCTCATGGGACCTCCTCAGGAAAAATTCAAACAGCCTCTGAGAACATCATTGTAGGTGAAGCCACTAAAACATCAAGCAATAGGTGATAAGCACTGGCAATCTTAAAAATGCATCATTTACAGCAAACGATTGAGGAAATGTCAGCATATAACTTTGCTATTTCATTCTCATCTGTGTACAACTAAATGCATTGCTACTGTTTATTTGCTATTGCTGTCTGAAAGGGCTCCTGCATCAAATACTAATTTTGTTTTTTCTGTTAGAGTTTAAGAGGATCCCAAATGTGAGAAATTTCTGTACATCAGAAGACAATTTTATATTTTCTCAGTGGTATATAGACTGATATAGAAATTAATTTAAATAATTCTTCATATGGTCTTTGATCTGCAGGCACGTTTCTTAGAAGCTTCACATGCACAAACATGTAATATAAATTTATATATTTATATATTGTTTATATATTTATATATATGTTGATATATAGTATTTTGTTTTGATTCCAGTATAATATAAGTAATAATAGATGTCTGGATATAGGAGAATGGGGACACCTGCATAGTTTGAGTACTGATGCATCAAGTTTGCTGGTGGGTGAAGGGATGAGATTCTTTTTGCCCCTCAAACCTATTTGAAAGGATGGGAATTGCTGCTCATGATGTGGTGCTGACTGATTTTCATGGTTAGCCCCCAGGAGATCACAGTGGCGTTATTGAGCTTCCATGCTGTGCAAAGTGTGCAGCTCTTAGAATCTTTGCCTCCCCACAGCCCTTTAGGGTCTAACTACAAGTCCCTTGAACTCCTACACAGCAGTGGAGATGGTTTGACACTTAGTGTTGATTTTCTGAGAGCCAAACTGAGACTGGCTTTCAGATTTAACAGTTTTGGATGACTCACTCTTCCAGAGAAGCAGTTGCAGGGTATTCAGGAATAGGCAAAAATGGCAAGTCAATGACAAATGTTGTTGTGGTGGTGACAGGAGTTGCTAAATATGGTGCAGCACCTGACAGGTGAATAGAGGTGGTGAGCCGGTAACATTAAAATACACAGGCATATTCCCCCAACTCCGAGTAGCCCTGGCAAAAAAACCCAAAACCAACCAACCAACCAAACAAACAAAAAAATCAAACAAACAAACAATCAAAAAAACCCAACAAAAATTACCTTAGACATTCATAGATAAATAATTAGCCTGTTGAATTTGGAACGTAAGTTTAAACATTTATGTTGTTGTCCTAACCTAAAGTATTTTAATCTTTAATTTTGAACTTTGGATCAATTTTATCTTTAACAGTGAAGTATTCTTTTGAGGTGGCTCTCTGGACTTCAGCAGAGATGTGCCAGCCACTGGAGTGGCCTGTCAGGGCATAAATTGCTGAAATAAAATGTCTTTTCTCTTTATTTAGAATGTGAACTAATGTGACCAAACTATCTGCCACCCTGTCATTTCTATCATCTCTACTGAGCTACTGTTATTCAGAGGAATGGGACTAAAAGACAAGGCACTGAACTTCCCCAGCCAGATTTACAGAAAAAGAACAAAACCGGTAAGTTTTGTTGTTCTCATTGTTAAGGTTCTGCAGTCCTGAGAGACCACCTTCTTAGAGGTTGATAGGAGTGTCTGTGGTGTACTGAGACGTCCCTGTGAAGATTTCTGGCTTGGTAGATGAGAAGATATTAAATCTTCCACTCAGCTGGTGACACCAGGTTATGCAGGCTCCACTGAAATAAATCCAGAGACTTGTAGCCTTTTTGCCATGTTCAGTGAGCCCCACACTCTCAGTGGAGTGTCTTTTCACTATCTCCTCTAGTTTTCAGTTGTGGATTTTTCTTTTCTTGCCATAGCTATGTTACAGATTTGCAAAGTCATACCTTCCTGAGAGATAAAGGTCTTGTTTTAGGGATGATGTATTGCAATAGAGGCTCCAAGTGGGAGCCAGGGCAAACAATTTACACAGACTTGTTTTACACAGACTTTAAATAACACAGATGTTGATATCCAGGTAATGAAACACAGAGAAGAGTGGACAAGTTTTCCAATATGATCAGAAAACCTCTGTGATTTGAAGCCCATCGAGACAGAGATTTGAACTTCAGTCCTGTCCTCCCTCTTCTCCTTTCTCCCTTAACTGCTTCTCACATGTCTAAAGCCATGGGGTAGCCAATGGAAGCTGTTTAGACCATGCCAAGCATTCATCCATAAACTGAAGCATGAGTTTGTCAGTGAAAAAATATAACTGAGTTGAAAAACAGTCCAAGAGATTTATGGAAAGAAGGTGGCTGACCATCTATTAAGCATGATGATGTGGATATAACCTCCTAATTTGGAGTCCCTCAAACTCCCAGAAGTGAGGATGGCATATGAGAAGGAAGCATGATGTGAGCTTTTGCTGTCCTTCCACTCGCACACAGTATCTGCTAATGACTGTCCTCAGAAACAAGACACTGGTGTGGAAAGTCCTACTGATTTGACGCTGTATGTGTAAATTTTTTGCCAGTCCTAAGCAGAGGATTAAGGAGTGCAAGCAGCATTAAAAAACCCCAACCAAACAAACAAGCAAGCTTTTCTCTCTCAAAAGCTGTCTCTATCTTAAGGTTTGTGGAAAAAAATGTTGGCTTACTTGTACTGTATTATTCCTGTTTTGTACAGAGTAACCTTCCTCTCAGGTACCAGCTCAGACTCTTTCCTAGACACGAGGAAATTTTCTTTGATATAGTGCCCACTGCATGACCCAAAGGGCTGCAGTTAATCTAAAGCAGGTAGCAAGAACATCTACTCAAGATTCCTGTGTGGTAGGACTTGGTATTTAAGACAAAATCATATAGGCATATGGATTGAGACATAGTTGTAAAGAGAATAATTTAGTCTAAAGCTGTTTGGAAAGAAAGATTTATATTGATATTTTCAGCTAATATGAACATAAATCTCAATGATATACCAAACCTTATACCTAAATGTTTTTTAAGCTTTCTAAGACAGAACCTTATACAGACTGTGTGAAATTCTATTACTATCACTGTGTTGAATAATTTGGTTTTAGACTCTTTTCCTTTCTTTGTTCTAATTGTATAACATCATCTCTTGAAATAGTGGCTTAAACAAAAGGCAGACTTTAAAGCACTGTGGGCTTTCCCCTCACACCTACACAAATATCTAAAAATACTCTTCAAATTATTCAAGAATGAAGCTTTTTATGGTGAATTTCCTCAGATACATTGTGTTTTGCTTTTCAGGAGTGACTGAGTTTTTCATTTGCTGCAATACATTCAATTTGTGAATACTTCTTTAATTTTTGCATTTGTGGAGCATTGCAAATAGATGCCTGCTTGTGATTTGATCAGTATAACAGCTTTAATGCTG
This sequence comes from Hafferia zeledoni, assembly GCA_035583235.1. NCBI lineage: Eukaryota > Metazoa > Chordata > Aves > Passeriformes > Thamnophilidae > Hafferia > Hafferia zeledoni. The sequence continues at coordinate 105,764,544 of JAWWEV010000001.1, read as the reverse complement.
TACTTTGGAGAAGGAGTATGTGTGATCGTAAGAGCTGAAAGGCATATGCTACTGAATTCATGAAAAGTCAAAAAACATAATAGTTAAGTCCCTGCTAATTACGTAAGTCGTGACTGACCAAGAATCAGCCATGGTAATCTGTGATGGTACCATGAAAAATGCATTGTAATTAAGTACCACATCTTGATTACAAATCATCATTATTCAACAGATGTATGCCTCTTTGTTGGTTCCAAGTATCAAACAGTTTTCCAATAAAATGGAAAATAAAGTAGTAACAACAACAATAACTAAAGAATGAAATTTATACAGTGCTCCAATATTTCATTATTTAATAAATAAATTATTTATTAATCATTATTCCAACCTTCTTTTACGGAAGACTAAAATGCTGTTCCAAAGAAAATATTTAGTTTTAGGAAAAAGCTTTTTCCTTCAATGCTGCCGGTTTTTTTGTATCTCCTATATTGGAGAAAATGCAAATATGAAAATACCTAAATGCATTTGAAAGTAATTCACCTTCAGCCCAAATCCCTCCTGAAACTAAGCTCTGTTACGATTCTACACAAAACACGATAAAAATTACATATCTCGTATGCAGGGACTAGTGCTTAGAGTAATGATGGGGAGTATTTTATAGGTACAATATGCTTGTATAGTCTGTCTATATGTCCCATAATTCCTTTATATTCCTTGTCCCTATTACAAAGCTATGAAGTTGTACAGGGGGGTAATATCGGAAATGTTGCAAATATACATTTGTTCAAATGTTCACTTCAGTTGAATAAATTCCTACCTCAACATTTTGTTTTCCTAACTTACTGGTTGGGGTGCACATGTTGGCAGCAGTAGCGTATATACAGTGCACATTGTTGTATGTCTGTATTAGCAGATGGGGATGATCCTGGAGAGGTGAGCAGAGAATTCAGGACACCCAATATCCACACTTACACCTTCTTAAAGATACACATCCTGCTGAATAAATGCCCATGAGTAGATGGAGTACGTTCAGTGCACCCCAGTAGAGTTTCATCCCAAATGAACACCATCTGTGTGCTGAGATTGCCCTGCAGTGAAAAGCAAAATGAAGTAAAGGGGATGCTCAGGACAGTTTCTTCAAAAGCACACTCCTGACCCCAGCTAAAATAGGAGTGAAGCTGGGGTTTTCAAACAGAGGCAGAGGATTGGTTGCCCCAGGGCTTGTATTCAGACACCTGGAAAAAGTATTTCTCAACAGGATGGACTTCTGCATCCTTCATTTGCTGAGCTGGAACAGAAGTTCTGTATTTTGAATTCTACAGTTAAAATGCTTTTAGGTCTTAATACACTGCTGAAGTGCAAGACCCAGTGAAGTTTCCTTAAATACAATCTATTCCAGCCCTATCCTGCCATTTTAAATAGGAAAGCTGACTATCCTACCCTGCAGCAGAAGTTTGAAACCCTGGAGATAATGCTATGCAAAGCTTCAATAAAAATGTTTTCTGCAGACAGTTCAGTCCAGGCATGGTGCTGGGAGAGAACTTGCCTTTTTCTTACTATATGAGTTTGTATAGGGCCAGGCGGGTTATAGGCTCTGCCTGCTGGCTTTCACTGTGAATTAGAAGTCCCTCGCTCTCATGTTCTTTGAGTTGAAAAGCTCATTTTCATTTCATTACTATAGCTCTCTAACCTCCTGCTGACTCAGCCTTTCCTCCTGCAGTAAGAAATGTCATGTGGACTCAGTCATTTTCACATATCCTTGTTCAGACTTCATTATAATTTATTATTAGCTGTATTAAGTCTCTCATACGTAAGTCTTGAACAGCTTACCTATCAGTATGGTGACTGAGTGAGCAGCTGGGAAAATATGTCAGTAATTTCTTTATCTCATCTGATTAATATCAAATATTACAATTATTGCAATTCATTCTTGGCACCCACATTTTTCATTAGCAACATGCTGCTCACAGCTCCTTTCTTGCTACCTACTTTAATCAGAGAAATGATCAGCTAATCACTTACCTGTGCATCGTAGTAGAAATAAGTAAAAGGATCACAGTTTGGGAACTGTTGCACATGTAAGTGATGCATAACATACTGGTAGAAATAAGACATTCCCAGACAAAATATCACTTGTAGTTGCTCTGAATGAATTGCAAGTCAAGTGCTATGTCACAACTGCATCGGAAACTTACTTTATGTTGAATGAGTATTTTATTTTTTAAGCCCTAAGTCTGATATGTGGCACAATTTTAAACACATGCTTGATTTTAAAAAGAATTTCAGATTTGGAGTCCTTTTAGGATTATGCATTTTTGGGCATGTATTTTTATTTTAGAACAGATTATTGCTCAAAGGGGATGCCATCTTCACAACACTGCAGGCTGAAACCTTTTCTACATGGAATACCTAATTGGGTCAGTATAAAACTCTGAGTCAGCAATCATAAAAGTTCACAAAGTTCAAAATTCAATCTGAAAAACAGTACAGTTTCAACTTTGGTAGAATTTAGGTTTGTGGCTATTATTTTGAGCATTATTTTGAGGTTGGCAGGTTTTCAGACTGGGTTCTTCATTTTGGCTATACAGAATACCTGCACATACAATGTGATTGGCAGTCTACAGGGCCTTCCTCTTTCTCAGCAAGGTTATCTCTCAGCCAGATGTGAACAAAGAGCTTCAGAGTCTTCCAGGTGCCTTTCCTCTTAGGTGATGTGTTTCATTTCTTTAACCTCTGCAGTGCACCCCGGGGGCAGAGCCTTTCCTGCACTGGTTCAGTGGGTTGCAGCCTTAAGGTTTAGGTGCATCTGCTCCACTGCTGGTAAACAGGTCCTGGAAGAAACTTTTTGTCTCTAGGCAGTGCTCATTACATGCTTCAAGACAATCCTTTTTCAGGACCTGGTGTATTCTGTATCTCTCCATAAATAGTGAAAAAGTAAAACATGTGTACCAGTAAAGCCTATGCATCTATGTCTTAATTAATATTTTAGACTTTCCTTGCAAGTCCTGGCTAGTTCCAAAATTGCTTCTGGTTGGTGGGTAAGAGCCTGCTGTAAATTTCTTTTCCTTGAGTTGTGTAACACTTCCCTACTTCTTCTCTGATTTAATAATCACTTACCTCTGAACACAACATCTCTAAATGGTGGCTTAAAGGCAAACCCCATAGATCTGCAAAAAATAAGCCAATAATATGGCTGAAACCAGAAACACAGTTATTTTCCAGGTGATTAAACAGAGATTTTTCACATCAAAGTCCTTTCCCAGTTAATTCCTTAATTTCCTGTTTGTTTTTCAGCAGATCTGAATTAAAATGAGATGACTCTACCTACAGCTTCCATCATGACTTTCTGTCAACTGTCTTCAAAGGTGGGCTATATATTAATTGTTTCATTATTGATACATCCCAAATAATCTGTTTGGTAGAAATACTGAATATGCATCAGAGGTTCAGCTAAAGAAATCTAAATAGGCTTAGAGGCTCTCCACAGCAAGGGTGAAGTTTGTAAGTACAATACAGTAACTTTACCCACTGCTATCACTTGTAATTATTTTTTCTATACTGTTCTATGTGTAAGTGTGAATACTATGACTGCAAATATTTACATTTGTTTTATTCTATGTGGTTTGCAAAAAGTAACCTGAAAAGCACACATACAGTTTTGTTTCAGGTAGTTTTGCAAAGGAAACCCTCTCTGGATTCTGGATAAAAATACCCCAATGGAAAGCAAAGAGGAATCAATCAGTCAGGTGGGCCTTGGGGACATGAACACCCAGCTCTTATCGTACCCACACATGGTCTGGGTGTCTCACTGACATCCCCTTGAAAAACTGTGGAATTGGATCAGGAATAGCTTTACTCAATGCTGTAATTCACTTCTCTGCCATGCAGGAGGGAAGACTCAGTGGTATATCTTAATTAGCATTAGCTGTGTGGTAGCAGGATCAAAGTCCCAGTCACGAGCCAGGCAGTAGCATCCCACTGTGCTACGTCTTGGACAGGCTTAGATGAAGAAGCTGGTGGCTTTTCCACAGTTCGTGACTTACTTGGCAATAGATCTATTTCCTGCTTTGCTTTGCTTTTCTCAGGAAAACACTGCATCATGTATTATGGAAACATCAAGGATTCTGTCTTGCCTGTGCTGCTTAGTAAATGACATAGTGCTTCTCGGTAGAATATAGATGTCAACATGAATATTGGAAATGTCCAAGGGTGTCATGAGTCCTTGCATGTAGGAGAGAGATGGCATGCTATTAATGATCCTTTCTTTCACAAGCAAAGTCCAGTCATGTTATATAAAGTTGGGACAGAAATAAAAATAGCCTTTCATTAAAGAAACCTTGTCTGCTGTACCTATGGCATACTAGACTTATTTAAATAACATTGTGAATTCTTGGGGAAAAAGGAACCCAGAGATGCAGCTATTATTTCTGCTGTAGTGTGGCAAGGGCTTTGCTGCCGTGAATAATAACACCCATGTTGATGGGTATACCTAAATTAAAAGTGAAAGAGGTTACTCATTCATTGCAAAAATCCATCTTAATGTGAAGATGAGGGAGTTTGGGGAGCCTTTTCATTTTATTTTTTAGTTTAGCTGTACTATGTACTAATCAGGGCCTTTTTAAAGTCAGAAAACTATTAATAATATGACAGATCAGCAAAGTGTTAAATGATTTGAGTTCCTTTTTGAATTATCCTATGCTAGGCAATTACAAACTCATTGGGGATTTTCCTTGGTGCAAAGTGCCGTATGTGATGTCTAAAACAAAGTGGTGACATTTTTCTTAAATTTTTTTTTAAATATATGGGGGTTTTTTTCCATATATTGGTCAACATTCATCAAAATGCTTTTTTTTGGTAACTTTTGAGGTCCTTGTATATTTGGAATTAGGAAATATCCTTGATATTTGAGATATTAGAATGCTAACCAGTGACAAGTATCAACTGATACAGGGACTTAGGGGAGTATAAGCAGCATATTTGAAAGGGCAGGGCTGGGTGGTGAATGTGGGTCAGTGGAACAAAGTGCCTGAGTTGTTCTGCATGCTTTGAGTGGTTTCACAGCTTCAGGGACTACTCTGGTACTGATGCTCAGTGCACTCCTTGTGGCCCACACATGGTTCACTGAGGTACTGCTTCTTTGGAATTCCCCCCGCCCACAGCCACAGCAATGGCCATGTTTAAAAATGTTTCCCAGTTTGCTACCTTCAGGAGGTTTAAAAGCCATCCTGCTACCATGTAGCCCCTACTTGCAAAGATGAACGTGTGTACTGAGCAACTTTGGCAGCTGTTGAATGAGGAGCATAGCTGAAATGAAGATGTATTTATTTAACCCAGATTGTGCCTTCCTGCCTTTTGAGTGAAGGTGGCATTCCCATGTCAGATCAAGAGTAAGATGTCTGAGGAACTAGCTTATGTCCTTAGGCAGAGGGCTTTCTAGGTGTCAAAGTACTTGAGACATGGGTATATGAACAACCTGTGAAGTCCTGTAGCCACAGAAACATGAACTGTGCCTGAGGTAGCTGTCTGCCTAAATAATGTAATTATTTAAATCAAACACTCTGGTATAGGATCAAGTGTAGAAAAAGTTTTCTACTCTACCTATCAAAATATAATAGTATGACTGACTGCAGGTGTAAAGAGGGAGGGAGTGATTTAGCTCCGCTATAAGGTGTAAGTAAGGAGAAAAGAATTTTCTTCCATCTTGAGTTATGTAGAAAATAATTAAATTAAGCCAAGTTGCAGAATTGGCTGATTTGTATGCCTGCAGATATTATGCCAAATATAAATAATGGAGAATGGATCCTGAAATATCCTTTAAATTAGGCTCTATAAAAAGGTCTTTTTATTTACTTTTTTTTTCTCCCTTTGGAAAAAAGCAATTTTGTTCTCTGCTGTATGTGAATGCATGTGTGTGTTCATTGGTCCTGTTAGATTTACTTTGCTTTCACTGCTGTCATTTCCTGAGGAGGGGAATATGAATTTTGAACCTATTTTGAACTTTGTGTGCTGGTAATTTACTCAAGAATGTGAACTAGTAAAAAGCTTTCATCTTCCATTATTATGGGTCCTTGACACCAGAAGTCTTCACAGCAGCATGTTGAGAGTGTCAGAAGGAATCTGTCGTTTAGTCCTTTCCCTGGATAAGTAGCTGTGGTGTTCAGGAAAATGCAATCTGAAGTCTGGCTAAGAAAATGGAAAAGCAAAAAAATAGGAGCTTTGCTTTTAAGGAGCAAACCTACTTGGAACACTTAAGGATCTGCAGCAAGAAAGAGAATTAAGGCTAATAAGTGATAAGATTATGCATCAGCATTCAATTAAAAAACCCTCTGAAATTGAGTAAATATCATCTTCACATGTCAAGAAGAACAAGTACTCTGGACTTAGTTGTAGCTGGGTTCAGGAATAGCCCCTAAACTTTGACCTAGAAAGTCAATTATCATTACCAAGCACATGTAAATAAAATCACATTTTTTCTCTTAGGAAAAATAACCCAGTGCCTTATTGCTGTGAGGTGCATTACTTAGTCTTCTTACCTGATTGTTTTAGGTAGAACTAGGACAGTACTTCTAATGCACAGTAATTTCTCGGCACTCTTAGAGTTTATCTTTACATTTTTTATTCCTTGCATAAGAAAATAAGTGAAACATGATTTCCCCATGCTAGGCAACAATTCTGAAGCAGAGAGGTGAGGAAACATTTCAGGAAGCTTCAAATGACTGTGTAACAGGCAAAGCATTTAACATTTTCTGTAACTTCATGTTAAAAGATTGGTACAGGGTGAACAGGTTGGAACAGAATAGAGTACCTACTGGGTTGAAAGTCAAAGATGCAGTGACAGCACTGCGAGCTTATGTTAATCAGGTATAACATATATTATTGGTTGGGGTTTATCCTTCTTGTATTTCATTCCAGCCCAATGTTTGTTAGAGGCCTCTGATGCCTAAAAGTTGGTCTATGTGCAAAGTCACAGGAGGAAGCAGTAGATTTAAAAGCCCTGCAGTGGCAAAAAGTTTCTGGACGATGATGAGAAATTCAGGGTGATGTAACTTTGGTGAGTTCAGACCTAGTGCAACACCTTCTGGCTGGGGTCTGACAGTTTTTTGTGCTTTGAGTGTGTCAGGGCAAATCTGTAAGCAAGACAGGAGCAGTGGGTATGTGCTGTGGAATGCAACTGCAAGGGAAAAGAACATCTCTTTGTAATTCTGCCATTTGTTGTAATTTTGCATGTCTTATGAATGGCTCTCACTGTCCTACATATTTTTCTTTGTACATTAGCACAAAAGTACAGAATTAGCCAACTGCCCAGACTGACAGGGTATTTCTTTTATTGAGTCACAGCCATGCTAGCAGCAGATCTCAGATCTGAAAACAAACCTTGGCTGCTTCTTATATATGCCTACCAACAGAAGAAAAAGTTTGATTTTTTTTCTGGGCTAAAATAATTTCCATCAATTTGGTATGAATCCATTTGCACCTACCTTATAGATATGCATTTCACTGTTTGTAGTTTTGAAATACTGAGAGTGAATTTTTGCCAGTGAATGATCTGTGAACATACTTTGACATTCCATGAAAGTGTCATAACTATTATTCAGTAAGAGGCTTGTATTTAAGCCTGGTAATTGCTTAAGCACTAAAGGCCACAATAGATCAAATGCTAAATTTCTTCTGTAATTCTGGACTGATTGACTAGATAAATTGTGTGGTGCTGTTTCTATTCCAGTCTTAGGTGTCTTCCAGATCCACAGACAGTTTTATCAAAAATTGAATCAACATTTCTGCCCTAGTCATAAAAAAAATTGATGGCAGAGATATGCAAAATATTTTTTCATCTCATAGCCATTCCTTGAATAAAATATTGTTTGTAAATTAAACTGTGGAATTGTTTGGGAGTTTTAATTTGCAGGCAAGCAGTTCAAGTAACTTAAAAAAGGCAGGAAGGGATCAAAAAGTGAGTTATTACTTTCCCCTTTAAGACATTGCACAGAAACCTCTGTTTCTATAGCTAAAGGTATTTATTTCTGTGGTGTGTGAGCTTTAGCTGACAAATGGGGGCATGCATGTGAATGTCTACACAGCCATCGATTGTGACACCATTGCAGAGACAAAATAATCCAGTGACAGCTAGGTATCTGAAAACAAGACTCTCAAAGATGTGGCTTTGATACCAGTGACAGAAGGATGTCAATGGATTCTAAGTATTCCCACAAGACTTGTCAGATGTGCCACATTAAAATTAAAATTTAGTGAATGAGGATAAAACTTTAATGTAGCTTCAATGCCCTGACCTAGATAAAGTTGTTAATTTTTGATTTATAACTGGGTAGAGAATTTTAATCTGCATTAATTTTTTTTTTCCCCATTTCTGTGAAAATAAGCATCTTCTTTAAATACCGAGAGTCTTAGACCAAACTCTTGTAATGTGACATATGGCACCAAACCTATTACACCTCAGCACTGAGTTCAAGATTTGACATATCCTCTGGACTGCCCCTGCAAAACTTGGTTGTTTGCTCTCTCTCTTTCTGGATAAAACTGATGTTGAATATGTGCAGTTTCAGAAGCCTAAAAACCGCTATGCTTTTTTAGTCTTAATTGGAATTCTTGCTTGCTCATATGAAGACTCAGTTTTTCCTCAAGCTCTTGCCTCTCTTCTGTCATTGCCTGTTGTCTCCTACAGTATCACCTTGCCAGAAGGCTCAGTCAGATACAGATGTCCCCTGCCCTACTTAACAGTCTGCCAGTTACACACTGAGCATTACATGGGTTTTGCAAAATCCCACATCCCTCAGTTTAATCAAATGGATTGTACTTAAGCAGGGTCTTAACTCCAGACGGAGAGTGAGATTTTTCTCATTTACCCCGACAAGCAGAGCTGTACCTGGTTTGCAGATGATGTGCAAAGCCTCGGGCACCATGTCCAGAGGTCGGGGCTGCTGTTCCCTGTCCCAGGCTGCTGCCGGGGCTGAGGTGCTGCCCAGGGCACCTGCTGCGTCCCCGGGCCCATGGAGCTGGTGGAGAACACGGGACAGACAGGCTGCAGGAGCACGAGGTGGCAGGAATGGGACAGCTATAGTGTTGCATTGCCCTCTAGTGACAGACTGCCTAATTAGCTGTTTCCACCTCACCTTTCCAAGTGGTCCCAGGTGTCACCTCCACTGGATTTGTAGACATGCATGCAGGGGTAGCTCAGCAGCGCAGAGTCATGATGTAGCTCTGAAAATGGATTCCAGGAGTCCCTAAGTGGAGGTTTGGCTGTGTAAAGCCACCGAGAAAAACTCAGATCCATCAAAAGTTTCATGCTATTGGTTTTCAGACATTTGGTTGTAATAATGCCAAGGTCATGGGTTCAATCCCCTATGTGGGCTATTGACTTGAGTTGGACTCGATGATCCTTGTGGGTCCCTTCCAACTCAGAATAGTCTGTGATTCTGTAATTTCCTGCTTCGCCAAGAGTCTTCTGTGCATTTATTTCCAGTGTAGTTAAAGTAACCAGCAAAAAATACCAGCAAAGAAACATCGATTTCCTACCTGCCAACATCACACATTCGGTCTGCCAGGAGGAAGGGGGTTTGCCTCTTCTCTGCTCTCCTATGATTAGTACATATCTTTGAAAGCAAAAATGAGCTTCCAGCTAAAGTACATTCAACTGCAGTTACAACTCTCTTCCACCTACAGAATAGAAGATAAGAAAATATCCTCAGATTTTGGTGGTATGGTCAGTACAACCCTTTTTTCCTTTTTGCTAATTAGAAGAAAGTTGAATCTGACATCGCGAGTGATTCACAAACCTCTAGTAGCAAGAAGGGATTTGTATCTTCACACAGGGAGGAAAAACTGGCCATCAAGCCATGGTTTTTACAAAATCAATGAGGTTATGTTTTAAAAAAGTCCCTTATTTTTTTCTTACTTTCATAATGTCTTTGAATTGTGGACATTTCTTGGCAGCTTCTTAGGCTATATGATATAATTCCAGACAATTAGAGAGCAGGTCAAAGGCAAGAGATTGATATTATGATGATTTTTTGAAGGTTAAAGATCTATTTTTGTTGCATACTGGCACAAAGTCACAGCCTTATAATTCTGTTATGTGAAAATGTTTGACTCAAAATGTCAGTTTTCAAATTGAGAAAGGAAGTGTTTTGATTCCTTTTTATCTTCCTTGTTTTCCTTTTGAAATTGGCATGTACCCCCTATAAAATGTCATTGAAATGAATGCTTCTCTGCATAACATTTTAGACTTAGCAAAAAATAGTCTGATCGACTTTAATCTACATGGCTATTTCTCTGTTCAAAAATCCTGTTAAAGAAAATGTTCATTTTGTAATTACTGTTTACATTTTCTGATTTATGACTAGTTTCTTTCTCTTGCTCATTCCCGATTTATGTCTGAAGTTTCAAAAATTGGGTCCTCTACACTTTGGGAGAATACAAAAACAATTAAATCATAGTCCCATTGCAGTCAGTGGCAAATTAATGCTTCATTGGTTCACAAATTTTGGCTGTATGGTATCCTAAAGGGCATTAAATCATCTGTCCATTATTTATATTGGAGTGTTGTTGCCCTGAACTCATCCTGCAGATTATTTTTCTTTACCTTCTCTTATGGCATAGGAGCTCAAGAAGACCTTCTTTCTTTGTTAGTAATGAATGACTTCCCAGTGTGCCAGGATGAAACTTCTTTTGGACAAACCCTCTGCATGGGAATGTCTACGTAAGAGTTAAAATTTTGATTTATCCCTCCTTGCAGTATCGTTACTGGAAGAGGAGCTTCAGAATAAGGAGGAATTCAGCTGCACAAAAAAAAAAGAGCATAGTACCCATGTGCCAACTCTGCCTTTCACCTCTGGCTTTGCGTGTTCTTTCTAGTTCCACTGATTGCAGAAAGCACTCCTCTGAGCATGTGGAGGTGATACTCAATTGTTTCCAGCTGAAGTTATGGGAAACCCTGTGGTTTTATGTTTTAATTATGAAGACATAGAATTTTAAAGGTGTTTCTATCGCTTATATACTTCTGCTTGGCCATTATTTTCCTAAATTTAAAATAATACATTTAATTGGATGAAATTATTCCTCTGTCCAGATGTGTATGTGATGTATTTTTTATGAGTCTGTGATACTCTAAAGATAAATATAAAAGTACCCAAGGTTGGAAAAACACAAGTCTGTTTTCAATAGGCTTCAGTTTTTCCTTAGAAGACTATTGGGACCCTGAGACTGTTTAGCCTGTGTTCACATTTACTTCCATCTGAAGTACTGTTTCAAAGGACTGGCATTATCTTTCCAATAATTTCTTGACTCTTGCTCTTTACCTGCATGCCATGGTTCTCCACTGACAGTACTGAAAAACAGTCAACCTCTTTTCCTGGTATCTAGCTCAAAACACTCAGAGAAGACACTGCTTAAAATTTTTCTGTGGTTAAATTCTTCTTTTAACGTGCAAGGCTTAAGCTTTGTAAAGTCAAAATCGGAGGGAAAAACAGGTTGCCAGATGTATGGTGACTGTAGGTGTTGTCATGTCACTGATGGGCATGTATAGTACATTTGAATCAGACCATCCCCTTTGCAACACTCAGAGGAAAGAGTGAAAACCAGGGATGCCCATCCACCAGCACTGCAGTTCATAAAGGCTGAGAGGGTTGGGGTTGTTCAGTCTGGAGAAGGCTCTAGGGGCAAAGGGTAATGGTTTTAAATTGAAAGAGGGTAGATTTAGATTAGATATTAGGAACAAATTCTTTACTGTGAGAGGTGAGGCACAGGAATGAGTTTCCCAGAGAAGTGGTGGATGCCCCATCCCTGGCAGTATTAAAGGCCAGGTTGGATGAGGTCCTGAAGCAAGCTGGTCTAGTGAAAGCTGTCCCTGCCAGATTTGAACTAGGTGATCTTTAAGGCGTCTTTCAACCTAAACCATTTAATGATTCTATGGTAAAGGGTACCCACCTCACACTGGTGGGTAGTGAACATATGCTGAGGCTGAATGACTTGTTTTTCATGATAAGCAGCAGCAAGTAGCTTAAAGCTAACTCAAATTTGCTCACGAAACAGTCAAAAGCCTAATGACTGCAAAAGAACCATACTGTTATTGAGATTCTGGTCATAAAGGTGGAAAAAATGCATGAGGAACTGCAATCCTAATGCCTATAAAATATGGGTTAATAAACTATAGGTTAACACTGACTCTATGCAAGTTGTTAGTGCTATTTCCTTACTAACTCTTCTGTGTAGAGTAAACAGTCAAGTCCTTATTCTGAGGCCTTATTGAGGGCTTTAAAGCTTTGTTTGACACTAAGGGTGCGGTAAGCTATTTCTCAGTTCTTTCTGTTTCCAACCAAGCACTACTTTTTTTCTCCATCGGCGCAAAACCTCAGCTTATTAGGAAGGTTTCTCTTTCGGCAGTGTCTGAATGTACAAATTTTCTCACAATCACAGCTGGAGTGGCTTAGAGTGGAGACAGGTCATGCTGGGATCTTTCACTTTGGCACCAATTAAATTCTTCTCTGAAAGCAGAGGAGGAAGTATGAGTTTGCGTTTTAAAGTCAATAGAAGCTTCAGAGCACAGAGCAACTTGTCTTTTCGTATGCTGTTCTTTGTAGATACAATACTGTTAAGAAGTGAAACTCATGCCTAGCCCTAGGGCTTACTTGCCTATCTGTGCTGTCAAATCTGTCTAACTAGGAGAAAAACATTTGAAAATAAGGCCCAAGAATGTTTTGAAGAGTGTGCTATTTGGGTAAGCCGTGACAAGTCTTTGTAATGATCAGACTGGAACATCTTAATATGCGCGATTTTAAAACAGTAAAATGAGCTTCATGGGCTTTTAAAACTTTGCTGCTTGAGGTAATTCAGAGACCATACTGGACCTCAGTGAGCCTTGACATAATGACCCTTGAGATTTCCCCCCAAAATGGTAGAAATGCAATGATACAGAAATACTAATGAGTTGGTGGTGAACTTGCTCAAGAATTTAGTGATTCAGAACATGTGCTTTCTTAGGGCTTTTGTAGCATGTCCCGAAACTTTAATAATAGAACAGCTAATCTGTTAAATTTTTTACTAAGCGTTAATAAATGCTGGAGCCTGGTTTATCATTTCCCTTCTTTTTGCCCGCAAACGCAGACAAAATTTGCCTGCTTTGGCTGTGGTTATGCTTTGAATTCTTAGGTCCATTCCAAACCTCAAGAAAAGCTGATAATTTGGTTGAAGTTCAAAACAAGAATCCCATCAAGTCAGAGCTAAAATAAAAGCCTAAGGATTTTTTGCATGATTGATTGACTATTTGCAATATTGTAATAGATCATGATAGTTACCACTTAATTTTCTGTAGTGACATGGAAAACTGTGATTTTTAAACAGTTTTGTACCAAGTTAGTTAGTTACAGATCAAGATAAGGAATCTGACTGTTTATCTGAATGTTTCACAGAAATTGGCCTAGTTTGCTCTTCGAAGGTAGAAAATGTTGCTTCAATAGCAAATACAGGCAGTGCAATACATAGTCAAGTGACATTTTGACTGGATTAGATTTTGGTTTGTTCAGACCTTTTCACCATAGAATATGAATGTAAAGTGTGAGGTCACATGTGTGATATTTACACCACCTGAAGTTAAAATTAGTGGATATTTACTCTAGAAGTATTTGCTCCCAATAGAGCATTGATAGAACAGTGTATGACTCTTTTGATCAATCGTAGCTAAAACAATAGATACTGAGCACTTCATAGAATAGCTCATGATGCATCTAGAGATAATATCCTTCCTAAGTAATTGTTTGGATAATTGTGTTGTATAATTGTTTTGGATAATTATCTGAGTAATGAACATATTTAGAGAAACTGTGGTTTTCCCTGACTGTATAATGAACATAGAAGTTACCAATTAATATGATAATCTATTGGTTTTGGTCAGTGAGCAATTTATTTTAAATTGCAGTGAAGGAAAAGAGTGCTGATTCTCTTTTTGAATTAAACTGCTGTAGCAAATTTTTTGCAAAAGCACTCACATTTGAACCATAGTGCCTTGTTTTCTGTTTTCTTTACCTTTAATTTTCCATGGAGGTATTTAGAGCAAATGGACAGTTACGCTTTATGGTTAACTGGCAGTGTGATCTCTGCAGTCATGTCAGCTTTATGGAGGTATGTGCTCAGCAGAGGTCCAGGCTTCGTGCTTTGTCTTTCTTTTGTGTGAGGATTTGATTTTGCTGTAATTGTTTTGGAATTAGATTGTGGTGTGGAATGAGTCATCTCCACAGACCATAGACCATGGGTGTCTTTGCAGTTTCTTTCTCAAATAATAGCTGCACTGTTTGCCTTTTTTAGTTTGTATTGATTGTTGCTGTGGGGTGACAAGAGGTAAAGTAGCAGTGTGATGGTGCTGCCAGTTATCTTGGAGGAGCAGAGGAGGAGGCAAAGCTAGAAGCCCCTGTTTTCAGACATATACCAAGATCCCCCAAAGGCTCTTCTAAATCAAGTTTACTGGGTTAAAATCAAAGTCAGAGGAAGTTCAGCCAGGTGAAAATAAATACAGGAAAAAGTCATAGGGCTGACTTTGAAAAAGCTTTGAAAGTTTAGTCTAAAACCTCATGCTGCAGGATATAAAAATTAATGTACAAAAAGTATGAAGGAAAGTAGTTGGGAAACTGTCCTGGGTTTGCACAGCTTTAAAAATAGGGTGTCTATCTAATTCTCCAATTTACTGGCAGTGGGAAGACTTCTCTGCAGTGCTTCAGCTGCCGTGGATTACTTTTCCAGCATTACAAAGCCTGCTGATGTGTGGTCCACACTAGTCAACACCACTTGGTTCATTTGAAATGAAAAATTACAGCCTGAATCACTTGTTCACAGGAATCTTTTCTGAGACTCTCCAAGCTATGTGCTTGTACGGGAAGCAGGTGGGCAGCAAGGACATGAATGCAAGAGGGCGTGATGCTCTCCTCTCAGGGAGGTGTAAGGGCGAGGCCTGTTGTGCCAGAGGCGTGTTCACTCCCTCCCTCCTCTGGGCGACACTGAATGGAAAACCCTGCCCTACTCTCACAAGCTGCCTGGGCCTGTCGTCCCTTTGTTGTGTGTTACCCTCCATCAATAGAAGCTCCTGGTGCTGTGACAGCTGGTGGCTCATGGAAATATGTATCTTGGAGTGCAATGAGCAGGGTATGTCCTGCCTTGGCTCTGGAGGGTGGGAGATGGAGCACATCTGCTGCCTTCCCCCCAGGGATGGGACCTGCCCAGCTCAAAAGTGGCTGATGCTGAAAGAAGGCAGCACCCTCTGGATGGTACCTCCTGCACGGAACATGCTGTTTCATGAGAACAGTGCTGTGTTTTGTCACCTTACAACGTCCCTGAGGTCCCTTATTGCTGTGTGGCACAGGGGTATACCAGCTTGCAGTCACAACATGAGTTAGCTGGGTGTACACTAGAGATTTGGCATGTTTGGCTGGTAACTCTTCCCTGGGTTAGTTCAATAAATAAGAAAAGGCAATTTTATGGCACTGTGTATGCTGAAGCATTAAATACAACTATTTTTCCAGTAATATGAATAACTAAATTACTGTTGCCACATATTTACTATTCTTTTTGCTCTCTGAATAGCTAAGGTTTTCCAGAAGAAAAGGTTCTAACAGAGAGGGTAATCTAAGCATGGAGAGAAAGAATGATATTCTTCTGCATTACTGCTAAGCTAAGCAGGTTTTAATTGTATTTGGCGCTCTTAAATTTGCAATGTATTGAGAGTATTGATTCCTTCTTTTTCTAGGTATATATTTGTATGTAGGTATTTTTATATCCACTGAATAGAAGTTTAGTTCCTAAACAAGCTAAAATCAACCTGTGAATTCATGGAAGTCTAATACAGTTACAATTTAATTCAGTTAATATGCACTCAGAGTCCCTTGTGCTTTGATCCCTGCTGGCATCATCTATTTCTAATAGTATGGCAGTTGACTGAGCTATTGATGAGTGATGGGCACAGTGGGACATCTGAAGATTTATATATAAAATCCCTACTCTAGTTTCTGTCTCAGTTCTTAACAGGGTTGTTACACATCTCAGAAACTGAATACAATTTTGTACCGATGGAGGCTTGTTAATGCTTGATCCTCAGAAAAGAGTTGTGAAAACACAAGTACCAGAATGGAAATCAAAAGAGTAAAGTAACAAAAAGCTTTCTAGGGCATATTTTAAAGGAAAATGTGAGTATCCAGGGGTGTGAAGGAGAAAAGCTGAAAGGAAATCTGTGCATGTAATGCCTATTTACAAATATGTAGCATGCGCATATTACCATGGAACTGTAACTGAAGTACATTACCCTCTGTAATATTGTTTTGGACAGTGCTAAAAGGTACTAGGGAAAACTTAAAACTATTGGATGAAGGGACTGAGGACCAGAGTTCTAGCCTTTCTTCTGAAAGCAGAAGTATCCTCGTGAGCAACCACACCGCCACACCTGGGTATCTCAGAATCATACAGTCACAGTCATAGCCACAGAGTCCTGTGAGGGCTTCAGAACCAGCTGGAGGAAGCCAGGTAGGCTTTTCCAGAGCTTCCTTCACCTCAGAGAAGATCTGCAGTTATGCAAGGCAGAAACTAAACTAACTTGTTTGAATTCCAGCTCAGTGTTGCAGATAATGAGCCTGTCCACTTCATAGCTATTTCAGAGGGAATCAGTGTCTGTGGAAATGCTGAAGGGACTACTGAAAGCTGGTGGTTACCACGAGTTCTGAGAGGATTTGACAAAGTGGATTTCTTCAAGTTCCAAGGAACTGGTACTGAATTCCCAAAGACATCAGCTCCCTTCTTCTTTATCCCCTGAGAAAGGCAAATCATATGCTTGACCCTTCCCCTCCTTGTAAAAAGTACATGAAAAAATAATTGGATTGACAGTGTGGTATTCCTTCCTTCCTGTGCTGATAGGATAATACAAAAGCCTCAGAAGCATTCTAATAACATCCAGTAAAGCTAATTTAATAGTAATTGAATTCTTGAAAGTTCTCATTAGGAGGCTAAAAGCAAGCATCTGTGTGATACGAGTATGGTCAGCATCACAGTGGAGCATGGGGAACTGATGTTGAAGTTGCCTGTTCTTCATGCAAACAAGATGACTTACTTATTTTGCTTCTTAGTGACTTAATGCAAATATATTTGGAAGGGCTGCACTGGGGAAAGAAGAGGGAGAGAGGAAAAGTGCTCATATTGTTTTCTTTGCCAGAACCCTGTTGGTGTATGTGCAGCTGTATATATTCTCATTGTAAACCAGGCATGATCAAAAGGTATTGTACTCCCTCTAGCTTAGTTTCAGCCACTTTATGTTGTGCTGCTGGTATTGCTCCAGTTCATCATATGCTTAGATGACTCAGAGTGCATGCATTGTGGTAGTTAACATAATATGTTTTCCTCTTTTTAAAGTAGTCTGTGGAGTATGATGTGAAATACAATTCACAATTAGCATTTCAGCACTATTAAATCCAGCTTGAAGTGTTTTGATGGAAACAGCAATCTGTTTTATTATTCAGATTTCCCTAAACAAAGAAATTGTATCAATAGCTAATAGTGTATATTATACAAAATTAACTGGTGTCTTTCAAATACAATATTTAAGGATTGTTCTTTCATATGCCACTAGCAATCAAAGAACCCAGTCTCACCTTTTCCAACCGTTTGATCTGCTTTTGGTTTATCCCCATCACTTCTGTTGGAGATGATTGCTCATCACCTACAACAGTCAGATGACAGCAAACTAAGTGGGCTGACTGATGTGGTGCTGGGTTGTTTTTGTAAGCAAGATAGTCAGAGTTGTTGGCATGTCCATGCTGATTGTGAACCCCTTTCATGTTTTGGCATTTATAGTGATGATCTCTGACAAGGCCTCAGGGACAGAAGAAACTCAGCTACAAGAGCTGAAGGGAAGCTAAGAGCACATGTACACATTTTAGATGAATGCAAACTGTTGAAAAAAAGGAGGCATGGCTCTGAAAAAATGCTACAAATAGAAGAAATGGAAAGGGTGCATGAGACAGAAAAATAAAAGAAAAATGAAGTAGACCAGGGGTTCAGGTGAAACAGCGAGAAAGCAGAAAAGAGCAATCGTCTAACTGACCATCCCTCAAAAGCAACATGAAAATCAGATGGTGGAGATACTGCAGGGTCATCAAATAAAGGACAGAGGTCAGCAGGACATTGTTCTCTCTCTTTAGCACCACCATGTGCAGTGATGCTAATGCAGCAATGTATCTGAGCAATAGTGCTGCCAGGGCTGTCTGATGATCACACATACCATACAGAAAGTCTCTGTCCCATCTAAGATTGCCTCTTCATATATAGTAGGTGTGAGACCATGTGGAAATTGTGAACTAACCAAGCCTATGTGTATCTTCTTGTAGAATTTGCAAAGTATTAAATCCTAGTATATCTTTTTGTCATCTGCCAAGCCAAAATATGAGATGTAACTGGCAGACTGCAGGCTCTTCAGTTGAGTTGTGTCTGCCATCTGGACTGGGGGTTCTTTGCTTCAAGCCAAGATCCCTCTACCTGTGTCATTTCTGATGGTTTCAATCGAACAGTTCAAGCAAACAGTGCTTAAAATTGTGCTAGTGGGTTTTCACACCCTCCATAAAAATTTATTCCAGTGGCTTAACCAATACCAAAAACTGCTCAAAGCACTTTTCTCAATCTAAACTTTTACTATTTCTTCTGATTCATAGAAAACATACTTTCTTTTGTGCCTTGCAAACATTCTTCCCCAGATAAAACAATTCCAATAATTTCTTTCTTTTTTTTTTTTTTTTCCAGAGGTCAAATATCTTTCACTTTGTTCAGCATTCTCCTCTGAGTTCTCTTTTGATTGTCTACATCTTTCTTGAAAGGTGGTACCCACCACCTGACACATCAGACCTGCTGAGATTCCAGGGGTGGTGAGGAAAGTAGGAAAGAGGATTATTTTGTACCTCTTAAAGATGATACTCCTGTTTGTATAAGGAATATAAGCTCCCAGTATAAGGAGCATTAATTTCTGTAGCAGTAGGTCAGTGCTGAGTCATTTTCTGTTTGCATCCTCCAGATCTTTTCCAGCATGGCTGCTGCCATGGTTCGTTGTTTCCTGTGTTGTATTTGTGTACCCTATTCTAGAGATACAACTTACACTTAATGAATTGCATTCTTCCAGACCATTTCTCCAGTTTGTCAAGAACATTTTGCATTTAATGTTTGCAAGTATTTGCAGTCCTGCACATCCTCTTGTCATCTAACAAAGCATAACCTTTGTTATGCTTGGGTTATCAAGAAAATGTTGAGTGTCCAAGGCCCTGTTATTACTCACCAGTAAGTAACCCTACTAGGAATCTAATTCACTTGCTCAGTCTGAGACCTTTCTGAACCAAAGTGGAGAGAGAAGATTCACTTTTGATCCTAACTAAAGTAATAATGTAATTGCATGCAAGGAAAATTGTAATAAAGGGAAGAAGATAAGAAAAAAATGGAAATTATTGTGGTAAGATACAGTTTTGCTTTCCAGTAGTTTTAGCAGCTAAATAGCATGTGACTATCCTCTGTCTTTTCTTTATTTGCTTTTAATTTTTTCCTTATAATTCCTTTTGACTATAATGTTGTATGTTTCCTATCATGTAGTTTAATCAGAAGGACCTGACAGACTTACAGTTTCCAAACCCAGCAAAATCTGTTTCCCAACTCTAACTTTGAACTCATAATTGACAAGCTCTGAATAGGGTCCTCAAATCTTCAAATCACAGTATCATAGGACGGTTACAACCCCCTGCCACAGATACCTTTCATTAGACCATGTTGCTCAGGGCCCCATCCAGCCTATCCTTGAACATTTCCAGGGATGGGACATCCACAGCTTCTCTGGGCAACCTGTTCCAAGGCCTCCCCACTCTCACAGTGAAGAATTTTTTTCTAATGTCTAATCTTAACCTGCCCTCTTTCAGTTTAAAGCCATTCTCCTTTGTCATATTACTGCATGCATGTGTTAAAAGTCCCTCTCCATTTCTCTTCTAGCCCCTTTTGATGCTGGAGGGCTGCTATAAGGTCTCCCTGGAGCCTTCTCTTCTCTAGGCTGGACAGGCCAAGATCCCTCAGCCTGTCTACTGATCTCATTTTTGGCCCTCCTCTGGACTCACTCCATCAGATCCATGTCCTTCTTATGCTGGGGGCCCCAGAACTGGACACACCACTGCAGGTGGCATCTCATGAGAACAGAGTAGAGGGGGAATCCCTGCCCTCAACCTGCTGGCCATGCTGCTTTTGATGCAGCCCAGGACATGGTTGCCCTTCTGGGCTGCGAGCGCACATTGCCAGCTCACATCCAGCTTCTCATCCACCGGCACCTCCAAGTCCTCCCCTAGGCTGCTCTCAATCCATTCTCTGCCCAGCCTGTATTTGTGCTTGAGATTGTCCTGACCCATGTGCAGGACGTGGCACTTGGCCTTACTGAATTTCATGATGTTCACACGGGTTCATGTCTAAACCCCTCAGGGTTCCTCTGGATAGCATCCCTTCCCTACAGCATTTTGACCACTCTACACACATTGGGATTGTTGGCAGACTTGTTGAGATTGAATTGAATCCCACTATCCATGTCACCAACAGGTTAAACAGTGCTGATCCCAACACTGACCCCGGAGGAAAACCACTCGTCACCGGTCTCCACTTGGACATTGAGCCATTGACTGCAACTCATTGAGTATCACCATTCAGCAGATATCTTATCCACCAAATGGTCCAGGATCGTGAGGGTTTTTGTAGATTGAGAACTTGAGTTTCTGCAAAGTATTTTTTGATGTCCTGCAGCCAGGTAAATGCAACAACAGAGCTAATGATGAGATTGACTTGGAATCTGAATTCAGTAGAAAGACAACACAAGACATGAGTGACCCCAATTAGTATGACAATTAAAACCCTATGATAACTCAAACATAAAGTATCAAAAGCAGCTACCACAGCCTTGAAGCATAGAAAAGATCAAATGGCTCAGAAAACAGATTAAAAATTAAAATTTATGTCATTGAAGAACTGGATATAGTAAATAGTATAGGAAGAAAGAAAGAAAGAATGAATGAATGAATGTTCTTTATCTGCATTGCATGACACAGATCAAAATGTGCTGCAGTTCAGAGCATCTGTGATAGGCTCCATACTCTTTTCCTACTTAATTTTATTTTAGATCCAACTGCTTTGGAGGATTCTTGCAGTATGTTTAATGCATTATGGATGTTTTCCTTATAATGGATAAAGCCTGCATTTAGCACCCTGGGGACTAAGGAGCTTCCAAGGATCTGGCCAAGGAGAGAATTTGCCCTTTCTGTTTGATAATTGAACAGTCTGATACAATGAGAGACATACACATATTCTAAGTTAAAAAAATTGTTATTAGTAGTAAATAATATCAGTTTACTAGTAGTATAAATAGGATGAGGCAGTTCTCTAGGTCCCCAAAATAGAAATGTATCAACAAATCCAAAAGCAAACAACCAGTGAACTTGTATTGCTGTTCCAGTCACCTTGTTATTTTGTTCTTATAATGCTTCTGGTAATGTCCTCTGAAGCTGTTCTTCCTTGTCCCTGCCCTGCAGTCAGATGGTCTTTTGCGTAGGATCTCTTTGATGTATTCTGAGCCTTCAAAATATCAGGTGCTGTAGTCCATGCTAATGATTTGGCCTCCATCTATCAGTGTGGAGAGAGAGTGGCACCTCTGCAGAGCAATTTTTGGGCACCTGAAGAGAATGAGTTGCTGCCTTGGAGCTATGTTTGGCTTTCCCATCCTCTTCTCCAGATTAGGAGACAATGAGTGCATGCCTCTGGTCTCCACCTCACCCTGCAAGCTGTTTGGTTCGTCTTTCTCTGTTCAGTAGCTCTCAGTGTTCATGTTAACTGATTCTGAGCTTCAAAGCCTTTTTGCTTTTAAAGTCTGCTAAATGATTGTGATAGGCTCGTGCTGAAGAATGGGGAGGGCGGGGCTTGTGGTGTGGAAAGTCTTGCATATCTGACTATAAATATAGATATATATAGGAACAGAGTAGCAAACAATGTATGTAAAGCACCCTAGTTACAGCAACCAGGACCAGTTTATCACTGTGTGGGTGTAACCAAAACTGTGTATTCCAAAACCTCTATTTCATTTCTCATGAACTGCTAATAATGGATCATTTGCAGCAGCTGCCCAGGGCACACCTGACACCTCAGACTGCAAGCTGGGCCATCAAGGATTCGAAAAATATCCCATGACTCACAGAGTTAATCACCCATTGTGAAACTCCCGACCCTGGGGGTGGTACTGGACATTCCCACCTGAACCTGAGCATATATAATCTCGGGCTTTGGTGATTTCTGGTACCACCTGTGGGATCCAGAGGACCAGAACCTCAACAGGGCTGTGACTGCCACTCTCGACAAGATTGCAATCATTGCTTCAACAGAACTGCGACCGTCATCCTCATCAAGAGGTTTTCCTTTCCTTTTACTTTGCGCTCAGGGGGACCATGTGGCACTCAGCACAGGGACTGACGAACACCATTCTGTTCATGCCTCAGAGTACTGGGTTATACATTTGGTTTTTGTGGGTTAAAACCAATTTTTTTCTCTGTATCTTTGTATTTATTGTAATCTTTTAAGTAAATTGTAACTCTGACTTGTAATCTCTCTTGAGTCAGGTTCATTTCTCCTGCTAGTTTACCTTTAAACCAGCACATAAAGTAAGAGTAAAAAGACTAAACAATAAAATGTATTCCCTCAGCTCTAGGGCTGCATTTCATTTGCGGCATTAGTTTCCCAGAATTATCTGAGCTGATGCTTACACTGTCATTTGCAGAATGGCTTTGCTATTACAATAATTTCAGTGGAGAGAGACATTAGTCTGTCTCATAATCTGCATACTCTGTATGCATGAGCTTTACAGAGCACGTTGGTGAATAGGGGAACTATTACATATTATTTCTGATATAAATCCAGTAAAAATTAAAACCTGAGTTAAGAGTGTTTCTTTGCCTGAACAGTCTAGGTCTCTGAGGCTGAGTGCCTCCAGTTATGTTTTCTTGTGCTGGAACTTGTCCTGGGGAAACTTGGTCTCCCAGCTTAACATTTTTTGCCTCCTAAAGGAGGCATCCTACTCACCAGTAGGCATGAAGCATGTTTTTAATCCATCCTCCGTGAGGTTGTCAGGGTTTGTCCCACAGTGGGCAAAGAAAAACTTGCTCATAGTGAATCCTTTGGAGAGAATTCCTTTGCCCTCTCTGCTCCTGCAGAACCCCCCAGTTCTTTCTCCTCAGCTTCCTCCCCAGTGATCTCCTTTATCATGATACTAAACAGCACACTGTTTTTCAGTTCTGACTTCTCAAAGCAGCATTTTATGACAGTCTGCAGTACAACCATTTCCTTCGTTTCACTGGATTGAGGTTTTTAATATGGGTGGGTAAGTGCACATAATACAGCACATAATAAATATTCTAATTTTGAGATTAATCAGCCTCATCACTCATATTTTTTGTACTTAGTGTTTGGGCTAATGCTGCATGTATGAATAAAGGCTAAGTGCATGGTCTTTATCTTTTGAGCTCTTGCTTCTTTTAATCCCTTGCTAAAAGGGACTTTTTTCTGATTTTGCTGGTTGATACAAAACTGAGCATACCTCGGGCCTCTGCAGATTTTAGTTCCCTGAATTGATTTCTGAATAAAGTCTTGCCTGCAAGATATAAAATACCTTGTCAGTTTTTTCTTCCTATTTTGCCTGGTTTGTAATGACTACACTTAGAGACTTGGTGCATACTCTGACTTTTTCCATCCCGTAATGTATTGCTACAATAGCTTCTGACTAAAAGCATAATTTTTGTTCACCTTATAGCATATTTGTGTGAATGTTCCTTTAGTGCTTCCACTTCTTGATGACTTCTTAAGTGCATTCATTGCCTTCCTCTTTCTGTATCTGATGTCCTTGACATTTAATGCTCTTCATTCTGCAATGTTATCTGCTGACTGGGTGTTCAATATATACAGGGTACAGGACACACAGTTTGTACCTAATTTCTGGCTTGTCTCTAGTATCTATACTTTTAACAGTCTGTCAGCTCCAGCAAGTTGTTTTTCACTGAAGTGGATTTTGGTTTGATTTGACTCTGATGAAATTCCCAACCCTCCAAAAGTTGTACTGTGGACTGATAACACAGGTACATTATTTTCTCAGTTGTGGAAGTAAAAACCAGAGAGATTTCTGAAATAAGTTTCAAAAAAGCATTTGTATTTATAAATAGTAAAATTTTGTGTAAAACTTCACTTTCAATAAAATCTAATTAAGGAAAAATTATGAAAGTCTCCTTTTCAGTCTTATCCATAATGAAATGCTGTGGTTTCTTGTTTCAAAATACTTCTTATTTTCCAAACCTGTAGTCTGAACTTAGTATTAAATTAAAATCTGAACAAAAGTATTCATTTTTTGAAGTGGAACATATTACTTTATCCAATTATTTTTGTTTTATTAAATTCCCTTACTGATAAAGTTCAGCTTTTCCTTTTGTCCCTATTATAATGAAAACAAATCTGGTGTTTTCCAGTGGAACAGAAAGTCTGTGTTCAGATCAGCATGCATGGACTTTATTTGCTTAGCATTGTAGGTTAATTTTATCTGTCATGCTATGTCGAGTAGATTCAACATAAAAATGGTGACTGCTTCTGGATATTTATGTCAGTGTTGGGAAAGAGGAAGAGAGCCATAGCTGTAGTCTTTTCTGGGCTAGTACCTCCTGACCTTGTGCCTCAAGTGTATTGAAAGTTACTTTTCTGATGTTTTTCTGCTCATTATGTTCAATGTACTGCTGCTTTTATTTATATTTTCATAGTTTACATAGATCTGTGGAAGACTTTATTCAACTTTCTGTTATCTTTCTGTAATGGAAAGCAATTTATAAGTGATCGCACCAAATTTCCATTTAGATTATTACTGATCTCCTTGGTTGAAAAGAAATTAACAATGGAAGGAGATATGTGATGAGAACCAGAGATAGTAATGCGCAGCTTGACAAAGAACACTGATTTTTGGAGATGCAGTTAAGAATTGTAGTATTTGGAAGGTCTGAAAATGGAAGAAAAAGGGGATCTATTTAGTGGAGTGGATGAATGTGTCTTTTATTCGTAGTATTTAAAGGCCTGGCCCATTGAAACCACTTTTATAAGCCTACGTATTGCAGTAGGGGGTATCCGGCCATGACATTATGGGAGATGTTATGGCACACCAAAAATAAACTGCGGCTCTTAGTGATATATTGCCTTGTGTTTGACTTCACAGTTTCCTGCTTTTCAGTTTTACATATCCACTTGAAATTTACATCTTCATTTTTATATAAGTCTCTCTTGTAGTAAAGGATTCATGACTTTCAGTGGAAACCAGGAATCTAGTTTGGGCCAAAAGAAAGCTGACATCAAACCCACGATCTCTCTTGTCTGCTTTTGGAGTTTACTTGTAATACTGGGAAGTCAGATATCAGTCAATGCAATGAACACAGATGACTATGAATTTAGTAAAGGAAAATTTTAAACCCTTCATTGGAAAATTGTAAACTTAGCTTTGAGAAAGGATTAGGAAAACTACCTTCAAGGAACAGTCCTGTGTGGGAAGCTCTGAACTAAAAGACATGTAATAGCTTTTGTTGTCATTGCTGCTTACCAAAACTGTTACTGTTTTGCACATCTGGAGCCTAGTGCTGCCATTCAAATCATTGCACCAGATCCTGTGGTTCCACACCTCCACGCTTCTGGTACAATTATGAATACCCCATGTCTCATCATGTCTCATGCTTCATTGAAAATGTCTTGCACATTTCCTCCAGAATCCACAGTTCAGTGGGATGCAAGTTTGAGTTGTTTGAGGATTTGCCATAGCTAGGCAAATTGAAAACCCTCATTCTATGATTCTAAGGCATAGAGGTATCAAAGATTTTGCTGAAGTTCATCCTTACAAAACACCATCTATTAAAATGAAGTCACTTACTCTCTCCAGGCTATTTCCCACTGCTTTTAGCATGAATGTTCTTAGACCAATGCCTGGAAAATGAATGTGCAAACTGAAACAAGACTATTTATCTTCAACTTTTGCTTCGTCTCTCTGTTTTATCCTGTAGTGATTCTCTTTGTGAAGCAATCTGTGAGTACATTCTTTTCCTGCTGATTTTTCCTCATCAATACCTTCAGTTATGAAAACTACTAATTCCTACAGTGCATGGTTTTTAGAACAGAGTAGCACTGGGACAAGTGGAACCCATTGGTAACGAGGTATCTGGAGAACTCTGGCCACACGGCAGTTGCACGGCTGTGCAAATTGTTGATTGACAGGAAAATAATGCTTGCTAAAGGATAGTCTGGTCTCCAAAGAGAATTATGTTTACTCAGATAAACATGATTGTCAGAACCAAGAGCAATCAAAAACCTTTAATTTTGAACATTTATTGTGGAGATATTCTTTATGGCTATTTTTCCATTGTATGTTTTGTTAAACAGCTAGTGTCCTTAACAAATGATATTTTCTGACTTCCTTTCTTGTTTTCATGGCTAGACATTTAATACAAGCACTGCACCACAGATTTCAAAGAAAATTTGCCATTTTTCTGACATGAATCATGTTTCATGGGATAAAATAACTATGACTTGACTGCAAAGAATAAGGAATGACATAGTCTTTTGAAAATAACACTGGCTTTTTGTAACCTGCACTATTAAAACCCCTTCCTAGAAAGAAATTTCATGACTTTTTGCTTAGATTCCTTTAGCAATTAAGAAATTAATCAGATTCTGTGCAAAGATTTAGCCACTACAGTACTTGTTGACTCAGTGGTTCCATTTGCATATTTTATCATTCAGGAGCACAGAATGGCATTTTTGTTCTGAGGAAGTAATATAGATTTTCTCCCCTGTTTAATATTATGCTTAGCCTGGTATCATCAGATCTCTTCTCTGTGAGGTTTTCCTCATCCTTTGATCGTATCCTCAATGGCCACACTGAAGTTTTAGCAACCCATAATTTCTCTGAGTCCACTAGTTCAATGCCAACACAAAATCTCACATGCCCATTTCTACTTCCTGCATAGTGCTTGTCTGCATTCCTAGCCAAATTTGTTCAATATCAGAGTGTGGAAAGGCTGCACACCTGAAAGAGACTATTCTTTTAATGTATTTTTCTCTAATTTTTGAAATTCAGAAAGACAAAAATAGCTGCAGAAATTCCTTTAAACACTCTTGGGGTCTAACAAGGAAAGAATCAACCCTGTGCAAGGATATAGGACATGTATTACATTTATATGTACATTCACCATTGTACTCCTCAGGAACTTTGAATACTAAAATTGCAGTGTCTAGTTAGAGGCACAGCCCCAAAGGAAGTATTTGAAAGGCACATGCAAAGCAAATATGATGTAAAAACTTAAATTACAAGGGTTGGTTTGTTTGTTTTTTTTAAATTTCTTAAAGTAGTGAGAAAGTACTTTGAAATGTTGTGCTTCATTTCAGACTTTACCAGGGCATTGGCAGAGAGGTAAAAACTGGAAGGTCAGCCTAACCCTTGGGTTAGAAGAAGGTGTGAGCTTCTCTGCTCCAACACCTTTGTGGATTGTGTAGCAAACTCTAGGGCTTGAAGAAAAAAAATGAAGAATCTTTGAAAAATTTGAAAAACCTGTTTTTAAATGTAAGGTAGTAATGGTGGTGTCTGGTTACCTCTCTACTCGTATGGTCTGCACTCAATGCATCTCTAGTGATGCAGGGCAGGTGAGGGCCATGACTTGTCTGTCTTTCCTAAACCTACAGTGGAGTTCAGACAGTTAAAACAGAGCACCCTATGATGACTACAAATCCAGTCAGATGGGAAAACACCTGGAAATGTGGTTTGAGACAAACCACAGACACTGCAACACTGTTTATTAGGACACTGCAGGTTAGATACCATTTGTACTGTGTAAATGTGTGTCTATTAATATGCTTTCACTCTTTACCAAAGGATTAAATTCAGTTTAATCTAGATTATGTTTTACTGATTTTATATCAAATGAGCCTAATTCTAAGGTAATTTAGCTTGTCTTATTTGCTGGAGCTGCACTTTTAGTCGAATTTTGTATAGATCTTTTTTCCTCTAACAGAAGTGTTTTCCTTGTAATTCTGCAACCATTTTTCATTACGTAGTGATCCCTTTCTTGACTGTTTTTATCTTTCACGTGCTGTTTATCAGTACTGCACTGCATGAATATTTTACATTTTTATATTTCTGATTGAATTGTTCTTTCCTTACTGTTAGCCAGAATTTACTATCAGGAACAGACAGCAGAAACTTTTGATGTCATTGAGAGGCTGAAGATCTGCTGATTTCTATTGCAACCCCTTATAAATTCTTTTCCTTTTCAAATTTGCTTCCTCTCCTTGGCCAGTTTGCAGCCCAGTGAGACAACTTTTGAGTTATTTCATATTTCTGCATTTTAACCTTTGATGAAGTGCTTGGCTAAATGCTTTTTTAAGATATAAGTACTTAATTCTATTTTTGCCAAATCCTGTAGGGTTGAAAATTCTCCAGAGCAAGTCAGGTTGTTTTTACCTTTTTAATAGTTTTAATTTTTGTTTATACATAGATGCTTTTCTCAACAACGTGAACAAGAAATAAATTAAGGACTTATATATCTATCACTAGCAAAATTATACTGGAATTAAATGTCAGGATTAGTTCTTGGGCCAAGAAGGCCTCATGGAGACAAAAAAACCCCAAAAAACCCAACATAAAAACCCCCTCAAACTTTGCATATCTTCTGCACAAAAAGAAGGGCAAGGGCACAGCCAAGGTGCAGAGGAGGGCACAGCTGGGTTTTCCTGGAGAGGCAGCTGATGCTGGCTCAGGGCTGCCAGTCCCTGGTGCCAAGTGCAGGGCACTGGGCTGTTGGCCTCTGGCTGCTGCTCCAGTCTGGATGTTTAATAGTAGCAGTGGCCACAGGGGCACAGCCACCTGGAAGCTACATCCTGATTGCACTGTATGTTCACAGGGTGTTTGCTTCCTAGTGTGTGTGGAGCAACTTCCAGTAGCTGTGATTTCTAGTGGCAGGTTTCCTAAGCAGTTGGGAGACAAAGTCAAGGCTCTTTTTAGCTCTTTAGAGCTGATGGATTTGAAGGCAGATTTCCTGTGGTAAGCTCTCCTTGTGGCTGTGACAGACCCCTTTTGGAGGGCAGATCTCGCTCTGCTGCCTGTTCCTGCCTCATCTGGGGCTAAATAAGGCCAAGGCAATAGCACAGAGCTAAGACTGGGAGTCCGATGGGTTTGAGGAGAAGGTGTGCTCATTCCCTGTGTTAAAGAGCTTTGGGATATAGAGAGCTCAATTAGAGTCACAGCTTGGAAGTTACCTCTGATACATTTAAAACCATAGTAATCTAAAACTGGTGTTATTTATAAATTAATATCTTTGATCCTAAACCTACCTGAGGCCCATCTTGGCTGTTTCCCCAAATGCCAAGTGGCAGTGCCACAGACTAATGATCAAGCAGTAGAGAGGGCTGCTGTATTGCAGCTGTGGAGAAGCATGATGTGACAAGGCTCGGATATGCTCTCAAAAGTCTAAACTAGCTGGTAGAACCAATCTAAATGTGGCTGTCCAAGCTTGACCGTGCTAGAGGTGCAGTGGGCCAATGAATCACCTGCATACTTAAAGTGAAGCCTGTGCTTCCTGTTGCTATTTTGAAATGTAAACATCTGCCAAAGGCTTGTGTATCCTTGTCTTCATGAACTGGGCTTCAGTTTCTGGAAATAAATGCTTTGTACACTGCTATCAGCATATGAGCAATCTAAAAATTGTCTTGTCCTGCATCCATTGGTTTTGTTCTGAAAGTGATGCTTCAAGTACTTACCTATCAATCCTCTGTTGAGAGCACCCTAACTCTCAGTTATATTTGTCCCTTAATACAGGTTTTTTCCCCATAATAGATCAGGTGCTTGTTTTCACTGCAGTCTGTGCATGGGAATGAAGAAAGGAAGGATTGGGAAGGGTAGGTACAAAGGCTCTGGCACTTTTGCTGATGTGTGGCTTGTCATCCACATGACTCTATCACTGTCACACAGCTTGGAATTTGTTCAGCTTCATTTTCCCGTGGTACATACTTTCCTATATTCTCTGTGTCAGATATCTTGCTCATTGGAGGGCTGTTTGCTCCCAGGAAGTTTTGTCTGAGGTCAGGGGATACAATTGATTAAGCAGCTGCACAACTTGACCTAATGGGACTTGTGGAACTGAACTGCTACAGTCCTCAGCAGCACTTCCCAAGAACACTGCCACAGTCTTAAGCATGTCTATTTGGAACAATGTCTTTACTCTAGAAACCAGTGTGATTGCAGAATATACCTTCAAGGGTTTTGGAATGATTTCTTTCTGGAATCAAACTATGTTCCACCTTCCCTGAAAACATCCTAATTCAACTCTTCTGGTGAAGGATCATGGACACGCTGGCTGTCAAACTCATGTCTGAAGCTTGTTCACTGCCTCGCATCGTAAGACAGAACCAGAGGGATCCCAGCACAGCAATGGCTGTTGGGAGGGAGGGGGGAAGGAGGCATCTAACAGAAAACTGAGCTTGAATAACAGAACTGGTATTTTAAGGGGATGACTTGAAGGATTTAAAATTTTGCTGAATCTCATGTAACAATAGGGATTATAAAAGGAAATTATTAATGACTATGTTTTCATTATTTGCTGTTGGTCCCACTGGCTTTTGTTGAAAATAAATATTCATGGTTAATTTTGGTACAGCCCCAAAACAATATCTTACAGCAAAGCATTGTTCTCATTATAAATTTAGAGTGTTTATGAAAACAAATCAATTAGTCAGCTGGCAGAATTGAATTTCAAATCTGAAATGAACCACCTGTGTTAGGTATAGCCATACAGAGGAATTGTGTGCACTCTGCCATAAATCACACAGACATTCAATGCTGAAATGCATTTCATTGCATTTGGAAGATTTGAAAATCCTTTAATTTGCATACTTTGAAAGATGGCTAATAATTCAGACATATTCCATGGAACACATGGCTAGAAAGAATTGTATAATTGCCCTAAAAAGAAGCTTTTGTCACTATTTTGCTATTGCTAAACAAGATAAAAGCTTACCATAAGAAGATCTGTGCAGGTAAATTTTCACCCCCACAAAGAAATCTCTAGATGGGCAAACAGATCAACCTAATAATTTTCAAATTCCATGGACTAATCATGGATTTTAGACCTCATTATTCTAGAGAGGTGTATTTAATTCTGTTTTCAGTGAAAATATTCTGTAGTCAGTAATCCTTTGCAGTACTGACTCACCAGCAGTAACCTTAATTCCCTCCTGCATTTGTCCATTTTCCTACATTCCAAAATAACAGACAACTCTCAAAAAAAAAAAAAAAGAAAAAAAAAGAAAAATCAGTTTCCTGAACAAATCTTCATCTCCTCAGGAGAAAAAAAGAAAAACAGGCTATTTTTCTTGGGTTGATACAGAAGAACCTCCAATATCACATAGCTGGAAATTAATGTGCTGATATATGCAGAAGAGGGAGTGCATTTTTGACAGGTTGTGTTTCAGTCAAGAGCAGAGAAGTAGGCAGCAGTATATAGAGCGGAAAGCAGTTCACAGCAGCACAGGAAACCATGGGGATCTCTTAGGGTGATGTCCCTTGCCATCCTTGCTGTCTCAGCATTTAATCTGTCATGGTTCATGAAGCAACATTTTAAAACCAGCAAGGTATCTTCCCACTGTTGTTTCCACTGACAGCTCTCTTGGAACCTCCCAGCTCAGTTGCTGGAAGCCTCTTCCTGACTTCAGGCCTGAATATATAAGGGAGCGTAACATAATATAAGGATATAAAAAACGACTGTTCCTGATCAGCCTAGAGCTCTTTCCAAAAAAGCAGTCAGTTTCTGCTGCAGTCAGGTGACTCTTCTGCAGGAGCACTCAAGCGAAGCAAACAAAATGATTTCTTGGTATATTCTCCCCAGTCCTTTTTGCCCCTGAAGAAAGATACTGGTTTGAGCAGAGATGTCCTGCAGACTGAATACAGCCTGTGGTCCAGTATTTGGGCAATACAGTCCTGTGTAATAACTGTAGAAAAAAATTGTCATTCCAAGACTATACCATGTAGCCTTCTGTTTCCCAGAGGCCAGGTGGTGATGTTCTTACTGAGTGCTATCTTATTTCTAGGGGAGTACAGCCGAGACCTCTAGCAAGTCACATAAGTAAGGGAACCTTAGATACAAATTTTGCATTCTAAGTTCAGAATTTATTTCACTCAGCATGTTATAGCCTCTCATCTTTCTAAAAAGGGTCCCACTTTTTACGCCACCCTGTGAGGCTAATTATTCTCAATTTATTTGCACAGCCCTGCATTTGCCATCCATTATTCCCGAAATATAAAATGATCTAAATTCTTTTATATCTGGCTGCACTACCTAATTATTCCTCATTTGTTTTTACTCTCTTCCAATTTAGTATCATCTGCAAAGTTGGAAATCATGTTTTCATATCATAATTAGACCTCTAAGAACCTAAGAAAGCTACTTGGTGAATAAGCATGCAAAGGGCTTGCTTTTTTCCTCTCTTCTATTTTCATTTTAATGGAGATTTAAAGTGAGACAATAAATTAGAAATGCATGAAATTATGAGCTAAAAAATTTAAGTTGTCTGCCTGTGGGCCATAATGTTGCAGCAACCAGAACTGGTGTGAAGTAGTAACGATAAGAAAGTTGGTTAGGAATGACTGATAAGGACATAGAAGATGAGCTGACATGTGCCCAACCATGCTGCATTAGAAGATGTGCTTATTTGGACAGCGCGATGCTGGTGTCCAGAGCATAGCAGTTCCTCTACTGAGCTCACTCTGTGTATCCAATGTGCAGGGGAAGTCAGTTAGCAGCTGTGACTTTGATGCAGATTTTCTACCTTAAGCAAGTAGTTTTCTACCTCCAAAATTAAAGAATTTCCCATATTTAAAATATGGCTTACAGTATTTCCTGTGCCTCAGAGATCTCACAGTGAATGACAGAGAGGATATTAGCACTTTTACTGTATGACAGAAGAGGGCTACTTTAATTATGTTACTTAGCATAATGCAGCAGAAATCAGCTGGTTTGACATTTTCTGAGGCCAGAAAGGCAGAGTTACTCAGAAGCCTTTGCTTCAGTCATCTGTATATCTGGCAGTATCTCTCTTAAATAGAATGAGCACCATGTAGTATTTGTCTTTTTTTGTCTCCCTTTGGCTAAAGTTATAGCAGTTGATGCATTGTTTCAAGATGTTACAGAGCTGTAGGCAATTCAATCCAGGTCCCTTCCAAATCAAACTATTCTATGATTCTGTATTTTTTCAAATGTGCAGAAACAGAATAAGAGAAGTGTCCCATAAAAAACCAACCAAACAAAAAAAGCAAAGTACACTAAAGATCTGTCTCTACTGTCCATATTTCACTCTGTGTTCTTCTGAACAAGACTAATGTTGGGATCTTCAGCCCTCTCAGAAGAGGACCAAATCTGATGGACCAACCCAGCACAGGATCAGCCCTGAACCCACAAACCCTGTTCAGACCCTGGATTACTTTTCCTCTTCATTTCCAGGTGGAAGAGATGATGTTCTGCTTCCTACACTATAGGCATGTAACCATCCTCAGCTAATTTCTGAAAGGGAATCACAGTGTGTTCCCTGTACGAGCTCAGACAGGTGTAGACTTTGCATTTGTGCCATAAGTTTATGTTGACTGTGGTACATTCCTCTTCCCAGTTCAGGCAGTGCTCAGAACAGGGCAGCTGCATTACATTTCCCCCTCATGCTGGTCCATGCCTTGGCTTCATTGTGAGAAGTCGTGAAACAGGAACAGGCCATGGGTACTCAGCCATGCCTTGATGCTGACTGCTTTGTTGCTCTTCAAAAATCTGGCACAAAGAGTGAAGTTCATTTTCCAAGGACACTGCTATTGGGTGCAACAAATGCTGTTGGGAGCGAGACAGGGCAAGCCATCCCACCTGTGCAATCCATCTGGTGATCTGAGCATCTCTGGGCCTGATTCTGACTTCCCCAATGGTGGCAGTCTAAGAATAGCCCTTTCAAGTTCAGAACAATTGTGCTAGCCATAGTGTTGTCATATGACATGAGAGATCAGAGTCATGCCAGACCTGCCAGAAGGAATAGATATTTAAATTGCTGTCTGTGGTTTTTTTTGGTCCGCACTTTGTAGGCACATTAAATTATAGATGCAACTTAAGTCATTTATATGTCTTCCTGACTGACAGATATATTGGTTAATGTCCTAGCTGCAAAATTATGCCCACAGGTATGTGCAGCTGTTGTTCTGAGCCAGCAGAAGGAATGTACAGGTACAGAACTTTAGCAACTTTATCTCTTCTCTGTAGCATGCCGAAAAGAAGAACACATTTTTTAAAAATCCAGTTGATCCTAATAGAATAAGATATTTAAATGCAGTTATTAAATACCATCTCTGCAGGACAAGGTTAAGGGCATTTGTGTAATATAACTTCATATTTTTCTCTAAATCTATCAGACATTGCTCTTAATTGTAGCTTCAACAATAAATTTACAAGGTGCAGAGTGGCTTGGTTTTTGATGGTGCTATTCCTGCAAAACCAATGATGTTTCTGGGTGAGTGAGTCATTTATCTTGAAAAGTGAAAATGTTCATGAAATGGTTGCAATGAATACTTTGAAGTCTGACTCTGTTTCTGTAGAGATCACACTGAATATGGATTAAATTGTTCTTTGATTGCATGGTTAGTCTCCTAAATCTAACATAGACTTTATATTCCTTCATGAGATGATTCAAAGATTTCAAAGGGAGTTAATTAATTAAAAATTACAGATTTCAGGAAAAATGCTATTAAACATTAACACATGCCCGATTTATTTATTTATTTATTTTAATTCTGGAACTCTTTCAAGCATGCCCAGTATTTCTTTAAATATTCAGAATAATTCACAATGAAACCTAAAACATTACAGCAATCTGGATGTTACTCATATGTGATTAAAATGATAAGGCAAGTCTAAGAGCTTAGGAACTGTGCAAATGAAAAAAAAAAGAAAGAAAGAGGGACAAAGACACCTGAAAATACCATCTGAATTATATAATTTTAAAGCTTGGAAATAGGAACATGAGTTTTATGATAAGAAACCACATTTAATAAAGGATTCTCAGCAGAGTTCTCTGGTTTTGTTTCCACCAGTTTACCACAATTCATACTGAATTGTGAGACAACACTGAAATGTGGATAAGGCACGCATGGATGTCCACAATGTCATTTTTTAAAAGAATGAGCACACTGTTGTTTCCCTTATAGCCTAAATTGTAATAATAAATACTTCCTTAAAGTCCGTGGTCCACAAACTGCTTGTAAAAATTTACTCTGAGATAGTAAAATAGCTGAGTTCAAAGGGAAAACCCAAGACAAATCTCTCCTTAAATCCAGTGTGCCCTAATGGTGAAAATCTCCCAGTACTGGCTTGACCCAACTGAGCCCTAAATGCCTCATTTTCCTCACCCCTATGTCTCATTGAGCCAAAATAACTGGATGAAGTTGCTACTTGCTGTGAGTGATGTTCCTATGCCATTCTTGAGCTCACAGTGCTGGCCATAACCCTTCCAAACCCACGGTGGAGCTGATCATCAGTGAGCTCTCGTGCCTCAGCTTTTCTATCATGACCAGAACAGATACCTTGCTGTGGAAGGGGAAAAGCCAGCACAGAGATAATTTTTGTAGCAATAACCGGTCCTAAGATTCCAGTCCCACCTTTTCCTGTAGTCCCTCAGCCCCCTCTATCCAGCACTATCAAAAATACAAAGTGCTGTACAGAGCACTGAATCTCTAACTTTCTACACATTTTATCTACAAATGATATTCGATGTAATTAAGGAGGAATTACACCAAATTCTCACATTACGGCTGGATTCAGTAGAGAGGGCTGTGGAGTAGTTTTGAAGCAATTGCTGTGTTCTTAGGCATTCTGTGATGGAAGTTCCTTTAGATTTCATGGCTTTGTTATGCTTGAGATCATGTGCACTGCGCTGATCAGCCGTAAAACTGTCCTTTATTTGAAATTAAATGTGGAGAAGTTTAAATTGTTCTGTGTGTATACAGACATAAGTAGCTCATCTTTGGAATGCTCAGATTATTTATACTGCAGCTGCAGTAAATTTGAGTTGCACCAAATGTTGCTCTCTAAATGTCAGCTTGATTTTCTCAAGACCTACTTTTCACTCGTTATAAATATTACTTGTTACAGATGTTAAAACTCTTTAAAACCGGAATGTCACTGTGTGCAGAAATACATATAATGACAGGACCTTTATTTATTTTTTTTCCTAAAAAATTAGTCAAATGGCCTTTTTTATATGCATTTAAGGATTTTGGGGTTATGGGAATTCAGCTTCTCTATAGGTAGGTACATACACCTTTCCCATAACTTCTGATGACTACAATTAATGTTAATGTAAATGTTTTGTACGTGTGTACAGAGGCACATTCAACAATCTTTTCTAAAATTTAATTAATGCAATCAAGTCCAGGAAATGTCAATT
>JAWWEV010000001.1:105700065-105727958 GCA_035583235.1 Hafferia zeledoni | reverse complement strand
TTAATTTTTTATTGTCTCCTAAACATGTATACTTTTGTTTTAATAATGTTTTTGTATCTTCTTGTACAAAAGC
The DNA here is from genome assembly GCA_035583235.1 of Hafferia zeledoni. Taxonomy (NCBI): domain Eukaryota; kingdom Metazoa; phylum Chordata; class Aves; order Passeriformes; family Thamnophilidae; genus Hafferia; species Hafferia zeledoni. Next base: position 105,727,885 of record JAWWEV010000001.1, on the reverse strand, counting down.
AAGAAGATAATTCACTGTTTATAATTTAAGACCTTCACTTGCTGCCAGGCAATTAGATGGTCCATAATTCACAGCTTAAAAGTGAAAAAGAATATCCAGCATCTTTTTCTGAAACTCAGAAAGCACTGAGCTCAGTCTCATTTCAAATTTTTTGTTCATCGAGACAAATCAAAAGTTCGATGCTATGTATAGGAGTTGGATTAAAATAGTATTGATTGTAATTTTCTTGATCAAAGGAAGGGTCAATTTGCCATTTTTACACCAAGTGGCAAACCAGAATTGAGGAGAATTTGTGTGCGTGTTGGACAGATCAGCCACATTTGGAAGAAAAATGACATATCTTAGAAAACCACTTTAAAGTAGACAAGTAACTCTTTAACTTCAAAGACCGTTCTGTCCCCCATCATGCATTATTGGATCACGTGAAAGAAAAACCAACTGTGTTCTTAGCTGTAGAATTTTTAAGACCCCCATTATCTTGCTTATTAATGTGGATGTTAATTCCATAACAGGGCAGTAACAGTGTGACAGATCTTGCCCTTCTGCAGTTTGGGCTGTCAGATTACTTTGATCCTAGTTACTGTTTGTTAGTGTTTTCCTTTGTGACCAGTCACTTTTAATTACCCAAAGCCTTAGCTTCACTTGATTGTTAAACAGGAAGCTATGGATCTAAAATGAAAAGAGGTATTTTTCACTGGGTTTTCATCAGTTACCTTATTTGTCTAAACCAGGGAGTGTTTGAATGGGATGGTGTAATAGAAGGAATGTCAGTTTGGGCAAAGGTCCACATAATTATCGTATCGGATTTTTTTCTGCTTCATGTATTAATTTCTGAAATACTTTCAAACCATTTAATTTACTATGTTAAAAGTCTAATTTTTATTGATCTTACAGATCACTCATTGAAATTTTTGCCAGAGTTACATCAGCAGATATCATCTTACTGCCATGGTTTTGTTATTCTAACTTCAGTTATGCTTCATTACTAGTCAAAAACAATTTTATCAAGGTTTGTGACTCCTCTTGGCCATCCTCAGCCACCAGAGCAGTCAGTGGTTGCTGCCTCCAGTGCCTCCTGGAACGATGATGCAGAGTGGTGCTGAGCCTGTGAAATACTCTCAAGCACATTCTAGGGGCTAAATTCTGCTCTGGAGTGACGTCATGGCTGGTAATATAGTTAGCAAAGTTTTCAGTACAAATTAAAGTAGAAATTGTTCTTTGCTTTAGGTCCAAGCATAAAAGAAAGAATTCATTTTGATTTTTAGTACTTATTTAATTTACAAGAATTAGGGAAGCTTGTCGTGTATTCAGCAGTACCAGCCCTATCACCTCTGCAGAGCTAAGATGCAGAAAACCTGAAAATAGATGAAAATAATTTATATATGAGATAGAAAGGCAAGAGAAAAAGAAATCAATTCAGCTAGAATATTCCAAACCAAATTCATGCTCTGCTGTAGGATCAAGTACAAGGACTTTGAACATTTGGTTAGCTGGGGGACATCATCTGAATTAGATCTACTTGAAACGGTGAAAAAGCATCACTGCTCTATTCAGTAATGCCACAAGTCTTCAGCTTTTGTGGTTGCAGTTATTAATGCAGCATCTTGCTTTCAGTAAGGAATGTTTACATTTCAATTGAACCTTCCAGCTTGAGCTCGCAATTCACATTTTTTGTAACAGTTAAGTTCCATTGCAGCGAAATACAGTTTAATTCTTCATCTTGAGTTTGCTATGTAATCTTGATTTCTTAAGCATATTTTCCAGCCCTGGTATTCTCTTATTAGGCTCAGGATATTATGACATTTTCAAAATGTTTTCTATTTATAACTTAACATTATACAATGTCAAGAATAGTCAAAAGCATAAAGAGATGACAGAGAAAAATCCCATTTATGTGATCTTTCCGGGTCACAGTTCTGAGTTTCATTTGAAATGCCTGCTTCAGGAGCTAAAATTGCCTTTTTCACAAGTGAAATTTGAACACAAGTTAACAGAATATGGTCATGATCAGTCAATAACTTTATTAGCACAGGTTGTCAAAGTTTAGAGCTAGATGATTTTATCACGGGCAGTTCAGGACCAGTGTCCAGCCCACAGTGTGACTGACTCCCTCAGTGCATGAGGAAATCACCCCAGCTGACTCTGTTGAGACTTTGGGACAAAGCTTTTCTGAGGGGCTGTGGAAGGGGGAGAGTTAACATTTCACTCTGTCCTGCTGGCTATGCAGCTGATGGTGCATCTGACTAGGGAGAGAAGAAGGAGACCTGTAAATCATATTCCAAGTAGCAGCGTAAGGATGTCAGGAACCTTGAAACCTTCCTCTTCCCTCCACTCCTTCTGCAATACAGACCCTCTACAATGGGCTGTTCTTGCAGGGCCTACAGCTTCCAACCATTTTGGTGTATCTGGCAGCTCTGCCCTGCTCCTTTCCCCTGCCCCTGCTACATCAGTGGGATCACACAAGGACTGCATCAGTATGTTGCCTGAGAGTGCTAACATGCATATACCTGCGTGTATATCATGGTCTGTTCCAGATGCTGAAATGTATCGTGTCTCAGTGATCAGAAGCACACAGTGTTATATGTTTAAAAGAAATAATTAAGTTATTGATAAGTTACAGACATTTAAGTTTTGGTCAAACAAGGACTTTGAGGCTCCATAATACTTGGAGACCCATGACAGAATCAGTAGCCTTGAGCTGGAGTCATAAGTTTCCTATGCAATGACAAAGAAAGAATGTATGTTTCACAGTGTTGTGCACAACCTTGAGCAGTGAGCCATCTGAGGTAGCATTAGCAAAGCCCTGAGGACTTACTCATGTTTTAAATCCCCACCCTCTTGGAGGCTTAAGTGCTTAACTGTGCATTTCTCTTCACGCATTTCTCCACACATGATTTACAGCCATGAAAGTATGAACTTAATCCTCTTCTTCCCAGAAAAACACATAGAAGAATCAATCTTTTCTTTCAAAAGGGAACCAGAGGAGTAGGTGGTGATTCCTCTCACCTCCTCCTCACCTCCTTTTCAAGAGGACATCTCATTTTCAGTCCTTTCTTCTGCTAGTACCAGCACAATCTGACCTGGAAACTTCTCCAGCTTATAGACTGCTGGGGAGGACAAGTACTTTCAAACTGCCCTGGAAGATAAGTCAAATTGTATAAAAGATTTAAAGATTCAATGAGCTAGGGAGTAGGGGTAAGTGATTTTGCAGTGTAGTCATTAGATCACTTCCCTAGGTTTGGAAGACTCCAGTCTATGCTTCAAGAACAATTTAGTTATATTCTATTACTTAGTCAGAGAGAGATATAGGGGACTCTTTGGAAACAGTTTCCCCAGACAGAGTCTCTACAGAGCCAGTCTTGGGTCTTTATCTCTGTCCCAATGAATGCAAAAATGCTCCAAAATGACCTATATGAAATACCTAAGAAAATCACACTGCAGACCTATGCATTATGAATTTCATCTGGAAAATTTTTGGAACTGATCAAAATAATTTAATTGGGTACTTCATTGTGAAGAGGGGTTTAAAAGCCAAAGTGTCATGGTTTAACCCCATCCAGCAACCAAGTACCACAGGCTTGCTCACTTGCTCCTCCACCAGCAGGATCAGGCAGAAAATCAGAAGGGTAAAAGTGAGAAAACGCATGGTTGAGATAAAGGCAGTTTAATAGGGGAAGCAAAAGCCACACATACAAGCAAAGCAAAACAGGAAATTATTTCACTGCTACTCATGGGCAGGCAGGAGTTTGGCCATCTCTGGTAGAGTAGTGCCCTTTCACGCATAAAAGTAGCTTGGGAAGACAAACACCATCACTCCAAATGTCCCCCCATTCCTCCTTCCTTCCCTCAGCTTTATATACTAAGCATGATGTTATATGGTACAGAATATTCCTTTGGTCAGTTTAGGTCACCTGTCCTGACTGTATCTCCTCCCAGCTTTCCATGCACCAGCGTACCAGTATGGAAAGCAGAAAATGCATTGCTCTGGTAATGATTTCATTGTGGAGAAAGCCATGCAAGGAGTTATGTAGCAGATATATATAAATGTAAAAATGCATATTTATTTTAGTTTAGATAGTCAAATGCATCCCTTGTGCTGAGATGTGTCATTGTAGGACTTTCATGAGACCAACTGTCTCCTTGTGTGTTTTGATTATTTTGTTGTTGGTAGTGTAGTTTCTCCAACTTCTGTACCACACACAGATACATATATACACTCAGATTTTCTGCATATCCACAAAACATTTGTCAGGAAACATTTAGCGAAATGATATAAAACTAATAACATGGAATCTATCAACTGGCCTGTCGGAGAGAGTACTGGACAGGTGCTTTGTAACCGAGCAGCGTGGAAAAAAAATCTGAATTTAAATGTTCAAGTTTTCTCATGTGTGCATATCATACTTACATACATTGGCCTAAGCTCTGTCTACAGTACAGAGTGTCACAGTTGTCACTTGCCCTACATGAATGAATGGGCTGAGCAGGGCATGCATGTTATGCATCCTCTTTCTCCAGTGCTCTGCACCGCTGGCAGCGCTGCTGGGCCTGCAAACTTTTGCCTCCGTCTTGTAACACCCAACATCACATGCACAAGTCTGGGAGTGTGAAGCAAATTTAGAATTTCCCCCTTTCTCTATGTGTCATTGTGGATGGCTACAGATGGTTCTGTTCTGTACAACGGTCTGTTGCAGAAGGTAAAAGCTGTGAAAGTACACACTTACGTATGTGAAAAGGATGTGAATGTCAAATGTAAGCCAGATTGGTTGGACAAGATAACCCAGAGTTTACCTCAAGTTCAATAAAATTACTTATGGAAGAAGAAAATGCTTCACATGAAAAAGGAAGAGCTCTTGCAGCTGCAAGGAAGGCTGAAGATACTGGTGACAAGCAAAATTTAGACTTTAATGTTGTAATAATAATGCTAATTAATGGCATTAATATGGTAACAAGAATGGGTTTTAAAAGCATAGACTATATAGGTATCTGTCAAATCTCTCTTGTAAGGTCATAAAGCAACATGAATAAAAACTGTTGTTAGTAAAGAATGCATGTCAGAGAACTCATTGTGTTTTCCATAGTATAGACATTTCTGAAAAAAGCTGGAGGTCACATCTGGAAATGGGAATGTATTTTCCTACAGAAGGTATTACAGGCTTTATGATTTTGCTAGAGCACAGACTTAAGTATATGGAACCATTAAATTTTGACAAGGCATCTGATCTAGATGAATAACATTCACAAATGCTAGAGAAATTATTAAGGTGAAATAAGAAAAGCCTTTAGGATATTTTTTTTCACGTCTTGTTAACAGCTAAGGAAACATCAAAAGACAGAAAGAGATGTTTCTGTATTTTTGGAAGAAAGTTGAAGAGAGAAGTCAATGGAATGTGTAATACAGAAAGAACAATTGCTGTTGACCAGGCAATCACACTTGATGAATGAGCAATATTTCTGGGTGGACAGTCCTGAATAGCCAGAGAAAAACAAACTAAAGAACATGTTTTGCCTGGACATAAGAGCCTCTTGAATCTATGTCGTATGTAGAGCTGCACAAAATGGATTATTCTAAAAAGCTAGACTGAGATAAACACAAAGGGCTGGTGAAATGAATTTTTAATGAATTTATGAGAGTAAAAATGAAGCATGTAAGTGAAAGGTGTATACCTTATAAGAAGAGGTGAAACAAATGAGGCAGAACTAGAGGTCAAAGCCAAACACCACTCTGGTATACAAGAGGGGAGTTACTGGAAAGAGAGATGATTCGGGGGAAAGAAAAAGAGTGGAATGAATGCAAAAATATGACTGCATAAAGACAAAACAATGATTTTAATATGATGCTAGTAGGAAAGGAAGAGTAAAGTTAAAAGCAGTAGAGAAATGCAATGAAACCCACCCCAGCAGCAGAACACTGAATGTCAATCAAAAATAAGAGCTGGACATACATATAATAAATTATCTGTGCAATACTTATCACGATACATAGTATAGAACACTTAATTTCCACATATAAACATACTTATACCATATACCTGTGTGTAATACAGTTCTTCTTATAAGTGCTGAATCCCTACAACACAAACTGATGGAAGAAGGTGAATGATACTCTGCTGAACTCTAAAGGTTTTAATGTGCTGTGCAGAGTATCCATCTATCTGTTTTATTTTGTTCAGAATCATTCATAGAATCATTGAATCATAGAATAGTTTGGGTTGGAAGGGACCTTTAAAGGTCATCTAGACCAGCCCCCCTGCAATGAGCAGGGACATCTTCAATTCATCCTTCTAGCATCTCTGTCATGTTCCCATTCTTTGAGCAAGTAATTTCCAAGTAGAACTTCAAAGTTCTTTAATATAGCTATAGTTTATTTTTGAGGTTAATCTGTGTCACACTTGTACTGCTCCTTTGATTTTTGGATGGTAGCTTTAGGGTGTGGGCAGAATCAGAAAAGCATGTTGCACAAATGGTGAATTGAGCAGTAAGCAGTGCAGTTCAGTCCACAGGAAGAAACAATAAAGCCTTTAGACCATATCATACTTTCATCTTCATGCCACATATGTCACAGAAAAATGATTTTAAGAACACAGAAGAGAATTTTACCATGTATTTTAGCATGCATATCTTTCTGCTGGTAAAGCTTCATACTTCTGTACATTATGATCAGCTGTGCTGAGTGAGTTATCCTTATGAAGAGGGAAAAAGACATAAAGCTCTCTAAAATTAGGCATAAGACCAGTCTGTCTCTCATAAAAATGTCAGAGTTTTAAGTGCCGGTTTCTCACAGATCTGCAAGGTCAGAAAAAGATGTAAAGTTATACATGGGAGCTGGGAGTCAGCTCTTGCGAATATTGTCACATGAAGCCATACTTTCTCTCCCTGAAGGACTATTCATTACTGAACTTCACAGCTGTGGTGGTGTGGGAATAGGAAGGATGCTGCAGATAGAGACGTAAAGCTTCTTACAGCCTTGGTGCAGAAGTGATTTCAAGGAAAGAAATACGTACTTCGGTTGTCCTTTTTATAAGTTTTTTAAGGTTGTTTAAAGCTGAGTCTCTGGCTTGAACTGTTAAGTACATCCCAGATAATGAGGAGTGGGCAGAAGAAAATATATCTAGTGCGAGCTGTAAATGTGGTTGGCAATACTCACATGATGAGCTGATGTATTCATAGGTCAAATTCTCTTCAATAAACTTATTCCATAGCTCATACAAGTTTCAAACATACTTTATTAAAATTGCTGTCCAGAAAAAATATTTTAAAACCATCCCTTCTTTTGGAAAATCTGTCTCACAATTGAAACTGCTCAGGCAGTGTGCTTACCCACTGCACTGTCTTTACATTTTAACATGTTTTTTTTAAAGGAATACAATTTTTAAAAGCTTCCACAACAAAAAACATCATGCTCTCCAGGCAAATGCATAAGATGGGCTAGAATCTCCATTTGTCTGTGTTGTGCATGCTCATTTAGATTATGGTAAAGTGGGTATAAAACACTACTGGAACACAATGCAAATGATGTATGCCTCTTTGCAATGAGATAAACGATTATATGTGGTATTAGAGACATAATTTTATGCTTGTTAGTCATCCAATTTTGATTAAGGGAGCATTTATTTTAAGAGTAAGTCTGCACCACTGTTTAGATTTTCTCTTTCTACATCAAGTTTTATGTTAAAGAGCAGGACAAAAAGCAATTAAAAAGTAGAACAGATGGGACTGATGTGATGAAAACAACACAGCACAAAGCTGAACAGTCCTCTTCCCAGTCGAAGAGGTACCAAATGGAACTACTGGTTAGTGTCTTCAAAGGTAATTCGGGTTTAAAGGTACTTGAGCCCTTGACCTAAATACTGGGAATTTACACATTGCTCTTAAAATGCTAAAACTGATACAGAATGCCTTCCTTCCAAACACAAAACCTTTTCAGATGAATTCCACAATTGTGCGTATTGTCGGATTTTTGATAGTTCCTGCAGATTTCAACAGTTACATACGAGATAGATACTCTTGAACCAAGTCAAAATCAAATGAAGAAAAAGAGAGAGCTTTTAGCCAGGCTCATATGGGAAAGAGTTTTAAAACTTTACTGCTATGTTTTAAATCTCTCTTGTGCAAGTCTTATGAGTAAAATCAGGAACTGTTGTTTTTTACTTCCTAGATAATTGAGTTGACGTGACACAGAGGAGTAATTATCCCCTCTGACAGGTAGAATGGGTAACTCAGTGCCAGAAGGGAGCAGTTCTTAGATGTGCCATGACCAGAGGAGTGTGAACATGAGTGCCACATGCATTGCTGTTTGGATTCAGAAAATCCTCCCTCATGAAAGAGGGTCTTCTCTGAGGTCTGTATCTGAATTTGTGTTCACTTCCTTGGTAATGGGCTGGCTGATTCCTAGTACTATCTGGCCCGAAGCTCATATATGCACCAGAAAAAAAGAAGTGCATCTGAATTTAAAGCTTTGGTTCAAACATATGGGGTTTTGAAACGCAGGTTAACTGCTAAACTTTCTTTATATTGTCTTCTAAGCAATCAGTTGGTTCCTCTTTTATACAGCCCAGCTAAGTGAGGTGCAAAATTCTTATCCTGACTCACAAAGGAAGTAGTCTGACATAATACAGGTATTTCAAATCTTCTGTCATTTGAAGTATGATGCAACCCTTTGTGATATACCTATAAGGGCTTTAAATTCCCAGCTCATGCATTGGTCACTGTTGAGCAGCTGCAGAGGGTCAGCAGGGCAGGGGGATGTGCCCCAGGTCCAGGGATGCTGTGGCTGCTCTGCAGTGGAGAGCCTCTCTGGAGAGTGAGTTCAGAGCTGGCTTGGGCAGCTCTGCAAGCAAGACTCAAGCCTTTGATGGCAGAATTTGCTGCCTGGATGATGTGGCTCTTCACTGAGGGGGAGTGGGGTCCCCTGACACCTACTTAGTGCACGCAGGTTTTGGGAAATTTATAACGCCAGAGTTTTCAGTCCTGGCAGAGTGGCTTAATATATATTTAAACCAACATTAGCAAGGACATATTTCATATCCTGGTTTTCTTTTCCTCTAGATATTGCCACTGTTTCAGCGAGCCTGCAGGGCACATTTTCCTGAAAGACAGATACGGTTTTTCATGTAACACCCCATTAAGTAAAGCCCTTTAGCAAGGACAAAGAGCCTCTGAAGATCCTCTTCTGGCATAGAATGTTTACAGACTGAAACGCAAAGCCGGTTGTTTCACTGAAAAAGAAAAAAAAATCCAAAGTTCCTGGTTAATCTGCTGATTGCCCTGAAATGTTCTGTTTGTTTCTGTTTGATATTTCCCAAGAAAGCTGCTGCTACTTCTTCTTTAACTTTTTCTGATAGCTTTGCCAATACCTTTCAAGCATTTGTTTTTGTGTCAAGTTTGCATACATCAGATATATGTAAATGACAAGGGTGTTGGAAAAGGGCTGCTGTAGATGTGCAAGGCTCTGGGAGCTGAAAAATTAGTGAGCTGCAGATGTAGAATAGTTGTACTGTGATGGATTTGGCCTCCAGGTGTGGAAATATGCATAAAGCTGAAGTGTGCACACAAAAGTGTGGGATGTCAGGTAAATATCTAGAGAATGGGCAGTTTGGGGTCAAAAGTACCATCTTGGTGCAGTGCAGTGATTTCATGAGCCTTGTCTCTCCTTGACTTGCATATGTGGATTAGTAAAGAGCAGCAGAAGCAGTGAAAAAAGTGTGACTGACATTTTCAATGTATTGCTTGGCTGCAGAGCTACTTGAAACAAATTGTACCATGTGGAACTCGTGGCCATGAGATCGGTGTCTTCCTGATGGACATGTTCCATGTTCTTAGCTTCAGATCAGCCTTGAACAGCTTTTTATTCTAATTTTTCTCTGCCTGCCAGAGTGTTCCTATCAGCCATTCACAACTTCAGTAGAATTTATTTCTTTCCACTTGCCATGCACAGGAAATTTGACTCAGAAAGATGAGATGCAAATATTATGCAGGGTTGACCTTTTCATTTACAGGGTAACTAATTAGCTTGACAAATACCACATTTAGTAAAATACGTATATGTCATTAGATAGTCCTGCCTACTCCTTTATGGTTGCTCCCTAAAATACATCTTACTTTTGTTGCAGTTAACTGCAGGCTTGCTGTTGACTTCAATATGCGCAGGACTACAGACTTAGACCAAATGTAAAGTAACTTAATGCTCAGTCTCTGATCTGGCAGCCTCATAGTTACTTCTTTAGTTGTGTTTTGGCACCACAGTGTAGTGTCTGAGTACCTTTTCCAGTTTTGCTTACTTTTTGCTATATGACAGGACTTATGTGTGGTATTTAATACAAAAGACAGTAAAATGGAAACATTTTTAAGGTAAACTTCAGGGAAAGTTAGACATTTCTGAAGCCAACTAAACTGAAGTGTCAGTCTGAACTTGACTTTCAGGAAAGCATGTGCTGGTGGCTGAACAGATTCCTTCAGCTGAGCTGTGCAATGGTGTTTATGCATAGACTGCTGGGCTGAGGTCTGCACAGGAGTTGTAATTTATATTGTTACTTTGCTGCAACTAAGTGAAGAAAGACATGGTCTTCATTATTTGCTGTCGGTGGCATCCTGGTGGCATTCAAAGGGTTTCAGGAGAGTTGGTTGTGCTCTTCATTGAAGGAAGAGGACAGAAGGGGTGGTTATGTAGATGCAAGGAATCAAAACAAATGGCCAAGTATTGGACCCAGGTGTTCTAGGCCAACAGAAAGACTCTGGCCATGTCAAAAACACAAAGCCCATTCCAGACTGCCTTTGGGAGTTATTTGTTGCCATGAACAGATGTTCTCAACCACAGTTAACCTTGAATCCAGCATGGGTTTGGGTCTGATGTAGGATGATTAGCATTCTCTAGCTCTGGGTTGCAGCATCTGGCTTTTGGTGCCACCTCACAGTATGGTGTGGCAACAGAGATAAATGGTACCCTGCTGCAAATGGTAAGCAGTGATACTTTGCAATTCTAATGAACCCATCCTGTGCTCTTTAGTGTCCTTTAAACCTTGACAATTAGGAAGAGTAAAGAAGGGGGAAAAGTCTTTCTAGATGGGAGGCAACAGGGAAGCAGAGCTTGTGAATGCCTATAGCAAAGAGGGCAGATTATTTTCATACTGGTATTTTGAATTTTCCCATTTCTGATTTGTTTTGGAAGAGGCTTTTATTTTTATTATAAAATACATCAATTAACTGCTTCACTCTTTTAAATGCTTTTTTTTTTTTTTTTAATCTGGACCAGAACCTGATGTTGCCATTAAATCATCTGCTTTGTCCTTCTTTATTTATATTCTTTCATGTCAATTTATTGCCTCTTTGCCTTTAATGAAGCAGAGGTGGCAGCTTTACAGGTGGGAAACTAAATCACAGAGAAACTTCTTACATGACCTATGCACAGAAAATTAATAATCGCTCTTATTGACAGATGCAGGCGCTACATGGAAATAGCTTAGCTATGTAGGCTGTGCTGATTTGTGAAAAGTTCAGGTTTTATGAGAGAACGTATGAGATATTAGTGCAAATTTTCTTGTTTTCCTTACATTTCTACACATTGACTCAGTGGAGGCTTTATATACCTTTAGGTTCTCTCCTGGCTACCATTGAGTCAGATTTCTCTCCTCTGTGCCCCTGATAAAGCTGAGCCGGTTTGGGCTTTTGACACGGTCCCTCAGCAGAACTGCTTCTTCGTTGAGCTCTCTTTATATTCCCTGCTTTCTTTCCTTTCCCTTCACCCTTTGCAGCCTTTTCTCATGGTCTTGTTTTCGCCTGTTTTTTTAGTAGTGTCTCCTGTTTGAAGTTTAGAGCAAGTTTTCCCTTTCTGCTGAAACATTTCACTGCCCTCTGCCATTCACTTTGTTCTTTCTCCCTGCTAGAAGTGGATGCCAGTCTGTGCTGATGTCATCCCCCCAAAAGTTTGCTTTGCTGATTCCTATGACAAAGAACTTGTTTTCTGGGTTTGTTTGTTGGTTGGTTTGTTTTTTTTTTTTAATTATGCTTTTGCCTTCTATTTTGTCCTTTCTGCCTTGAGCAGATCATTGTCTGGTGAGCTCAGCAAGGTCGCTGAAGTCATTGGCAGGCTTCCATAAAAGGTTGTTCTATATGATCCATATGAAGCGTACAACATCCGTGACATTTATTAACAACTCCCAATATTTTGTGAATACCAGCACTTAAGCTGAAGCCTTGTTGTTGTTAATTGTCAGAACTGGAAGATTGCTTACCATATTTTACCTGTGTAACTGTACCAGGCCTTACATGCATAGAGAAGTAGTCCTTGGGTAGATTGTAACCTTACTTAGCAACAGAACGCTAAGGGTGAGGTTTGAAAAGGAGCTTATGGGAGATCTCCTGGCTAAGTAAGACAATTTTAAATCAGGTCACCTGTATGGATGCCATTGCTGGATTTTCAACAGTGAGGTGGTGATGTCTGAAGCTTTGTTAGCAAATATATTTGAGAAGTGAGGAGATTGTTGAGGTGCCACTAGCTGAAAGAAAGATAAATATCTTTCAAGATGCATAAAAAAGGAGAGCAAGAAGAATACAGATCTGTCAGCTTCTTCAGTAGCCAGATGAATGATAATTGATGCTAGAGGCAAAATCTTATTTTGTGGGGATATAGGTTTTTCTAGCAAGTGTCAGTTAAAAGTTAACAAATTAAAGTCTGACTGAGATATACATCTCACCAGAGATATCATATGGCTCTGAAGGATACAAAGGTCTTGGAACAGCAAGGGGGGATATGAATGAGACAAGTACAGAATAGACCAAAACTTTCGCAACTATTTTTTACTCCAGAGAAAAACTCCTTCCTTTACTCATATGTTCATTGCAATGCCTGCCTTTTAAGTGTGCAATGACAATGGCTTTTCCATGTATCAAAGTGTTTAAACTAAAATTTAGCCTAGGTTCTAAAAGGTGAGAATTTGGTAATCAGCCAATGTACTACTTTGCAAATGTGGCTAATTGTGTGACCCATGACTAAAGCACCATTTTGAGAATGTGAATGGATTTCATAGAGCTTCTCTCATTTTCCATCAGAAAGGGCAGAAATGGAAGAAGCATCTTAGGGCCTATGACAGCTAGGGAGCAGTCTGTGATATATCATCACCATTGGACGAGTTTGCTCTGAGCCCAGCCTACCAACCTTAAAGTGTCTGTTAAATATCCAAATACCTGCATCTTCCTGTCGTGCTTATCCGTTGTCAATATCTTCCATCAATGAACTGCTCCTACCAAAGGAAACACGCCTGTTAGAAAAGAGAAAAGCTAAAGTCTTAGTTTTACACCTCTGCTACAGGTTAAATAAATCACGTGAATTTTTGGTACAATAACAGTGACAGCTGAGAAAAACAATTCATTGAAGATTCCATTTTACCAAAAAACTGTTGCCCAAAAGAAAAGATTCAATGCAAAAGGAAAAGAATCTAAACTACTGCTGGAATAGGTTGCCCTTTTCAGATCAGATGTTATTATTTGTAGCACTGCAGTGCTCTGGCTAAGCACCACTACTGGCCATTTACCCATCTCCTCCTCTGCAGCACTGAGGGGAGAGCCTGTTCACCAAGAACCACCTTTATCTCCACCTCTTACCCATGAGGCAGATAGAGTGCCTGAGGCCTTGATGCTGCTTCTGCAGAGTTTTACTGAGAGAACTGGAGAAGTATCCAACCCTACTGGCTTAAAATTTTCACATTTCACACTATCTGCAGAACAGGAGAAAAGGCAAAATAAGAATCCTTCACTTCCCATCCTTGACTAGGAATCCCAAGGTCATGCAACAATGTACTGTTTATTAACCTGTGCAGGTGATAATTATGTATGACATTCTTGTGTCATAATTTTTATATTTGGTGACCTTTTTAAGAGTGAGAGACAGTAGCTTCAGTGATCTAAGCTAAATGTATGGTAGCATATATAGTGCATTATGTAGTTTTTTCTGTATCAAGCATTTCACAAAGTGATGGCAATGTGAAAATCTCTGCTGGATTCAAATGCAGAATTGGGGTATTAAAGGAAATTACACCATACTTAAGTTCCAGAGTTCTTTTACACACTCATAAAACAGCATGACAAATTGTGTATAACACATGACAAATTGTGTACTAATCTCTACCAACCAAGGAGACTCTGCTTCACAAAATATGCATGATACCAACACTGAAAAAGAAAGGGTGCCCATTGTATTTTAAGTATTTTCTGTTCCTCACTCCTATATGAATCAGGGATCTGGTCATGGTATAACTAACTGACTTCTTCTTGCCTCTTGGCTAAAATATCTGGATCCCTTTGAATAGTCATCTGATAAATCTATTAATAACTTTTCCATTGCCTTTCTAAAGTAATTTGGCTAATGTGCAGAGCTGAACTTCCAGCCAAGTCTCTTTTCCGCATTTAGAAATTACAGCTGTTCCTTATGTGCAGCAATAGTTTTCCCTTAGAAGAGGGTGAGATGGCTCAATTAGAAGAGCTTATGGTTTTCAGATACATCTCTTGGGTACATTCACACAGCAAATGATCATATTGAAATACTTATGAAAGACAAACCCTTCTACATGTTTTGAAGCTGGCATGGTGCGTACTAGGTAGGTCTGGATGCCTGTGCTTTGTTTTTGCAGGGTCCTCCTCTGTAGAACTGGACAGATTTGAGCACTATTAGAGACATACCTGCCTTGTTGTTACGGCTCTACTAGCTTTGATCCTCAGCCTCTGAAGATGAAAAACTAGTTGGTGTCAAAAACTGCAGTCACTTTTTGTCAGTTGCCAGGCTGTATCAATGATTAGAACATTTCTGTTGGAATTGCATCAGGACATTGCCTCATGGAAGTGGGATGGAGGCAGGCTGGGCACATAAGGGATGGCTTTGCCTCGGACTGCCGTTGCTTTCTGTGCAACACGATGGCAGAAGCAGATTGTTAGGGGATGAGCCAGTGGCGTGAAGGCAACAGGCAAGAGGCTGCAACCAGTTCAAGCTGGCATTTCTGTCTGGTCTGCAAGGCTCCCGGCTTTAGTACTGTCAGGCATAGTGCACGTACAGCTGGCTGCCAAGGGGACACAACAAGGCTGGTGCAGGGATGATTGGAATATTTTCCCGTAAATATTCCTTAATCATAAATGATTGTGATGAAATCATAAAAGTAATTGGCTTTAGTAACTCCTTTTTAGAAAACAAATTAAGCCTAAAAACATGTAGAGACCTCCTTCCTTTCTAGAATATTACTGAAAGTTAATAGACCATCTGAGCCTGAGGAATCATAAAGCGTGTATCCATTTTTTTCACATACCTGCAGATTCATCTCCAGCAGCTCTCCATCTGTTTGCAGGCTGTTTTCTAAACCAGTGTGATGCCTCAGGTGCAAAAGAGAGGGACAGTAATTAACAATGTGGCCTACAGCATCTTGGGGAACAATTAATTTTAGTGAATGGACAGGGGGAGGAAGAAGAGGGAAGGTAAGCTTTGCTCATTTGTCTGCTCGTGCATTCACAATTGTGCATATTGGATAGATGTACATACAGATACGTATTTAACTCCCAAGAAGACTATTTTCAGTGTTCCAACTTTCACTCTTTTCCAATGGCTCTTGTGCGCAGAAGCTACTTGAAAATGACAGTGCCATCTGCGCTGAGGAGATTAGGGGGTGTCAAGGAATATTCTTTTTCACTTCTCACATTCCTGTTTCTCCCCATCCTATCCCTGGAAAAATCCCAGCTTTTAACCTGTCAAAACAGTTTTAATGCTGGTCTGTGATGTATAGAAACCTGTGAGACAGAACCATGACAGCTACGTACTGCCAAAGGAGTATGACTGCATAAAAAAAATGGAAACCTAGCACTGCTGAATAAAAGAACAGGGAAATGTAGGAGGCTGCACTGACATGTGGGGTAGTTCTTTCATGCATATCTATGCACATACATTGATCAGGGAATACTAAATTTATATACAGGAAGACCATTTGACTGATTTATATAGAGAGATTATAGAGTATATACATAGAACTGAAAATGAGAGATGCACATCTAGAGAGAGGTTAAAAATGAAAACCATAGGATGAATTAGGCTTTTTCCTCCAAACGTAGGTCCTGAAATTATAAAACTAAATCCATTTATAAGTTCTTAAATGCAAATGCCCTCATTTCCGATGTGCTGAGCAACTGCTGCATCTGCCTGTTTCTGTTATTAGCATTGGCTCTGTTTCTGAAAAACAGCTGTCAGGAAGGAGATGCTATAGGATCTCCTCTGATGTGTCTAGTTGGCAAATAACCAAATATGAGTGCAGTGCCTATGTGCCATGTGAGTACAGCTGGAGATACAGGGGGGCGGTGCTGAGCTTTCTGACTGGCTATGTAATCTTCAGGAATCTGGCAGAGATGCTGAGGGAGGAACCCCACTACACTCTAATTAAGTATTTTTCTGCTTTGACTTCTTTACTTCTTTTTCATATCACTTTGTCCCTTCCTCTTCCCACACTGGTACCCATGTTGAATGCAGAGACTATTTGAGCCAAAAGAAGAAACTCTTACAGTGTTGGGTTTGAGTGTGAGATACTGCAGATGTGGGTGGTGCACAGGCAAATGAGGTATTTCAAAACAGGTTTGTCTCACAAGTGCATGGCCAGATTTGACAAATGGTTGTGTTAATAAAGGGCGCTTAATTGTGATCCCAAATAAGGTGATTTCTAAACCTTTGACTTTATGCTACAATTTTGTAATTGCACAACTATGTATTCTGGAGAGAGAAAGCAAAGTGCCCCACTGGGAAGCTTGTAGTGCATTTATACCTTCAGAACATACACTAATTTGCCCTTTTCTTTCTTCTTATTCAAACAGTTAAATAAATTTTAAAAAATCTGCTCTGAGACACTCTCTTATGTTTTCAAGGAGTAAAATAATGAGAATCAGTAATCTAATGCAGAACTTATTTGAACATGTTTACATGTTATTAGGAAGCTAAAAGGTTTATTCCTGCCCTTGGCTCTGTATGTATGCAGAAACAGCTGCATGAGGAGGCTGCTGTTGACTGACTGCCTTCTGTGCAAAAAAAAAAAACCCCAAAACTTGGACATTTGTTTTTTTCTCCTCCAAATGTCGAGGCTGTGGCAGCAGAAAAGACTACAGTGTCTTTCAGGATGTAAAAGCTGTCATTTGTGCATCCAAGAAAGGACTGTGCCGTGAAGGTAGGAATATTTTTCTATTAGGAAATTACACACTGAGAAAGAATGTGAACTTCTCTGGAAAGTGAGGAGTTGATTATGTTCATGTCTGAAAATCAGCTTTGCCATCTTGATTCACTTCATGCTGCATCAATTATACTGCAACTTTTCAAGCTGCTGTCCGTAAGTAGCATTGTTAACTATAGCCAAATGTTGGGAAAAGATTATCCTTTTAAAATTTGATTGCTTGCTCACCAGGAAAGCAAGTAGAAGGAAAAAAAAATTTACCAGATCCTGTAAAGGAAAGGAATTCTATCTATTTTCACTTCTAAATATAATAACCCCCCCTCGAAATTTCTACATTTGATGATATAAAAAATCACAATGTGAAATATGATTTTGGTTATACTATATAAATGATATTGCAAAGAAGTATAAATACATATCACAAGAAGTTCTTTACTCTGTCAAAATGCCACATTCCACTCTCATAACAGCTTACTCAAAACCAATTTTATATGGGGAAATTCAACAAAATCCATAGATTCCCATGAATGTTCTCATGCCACTCAAGTTGCTAACTCCAGTGAATGCTGTTCAAGTTAAAAATTTTCAACCTGTCATAAGTTCCACAGATGCATTTTGGTTTAAAATGTAGTTTTTCACATCCTGGTTTGTGTTATTCTTTTTTTGCATTATGAATGGAAATGAGTTTATGACCTAAAAAAGAAAGCAAAATGTAATGTGGGGAGCTCTTCCATAATGTAAAGAGTAGAGTATAGAGCAGACAAAGAAAATCCCAGTATGCAAGCTTTGCACAACTGTAACTTCTGTAATTCAGTGGTATTTCTTTGATTTCTTCCAGTTCTTGGTGGAATGGCTGCTTATCATAAAGGATGAGGTGCTCTTAACTCATACTTTTAAAACACTTTTTAGCAAAATTGCTCTTTCATATCAGTACAGGTTGATGTTACTCCTTGAGGGAGTGTCAAGCTTCCATGATCCAAGAAAAGCTTTCTCAGTGCTAAACATTCACTTGTATGACTGTACACAGTCTAGGTACTGGCCTACTGATGTTACAGATAACACAGAAGGAGCTGTATAAGTTACACCAGTGAATAAAAGGTGAGAAGGAAGAAAAGGTATAATGGGAGTGACACCCTCAAAAGATTTACTAGAAAAAAATGCTTACTGAAAAAACTTGCCATCATTAGTAATCAATGAAGAATCTAACAGAAAGAAAACAGTACAAAGGTGGTTGCTGAAAAATTAGCATTTGAACGTAAGGGAGAATAATATGGTAAGAACTATCCTAGGCACAAATTCTATGCTGCTCACAAGTCAGTTGAAGTCTCTGTCCTCCTGATTAGCTGTGATCTACATAAACAGAGAAATGCCAGGACAAGGTGTATTCCTTCTGAGAGGTTAGACTTGGGTGTGCCTGTTTTCAGATGTCTCTTTATATGTCCTGAAGATAGAACAGACAAAACCCCCAAACAAACAAAACCAAAACCACCACCACCACCAAAAACCAGATGGAGGAGGAATTCTCATTATCAAAAATTGTGATAATATTTATTATGTCATTGAAATTATGTAAGCCCAAGGAATTTTAGGGCTGTTTGGTTCTGCAATAATAGGGCATAGAAAAAAGGAGAAATCTGGTAGAAGTACCGGAAATGTTCAGAAATTATTTTAAACGTCTCTTGTTGAAACATTCTTGGTTTCAGAGAGAACTGATTCCTTAGCCCTGTGTAATGATAAGCCTGGCCTAGAGCAGTAAGAAAGGAAAGGAGGCAACCAAATGAATTATAAAACAGAATTCAAAATGACCTAGTAAGGGAGAGTTTTTTTTTCAGTGCTTGTGTCTTTCGTGCTGTTGGCAGTCCGTGATGGTAAAGCTACTGTGTACCAAGTAGAAATTGAAGGAAAAGAATATTAATAAGATGTAATTATTACATCTGTTTACTGTCAGTGGTAGACCTTTGTTTACACTTCTACCTAAGAATGGCTAGTAGTTACTGTATTATCTATCTCCTCACCTACAGTGGTTCCTTAGCCATGCTATGCATATTTTAGCTCATTTAATTTTTCCTTTGAAGTCATTCCCTCCAGCCCTTTGTCATTTGTCTTACTTTTGTCTGAATTTCTTCCAATTCATCCTGGCATGAAGGTAGCTAGATGGGGATGTTCGGGGTGTGCTTTCAAGAATATACTATCAGGAAGGGCCATCCAACCCTTGCAATGTCCCATCTTGACTTGGTAAACCCATGGGATCACAAAGTGGGGCCCTGGTGCCTCTCTGCTCCTAAACTCTGCATCACAAACTGCACACTGTGGAGCACCTAAAAGATCTGCAGATTGCACTGGCTGTGAGTTTGGTTTTATTTTTTGTTGTTATTGAATGAAACAATCCCAGATCTAATCCTTTTTCCCGTGTATATTGCTTAGCTCCTTTTCAGCATTGCTGCCTTTCTCTTTCCCCCCCAGAGTGTCTGTGCTGCAGTGTATGATTCATCAGATACGCTCTTCTGCATTTTTCCAATATCCATCTCCTTCAGTGTTTCCAGACAGTATCATGAGGCTTCTTAGTGCATTGCCTTAGGTATTTGTGTTTCTCCTCTGTGGACTCCTCCCCTGAACTAAGAAATTGATTATTGTCTAGATTTTATGAGGTCAAGTCTCATAACGATCCCCACATTACAAACAGCAGATTTTGGCTTGGTTTGCTGGTGTTTTTCTATTTCCCAAGTCTCTCTCCAGAGCCTTAGTCAAGAAGACAGGCTATGTGGTTTCTTAAAATGTTTCCCTGCTATGCTTCTCATTTGGAACTGAAATTAATTAATAATTCATTACGGCACTTGTTGACCTTCAGTGATGCTTGAACAGGGGGTTCTGCAGTCTTGAAAGTGAGAATATAAATAACTGAGATATCTTTGGTCAGTTTTTAAAATAAGTGATTGCTGTCCCATCCCCAAGGAAAAGTGTTGTCATTCTTTGTAAAACTAACACACATGCTGCTCATTTTACCAAACATGAAGACAGTTTCAAAGGACAGGGTAGTGGAAATACCATGTCAGCTGTCTCAGTGTGATACTATAGGTAGATAAAGCATGATACCCTGAATATGTCCAAACCAATGAATGTGAGAACATTTCAAAATGTTTCAAATGCCTTATTAAAATCAGAGTCTTGTGTTTATATCCTATTCCATCAACCATGTCGTTTATAGTTCTGCCAAAAAAATCTACCAAGATGCTATGCATTATTTATTCGTTAATAATTCATGATTCCTACAATAAATTAATCTGGATATTTATTTGCTTGATTCTCTCCTGTGTGTGCTGCTGATTCCCTGTACAGTAACACTTAGATAAACCTTACTTTGTTCTGAAGATTCTTGTTACTTTGGAAGGTGGTCTCCCTGCTTACTCCCTTCTTAGTTACTTGCTTTTGAAAAAGAACAGTTAAAATGTTTCGTGTCTACCATCTCAGTCTACTGATTCTGAAACATACAATGAGAGTGTAGATCAAGAGCAAAAGCAAGGCATGGTATTTGGGAAAAAGTGGGAGATTTGGCTTTGGAAATGTATTCCTCATCTGAACTAAAACCTTCGTGGAGACACATGTGGAGGGCTCATTTATAAAACGTATGTACTCAGAAATAAAAAAAAAATTATATTCAAAGACAGATATTTTTGATTTTTGGCACAAACCCATGCTATGTATTCATGGAAACAGATACAGAAAATTATTTGAGATCACAGAATCACATAAACAGTTAGGTTGAGATCATCGAGTCCAACCCTTGACAGAACATCATCTTGTCAACTAGGCCATGGCACTAAGTGCCACATCCAATCATTTCTTGAGCACAAGACAGTCAAAATAACTTCAGCAAGGCCATTAAGGACAGTTATCAGTTCCCCACAGTAGCTCTGAGGGCCCTATGAGGTGCCTGTAGGTCCCCCAGACATCTGCCTGAGACTGGCCAGTATCAGAGGGGTCCAGGAGCACTCCCTGGAGCATGACCTAGGGAATGGGTTGTGAGCTCCGCAGCACCCAAACAACATGAGGTGTCTGTGTTTAGGCATCTGAATCCCAGGAAGGCATCCAAATTATCTCTTCCTAAGGAGCAACTTAGCATTCACTAACTAAAAATAAAGCTTAGACATCTGCATGTGAATGCCTAAATGTAAATGTCTTCACACCAAACTGAATTCCTCCCATGACGTCAAATGTGTAACTCAATATGAATTTTCAAGACAAGTTAGAAAACTATATAGTCGCATCCAAAGTTATTCCATTTCATTTTGTGCAATCTTTTTCTTTGTTCAGATACCTGCAATAATTGCCTCCAATTAATTAGTTTTGTCATTGTTACCTTACAGACTTTGAACAAGCAAGGATAACTAAGCAACTGCTTGATATCATCTCTTGTTCTGCACCTGGTGTTATGTGCAATGCTGTGTCACCAATGAGCAGATCTTGCAATACATCTGCTGTGTCAGGATATGGCAAAGGCCAGTTTTCTGAGGGCACAGAGCAAAGCAGGATGGATAAATACATATATAGCTCTAATGCTGCCAGAAAATTAGCTGTTTCAGTAGTCCCTGATCCTGCATTCCTGGACCCATATTCTACATATCTATAGTCATACCCTATACACCTATAGAGATGATTTTTCTTATAATATGATAGTGAGGCTGATTAGTATAATGCCAGTGAGAGACCAGTCTACTTCTATAATGCCATGACAGTGCCTTTTATATAAAATGAGCTCTTGCTTCTGGCTGAATGCTGCAAAGCCTCGGGAATATGTAAGGTTTTATGAACTTCAGGATCATCCATCTTTTCTCCATAGTTTCCTACACTTATTTGTCGGAGGAGGCCAGGGCGACCAAGAGTTTATCAGATGGCAGATGTATTACAACAGATGAGTCAGTGAGGATGCGGAGGTCTGAGACCCCAGCGCCCTAAGCCCGGAGGCCCTGGAGCAGCTTGATAAAGACTTTGAAAGATTTAAGCATACATTGACGTTTCCCATGTTTAATAAATCGTATAGCAATATGGCTTCCCTATGTATTTTCCCCTTAGTCACCTCTATCCAAGTTCTTCTTCCCCCAAACCCTTAGGGCATTTTTCCTGCCACTCTTTCCCTGATTGGCCCCAGTTTGGTGCAGTGCACCATTTTCCATATATGGTTGTGTTTTGACCCTGGTTTCCCATTGGCCCTTTCCTTGTTACTCCCTTCAATTTGCATATGGACCAGTGGGATGCTTCACTCCTCCCCTTCTCTTCCCCTTTCCCCTCCCATGTTCTGGAAAATTCCGCCGCTCCCTATATAAGGCCGGGCGTTCCAATGAACCTTGTTTCTCGCCGTGGACTCCTGACTCGTGTGGCTGTCTTTCCTCGGAGGACTAGCACCAGTCGGGAGCGGGTGGAACCTCCCCGTGCTTCAAGGGGCTACCTAAAAGAGCTGTCACTGCTAGAGCTACTATCACTCGCCCCTTGGAGCTGAGAGCTCCCTTCCACTGTATCGGTGGACCTACCATCCGCTGATACTTATTCTCCATCTGCCCCTCAATTTCCCTGTGCCTGTTGGCCCTTTTCATGTGTGTGAGTGGGCCTTAGACACAGTTTATTGCAGAAGCCCTCCTGTTGAGTCACAAGGTGCAGAAAGGACCCCTTTGCTTTCTAAACTGCTTCTCAGAGAGGAGCCCAGGTACATCTGGATCCACTCTTAGCCCCAGACTATCAACAGTTTTGAGTGCAACTTCATCCTGCAGGATTACAGATGGCATAGCAGGTGTATTTATATAAAACTATTTATTTTGATAAATAATTAAAAGGATCATAATCAGAATTATATACTGCACCAATGTAAAAGAAATTACTAGTGTATAATACAGTGCACTGTATTAAAGTAATATATATCTATGTATATATATGTGTGTATATATATACACACACACACATATATATACACACATATACATATATATAGATATATTTATATTTATATATTTTTTAATGTATGTATATATATATGAGAATCTCAGAATCTCAGAATATTCTGAAGCCCCGGTACAGCCCTGTCCTTTCCTTTCCTATCTAACCTAAGAGATGCTGCCCTCATTCACCTTGGACCTCACCTACCACCTTTATCAGTGATGTAATGCCAGTATCTCTGTCCTCTTTGGCCAGTCAACTCCTGCATGGTAGAAACAAATTTTAAAACAATTGCCACCAGATGTTAACTGGAGATATGCTGGGGTCTGTGAGTTTGAAAGGACCCTGTGCTAAAAAGGATTAATGAAAACCTGTTACATATGGAAAAGGCTATTCATATCTAGCAACAAAGGCAAAATTCACTCAAAAGCAGAAGGTCAGTGCAAGGGGAATGAAATCTCTAATTATAGCTTTAGAAATCAGGATAATGATTTGTGGTGGTTTCTTACACAGGCACAAATTTCATCTAGCAACACAAAGCTAGGCAAGTCTCCTCAGGTGTAGCCAGGGCTGATAGGACATGAGGCAGGACTGGCCAGAAGGTCAGATCACCATATTTCCATGGTGGCAAACCAATGTGGTCAGCTGCAATGTTCAAACTGATGTGCAGTACTACCTACTATGCAAGTGTGTGGCTTTCAGACAATCTCTGTCAAATGTGTCCAGGCAGCTGAATGCAGACAGCTGGCATTTGACTTTCTCTGCATTTGCTCAGGCAGATGTAGTACTTTCTCATTTATTTTTCCTTTTTTTGTGTCATGTTTCCCCAAACTTCTTGAGCAGTTAACTGAATATCTAATTATTTATTTTCTAATGATTCTCTGTTTGATTACACTGAAAAAATGCATGCAGCTTTTTAAACACTGCCTTTTGCTTCAAGGTGGGTTGGTGATGTTTAAAAAGCTCCAGTCCTTCCCTTTGTGGAATTGCTTAAGATGGGACCTGTGGGATTAAGGACATGGACAACAGATCTACTAAGCAAGGAGAGAGCTTCAAAGGATACACAATTCTCTCAACTTTTTTGTTCCTAAGTAGTTGTGTTAGATAGTGCACTTAACATCTGACTGTGTGAATACCGTAGGACGCTTTGTGTGCCTTGGAGTCACCTTCTCTTCTAGTTGTGGAATATGCACATGCAGTTTAAACCTGTATCATGGTTATTTCTTACTGTTTATCTTGTCATAATGGCTAAAAGCCATGACCAGCTGGGTCCCACTGCATTCAGTTTTATGTAATGCTGCATAGTCAATGGAGTCCTTGCCCAGGGGTCTTGAAAGCGATGTGTGTATTGGGACTTTGAGTTCACTGGGTGTTGCTGCAGCCTCTTCCTCTTTCCCCTGGTGTTTGACTGTCTGTGCTTAAGGCCGTTAAGCTCTGATGGGGTGCTGCTGTGCATCCAGGGATCAGACATGGCTGGGGAAACAGCCCAGTTATAAGAAGGAGCTGTGTCCCTGCATGATCACTGTAGCCATGCCCACACCTGCCCATCACCATAGCTGAGCCCACTCTTGCCTTCCCATCTTGACTGTGCAGCCATCCCATTCCCATGGCTGTGTCTGATTGTCCCATCTGTGGTGGAATGGGGCTGTGGGGGGAGGTCTCTGCCCCATCCTGCCCCAGTGGCCCAATGCTCCCTGCCCTTGCCTCACAGCCTGCTCTTGCTGCTGTATGACAGACATGTCTGGTGCCATGAGCAGGTATTACTTGTGCAGATGCAGTCGTCCTGTAATTCCCAGATTGGTGTACTCGTATAAAGATACGTATCACTTCACAGAATCATAGAATGGTTTGGCTTGCAGGCAGCCTTAGAGATCATCTAGTTCCAATCCCCCTGACAGGTTCAACTTTCACTAGACCAGGGTGCTCAAAGCCCCATCCAGCACCATCACTTTGAACTTACCATGCGAGGGTGCTAAATACAACTGTACTGTGGAGGTTGGTTTTACTGTAGGTCAGAGGAAATTTCTCTGCAGAAGAGGTTGCTCAAAGGGATCTAAAAAGCATCTTGCTTATGAAGTAAGCCCTGAAGCAACTGAAAAAGAAACAGTGAAGGATCTATCTACAATATGAATGCCAACATAGGTGCCCCTGTTGGAAAGATGTGCTTCAATTCCAGCCTTTGTGAATAACAATTTAATTGCTGTGTCTCTGTGTTTGTGCTCCATCCACTTCAAAGAAGGAAATAAGTGGGAATTGAAACATGGGAGTGGATGTACTGGTCATAAGTAAGGTGTGCTGAAATGCTGTGCACAGGATGATGGTTTTGTAATGGGCACATCTGCCCACCTCACAAAACCACCACAAAAATTGTCAGGATTTGCAGCATCTGCTCTGAGAGTTTCAGCTTCAGAATAGCAAAAGGTGTTGAAGTTTAGCTGTACAGGACTCCATAGTATATTTTCTTCTTGTCCTCTGTGGACGAGTCCTTTGTTCTGACCTCAGCAAGCACATTTTCTCTTACCTTTTTTCTGGAACCTACTGAGATGTCTGATTTTTCCCCTACTACTGGAAGCTGGCTTTGCACTTCTTAGGGTTTCTCTGTGTAAATAAGGCTCTCCTTACACTTTATCCACTCAACAGAATTAGCAAGTTTAACAGATATTTCTTTGAACCTCTTATTTTTTTCCAGAAGTTCTAGTGGATTTGGCACTGCATCTTTCAAAAGATGTCAAGTATTCATCATAAAGTTTCTTTATACAGAATATATCACATTTTCTTGTAGTATAGTGCTAACGTGGTCTAAGCTTTACACTCCTGCTGTAGGTAATGTAATATACATCTTGGGATCTACTGTTACTATGTGAACATTTTGCACTCTTACAAGAAAAAGTAAGTCATTCCTCTATATGAGCCTTCTCTGTAAGATGAGCATGACCAATTTGCCCCATGGTATGTGCTTATTCAGCTGCCCCACAGCTGCTTATTTCTATCTTAACTCCCAACCAGTCCTAAAGGTCTTTGGCAATTCCACCTACCTCTCATAACCAACAGTTTCTGCATTTCTAGGCTAGAAATAATTCCTGCTTTAGCACTAGCAGGTTCCTTCCTTGGAAAACCAAAAGTGCAGTTTTCCCAGTCTGGTTTGAACTCAGTCCCTGCCTTTCAGCAATAATGCATTCTCAGAAAAGTTTTTCAATGCCATCACTGCTTCTGTGTAAGCAGTTTCTGATGTCTACATGTTTACACACCTGACTGGCCCATCAGGCTCCATTTAGTTTGGTTGACATAGTGCTGCTTTGTTCATGGCTCTGTAATACCACCCTGTCCTTCATCTAGAAAAGGCTTTTCTATTCCAGTTGCTTGCTCTCTGCCTAGGGAACAAGATTTCCTCTGAAAATTTTGTCTTTTTTCTACCCTCATTTGTATTCTCCAAATAAAGAGAAAGCAAGCAAATCAAATACACACTGAATCTCCAAAGCATTGCAAATTGGTCTTGTCTTGTCAGGGAACAGCTATGATTTAAGTAGAATGACAGGCAGGCAGAAGTCCTACCTCAGCTTTGCTATTCTCAAGAACTCCTGGAGGACCTCCAGTGTTCTGGCATACCATTTCACCATTTGCTTCTCACTTTCCTACAACTTCCAGGGTTAGTCCTCTGCTGCTGGCCAGTGAAAGACTCCTCTTACACATAGGTTCTTGCACCTACCAGCTTTCAGGCTGGCCCTTGCATTAAAATGGAGTTCACCCTGCTGCTTTTCAGATCCCCTGGAGGATTGTATTGCTGTGGTGGGCTTTGCTAGAGCATTCCAGTGTCATCCTCTTAAAGCTCACTCTGCCAGCAGGAATGGCCTGACATAATAAAAGTAAAATGAACACAGTCACAAAGCCTTCTAAAAACATAGGCAATGGGAACACTCAAGATTGGTTTTATTCTTGTATCAAATCCAGAAGACCCTGTGAAACAACTTCTGTTGGCAAGGTATAAAAGTGAATCTACTATGCACGGCCAAGGACTTGAATATGGTCTATGCAACGTCCTCAGAGTCCTAGGGTCTCATTCTGTTTCCACTCAGAATCAAAGACTTTCCCATCCAGCTCATGGATTTCCTAATGCTTCCCAGCACATCACTGGCTTCCTCCTACCACTTTTAAATTATGTTATTCCTTGGCAGAGACAGGTGCAATTATTCCTTGCTTAGATTATAAACAGAATCAGATTATATCTGCTTTGGTGTTTGATCAGGCATCCAAATTTAATTCCTATAAAGGCAGGAAACCCTTTTTCACAAGGTTTAGTAATATTTTTTCTCATATGGATGATGTATTTCATCCAAGTGTCATTTGCATAATTACATAACTGTGCAATTTGTATATGCTACATACTACTTGCACTTGTTTGAGACTGCATTAGCAACTAAACTTCCCTGAGGGGATACGGGGTTGAGGGGTGACATTCACTTGAACTCTGTCCTTGGGAGCACTAATCATTATCTGGCTGCATGAAAACTAGCTGTAACTCCTGTTATTTATCATCCTCAAATAAAATAAGTAAAATCACCCAATGATATAGATAAGTCCCAGGCACTCAGCAATAGGACAAGGGGGCACGGGCGCAAGCTCTGCCAGGCGAAATTGAAGTTGGATATCAGAAAAAAATTCTTTACAGAAAGAGTAATCAGGCATTGGAATGGGCTGCCCAGAGAGGTGGTGGA
>JAWWEV010000001.1:105673912-105699965 GCA_035583235.1 Hafferia zeledoni | reverse complement strand
GACTGGAGTTGGACCAAGGGTTGGACTTGATGATCTCGGAGGTCTTTTCCAACCCAATTGATTTTATGATTCTATGATTCTAAGTCTAAGGTCATAGAAGCAGAGCTTATACTTGACTTAAAATATGCTATTGAACTTTCATGGTTTGATTTAAAATTTAAATTTAAAATATTCTAACAACTCTCTATATATTTGATACTGAAGTAATGCCATTATCTGTTGTATAAGGTTTTATATTACTAAGGCTGACTGTCCTAGTGAGGCACTTCAGTAACAGCACATAACTTAACTAGAGATGGAAATCCCTAATTGCTAAATGTGTGGACCAGCATGCTTAGCTTTCATGAAATGAATACACAGGGAGGTGATGTTGCAGAATTCAGAAGCAACAAATACAAGTCATAAACAGAATGGGGATTTCCATTCTTCTCATATCACAATGTTGTGGTCCCTAAGACAGTGACCTTACAGTCTAAAACAAATACAAAAGGGAGATAACTATTTCTGAGGGGGTTTCATGTAAGACAATGAATAAGATGGGACATAAGCAATATTGTTCTAATGACATATCCCAGCCTGATTTGAAATGTCATTGGTATTTTTGTAGGGTAATTTTAGGTTGATTCCTGTGTGAGAAAGATCAGGTTAAACCTCCCTGTTTGTGGTTTAGTAGCTGGATAATTTATGATCTCATGTATACATCAAAGGTTCAAAAGCATTTGCCTGGAAAACACAGTTCACTATGGTTGCAGTATTGTTTTCTTGTGAAAAGTGGAAAGGAGTTTTTGGTGCTTGCTGAAGATCTCTGAAGGCTATACCTACACATGCAAGAAGTTTAGCACTGTAGGAAGAGATCCAACTGGTGCTGAGGACTCAATGAGGGCAATTTTTTCCTTTTTCAGGTGAGTTCAGCTCTCCTCTGGTCCAAGGGACAAAACAGTCATAGCAGCTGGAGGACAGTAAATGTGTTCCTCAATCTCATCTTCCATTTTGATTTAATTTGAAAAGAATCTGGTTAGTTGTAAAAGAATTCTCAGAGGCCTTTCCATCATATGAATCAAACCATGCTAAATGACAACAGTACCTTCAAAAGCACATTCATGATCTGAACTAAAGCATAAATGTAGGCATACTCTGTATAAAAATAAACACAGCTGCACTGAAACGATTCATTTTATGTCAGAGTCCCATGCTTTGGGATTTGGCTATAAAGTCCTTAAGTCAGCCTGAAATGTGGCAACTTTCCTCATAGGCACTTCAGTATAAATGCCTGTGTTTATTATTTCATTGCTTTTAATATTCTGAAAATTGCTGAAAAATAAACCCAGAACATCCTGATCTAATTTATTAATTTCCTGAAAAATCACCTGCAATAAACTATGTAATTGTACAGGAAAATGGTAATTTCTGTCCAGTCAAATTATTCTGTGTCTGTAACTCCTTTTTCTCTGATGTTCTCATTCAGATGCTGCCAAGGTTTTATAGGATGCTGTAAGTTTACTGAACTGCCTGCTCACTGAACATTAAGAATATCTGCACATATGCCACATTTAAGGAAATATAAATTCACTCTGACTGATTTTTTTAAATAAGCAAATCTAATACAGCTTGCTCTTTGATGATAGAGTGGCAGTTAAATGTCTTTTCTTACTTAATGTAACTAGCTTGCTATTTAAAAATAAACCATTTAACAGTAACAGATCTCCCCTACCTGCTCAAATCCTTCATCACAGTTTCTATAAATCAATGTAAAAGCATTGTTATAAAAATTATCACTAGTTGGAAATTACCTTGACTGAAATCTGAGGCATGTAGCTCACCTAGAGGTGCTGGAACTAGAGCAGTAAAATGTAGTGCCAATGAAAAGTTATAGATTAGAGCTGCAGGAGTGTGGGACCACCTGCCTGGAGAATGGGCCTGATTTCATATACATGTAGAAAAAGGTCATCAAGTTCCTGAACTCAAAAAGATTAAAGCAAATAGATTCTGTCTCATAAGGTCTCAAGAGAAAAACAAACACTTTGAAACTACTCTCCTTAGGATGTAATATTGTAGTTGAGTTTCCTATTACAGGAAAATTTACCTCCTCATTTGCAGATATAAGAAGGAATTACCTAACCAAGTAGGAAACTAATGGTCTTGAGCTAATTACTTTAAAAAGTTTGTTGTCATGCAGAAGCCACAAATTCAAGCTCCCCTTCTCCTCATATAGACCAGCTGTGTGCATGGCGGTTTTTTGGGGGGATTACAGTCTTCTGACCTGGGTCAATTGGTCCAGCCCAGGAAATAAGTTAAACTCTCATTTTCAAGAGGGTATTTTTGTCTGGTCCCCAGACTTCCCTGAATTTTAGAAAACATGACTAAAGCTGCTACATTTCTATGAATGGCGGTGTTGATGGAACTATATTCCTGTGAGAACACTTTTTGCTAAGCCAACTGTACTTGGGCTTTTATCTTTCACCTCTCAGATACGTTATTGCAATCTGTCTGATGAGTTGCACAGGCTTTCCCACATAAGGTCAGGCTGCTCAGCAGCAATGGTTTCAGGGTCACTTTTCACTTAAATGAACATTCAGTTTCTGAGATACAGCTAGAAACCAGCTTGAATGAAGAATTTGGTGTTGTGCGGTCAGTAAGCAAGCTGAGTACTTTATATCTGGAACATAGGGTTACCTGATGCTTTTATTAGAAGGGACATATGTGATAATGTGAGACTTTTTCAAAGCAGCAGATTCTCTCAGCTTGAAGCTCTGTGTCAGAAACCACTGAAAATCCCTCCCCATGAAATTTCTCCCTTTGTACCTAGCACTTTACCATGACCCCATGGATTCCCAGACTTGTCTCAGTTTGCATACGGCTTGTCTGCAACATCACTTGAATGTGTTACATCCCTAACGTTGATGTACTCTATATTTGTCAAAATACCGTGGCTAGACAAGCTTAAAATCAAAATAGGAAAGTGAAGAAAAAAGCTCTTGATTACAGAGATGGCGCTGCTGCTATGAAAGCATCAAATAAGCATGGTAAACTTGTGTCAAAAACTCAAATCTGATCCCCAAGCAGTAGCTGAGCACTTCAGAAAAAAACTGCCTTGGTGGCTGCACCTGGAGATAAGCTCTGTGGGCTCTCTTGATGCGGAGTCCTTTGGAGTAGAGCAGATGCCCTGCCTCTGTTTTGCCTCATTCCTATGATACCTGTGCAGTGCAAGTAGACCCCTGCATGCAAATGACTCTTCAAAGCATCTTGCTATGAAGGTCTGCTTTCCTCTCCTTCTGGCTAATCAATTTAGAGAAACGTATTGTAGCACACTTTGCTTTTTGTGCAAATGCAAATGAAGTCTTGTTTGAGCTTGTCTGTGACTGGGATAGACAAAGCCCTTCTGATGTGTTGTTTTTCCATAGCCTGCTCACCTGTCTTTGTCAGAAGTTGTTTGAATTGCAATCTTTCTGACTACTCCCTTGCTGGACACAGAGCTTGTGAATCTTTTTGTTGTGCTACAGCAATTTTGCACAGTCACAGAATGGGTAAGGTTGGAAGGTCATCTGATCCAACTTCTCTGATCAAGCAGGGCCATCCCAGAGCACATGGCACGGGATTAGATCCAAACAGTTTTTGAGTATCTCCAGTAAATGAGACTCTACAACCTCTCTGGGCAATCTGTTTCAGTGTGTGGTCACCTGCACGGTAAAGACGGTCTTCCTCATATTCAGGTGGAACTTCCTGTGCATCAGTTTCTGCCCATTGCCTCTTGTCCTATTGCTTGGCACCATTGAGAAGACCTCAGCTCCATCCTTTTGACACCCTCCTTTTTGATACTTATAAACATTGATGAGGTCCCCTCTCAGTCATCTCTTCTCTTTCCTTGTAAGTGAATCCACAATTTCTCTAAGAGAATTTATTTTGATTTAGTGAGAAAATAAGACATTTTGGCAAAAGCTTTTACGGGAATAACAAATTACCTAGGAAAAGCATTTCACTAAA
This sequence comes from Hafferia zeledoni, assembly GCA_035583235.1. NCBI lineage: Eukaryota > Metazoa > Chordata > Aves > Passeriformes > Thamnophilidae > Hafferia > Hafferia zeledoni. Next base: position 105,695,984 of record JAWWEV010000001.1, on the reverse strand, counting down.
ACATCCAGCACAAAAACCTCGTTCACAATAGCATGCACCACAGATAATCCATACATTGGCTGTAGTAAAACAATTCATTGATTTTAAGTTATGCATAAGAGAAAGAAAAGAGTAAAGGAAGAAAGAATGAGGGAAGAAGAGAGAGAAAAGAAAAAAATGGTTACCCCCAAGATTCAGTGACTCACATGGTGGTGTCCAGAAGAGAAAGCTCCCTGTGGATCCTCATGCTTCTGTAATTTTATGGTTTGGCCACACCTCCCAGGTGGGACATCAGGGTCATTGACCGCTCAGTGTCCTCCTGGCCAGGGTGAGGTGTGCTGAGGCCAGTCACAGGCTTCAGAGGGCTACCAGGCAGGCCTTCCTTATCTAACAGCCCAGCCCCATGGCTCCCATGGCCATGCCAGTTGCCAGCTCTCCGGCTCAGCCGTGAGGCTGCAGATGGTGTGTCTTCGGCCCTGCCATGTGCTCTGTGGGCAGGCCTGATCACTTGCCCAGCCTTTTCCCCACATACACTCACAGTGATTCAGCTCCAACCCATATAAATATATAATTCAGTGCAATTCGAATCCAGGACCTCACAAATACCATGCTGGAAAGTTTCTGAGTGATGTCCCTTACCTGGGGGAGACAACACACCTCCCTATGGGTTGGGTCCGCTCAGCATATTGGAGCCTCTATTAGTCTCAGAAGGGAGTCACCTTGTACTTTTTTTCAGGTATTTTTTCAGGTATTTACTATTAGCTTCTTTTTTTCTTAATTGAGGAGGTCGGGAAGTGGGTGATAGGCTGCCCTGCCTTGGGTGACCCCTCCAACCTGAATGGACCTTCTCCACACTCTCATTTCCCTGGTCCTAGGATTCCAGGGCCTCAGACCTGTTGTATTAGGGCACCTGGGGAGGTGAGGTAGGTCGTGAGGGGACTCACCTGCTACTCTGAGCAAAAACCCATTTCCACTCTCGTCCCTCTCTAAGGTCCCCTCCTTCTGCCTGGTGGTGAGAGGGTAAGGATTCCAATGTTTCTTGTGAAGTGGGTGGTGGGTGTGTTTGTCTGAGGCAGGGTAGAGCATGGCTCCACCAGTCAATCTCTTCCTCAGAGTCCCCAACACTTCTTAGTGTTTGTACTTCATCTCTCAGCTCTGCTAGTAGGCCTACATAGGATAATGTATAGGAGGTTCACAATTGTCTTGCAGCATGTGGTAAAGTGCTGGATTTATATTGGGGTTGTGTGAGGCATATTAATAATACTCATACCAATGTGCTGTTTTGCTCACTGCCCACCACTGCAATTTTTTTTAACTCCTGTCAATCATAATACAGTCTTCTACCCACCCTTACAAGCAATGTCTGCATGTAAGAGCAACTATATACCTAATATCTCACTCTGTTCTGCCTCCTTACAACCAACACATCCATACATATCTCTATAGGAAGCTTCAAGGAAGGCAAAGTATTAAGTAGAAAAAACCAAAGAGACTCATTAAAAGATAAGCTGGCCAAATACTGTTCTTTTAACTCGGCATGAAATTTTGACAGAGTATGCTTGGTGAATGTACAATGCCCTGAAATATTGGGAAGAATATTTAGACCATGTTAAATAAAGATTTTGAATGATGAGTGGGAATAATATGGTACAATATATATTGCCCATAAGTAGAAGGTTGTGTAATGTAGTAACTGTGCAGAATTAGCTTTTTTTTTAATGAATGGATGGATGGATAGATTAGATAGATAGATAGATAGATAGATAGATAGATAGATAGATAGATACATACATACATACATACATACATACATACATACATACATAGTAGATGGATAGATAGATAGATAGATAGATAGATAGATAGATAGATAGATAGATAGATAGATAACAGAGGATGGAAGCTAAAGCAGATTTCCAAGCATTTTAACTCTGCTGCTGTTTAACAGCACAATCAATAGTTCTGAAAAGGGAAAGACATTTGCAATGCTAATTGCAATTCACAAGTGGGGGCGTACTGAGTGGGTGGAAGAGTCAGTTGTTTGCTTGCCGAGGGACATTTCAGAGCTGCTGAAGTTCTGATACTAGTAATTCTTTTTGTAAAACAACTATCTGACTGACTAGAACACAGGAATAATTTCTAAATCAAAGAAATCAATGAGGGTGGTACTTCCACAGGTAGTGATTTTCTGGCAGGTTTTTCTGGTTGTCTCAGTGCTCCCGCTGATAGGAGAGATGTGGGACCTGCCATGGAGCTTGTGGGACCAATAGCCCTTGCTAGCTCTTAATGGTATATAAGTCTTCTGTCTTCATCCAAAATTTTGTTAAATATCTTGTCCATTTTCTGTTATCTACATTTTCATTTCTGAATAATAATGGATATTTTTACCCATAGCATGACCTGAATCTGCCAACCTTATTTAACCTGATTAGTGCTCTACTCTGTGCATGAAGAGAGGTTTGTTGGTCCCAGTTGAAGCACTTGCAGAATAAAGTACACACCAATGTGACAGAGAATAACAAAACTGAGCTCTTCACTCCTCTCTTCCTCCTTAAGCCAGGGTGAATGTTCCCTGGACTCCACAAACTGACTCCACAGCATGAGAACATAGGTTTGTGTGCATAAGACCGGAGTGCAAAGTCATTTTGGGGAAGAAGAGGAACTAAAAGCAATGTTCTGATGCCAAGTCTTGTTATTTCCAACTCTCAAAGTGTCACTGATCCCTAAGCATGTGGGAGGAAGTAATAGCAAAGGCACCCATCTCCTGGCACTCTGCAGTTTGCTGCTGGCCTCCCAGAGCCCCCCAGATGTTCAGAAATAAGCTGGGGTTGGATGTGGGGTTGAGTGAATGTTGCCTTGTGCACTCAGGTACGATTCTTAATTTGGTCTAGGTGAGAATTTCTGCTTTACACAGGGTAAAATGTAAATGTCTGTGGCACCTAAATGTCACCTTAAATACCTGATTTAAGAATTTCAAAAGAATATAAAGTAGTAATATATGGTTTCTTTTTGAATTTTTTTCTCTAACAACTGACAGAGTAGTGAATACTATTATTATATCTGCTTTTATCATTAAGAAATGGAGCTATGCAGTTTACTTTCTAAATAATTTTGAAATTAGAGCAAATGTTTTCATTTCCTGAAACAAATCCTTTTTTTTTCCTAGAAAAAAATCCTGACATTCTTTATTAACTTCTGTTGAATTCAACAAATAATTATTGGATAAGGAAGAACCTGGAAAAGGTAAGAGATTTTCTTTTTCCATTTCAATACAGTGTTCCGAAGCTTTGTTATCATGTTCAACTCTTCAAACCAGTTTAATAAAGCCATAAAATAAATGCACTAATTCATCTCAAAGCATTTTAATAATCTCCAGCTTTTCCTTGAAAAGTCTTATCACCTCTTTAGTCAAAGTAAAATGTATTTATTACCTGCAGCAGTATGTGAACATGATTACTCTGAAGTACAGGAGATATCTATTTCCATGATCTTGAAATGACTGTGTTGCCTTGCACCAACACTCTATATAATCCTTTTCTGTAACACCTGGGTAAAGCTGGAAAAGTCTGGCAGATTCCAGTGGGGTTAGTTAGAATATAACCAGGAGTGGCCACTAGCCCAACCCAGCCATAAGTCAATGCCAGAAAACCTGTTGGCTGATGAAGAAGCACAGAACAAGGACTTGGTTTAACTGTATGATAGTACAGAGAAGTGTAATGGTATCAAGTCTGTCTTTATTTCCCTTTCAGACGGTTGCAAGAGTCTTGCTGTTAATATGATATTTTTGTATTGAAATACCATTCAGTAACCCTTCAGGGGACTGAGACATGGTTGTTCCAACTGTGAAATGAGGGTGGCCAGAAGAGGGAGCAAGCAACTGGGAACCACAGGGATAATCTAGCACAGGGGCAGTTCAGTAGCTGTGCTCCAAATAGCCCTGTGCCCTGCAGGCTCCAGGTAGATTGGCTGGATTGCGCTTGTGGTTTTAAAAAAAATGTGACTTTCTCTTGGGTATATATGAAATGAAGGAGTCTTGAGAACACTGGTCCTACACACTGATCTGCAGGTGAGAACTCTCTGGCTATTAGCTCTTGTGAAACAGTTTAGAGATCATAGAATCATAGAATGGGTTGGGTTGGAGGGGGGACCTGAAAGTTTATCTAGTTGTAACCCCTCTACAGTGGGCAGGGGACACTTTCCACTAGAGCAGGTTACCTGGTCCAGCCTGGCCTTGAACACTTGCAGGAATGGGGCATCTGCCACTATTCCAGTGACTCACCACACTCACAGTAAAGAATTTCTTTCTAATATCTAACCTAAACTTACCTCTTCATCCTACTTTCTTCTTTCTACATTTCTACTCTTCATCTTACTTTCATCCTAAAGCCATCCCCTCTTTGTTCTGTCACTACCTAAGCTTGTGAAAAGTTCCACTTCACCTTTTCTCTAGGCCCCTTTAGGTACTGGAAGGCTGCTGTAAGCTCTTCTGGAACTTTCTTCAGGATAAGCAACCCCAGTTCTCTCAGCCTGTCTTCACAGGAGAGGTGCTCCAGTCCTCTGATCATCTTTGTGGTCCTACTCTGGACCTGTTCCAACAGGTCCACATCCTTATGTTGGGGATCCCAAAGCTGAATGCAGTACTCCAGGTGGAGTCTCATGGGAATGGAGTAAAACAGGAAGAATTATCTCCCTTTACCTGCTGGCCAGGCTTCCTAGAAATTTCCTAGTTTGGTTTGTAACAAGATAAATGGACCACTTAATGAACTGTTAGTGGATCATTACATTCTGCGTAAATACTGAAAAAATTACCAAATAAATACAGTGGATACTAGTTTTTTTTTAAAAAATCAACACTGGTGAATTGAAACAGGACTGAAGTAAGATTCCTGTTTGAGGAAATGCTCCAAATGAGTTCTAATAGGGTGTGTCATACTATCTGTAGTACCTGGGAATGTGAGATTCCTTTAAAAGACGCAGCAGTGAGGGCTCATCTGTTTCCTTGAGGTAGATCTAACTAAAGTGGAGAGTGCCCTGATGGGAGCTCTAGGCTGTGCCATGTGGATCTTGCTCAGATCTGAGGGCCAGGTAGCTGCTTTCAGGTGATACAGAGCTCGGGTTAATGGGCTGACAAGACTTCTATCTTGGATAGGGCACAGATGTGGTACTCCTGCCCCTGGACATGAATTGTCTGGAGTGTAGTGCTTGAATGCCAAATGAACTTCCTGAGTAAAATCCCCTGGGTCCAAAATGATATTTTCCAATGAAAGTTTATTTCCTCTGAAAATTTCCAATCAATTATTCCGTTCTCTTCTAGTTTAAGCACATAAAAATGTTTCTATGGCTTGCCAGCCACCTCAGCCAAGCTTTGGCATACTTTTCTTATTTGCACTTAATAACTTCAGTATTTCTAACAGATTCTTTGAAAGTTATTGTTTGTATGAATTGAAAGATCTGTGGAACTCCTTACAAGATTATAAAGTTAATCTGCACACTGGTACACAGTTTGTTCTTTCCAAAAACTCAGTACTTATGTGTTTTCACAGATAGCCAAGCATTACTGAGGGTGTGACCAATGGCTCTTCCTGCCTAACCCTTCAGGCCAGTAATTTCCCTCAACTGTCCTTGGCTGTTTGGCTACTTTAAAATAAAGCAAACTCACCTTTCTCATAGTCAAATATTAATATTTGTTTTGAACAACATGTGATATAAAATCCAGGCAGCGTTAAAAGCAGATTGATGCTTTCTCCTTTAACACATGGCTTCGTGTCTTGGCACAGGCTTGGCATGCATTGTCAGATTAACTGTGGTAGGATTTACAATTTCGTGGACTTCAGTGCTTCATCTTTCATCTTTGGCAAACCTGATGATCTCTTCCACCACGAAGCTTCCCACCAGGGTAGCAGTCTCATGTGAGAATACCAAAAAAAGTGTACCAAATGTGTACATCAGGTGGAATAACATGTCAAAGTGATTTTGAGGAGGATAGCACATACCAACCTTCACTTATGGCTACTTATCAGGAGCTGTGAGGAATTTGGTAAGAAAGCTTCAAATTTATATATAAATATAAAAATTAAATGAAGAATATTAGAAGCTGTTTGAGATTTAAACCCTGGAGAATAAAAGCATGCAGCAATACTTTTAATATTCAGAAATTAGAAATAGTAATAAAACTGTTATATTTTATTTCCTTCAAATAAATATGTCAGCTTTTTAAGAGCTAAAGCATTACATTAAAGCAATAACAGTCTCAAAATTAGCTCAGATTCAACTTGACAAAAACTAGAAGTATCTTGAGAATGTGAATAAGAAATCTGTTCTTGTCAGCAGAGTGACAGCAGTTTTTATGAATTTAGAGGTGAAGTAACTAAAAATGTGTTGCATTATGTTGCACAAGAAAAAGTGAACTCCAAATACTCTGACATAATTTTATTTTGCAGTCCCTGGTTAGGAGGCATAGTTATAATTTGAAAATGAGAAAGACTAAATGTTCTTCATGTGCTTCTTGTTTTCTCTAATATATTGAAAAAAGTGCTTAGCAAATTCAAAGCTGCATGAGTGATGTTAGTATTTTGGGATTTGGAGGGGGGATGTTCACACGATGTTGGATAGTGGCTCACATAGCAGGAGCTTGATCAAAGGGGTGCAGATGTTGCGTTAGGAACTGCTCCTGACAACCAGCATCTGAGGCAATGTTCTTTTACCCTATGAAAAAATATCTCTGAGGTAGAGGCTGTGACACATCCTCCCCAAACAGCAGAACTACAGCATGTGGCTAGATGTTCCAGAGGTGCTACATTTCACCCAAGGGCTTGCAGGATGTCTCAGGCTACAGGTCACTCTGATTTGATTTGCTCAGATTGTCTTTCCGAATACTGTGCTTCTCCCTTAATGCCTCCTTCTGCATTTGAGTCTCTGCAAAGACTTTATTGGGGTTGCAGGGCAGTGTATGGATAGAGCCTCTAACGGCTCCGAATGTGCCACACAGAGCTCACGGGCAGTCTGGGGTGCTTTGATCTACTTCTGGCATCTGACATTTGCGTATTCAACTCAAGAACTGGTGAACGGACTATTGAACCTGCTCAATTCTGTGTCAGCATGTCTCTATTCTGCTTTTCCCAACTCACAAATCAAATGTTTCATTCTTCAGCACCATGAGAGGCTCCCTCAGCAACTGACATATTTGACAGCCACACTGCACTTCAAAGAACTTCTCAGGGTTGTTAGCAGTAGCAGGGATTTTCACAAAGTTGTATTTTTAGTGCAGAGTCTGAAAGAATGACTTGACATATAGTACAGTGATCATAACCTTACTCTAAGCACAATAGGCTGCTTAATTTATAACTGCTTTTGGAAATAAAATTTCAACATAGAATACTTAGCAATGTCAATTCTTCTGTATAAGAAACACAGAACTGCAGAAATGCTGGGTGAGCATTTATTAAAAGTAGCTCCAATTGTGTTTTTCATTCCATACTATGTCTGATGACCTAGTTTTCCCTATATTGTTTATTTCATGGATTTTTGGCTGCTATCATTACTGTCAAGATACAGGGTTATAATGAAAATACATTAGCAGACTGGTTTAAGCTAAATATTTTGTAATAATTGGAACAAAAGACAAAAATTCTGTTCTAGAACATTCATTATCTGAAATAAATTCCAGAGAACAATGACAATATGCTAAATCTCCCTCTCTATTGAGTGCCCAGTGTGTCTTCTTTTTGACTCATCCAGGCATATGGCCAATGATGAATATTTCTAAAGGGAAAAATTATCTTTTAAAAATCCAACAGAATATACAAGGTCAGTGAATTGGCAAAAGTTACAGAATCACAGAATCGGCTGGGTTTGAAAAGACCTCTGAGATCATCAAATCCTACCTTTGACCTAACACCACCTTGTCTACTAGACCATGGCACCAAGTGCCACATCGAGTCTCTTCCATATACCTCCAGGGATGGGGACTCTGTGACCTCCCTTGGTAGCCCATTCCAATGTCTAATCACTCTCTCTGTAAAGAATTTATTTGTAATGTCTAACCTAAACCTCCCCTGATGCAGCTTAAGACTGTGTCCTCTTGTCCCATTGCTGGTTGCCTGGGTGAAGAGACCAACCCCCACCTGGCTACAACCTCCTTTCAGGCAGTTGGAGAGAGTGATAAAGTTACTCCTGAGCCTCTTCTTCTCCAGGATAAACAATTCCAGCTCCCTCAGCCTCTCCTCATAGGACTTGTGCTCCAGACCCTTCCCCAGCTTCATTGCCCTTCTCTGGACCTGCTCCAGCACCTCAACATCCTTCCTAAACTGAGGGGCCCAGAACTGGAACAGTGCTTGAGGTGGAGCATTACCAGTGCCAAGTACAGGTGAAGAATCACTTCCCTAGTCCTGCTGGGCACACCATTCCTATTACAGGACAGGATGCCATTGACCTTCTTGGCCACCTGGGCACACTGCTGGCTCGTGTTCAGCTTCCTGTCAGTCATAACCCCCAGGTCCCTTTCTGCCTGGCCACTCTGCAGCCACTCTGTCCCCAGCCTGTAGAGCTGCAGGAGGTTGTTGTGGTCAAAGTGCAGGACCTGCCACTTGGCCTTGTTGAACCCTACACTGTTGGATTCAGCCCATCTACCCAAATCTCCAGGTCCCTCTGCAGAGCCCTCCTACTCTCCAGTAGATCGACACTCCCTCCCAACTTGGTGACGTCTGCAAATTTGCTGATGGTGTACTCAATTCCTTTATCCAGGTCATCAGTAAAGATGTTAAACAGGACTGGACCCAACACTGACCCCTGGGGGACATCACTGGTGACCTGCTGCCAAATGGACACAGCCCCGTTCACCAGCACTCTCTGGGCCCAGCCATCAGCCAGCTCTTAACCCAACAGAGAGTGCTCCTGTCCAAGCCGTGGACTGCAGCTTTTCCAGGACTATGCTATGGGAGATGGTGTCAAAGGCTTTGCTTAAGTCCATGTAGACTACATCCATCAGGAGGGTCACCTGGTCATGAAAGGAGATCAGATTGGTCAGTTGTTCCACCTTGCCTTGATTGTCTCCCTTCTTCTTTCTTTCCTTGTTCTGTCCTTTTAATTCACCTTTTTCTTCCACATGGTATCATCCATTCTTTCTAACTACTTAATTCAATGAGGAATGGAAAACTGAAGCAAATAGAAGGTGAGCTCGCTATTATCCTAACACATTGGCTTGCCCGGTGTTACGTACAGACATCTTCTCACCTTTTTATTTCTTGTTCTTTTTTTGAAACTTTTCTTATGTGGATGTGCCTGACCCACCATGTTGCCTTAAATATGGGAACTGAGTCCATGCAATGAACCTGTTATCTTTTTTGGCCTTCTCTAGGCTGATGTTCACAGCTCTATCATAGCTTATGCGAGCTCATTGTAAATTTACTCAGCTAATACCACTGCAAATGCTTGTCTAGATACTTGGCAAAAGTTTGTGGTGTCACCTGAGTGTGAGGAGCGAGTGTGTGTCTTGTGGAACAAGTTTTTCAGTCTACCATTTATATGGTGGCACTTAATTTAAATCTGAACTATTCTGAATCACGGGAGATGCACTAACTCTGTTCTGTACATGCCCTTGATGGAGACGCTGTGCCACTGTTGGACCTCTGCTTTCTGCAGTGTGGTGCGTGAGGCCTTGGGGGAGTTCACCATCATAGATAAGTGTGTGTATTGGTGTCTCTAAAACAGACATTGAGTTGATTTTTGTTGATTTAAACAGACTAACCTGAAATAAGACTACTGAAAACTCAAAGGATGCAGTAGACAATTTAAAGAGAGAAGCACTTTTCTGGGTGGATCTTCCTGGTGTTGCTGAATGAGTGTCATAACATTTTCTTTTCCCTTATGCCATGTGTTTTTGTCATCACTACTCCCTGCTCTAGAAGCAGATACGTAAACGATAGTCTCTCTATCACATTGCCTTAAATTTAGTTTTTCTGCACTATTGTGGATGTGAAAAATTAATTGCAGGAGTACTAATTTGTTAATTTAAATTCCCATACCTAATGGATTTGATTTTTTTCTTTAAAAGGTATACTGAGTCTTTTATCTATTTTTCTGGTTTGTCCTAGACACATGGAAACACATTTCTAAAACTTTAAGTACTGTTTTAGGCTTTCTATGGATTTATCCACCACGCTTTAAGTTGAACTGGGGAATTAATTTGTGTTGCATGTTCTTTCATTATGTGAATTTGTTTACAAGAGAGAAAACATCAAAAGAAATGTTTTTATTGAGGAAATATTGCAAGGTTTTCTCCTTTTTTTTTTGCAAAAAATATGAAACAATGAAAAACCATAAATACTAAAGCAATTAATATGAAGAATATAGTCTCTCTAAAATCTAGGTAACATTTTCTTGCATCTAAATCTATATTTTATGAATCTTTGATGAGACATAAAATTGTAACTGCTGAGGTGGGGAATGGGACAGAAAGCCACAGGGAGCAGCAGCTGTCTGTTATCTTTCCTCATTTTTATCCTAGTGCAGACAGAGGGAAATCTCTTTTAGAATTCTTTAATTCTTGTTTTTATTTTTCCTGAACATACTTTAATTTATTGAACCCTTAGGTCAACTTAAAACAAAGATTTAAAGTGAAACAGAACCTGTAAGTGAGTAGTGATGCAGATAGCAGGTGTGTGCACATCAGAAAACATTTTGCTTTCCACAGCTGCCTGACTGTAACCCTACTACAGCCTCCTCAGCCTCTCCTCATCTCCTTCCTACCAAATACGTCTTCCTGCCTAAGCCTATTTTGTGATGGTTATCTCAGCTGTAGGTAATGGAGACCTTATTTTCCAATCCTGTCTCCTTTAAAAGATCTAGGTGTCCTGGGTTACAGATTACACACTGAAAACATGGTACTTACACAACCACTCAGTGGGAATCCAGATAACTACTGAATACAAGTTTTTCTTTCATTTATCCCATTCTTACAAGCCTTATACCTATTTGGTTATGTTATTTGCCTCTCCAGGTTAAAGTGGACATTTTCATTTTAGCTACAGTCTTCTTACTATGCATATTTTTAAAGCCCATGCTTGTTTTTAGCATTGATTTAGGAGGCTCAGGGATTCTGCTTCTGATCTGTACTGCACTAGCAGAGACTATAGTAAGAAACATGGCATCTCTGTGTCAGTTGACGTGAGCAGTTTTGCTAGAAGTGTAAAAACATTCCTCTGCTGCTGAATGCTGGTCTCTGAAGGCACACTGTAAGTCTGTAATGTAGTTATTTTTCCATTTTGCCAGCCACTGAGGCAAACAGGCAAGCAGTGGCTTCAGCTCATAGATTCGATTTCTCGATTAGGTCAGAAGGGTTTATTTTCAATGTGCAGAACTGAATCCAGTCCACCAGCATAGAGGGTGGTAGGGAATGTGTTCAGATGGTGAAAACTGACTGATGTAGTCCATTTTTGACTCCTAAACATGCCCATTCCTGAGAGGGCAGTGCAGATACCTGGAGAAGATCAGTTAATGTCTGGAACATCTTATTGGCCTGGGCCATGTGCCATCCCATCTTGATCCAAGCTCTCCAAAGGCCTCTGAAAACAGCAGAGCGCTGTTCCGAGTGACACTGTGTGCAAATAGGCAAAGCCCACATGACTTGGACCTATGTTATTGGAGAGTGGGACCAGCTAAGGGGCACTCTCCCTTGCTGACAGAATAACTGCAATTTGAGATATCCACCCCTGCAGTGGTTTTGAATTCATCCTTTATTCATAATGTGGCATTGGCATTGCACCTGAAGGATGCTGGTATAAATGTTACTGCTCTTGTTGCCAAAAGTCCTCTGAGTTGTTGAGCATGTAGCTGGGAGAAGAACTGTGTTTGCATTTTTTCAAAATGATATACAGGTGTACTTGGTGACCTGAATTTGGATTCTTAGGTGATGAAGAAACCACAGAGAGGTTATATGAAGTACACTGGTTTTTAAACTGAGATTGGATGTGGCACTGAGTGCCATGATCTGGTAAATGGACTGGAGTTGGAGCAAAGGTTGGACTTGATGATCTTGCAGGTCTTTTTCAACCCAATCGATTCTATGATTCTATAGTTCAAGGTGGGCTCATTTAGCTGCAGCATAGCTCCTCACTGCTGAAGGACCCAGGATTATGGGCTTTGATCAAGAAAGTGTTTTGTGCAATCTCTGAGTATTGATCTCCAAGTATGACATTGTAATTTGAAATCTGTAGCTGAGAACCAACTAAAATCTACTGAGCAAAATATGGCAGGTGGAAAACTCCATCTTTAAATCAAATGAAAAGGCCAAGTTAAACCAGCTCAGCTAGTAACATTTATGTTCTCCTGCTTTCCCCAGGTATTATCAGAAACTGCCTAAAATCAAAACCAGCAAATAATCACAAAGGTTATCATAATGTAGGAAAGCATTATTTTTCATTATGAGGGTCATAAGTTTGCATCTGAACTGAATAATATTGAATCAAGTAAAGATTATTAACTAAAAACTAAGTCTAGGTTTTAATTAAATCCACAGCAGTTGCTATTTTTCAATGTATGCGCGAAGAGACAGGGTATAATGTATTTCCTTGACTGAAGAATTTTCAAGTTCCAGCTGGACAGCACTTTAATTAACTTCATTTTCTCTCTTTTCTCAGCTATGGTCCCATTCCATTATGATTCTGCATCAATCTTAAAAGTAACATTTTGGAAAAGACAGATTTCTCGTTGTGTGAGTGCTAAATGAAAACCTTCAAACTTGATATTCTTAAAGTTTTGGTGGCAAGGAGGATGTGGGGAAGCCAGAGTGAAGGTGACGAATGTGGGAAGTGTGTCCCATCAAGGGCTGGTGTGCAGCACATGTTTTTAGTGGAGCTACTTCTGTTTCTGCTGTTTGCCAGCTGTAGTGTGACACTGGGGATCTGCTCAGTAAAATGATAACACTTGCACAACAAACTGCTTGTCCCTGGCTGGTTGACAAACTGAGAGCAGCAGTATCATTACTGAACAAGAGCCCAGGGCCTCCTCCTCGTCATCCTCTCACACTGAGCTAATTGCTAACAGTCAAAAGACAGCATCTACTTTGCAGCTCAAAGTTGAAAGAATTTGTAGAAGTACCCAAGAGCCTGGGTCGAGTTTTTTCTCAAGTCTGACTTCAAAGGTGTGGATACATCTTCATGAGGGCTTTGCACAGCTCAAGCAAAAGGCCAGAGGAAGGGACTTGTCACTAGTGGCAGCCAACACCAATTCTTCCTTCCCTGACAGTCACTGGAAATGTATTTTATAGCACATTTCAGTGGGTAAAACATGACAGGTGCTATGCATGTAGTAACAATAATTTATCTTCTCAAACAGTTTGCATTTCAAGACAATGATACCAGCCAAATGGAGTTGGCCTTTGCAAACTGATCATTTGGGGAGGCTCCATTGGAAAGACAAGTGTAATGCATGGGTATCTACACCATGTTTTATAGCCGTGACTTTATTGCTCCTTAGAAATGGCAGAATTAAGACAGACAGGGTGTCAGCAGACTAATAACACCTAAACCAGGAAGTTGTCTGTGAGTCTGGCACATCAGAGGAGTCCTGCCACAGCATGTCATGTGTAATGTTAGGGAAAATGATGTTTCAATTACTAAACCAAGGTTGAAACTTAACTATTGTATTTTTACCTCTGGATTTTCGTTTAGTGAGTTTCCCTTCCCCCCCTCCCCCCATCAGTATTATAGTTAGGATATTTTGGATCTCAGTGATTTTTGTGAAAGCTTTTGTTGGGTCTTCAAATTATCTAATTTATTTGGATTATTACAGTTAGAGTTACTGAGATCTCAGAGGCAATACTACTGCCAATTTATTTCTTTTTATTTCTTTTTGTTAGTGCTGTTACCTCCAGTGCAAAAGAAGAGGAAGCTTTGAGTGGAGGTGTGGTTGTTAAGCTCTATCTTCCTTGCAGTGACAGAGTATGGCAGTGCTGTAGTGCAGTGATACCTGAGCTGGCATTGAACTAATTATGTTGGGTACTGGAAGCATTCTGGCTACAGCAGAGTGGAGTCCAGTATGTTCTGATTTTCCCTGCCAAAAGACTTAGCAACTTGGGCACCAATGAACTAATATTAACAAATAGCATGTCTGGACAGGAATTTATGGGGATATTGTGGTTTAACCCAAGCTGGCAATTAAGTATCATGCAGCTGCTCACCCACCCTGCCTCAGGTGGGATAAGAAGGAGAATCAGAAGGGAAAAAGTAAAACTTGTGGGTTAACATAAGAACAGTTTAAGAATTGAAATGCAGTAAAATATAATAGGAATAGTAATAAAAAGAAGTGGGAGAGAGATAAAACCCAAGAGAAACAAGTGTGAAACAATTGCTCACCACCCACTGAATGATAGCCAGCCCATCCATGAGCTGCAATCAGTCCCTTTCTGGGTAACTTCTCCAGTTCATATACTGGGCATGGTATTCTATGGTATGGAATATCCCTTTGGCCAGTTTGGGACAGCTGTCATAGCTACATTCCCTTCCAGCTTTTGTGCAGCTCTTCACTGGCAGGGAATGACACACTGAAAAGTCCTTGACTTAAACACTGCTTAGCCAACAACCAAAACATCAGTGTGCTATCAAGATTATTCTCATACTGAATTCAAAACACAGTCCTGTACCAGCCACTAGGAAGAAAATTAACTATCTCCCAGCTGAAACCAAGACAGGGAGAGTTTGTCATTCTGAAATTTTTCATGTGCCCTACATTTCTACCTCTCTTGCTTCTGTAGTCCCTTATCTCTCTTTTCTCACTTCAAAGGAAAAAATGAAGCAAACAAGGATGACAGGATGCAGAAGCTGTGGCCAATGCATCAACCAACAGCAGACAGCTGAGTGTAGCTATCCCTCAGACAAAGGACCTGTGCAACAACTCCCATGTTAGGCAAAGCCAACACCTTACACAGGAAATAGGAGTTGAATTAAATGAGAAGATAGGATGGATTTTGGTGACCATGTGCTGACCTCAAGAATACTGACCAGCAACTCAGCTGTCTGCTTTTGTTCCCCCCCCCTTCCATTTGCCATGCCTATTCTCCCATTTAATATGGTCACCTCTCTTTCTCCTGCACTGTCTACTCTCAAATAATTTTCTGCCTTGATTACTTTTCCCTCACAAGTCTCAGTTTTGCTACCTCTGTATCCAAACTTGGTGTTTCTGGTAGGGTTACCTAGCCAATCATTTAGGAGTCCCTGGTGGCCTAGCAAGTTTCACTTTTCAAAACGTCATTAGTTCTCTGCTCCATTATGTGTGAGATTTCATAGAATCATAGAATGATTTAGGTTGGAAACAACCTTTAAGATCATCCTAATGCTGCCAAGTACACCACTAAACCGTGTCCCTAAGTGCCACATCTACACTTAAATATTTTAAATACCTCCAGGGTAATACCTTCTCTGGGTCACTTGTTCCAGTGATTAATAAACCTTTCAGTGAAGAAGGTTGACCTAATATAGAGTTTAAACCTCCCATCTTGTTCATCTTCACATCACTCCCTCTTAGCCATCTGTGAAATATGATCATTCTTCATGGTATTATCTGTAACTAGACATTAGAAAGCATTTCCTTACCTGGAGAGTGGTCCAACACTGGAACAGCTTCCTGGAGAGGTGATCGATGCCCCAAGCCTGTCAGTGTGTAAGAGGCATTTAGACAATGTCCTTAATAACTTGCTTTAACACTTGGTCAGCCCTGAAGTGGTCAGGCTGTTGGATGAGATGTTCCTTGTAGGAAAACGTTCCTTTTACTGTAACATTGTTCCTTACAAATTAAACAGTCAATTCTAAGTATGTTCTGGATATAAAAGATATTTCTAATCAAAAGAGGAGTGAGTGTCTGAAATGTGCTCCCTGAAAGTGTTTTGACCACAACAATGTCCAATAACAACTAATGAAGTTTACAAGGAGCTTCATCAAGTGTAAATGAATGTGGTTGCAAGTCTGTGTTAAATTATCTTGTGATGTGCCTGTGATACCTAAAGCTGGTGCCAAAATAGACCATAAGGGTTCAACAGTAAAGACTTTGCAAAGTGGCTATGTTTTCTTCATAAATTTAATAATAGCTAGTATAGACTAGAAAATAAAATGTATATTTTCATTCCAAACTGCTGTTTGTGTTCTGTGATTTTCATAACACTTTTAATTCTTGTTATTATTATTGAGGATTTGAAGTATAGAAAGAACGAAGAATTTTGCTGCAAGTTTGAAGTTTCAACCTAGTTTTACTGTTTATAAATAAAGACCAAATTTTTTGAGAAGAAGGAATAGTGAGAGAAAACAACTTTGCCTTTTCTTCTTTATTTCCTCTAAAAGCCTTCTTTGCTTGCCTGAGGGACTGGATTCATTGCCATAACTTTTAATACCTACAGAAAGGAGGCCTGACCAGAGTCTTCTAGAGCTAAACATGTGTCTCAAACCATTTTCATGTTTTCCTGATTTTGCTTTCTCCAGAAATTGCATCCAAGATCAGAGGAATGTGTTTTGTAAATGATATTCTTTTAGGCAGTGGAAGAAGAATTCATATTTTAATTTAAAACACAAAAAAAGATAGGAGACTGTGGACAAAAACATTATTTGCAGGATAGCGCACAATGCCTTGAAAATGTAGAACTGTGTATTTTAAATCTGAGAACTTAGATCTGGGTGAAGTGAAAGCCATTTATATTTAGTCCTAGCCCAGGCTGTAGAGTGTGGAGGAGAACAGAGTACTGTAAAACAGAACACATTTAAAAAACTTTATTAGTATTTAAAATGTCCTCCAAAATACATCTGAATTTTTATTTTTTTTTCTTTGTTCTTAGTATAAAAATGAAGTAAGAGAAGTATGAAAAATAGAAATGCAGAAATTTAAGACTCATATTAAACAGTTTGATTAAAAAATTGAAGATAAGATTTAGAATCTTGGCATTTAAATAACCAGCTCCTTCTGGTATCCTTTGCAGAAGGAAGTGCTGGACGTGGGTATAAAATGAGGATAAAATATGATATTAATTTGCACTGAAGTAGCAAATATTCTGCAGAAGTCTCAGGTCATTAATCTATCTTCCAGCTAAGGGAACTACATTAATAGCTTATGGGATTTACAGGGCAAGCTTCAATTTAATGGTTCACCCTAAGTTTGGGGAAAATAGGAAAGGGCAGGATACTGGAGGATACATTATATCTTGATGCATTAAAATCAATGGCAAAACTTTCTTGGCCTAAAATGGCCTCTAGATAGTTTCTAATTTCAGTGCTGCTGCTGAACGTTAATTGCCTGTCTGCAAAGTGGAAGGAACCGTATTTTCCTGACAAGTGTTAAAACGGACTGTAATCCTCATAGCTCTGTCTTGAATAGGAAAATAATCTGAATTAATGTTAATCTTTAATTGCGTTTTTGGAGATGTATGGGATGGGGGTTGGTTTTTTAAATGTGCCCTCAGTCTAAAAAAAGATAAATATTTGCAGTGAATTATAAGAAAATACCTGCAGGGTCGTGCAGTTTCAGTTGCAGTATTTTCTAAGCAGATCTTATCACTGGAGTCCTGCCTATGTTTTGTCACCAGTCACCATGTTCTTTAAATTATATCATTTTTATGTGCTCTGAAGGTAGGTGAGAAACACTTTTTTTGTTTCTTGCTGTTGGAGATAGGGGCTACCTTTGTAATTGGTGAGAGGAGCATGTTACACAGTTTGCAGCTGATTCAGGGAATAATGATGTAATTTAATAGATGAAATTCTGTCTTCACAGGGGAGAGTCACTAGTACAGCACCTATAAATCAGTGTTGGTGCAGTGCATCATCAGATATGCAACCTTTTTTAAGGTGATAATTCCCATAATTTGGGTATTGACCTTGTTCTATGTTGTACAGACTTGTAATCTGTGTTTTTCTGAGTGATCCCCACAGGTGGGACATTTCTAATGTGAAGTCATGCTGTGAGACACCTCTGAGTGTGCTGGGAAGATGGGATTATAAATATTCATTGCTCTTGCAACCTTGGGCTATGAATGTTTCAAATTTTATAAGCTACGCAGAACTAGGCCTACTCAGAGTGAAAAGAAAATCTCAAAACTTTGGTAATTCCAGGTAAGAAATAAAGCAGAATGGGCAAGAAAATGAGAATTTTTCTGCTAGGCTGATTTTGAGCCAACATGCTAATTTGATTAGAAGTACATAAGCACAATATAAAATCTAATCATTTATGACAAAACCAAGTCAGGCTGTATTTTCCTCCCTTGGGAATACAGTAACTGCTTTGTGGTCTGCTTCCATCACTGAAACTATGGATTTGATCATCTTACAGTTTCCCCCCCAGGTCTGAGGAACAGGCATGGGTACTGTCAGGCTCTCCCATGCTGTAGCGTCGCTTCCCATGGTGAGACCCCAACCAGTGACCATGGGAAATACTGTTAGAGAAGGGACCACATCATGAGCCTGGTGAAAAATCTGGCTTAGATCATGTATAATGCCACTTGCAGTTTCTTTCACCTGTGTATCTGACAAGTAAGGGATGAAGGGCACAGGAACTCATTTCATTCCTTTCCTATTTAATTTGTCCAAGTACAGAAGAAGGACTCGCTAATTTCTTGTGCCTTCCTGTGCTCTGCATTGAGATGTGGCAAAGTCCAGTCTTCAAGCCTCCTTCCTAAGATCAGGTTCAAATGTGCTTGGCTTTTTTGGTGTCTTAAAGAGTAGCTTTGCAGATAAATTATACTAAGGGAAACTATAATCTTATATGCCTCCTCTGACCACTGATGGAATCCCGAGGTATATGTGGCAGAAGTTCAACATGAAGCCTTTCTGCCACTGGGTTCATGACATCAACCTGATGGAGTCTGAACATCAAACCCAGCATCACTCAGAATGTAATTGTTTTCCCACTGGGTTGTACTCGTGCAGTGTCCTTTCTGGCACAGGTGAATCTCTGAATGTCTATACCACTGCCAGTTGAGAGCCCTTCTCTCTTCTTTGTTGTTTTTTGTTTTCTTTAAACCAGGAGAGACTGTAAAATAAAAAGGTCATCATATTTTCACAAAATGAAATCACTGTTTCCAATCAGCTCTAGAGTTCTCCTTTAAAGCACAAAAAGCCTCTCCTTGTTTGTGACGTATTAAGCAGTATGAAATCATTGGAGAAATTTGGGATGGCAGCCTCGGGGACAACTGCCAAGAGGGAATTCTCAGGATCTGTCATGATAGAACATGGTAGCATGAAATATAGAAATGGGTTCAAAATGTAGGTCCACCTCCTTGCAAAGTCTGCTGCTAATGCCTTTTTTTTTTCCTCTCCACATGAGAGCTTGGTGTTACTGGCAAAAAACAAGAGACTTTTGAAATTAAATGGATGAAAATTTGATAATCCCCAATGACCTATTTTCTTATAAGATTATGGAATTGTGTAAATCAGTGTGGTTTTTGTAATGATTGGAGTATGAGAGTGCCTGGATACATACAGCTGGGACAGCCAAGGCAGGAGCTGAGTCTCAGACTCCTCCCTCTGTCCCTTTCTTCCTATTTCTTTAAGAGAAACAGGTTTTTACTGAAATCTCCTGGAGAGCATCCTACTGTCACCTTCAGTTCATCATACTTCCTGTTTCAAGGGTTTATCCCACTGCCCAGGGGCAACCAACCTGAGATGGGATCCTCGGGATTATCCCTGTGAAACACAGCTGGTTGTTCCTCCATTTTTGCCACAATGCCAATTTTCTGTTGTTTTCCAGTGTGCCAGTTGAGCTACTTATGAAGCTGCAGTGAAAAAACAAGTCAGTGAAATGCTGCAAACTATAAAAATGATCCTTTTAGCGAATTTTATTATTTTCATGAACATAAAAGGATAGGGAAAAGAGGGAAATGTTGTAAATTCCTTTCCCAGCTGGACAGACAATAATGCTGGACCATCTCCTTTTTTGATGTGATAGACCCAAAGCATAATATTTCTGTAAGATACATTTCTTCTGCCTGGGGCTCTTTAACGGAGCTTAAAGACACTTTCTTCCAAAAAAAAAAAAAATTATACTGTGTATTTGAACAAAGTAGAGAGCAGGTAGAGAAATGGTTAAAATCATGAAAATCTTTACCCCAGGATTCTGGCCTGCAGCTTGTCCCCCCTAAGCTTCTGTGATGACTCATATGCATTTACATTCCCCGTGCTTCACACAAGATTTGGTCTTTGAACAGCTGGTGACAACCCACTTCCTCCTGCTTTCTTCAGCAGAGATTTTTCAATTGTTTCTTGTTGTTTTGATGTGAGACCCAGTGTTGGAAAAACAAGCCCATTTACCCTGATTAGAACCAGCCCTTTAAACACTTGCTAATTAACAACCCATTTGTTATTTTTCTAAGGACCGGGAAATACTTTCCCTTTCTCTCCTTTCACTTTATTCAGATGTGATTCCACATAAGCAGAACCAACTCAAGCACTTCTTATGTAAAATGTTATTAATATTTCCCTTGTTATTTCCCTTCTTTTTGTCCTACAGAGTGGGAGAGAAAAGGATCTTTTGCTTTCTTCAAGCTAATTTTAATTAGCTGGATGTCATGATAGCCAGACTACCTCCTTACACTTCCACTACCACTACTGATGAGTGTTATCGCCATGACCTGCCAAAAAACAAATAGGAGAACATCACATTAGCAAGAAAAACACAAAAAGTGATTAATTTTAATTACTTGATGCCAATTCTACTATCAGGCATTAAGAAATATAATTTAACATGCACGTGTTGTTAGCACAACTAGATAGGTCTGGTTTATACTAGTCAAGAACATTCAATGAAATCTTCTTTCAGGGATTTGATCTCAGTTATCTCTATGAAAACATACTATGTTTTTATACTGTCTGGAAAAGTATGTACTAACACTGGAGTTGAATGCTTTGCTACTGTTTTTTTCTTGTTGTCCTCACATTCAACACATCCAGATTTCCTTATCAGGGACCACCTTTATTACATAAATATTTTAATGAAGAACTAAACCTTCAAATGAGATAATCTTGTTTTCTTTTTTCAAAATACAATTACTTATCTCAGACAACTCCAGTAGTAGTTGAGAAACTGCATATGGTCTTATCAGTCCTAAAGGTAAGGGCTCTTCTGCTTTAAAATGCTTGCTTTTTATTACTGATTCATTGACTATACCATTCTGCAGGAATTTTCCAAGTGGGGGTGGGGTGTTCCCCGTTTTCATAGTTCAGGTGGAAGTTACAGTCTCTTGGTTAGCCTGTACCATACTGTTTATTCCCATAAGAGTATCCATTCATATCTTCACCTGTATTTTGCCAGTCCCTTAAAACATAGGTATACTTATGGTACATGGCTATTTAGGTGTTCTATGCCTCTCCACAGAGGTATCTCTGACAACCACTGCATACTCTGAGTTGAGTTTTCCTTTATAAAAGTCACAGACCATCTGACTACAGAGGAAAGGGTTTTCTAGGAGAGTTACACTTGCTTCTTATCATTGCTGGATATGTTGATTGTTCTTCCCTAATAAGGAATTCCTCTGCTCCTGAATTTAAATACTGGATAAGCGCATATATTTACTGAATCATTGCCAAACTTGTTTTTTATCTGTTTGTTTCCTGTGGCAAGGGAGGATTTGAAATCACTTTGCTCACTGGGGGAAATTGAAAACAGGATCTATTTTTGGTTCTCATTTGGCTTCTCAAGATGGATCAGTGGAAACCTGTTATAACACTAATTTACTTAAAGATGTATTATGTGCACTTTGCTAAAATGCTGAGGGGAAAAAGCTTTGCTTTTGCAGTTGTTTGGCCTGAAGCCAAGATTCTCCATGAAGCTGTATGAAGAAGCCAGAATTATCTGCATATTTTTATGCATATGGTTTTATTGAACTGATTGGCTAGTGAATCTGTGCCCTTCTTAAACTATATTTTAAAAGATGGGAGGTGGCTACAAATGAGGTGAAGGTGCACCCTTTCTCTGTAGCTGTGTGAATCAAGGACTGATGTGGAGCATTTGGATGAATCTGTTCCCCAGACCTGATGTCAGAACAAAATATGTGTCTCCTTATAGCCAGAGATGAAATGTTTCTCATTTCACAAAATTCAGTGCAAAGAGAGGTGCTAAAGGCCTCAGT
>JAWWEV010000001.1:105638838-105661970 GCA_035583235.1 Hafferia zeledoni | reverse complement strand
TTCAACTGTTCCATCAACCAAAAACCCTTCTTTCCCTTCCTCCCACAACGAACCCTCCCTCATTATTTCTCACAGATGCTGTTCCTGCAACTATATGGGGTGAGCAAAGACATGACTGGGGAGGCTCTGTGCCAGGTGAGGTTGCATTCACCCAGGAAGGATTCCTTCCACTGGGATATACTGTCAGGTTAGGGCTGCTCTTGTTTGTTTGACCAGGTCAAACTAGCTGGAAAGGGCTGGGGTTTGAATGTGCAGTAGTGTCAAAATAGGTAGTCAAAGACAGGGAGAGAGGACACTCCCTGGAGAATCAGAGCAGGTTTGGCTGTTTTAGCCCCTAGTTAATGAAGCTACCAATACTGCAAATGGTAAAGGGTAAAAGAGGCTCAGACAGAGCAGCCGGAAACCAGAGGACAAACACATTTTAAACCTTTTCCTGCTATTTCAGTAGATGGCTTTAATCGTTTCACAGAAACCGATGGGGGGAAAAAATGACCTCAGAGAGGCAGAAAATCCATTTTATCCTCCTTTTTCCTCTTTTCTAGTGTGCTCTCCAATACAGATATGGCCAAGGTACAGAACAAGAGCAGAAAAAAGTACAGATAGTAATTTAGAGAAGAAGGGAATGCAATAAATGCTACCTGATGTCTACCTCACTTCAGATAAAAACTAGTGAGTCTCACTGCACATGCTTTAATCTCAAGGATTCAGAGTTTACGTTGAAATCTGTACTTTCACTGAAATTTTGGGATAAGTTTAAGGAAAGTCTGTTCTATCCAAGTATCACAGAGAAGTGCCTTAACAGAAGAGATGTTTCATCAAAAGAAAGCCAATGTGAGATCATAAAACAAAAGATGAAAAATGTCTTAATAGCAGATCAGTAGATACATAAATATTTTCAAAATTGTTGGAGAGACAATGAAAGGACCCTCAGGTGAGACGCTTAAAGAAAAAAAATTGTGCCTACTAATCTTGAAAGAATGGTAACTGCAGTTATGTCAATGCAAGACAGCTAACTCCAAGTTGGAGCTTTTCTATCCATTCTTTCACAGTGCTCTAGGGTTGTGATCACGCAATGGTGATGTATTGGAACTTCAGTTCACAAAGGGTGAGTGAGGTCCACATCACCAAACATCTCCTGAGCTCTGCGTTTAGACAAGACAAGCCCTACAGATCATGGGAATCAGAAGCAGCAGTGTGGAGTTTTTTTAAAGAGGAACAGGCATGGTGGAGGCAACCACATGAGTCACACAGCTCAGAGTGATTACATGTCAAGCCACTGTTTATCAGCTGCTTCCTGAAGCAGCCCAGGGGTTGGTGGTTAATCTGGAACATGGCACTGGACAAGTTTTTCTTACATTGTAGTTTAATTACAAAGTCTTTTGCTCATCTTTACCTGGCTTCAGCCATCCCAGATTCAAACTGGTGAGCACTATATTTAGGCACTTCCAACCTTACTGTTGTGGAGGGCCCCTGAGACAGTGACGTGCTTCAGCATTTTAAGGCTTTTCTGTGCTTAAGATCCCAGTTTGTTAGAGGTTTAAGTAAAACCAAGTGGTAGTTTTTCTATCATGTCACATTTAATGGATGATGCCAAATATGGCACACAGTGTAGATGTCTCTGAAAACTAAAAAGGAGTAAACCTTCTAATCTGTGGAACCAATACAGCAGCCAGCTCCTAGGATGGGTCACTTAACCACTAGATTTGTAGAATTTCCATTCTACTTATCAGCTGTGTAGAGGAATCCTACTTTATAGTGCTTCTGAAGAACAGGGGAATATATAAATGGCTCACAATTTTTATACAGCTCTGTTCCAATTTCATGAAACTTTGCTCAGCTAATAGGCACTAGCACCAAGGCCTAGTTCAAAGTCCACTTGAGGCCATTGAAAGATACTTCCACTTGAAAGATACTTGTTGGATAACTCTTTGTTATGCTTGGCTTTGTTGTGGCTAAAGATCACTCTTGAACATACTGTTTTAGAGAGTGAGCCCCATCCATGTATTTATCTCTCTCAGTCTGGAGGGATACATGAGGATTGCAGGCAAAGAAGACACCAAAGTAGCTCTGACTGAGGGACTGAAAGCATCAGGAGCTCAAGCAGACCTGGAAGCAGCTCAGTGATGAGAAGCAGGGTTTACTAATTCAGCCAGCATCACATATCTGTTCTTTCTGACCTCAGCAGATGATTTTACTTGGCCCTGAGCTGCAGTGGTTGGACTTGAGCCAGAAACTGTCGAGTAGGGGGGCTTTCTGACACTTTTTAATGTGCTTTGAATGAAAAATCTGAGAGATTTTTTGTATTTCTTTAGTAAGTCAGTGTTTCTGTTCTTACTCAGCTAATTATGTGTGATTGAGCTAGGGATGCCTATATTAAATATCATAAGATGAAATTTACTTCAAATACTGTATGGACACAAATATGAAATCCAAAAATCACAAGGGTGGATTTTCAACAAGAGTTTTACTTGGGTTTTTGCTAGTGAATGCTCTCTGTAGTCCCTCTCAATGGTATTAACTGGTTACATTCATTTACACACATCAAAATCAAAAACATGGGGAGTCTTTTTAGTCAGCTGTACAAAAGTCCCTGCTGCTGGGTTTGATTTGATAATTGAGGGGAAAAAACCCAAACCAAAGCCAAACAACCAGATCAGCAGATCTGCATAGGAAGCCAAAGAAGCTACAAAGTTCATTGTAACAAAATGACATGACCGAAGCAGAAGTGGGACATAACACTGTCAGGAGAGGTCTAGAATGTGTGTGAATCTGTATTACATCACCATGATGAGCAGCTACAGGCTGATTTATATTGCCTGAAGAGAAAGCTTCTCACTGATACTGAGAAAATACCTCATTCTGACACCTCTTTTCTGTAACCAAACCAGAGCCATAACTATGACCACTTGCCTATGTTACCCAAATCTTCTTCACCCAGGCACTTATCCTGCTAAGCCTATCTCATACCCTCATCCCCAGCTCATACAGTCCAGCAACTCCTGGGATCCTGCAGCCCTGCACTGGTTCACTGCAATTTTTACCTTCCCTGTTCCTTATGCTCCTCCCTGTAGGACTCCTGCAGCAGCACTGCCACATCTTGGGGAAAGAATGTGGCTTCATCATGAGGACTGCAACACAAAATGTTTGCCTGTTCCTCTCTTTTCTATTGGCCCCTCCTGCACCTCAAGTTAAAGAAGTTAAGTTTAATGTTTTGATCTGGGTTGGGTTGGTTTGTTTTGTTTTTCTCCAATTTCAACAGATAATTCAACTAGCACTAAGGTCATGGATTTGTGCTGGCATCTTTACTGCAGCAGAATTCACCAACACCTCTGATGTTACAAGAATGTAAGAAAAATACTGAGAACTGCTGAAGTGCAGCAGCATTTGTCTCTAAAAAAAATTCAAGGTAGTGAGTTGCTCTGCTCCAAACAACCTGTGCTTTTTCGTCGAAACTAATGTAATATTCTCATGAGACTGCAAAGCCTTCCTAAGTATGGGACCCCAAAGCAGCACAGACATTTTATATGTCAAATGCCCACTATGGCAACTGTGAAACTCAATGCCACTTTGATACACAGCTGCTCTTGCCTTGGGGCTCAAGGAAGGATAGCTTTACTATAAAGGTGCCAGATACAGAATCACAACTAACATCTTGCACTTCCCACACCAGTGGTCCCTTGAGGCTTGAGGAAGAAACTGGGATGTGAGTAACAAGGTAACTGAACAGTTGATGACTCACTAGAAGTCCATGGTCTGAGATACTGACAGTCTGCCAACAATTTTATCATAGTTGTCAGTGAGACGAAAGATAAGAACAAAACCACAAAGTGCTGCTGTTTTTAAAAGGTCAGCTCAGAGTCACTGTGGGAGGAATCTTCTGGATTTTCACAGAGATTTCTCTAGAAAGAGATAACTAAAAACATGTGGATTACCTGCTCTTAATAGAAAATATCTATAAATTAGTGTTCTGAATACAGGTAAACCTAGTCCATCAGTGGTCCAAATTTAACTACACATTTTTCTTTGCATTTCCAGTGTTGAATTATCTTGAACTTCTAAACATTTCTCATCAAAGGAATGCCAAATTTATGGAAGTATTTACTTGTGCATTTTATTCTCACCCTGAAGGTGGTATAAGGTGAGTTTGTGCAATGGGATTACCAGGAAACGATCAATTAACCACATGTGCTTGTAGTTCATCATCTGTATTGAGGACAGTGGGAGAGCTCCAAGAGTTAACAGTTGTATCTGAAAATCATGCTTTCTTTTTGTGGGAGTCTCACTGATCTTTACCAAATTGACAAAATGACATTCAACTGGTAAAAAAATTGTTATTAATTATGTATATTAATGCAGCTAATATCTCTGGGGGTTTCATTTTTCACAAAACAAATTTAACAAAGAAAATCAAATTATCTTCAATATAAATTAGTTATATTGTGTTCACGGTGCTGCAACCCACAGAAGAAATGAAATAGTTGAAAACAGTTAAAAAAAGTCAGAGCCCGTGGGAGATCTGTTGGTCCCTGAGCTAGAAGTGGTTAGATGGAATAATTTATCCTGCAGGTGAGTCTTTCCATTTCTGGCAGCATCTGACTCATTTATTAATTCTCTGACTCCTACTTTATATGGCTTACAGATGTTACCCTCACTGCATTTTTGTGAACTTGTTAACACTATACTAAGATCTTCTTCCCTTTCCACATCCTGTTCTGTTGAATTTCTTGGTCAAGAACATTTATTAATCAAATATTTCTTCCTTTTTCTCCCCAAATTCAAACACTGATTATTGCTTAAGATACCATCTCTTAGAAGTATATTGCACAATAGTACAAGGATGTCCAGTTTTAAGTAGGCAGCCCAGATGATCCATTAGATATCTCTATCCTGTTCCTAGTTTGATTTTCTTTTCAAACTTAAAGCGGTATCATTAACAAATCTTTTAAAATATGGGCAAGAATAGATACTGAGTATAAACTGACATAAGCTACTGTTTCTCCTATACTGAGAAATCCTTCAGAGTTGAACTTAAAACTTGAGCCTTCCTTCGCTGCCATTGCATTGTGTAGAATATCTGCTGGTTGCAGTTGGGGACCTGCTTCCTGTAGATGTGAGAAAAGCCATTGCTCCCTGGCACTGAGACTGGGATTGCAGTAAAGTAACATGCAAACTTACCTTGTGCAGGTGAGAAGACCACGCTAGTATAGTCACCGGGTTTTTTCTTTATATTTCTTTGAGACCTTTGTTATTTCCTTTGCTCTTTATTGCTTTGCATAGATATAATTTTATCATCAGGATACTGATGAACAGTCCTAGGGTTATCCTAACTTCGTTTGGCAATAAAAAATGTCTGTATCTTTTGTTAAGGAGAAACTTAGGCTTTCCTGAAATACATTTTTCTATTGCCCTCTAATTTATGGCAAATTTAATTCAAAGTTACCAGAATATTGCGTTCTTACTGGATCTTATACTGTGTAGACTTTTTTAATGTTAAAATGTTTAGAATTACTTTTTTTTTTTTCCCTTGGGAACTTGTAATGCTAAAATTCAAAATAGGGGACTGTGTAGCCAGATGGTGATGGAACAGTAACTTTGCTTATTAGAATAAGCTGCACAGACTTACAGTTTTGCCTTGCCTCTGGTCTTTTTTTAGCCTCATGAACTTGTAACACAGTGCTGAAGATGAAAAGTGGAATTCCTGGGGAAAGAAAAGTATTTTTCTGATTTTTTTTTCAAAGAAACAGGACCTTTTAGGAAAATGTATAGTAGTTGAATGTGCTATAAAATTTCCTAGAAGACTGTTTTTATGGGGCTTCCAAAGAGGACTCCTCCTTGTCCTGCATCACTTCCTTATGACTAAGCAATAGTAAGCCATAGAAAGCAAAGGATTTTGTCTTAGCCTGGTGTCTTTGACACCTGGTTTTCTGAAGGAAAAGGTTTATGCCATAGTGGACCATATGCACATGTGTCCTTGCCCATCCTTAGTAACTCTGCAGCCTCCAGTCACTCAGTGACATCTGACAGAGCAGCAGACTACTCAGAGAGTGTAATTCTGCCAAAAGTCCTGAAGGCCCACATGGGAGAGACCTGTTTTGAGAGAGAGAACTTCAGAATAAAGTTGGAGAATTTGGGCAGAGTGTGGTCAGCCAATCTGATGCATGTCTCCTTCTTCTTGCCTCCCCCTCTGCCTCTCAGCTCCTCTACTGTCAGATCTTGTGTCTAATACCTGGTAATAAGTCTAACAAGTTCACACTTCAGCCTTGACACATAACACAACTGAATCTTTGTCCACCACAAGATACAAAGTAATTGAAACCCAAGGCTTCCTGGCATCTGACCAGAGACCTGGAGTCTTCAAAATGTCTCAGAAAATTTTAAGTATTTGATTCTTTGCTAATGAAACCCTTTATTTTATATGTATTAAGTCAAAAGAGAATAGGAAAAAAAATAGAACAAAACAAAGTTTTCAGGGATGTTTAGCTGAAAAGATTAATTTGTAGATACTCATTTGAAAAGTTGCATCAGGAAGTCCAACTATTGTAGTTTTTGGAACAACTTATGATAAAAAATTTGCCTTGCCTCATTGTTTTTTGGTTGGTTAGTTGATTTTTTCTTGGCCTTTCTGTGTTTATGGAATTTTCCTCCTTAATCCTCCTTAGATTTAGAACTCAATCCTCATACTAGGTTCAGAAGTTCACTGAATTAATCTGTTGTTGCTTGGATCCCTGAAGTGGGTTCTATTTTATTATGGAATGCTTAGGAATTACTGAAACTTCAGTGGAGAGTGTTAATGAGAAGCTGGAAGTCCACTGATTAATTAATATATTGTAGTCTCTTTCACTTCATTTTAGTTCTATACCATGGCCTGGGGACATATCTCTTAGGTTTCTGGCAGCAGCCTCATTATTCACAGAAATGGGCAGTAACTTCTTCAAATAAAATCTTTCCATTGATCTTAAAAGAGAAATTTTAACTTTGAGCTCTTTATTTAGTTTCATAGCTATCTTTTTGTGCCATTGTTGTAACACTGGGACACTGAGGTCTGCTCAGAAAGGTCACACTACTTTGGGCTATGCGTCATTAGGACTTGCAGGTCAAATACACTTGGGTCAGGAGCTACGTAGCTGTGAAACTCTGAAACAACAGCAAATATTCAAGATAAGTGGATGGCATTCTTCCCTAGCAGTCACCTCAGAGTAAAAGCACACAGTGCCATTTCGGTTTTGGAGGGGCAGATCTCAAACACCTTTGACAAAAAACCACAACTCCAGTATATAACCTACAGTCAGTAAAGGTCAGAGTCACAGACATTTTTAGATGTCCAGTTTCTACCCAGAACTTCCTCTTGAAATCAAGAAGAAAATGGACATATAAATAAGACACAGTGCCTGGTCTTGTAGAGGAAATTGAACATTTCGAAATTAGATGCTGGTGTCTGATCTACAAAAACCACCCAAAACTACCAGCTGTGATTTCCTGGCCATAGGGAGGGCTGTTAGGTTATTAACAATGTGAGGATGTTATCTCTGGAGACCAGCCCCAGCTCCGAGAGGTACTTTCTGTTTAACTGAGTTTTGTTTCAGGAACACAAGGATTCACTCTATATTTTGTGAAACTATCCTGATTTTTCTTAAAAATATAAATTGGTCAGTGTAATATGAATTAGTGACTTTTTATTTTCAGGAAAACATTCTCCACAGAAAAAAATAATTGCTGAAAATTGTGATTACTGTATGTAACAGTTTTGAGTCATGTTAGGTAACATTCAGCTGAAAGATTTTAACAACATGCAATGACAAGTATGATGTAAGAAGGATGGGATGGGATAAGATAAACATAAACAGCAGTTATTGGTGAGTTCCCTGAAAGAACATACTCTTCCTAGGGCTGAAATCGATTCACATGGGCTGGTGGAATAGCAATATGTGTTCTATGTGACCACATTAATTCAAAGAACTGTTTGCATTTTTGAAGGGTGTGGAAATTACTGTAGGTTATTTAGAGATTTGGAGCTACTCTATTTGTCTTATTAGTTCTCTATTTTTGACTTGCTTATTTGCCCACTAATTTTCACCTGTGGTACTTCACATTAGGAGGTCTTTGTCTTCACTGACTTTTGGAGTTGTTTGTTCCCCATAGTGTAAACTGTACTTAAAGGAATGTGCCATCATTTTGCACATACCTCCTGCAATCTGGAGAGATCACATTAAATATACCATGATTTTTTATATTGGATATTCTCACTAAGACATTTAAGAAACAAAGTGAAAACCAAGTTGAAGGACCTTCAGTTGTTTGACCCAGAAGCTTCCAATGTAGGTGGCCCACAGCAGAGTGTGTGTGCCTTTGCTGCATAAATATGTATTAGCAACCAGTGCCATCAAAGGCTGGCTTTGACACATTCCTCTATAAACAGTTATTTCTCATAGGGTGTTGCAGATTCCTCATATTATAATTTGAATTTTATATTTCTGTGACCTAAAAATAGCTCAGGTATGATCTGCAGAATCAATGGTTATTATAGACATGTTTAAGAAAGGAAAGTTGTGTCAATGCTTGTAAAATGATAAAAAAAAAAAATCTAGTTTACTGCATAGGTTTAAGATTTATTGTTTCCACTATCCTCTGTTTGAAGAGAATATGCATATATGGGTAATTCCTCCAGTGACTTTGAAGCGGGATTTCTGAATTTTACATGGAGCTAGAGGACTTAGGTACACCATTTTCCAACGGGTTTGAAGTTGATAAGTGACTAAGTAAAACAAGGAGACCAATAAGGGATAGACTTACATGAGCACATCCCAAATTGCACTAGGCAGACCAGATATGAAATAGGTGTTTTGACTGTTTCAATCAAGAGAAAAGCATTGGTCAGAGCTCAGTTTGTTGGCAAATTCAATCATAATTCATCTGTAATAAATCAGACTTTTCTGCTTCTACTGCTCCCAGAACTGTCTGTTACATATTTATTTTAGGGCTTGGCGCCTGCCATAAGTTTGGGGTTGTTTTTCAGACAGTGACTATGATATATTAGCATGACTATGTTGTCTCCCAGAGGTGGGACTGTAGACATGCTGAACAAACAGAAGTTCCTGGGGTTTTTTATTTTCTTTTTGTGAATTTTTTTTAATCTCCTATCATGAAATTCATCTGTGGTTGGAGTCCATAAACATGGTTTACTTTTTGACCAGAGGGACTGTGAAAGAGCTCACTCAAGCTGGGTGAATTTCAATTAGTGTGCTAATTTTTTTTTTTTTCTGATAATCTAACTTAAACATTGTCAAAATTATCTGAACAGCACAGGACTGGATTATATCTCCTAGTCAGGCCATCAGTGCAAAGACAGATTACTCTAAAAGTGGCCTATTCCTTTCAAGACTTTATTTCAGCTGAAGTAAGAGAGAATAAAATTAAGGAAAAGATATTTTGTTTCCCCTGAAAGTGTTATGTCAGAAGAAGGTCCATCATTGGCAGGAACAAGGTAGGGAAGAATAGGGGCAGGGTCAGAAATGCAGATCAAGAATGGGGAACTCTCAGAGACTGATGCTTCCTTTGTGGCCCAGGGAGAATTTTGTGTGCAAGTCAAAGTGATCAGAAAGCAAAAAAGTGGCACAAAAGAGGACGGGCATACGAGGGTGGGAGGAACAGTGGGAGACCCAGGAGATGAACTAGCAGCACCCCAGTGGGATTGTATAGCAGGGAAAACTGCTCTGTATTGGAGCAGAGCAGCAGAGAGGGGTGAGGTGCCAGCACAGGTGTACAAGGAAGAAGAGAAAATGAGTGATTTGGAAAGTGGTGATGGGGGAATGGCTGAGACCCGAGAATGCTGTACACCCCACACCCAGAAGAGCAGAACACAATGGCATACATATGTTCCTTTGTTGCCAGAAAGCCCACTATCCAACTGCATTTCTTGTCCCTGGTAGTAGCTGGTTCATATAGGATATAGACATTGGTTACTTTTTAGCCAGGGAGATTATAAACTAAGGTGGCTCTGTAAGATGATGTGCCCCTGATACTAATTTTGAAGTCAACCCAAATTTTGGTATTCCAGTGCATTTGAGTAGCAGAATTTGTAAACCTAACCTTGTAGTCTTCTCTTAACGTGTGTGTGTACAGATACATGCTTAAGGAAAAAATGCCAGAAAACAAAGCCTAAGTGTAAACAATACAGCTGGCATGAACCCCAAACTAAGAGAGAGACAAGGTGGTTGCTGCCTATTCCTCTTCTCCTTTTCTACCCATAGCCAGAAAAAATCTGTTGGTCTCCTAAACTGGTGTAGATTTCATTTGCTGGCAAGGCTAATGGAAAATAGAAATTCAAGGGTAGGGTTTTTTGTTGCACCCACTGTGTAAATAGACCAACAGCTCAATATCATAAATATAGCCAATCTTTTCATCTGCCATGATGGATTTTTAAATGGTGAAATACGGAATTGCAAAAAAGGAGGAGCAGAAATGGTTATGAATGCTGCTTGTATTTTTATGATGATGCTCTCAAATAAGGCTAGAACACTAAAGCTCTGAATTCTACAGTGAGAAAACTCAGATGGAAACAATTTTAAATCTCCTCCTCTGGATCTCCTTACATTCTTCTTTGTCTATGATAACACACACTCTCTGATCTCCCTTCAAGCTGTAAGCACACAGATTGGCAAAGCTGCGTTTCCCTTTTGACCTGATTATGACACTTCCAGCTTTGAAACATTTATGCTGTCTTCTTCTCTCCATTCTTTTCTCTTCTGTGCTATCTCCTTCAAAGACCCACACAATTCTTATTCCCTATTTGTGGTTCCAAATGCCCTTAGTACTTTGCAGGTGCTTCCCAACCTTTTCTGACTGCTTAGGTGAGAGTTGGCTCATATAGTTCCAATTATTTACAGTGTTACAGTGTTTGGGGTTCAGGTCTGGATGAGCAGAGAAAGTCTTTCATTGCATAATCTTATGGAAGATTTTTCTAAAGCTTCCTGTGGACATCTTTGGTTCACAAAGAGGAAAATATAGAAACAAAATTGAACCCTATGTGAGTTCTTATGCTGGTTATGGAAAGGCTAGGTAGCCTGTTGGAGAGAGACAGAGTGCTGGAATCCACACAAACATTGCCTTTGCTTGGAATATGTCTTTTGAATTTTGTTTTTCATTGACATGAACTCTGTTTTAAACAAGCAAATACCAAAACTATCATCCTGCACTTACCTGGGATCTCATGATCACCGTCTACAGAAAAAGTTTTTCTACCACATGTGAAAACAATGCATGGTTGATAAACATCATATTTGAGAGAAAGAATATGGTCAGAATAAAACCCTTTCTTCCAGAAACTCCTTTCTTTAAAGCCATTAGATGCACTATGGATGAATACATATGATATATTCTAATATAATGGAGAATTTTAAAAAAATGAGGAAAGATTTTTGAACTCACATTAAGTTTGTCTGTGTATCCCCACAGCCTTTCCTCTTTCTACTGGCCAAACATGAAATGGAGGTTTGTTTTATGAGACCAGCTTTGCAGGCACCCTACTGGCAAGGTAGAAGGTGTGCCCCTAAGTCACTGGGCTGAATCCCAGTGTTTTTGCTGCAGGTTGTATCAGACCTGATTGATTCCCTTTGGCTTCATGATTCTGCAGGGAAGACGAATGTTTATGGAATCACAGCAAGCTGAGTTCCCCAGACACACATGCTCTCAAAGTGTTCCTGCTTCTATAAAGTGGAAAAGCTTTGATTAATAGGAATAGCACCAGACTTTAAGGCACACTTTATTTCATTGATGAACTTTGAGGTGTCTCCGGCAGTAACGGTTTTGTAAACTGTAATCGTTAACATCACTTTTGCAGGATTTACAAGAGAGACTAACGTTGCCTACTTTTTCAGGCTGCTACAGGGATAAATAACTGATGTTGAAGAAGCAAATCAGGATCTCTGTGGGGAAAAAAAAAAAAGAAGAAAAAAGAATTGTGTGTGGGTTTTAGAACCAGCAAGGCATTTTTCTGAGGTGCCCGTAAAAGTACATGGTGTGATGTGACTGTTTTATAAAAGAGGGAAGGGTGATGTGTGGGCTCCATTATATAATATTATTGCAGAGTTTAAACGGTGAAGGGGTGCAATAGAAAAGGAATATCGTGGAAATCAATTTGCATCATATACCACTTGGGAAATGCAAAAATTAAAGTGTTTGTTCTAAACCTCTTCCATAACAGGATTAACTGACAAGAAAATTAAAAATTATGTAAGAGGAAAAGCTGAAGAGATAATCCAGATGATCCAAAGGATTTTGCAGATATCTCTGTGCTGTTAACAATCTTGTCATTAAATCTACCAATTTAATGAGCTACACTCTCCATTGGTACAAATACAGTTCCATGCACACACTTAATGCGTTTTTCACTTTGACACAGATCTAAGCACAATATACTTGTTTTAGTGTATCATGTGCATCAGTACACGTATATTTAGCTGTGCACTCCTGTTGGAGTCAGTATATCTATGTTGATTAAAAAGCCAAGGATGTGGTTTATAAACCATTACTTTCAGGGAAAGTAATGAAACAAGTGCTTGAAATCCTGCTTCATACTCACAGTGATGTATAACACTGGCTTGCATCTGCAGTTTCATCTGTCTCTTGGTGGTTGGTGTTGTCAGATGTTTTGACATTTTTTTTTTTATTGGCCGAAAAACAACGTAATAGTAAATAAGAATAAAATAAGCCAGTTGTCTTCACAAGAAAAACAC
The DNA here is from genome assembly GCA_035583235.1 of Hafferia zeledoni. Lineage (NCBI taxonomy): Eukaryota > Metazoa > Chordata > Aves > Passeriformes > Thamnophilidae > Hafferia > Hafferia zeledoni. The sequence continues at coordinate 105,649,239 of JAWWEV010000001.1, read as the reverse complement.
TGTAGGAAAGGTGTTGTTATTTCCTTGATGATTAAGTTGAGCCTGTAGAATTTGCATGAACATCCTTGTGGAGTTACGTGACTGTTTGGATGAATGTAGTGAAGACAATTTGAGTCCGTTTTCATCTCATGGGTCACACTAGGAGCAGCATGTCACAAAAGCTGACTCTTCACTAGTTTCTTATCATGTTCTCTATTTCAGTTAGCCTGCTGCAGTAGGAATGTGTTGCAAAAGTCAGTGAGTGATTACTGCCCTTCCCGCTCCTGCCTTTTGCTTGTCTTTTATTGCTTACTGCTCCTGGAGCTTTCTTGAAGCGAATTGAGTGCTGTCCTTAGCATCTCTCCTTGAAGTTTGTTGCTCCAATCAATCTCTTCTTCCCATGAATAACCCCCACTTTCTTTTTTAAAATAATAATTTTTGCTTCACTTTGGGCTTCTCTTGCTTCAGCCAGCTCTCTTTGCAACCCAGGACACGTCTCTTCCTCTGAATGTGAAGCGTACAGATCAGCTCAATGTTTTATAATGTCCTAATTACTGTACTCACAGGTTATGGGTTATAACAGTACGCCAGAGGGTCAATGAACCTTTTAAGTTAAATGAGGAGATGTATCTTCGTGGGACCTAATTAGAAGGTGAAGTTAATAAAGACAGAAGGGGAAAAAAAGCCAGTAAGAAAGTAATATACCTTCAAAAGCTGTTAAAAGAAGTAATCTACTGGGGTCCTTTTTAGTACTTGCTGGGCTTTAGCAAGAGGTGTAGTGTGAGGATCTTTGTGAGAGCCCGATGACGAGAGTTGGAAGTTCCCATGTGGCAGTTGCCTGGAGAAGCCAAGGATCTACACACTTACATCCTTGTGTTACATCCTAACTAAGGAGAGACTAAAGGAGTCAGAGGAACAGCAAGAAGCTTGAATGGCTGCTTCCATGGTGTTGGTAGGCCAAGCAGAAGCTGGGGAAGCAGAAGTATTTTCCTGATGCCTTGTCCTTTAATGCTACCTGAGAACCATGTGCCAGAGAAGGGGATCCTACCTCTTGACATGCCTACACTGGAGAGGTGGATGCGGAGGCAACTTCTAGGGCAAATAAACCCAGAAAGCTTCATTCAGTTGGAAAGTATGGAGACTGTAAGACCATAGACTTCTACTGGTGCTATATGCTGTATGGGGGCTTTCTGTTGGGATTTTGAAACATTATTATGAAGAGCTAGGAAAAATAACTGCTCCAAGACTCAGTATTTCTGAATCATTCAATCACAGTGTTGTTTTTAAGAATTGTGCATGGAATGAAAATAGATGTTGTCTCTCCCCATGGAGCGTTGGGCAGAAAAATTCATGATGAGTTTGGAATGGTGTTTGTTGACATCACTGAATTGTATTTGAAAAAGAAATTGCACTGCACTGATTTCCTTCATTATTAGTGATTCAATATTGAGAAGAAATCTATTATTCTTATTATTCTGTGTTCGTGTTCCTTACTGGGGTTTATGTAAGCAGGGCTCCACGCATACGTGTAGAAATCTATTGAATTTGAGTGAACTAAGTATTGGAATGTATTTTTTCCCACAACTGCAATTTGCTTGAAAGGGCTAGACTCTGGCTTTGACTTTCACACATAAATCTCATTTCCCACTTTATATATGTTCATTTTGTTCTCAGATTCTTTCACCCTTTCATCAGCAGTGTGCAGTTCCTAGATCCTCTCTGGACCCTAAACACAGATAGGATTCCTGTTCAGTATGTAAACCATACCTACCCCTTAATATATGAGTGTTTGCTAAGCCCATATCTAATCTGTTACATTTAATAAAATTATTTGCATGAGAACTTCACTTTTCTTATTTTTTCCTGTGTTTTTTGTTGCCTGTTTAGTTTTGAGTGTGGTTTTTTTTGCAAGGAGAATGAGAATTAATAAAACTTCAGTGATTTAATTTTCATCAGGTTTTGGCCCAAAAAAATGCACAGAGTATATTCTTTTTGTGAAATTTATCTCTTAGAAAAATTCTCACCTGATATATGTTTGTGGACCAGGCATCCAAAGGATTCACCAGGCAGGTTTATGGCACTGTCTGTCAGGCTAGTCATCAAAATTATTAATGCTTTGCCCAGTACATGAGTCTGCTACATTGCTGCTTTGAAAGTGTGGGCTCCTTGCTGGGTTGGGTCACCCATGGAAAGAAGAGCCACTGTAATGCTCTGAGAATGTCAGATGGACCTACAGCCTTCAGTTGATCATAGAACCATTGAGTGATTCGGGATGGAAGGGGTCTTAAAGACCATGTAGTTCCAACCCCTTGTCATGAGTATGGATACCTTCCACTAGACCAGAATGCTCAAAGCCCCATCCAGCCTGGCCTGGAACACTTCCAGGGTGCTCTAGGACATATAGAAAAACATTGCAGCCCACAGGCACCAGCACTACCCTAAATTCAGGCATTACAGGTGGTTCATCTCAGCTGACCTCCCGGCAGCAGCACTTTGTCGACTCCTATTGACAAGCAAGGAGTGCAGAGAGGAGCCTGCCTGGTTGAATTTCCCTATTACTTTGGTGAGCCTCAGGGTGTTGCTGTGAAAAAGCAATTCCCTACCAGAACCAAGGAGCAGTTTTGAACTTAGGGTGAACAGAAGTCAAATTAAAAAGGTCAGTATTAAAAGAAAGAGTTTTATTTATAATGGGGATAAAATATTCAGAATCATGTAGAGAAATGTTTGGGCAGCCAAATTTTCCTGCTGGATCTGGGGTTACCTTAGCTGAATGACACTGCCCTAAAGTAGCTGATGATTGGGGTGTGCAAGCAGAAGCTCAAGCACTTTGGGCTTTTTTCTTGTGGGTTTATTTTATTTGTGGTTTATTTGTTTTGGTTTGGTTTTTTTTTTGTTGTTGTGAAGGAGTAGATTTTGGTGAGTATTTCCTTCCCAAATCCTGTGCATGACTGAACTCCTTGTAATGGAGCTGAAGCACTTTGGGGCCTGCTGTGAGATGGCACAGTCCAGCAGAGCAGCAAACACAGCTGGTGGGAATGACTGTCTACAGAAAATTAAGATAAATCTAGATCTGTAAGATTTGTCCTCTAGCAAGGTACTTGAGATACCCACATCTGTGAGAAAGCATGGGGAAATGGTAAAGTGAAAATGAAGATGATTGAGGAAATTGCACCAGCCTTTCCAGGAAACAGGGGTGGTCTCTATGGATGTCATATGTATCAGTGCCCCTGAAGCAGCCTGTCATCATTGATCAGATCAATTCCTATTCAGGAGATGCAAAAAACCTTCTGTAAAACGTAAAAGAGGGAAGTTGAATGTTTTTTATTATTAATAATGGATGGGAAATAGTTTGGGTAAACATTAAAAAAAAACCCAATTGCTTCTTGTCTGTGGAAGTGACCCATGGAAACAAAATACTCAGCTGAAGAGTCGAGTCAGAATGCAACACAGCATTCCTGCATAAAGCAATTTTCTGTAGATTTGGTTAAATATATTTTTATATTGCAGAAATATGTTAGACTGCTATAAACCTTGCACATTTGAGATGTTTGTACTGTTTCACATTTATCTTTCCTAAGCTTCTGCTACAGTTTCACCAGTCTTCTGCACAGCAACACTTTACTGGGCTGGCTTACGCAGTTCACAATGCTGTATTTATCATCCATTTTATGGTAAAGCAAAGGGCCTACTATCATTGTTTTGTTTTCCAGTCGTTGGTGTAATTTCACTAAAATTGTTACTTGTTTTAGGTTTCTAAAAAGATTAAGAGCTGAACTTCATCTTCTAGTGGAATAATGTGTGTGTAATAGCTTGTGTATCTTCAGTGAATTTTCTGAATTCATTGAAGCACTGAATTTGACCACTGAGATGAAAAAAATGCTTTTTTTTGGAAGTTTTTTGAAGTCTTGGCCATTCATTTATCTAGACCTGCAGTCTCAGCCTAAATACGGACTTAATTCCTGAAAAGCTTGTCCCTTTACGATGTCAGTGTTCATGTTATCTGTACCAATATTCTCAGGGCATACATTTCCCCATACATTAGTAACTCAATTTTCTTAATAAAGCAGGGCTAGTGCAATCATTAAGGTTTTGTTGACAGAGGAGATGGAAGACTGGTTAGCAAACAGTGAATTCCAATTCATGCCTGTACTGAACTCATTGAAAAGTCTGAATACTTAATGCTTAGCCTTAATGAAATGGTGGTGTCTGTCATTGCAGTGTCTCAATAGCTCCCAAGGCTAAATGGCTGTGTGGCACAGGCTTACTCACACATCCCTTTCAATAGGAAAGAAAGGTAAGAAATGAGGTTGCCCTGTGAAAATTCATAGGCAGGCCTGGAAGTGAGTTTGCCTCAAGGTCCAGACTGATGTTTAAGCAGAAAGAGCAGGGATATTCTAATTGCCCAGTCAAGGGAATAAAATAAAAGCAAAATGGTTTCTATTTCATGAAGGTCATATTAAACATAGATAACTAACCTAAACCTTCCAGTGTAATTCTAGGCAAAATGTCTTAATTCTGTTCCACAATTCTGCTTTTCAAAATCTCAGACAAGTTATCTGTTCCCAAGTCAAATATTCCTATCAATGTATGGGCTGATGGTCTAAAATCAAAATCAATTCCACTGGTTAATTATCAGTTAATAAGTTACAGTTCTTTAAAAAATGCACTAATGAAATTGCTCTGATTAGAAATATATGGATATGGCATCCCTGGGCTTTCCAAAGTGCCAGATCTTTCCATCCTCTTAGTCATACAAGGAGCTCCTTTAAATTCCCCTGCTGAGGATACTCAAGACTCTTTGCTGAAATGTGCCCTCTGTTTCGAGCTAAAGGCAAATTAGTGCCAAATTATGTTGTTTTTCTGTGCTTAACTGATGGATAATATTTTAAAGTATCATTTTGAAAAAACTCTAAATTGTCTCAACAATTTTTTTTTTGTGAACAGAATATTTGCATTTCTTTTAGTGCTTTATTTTCAGGCAATGCATGCTATTGAAATGCATGAGAGGAAATTAAATGCCTGTGATTTAGTAAAATGTTCACTTAAGGAACCAGTGGTTTTGCTTATTAGCATTTTGTACCAATTAGAATGTTTCTGGGTTTCAATTAAGACAGTATATGCTTGTTCCATACACCTGGATTTTCTCAAGTTTAATGCCTCTCATTCTCCCTTTTGAGATAAGCTCAATACTTGGCTAATTTAATTTTTCTTTATTTTTTTCCTTTTATTTTGGCATCAATTCTCTAAGCTCCAGCCAAGAGGAAAGCATGCTATGCTATAAGATGCATAGGACATTCCTTAGAAAGCTTAGTTTTGCAGGTGTAGGACAAGGAGAGAATAAACAAATCATATGAGAGAAAATCAGGAGAAAAAGAGAAAAAAAATTTGTGTGTTTTGTTGGGATTTTTTTCTGAGAAATTAAATGTTTCCATGTTGCTTTTTGATTGGGCTGGAAAATCAAATCAACATGATAAATTCTAAGCATCCTCAATTCTAAAGACCCTCTGCCTGTGCTCAGGCCACTGCTGTGGATCACACAACTCCTCAAACTGCCCGCTGTGGCCCACACGCTGTGTCTGCAAAGGTGTTCACTCCTGGGAAAACAGGACCTGTGGGAGTCCTGGGGGCCTATTGTTCCCTTAAATTGAGTCAAAGCTTTACTAGCAGATTGGTTTATGTCATCTTGGTCTGAGTCTGTATGTTGGATTTTTTCCCAGTGGAAAGTTCTCCCTTTTCTCTATCTTTTCCAAAAGCAAAACAAACAGGAAGACAATAAGTATTGAGCAATCTTCAGATTTTTGCTATGAATAAGCCTAGTTGCAAAAAACCAATTGGTTTTCTTTGTCACTTCCAAAATACAAGCGAGACTGAAACACACAGTTAAGTGATTTGGTCATGATCACATAAAAGCCAAGAGGGCAACCATGGAACCCACACATCTTGAAGGTCTTGCCTGCATTAACTGGGTCTAAAAGTTGGAGTTCATTTGCCACCTCCAGTGAGATGCATGGAAAATGATTCTGCAGTTGTACAGTCTCTACTTTGTCATGAGAGAGTAAAAAAAAAACCAAACAAAAAGCCTCTTCCTTTACTTTTCTATTTCCTTTGTTCTTTTCAGATGCAGGAGGACTATGGAGTATTTACAGTTTATTTATTAGCAAGAATTATCGCCTGTTTCCACTAATACATTTAGTAAAGATAAGTTTGCTTCATTTCTGCCAAGGGATTTCATATTAGACAGAGGATGATATTAAACTTTATTGATGCCAGTGATCATTTCCAGTGGGAATTTACTACATTGCCTTGATTTTGTCTTTCTGAAACTCTCATTACAGCTGCACCAGGCTGTATATGGCATTTCTGGGAAAGGAAAAGGCTCGGTGGGGATTTCAGTGTTCCCAGCTTAATGGTTTTTGTTAACAAAAAATAAAAGCAGAGACAGCAATCAGGGATGAGTTTGGAGAGCTGCAAGGAGTCTAAGAGGGAATACCCACAGTGGGGATGATTTGAGTTGACTTGTTTCCCCATTGGCAGTGTAAGACCTCTGGAAGTCCTGCTGCTGCCCAGGCTGCCGAAGAGGGCAGGTGTGGTTGGCAATGGACCAGAGCTGGAGGCAGGCAAGGGAGGAGAGGGAAGAGAGGAAAGCTAGCAGGGTCTGCATGGGGCAGCCAGGACCACCAACTAAGGGCAAATCTCAAAAGAGATGTTAGTAAATCTTGCACATTAATTATGGGTGTCTTGTGAAGGAGTTCTAAAGCAAATATTCAGGTACTCAGGTTTCAGCAGAGGGACAGCTGGGCACTTTATGGAAGCCAGTGGCAAAAAATCCTGACTGCCTGTATTTTAGGAACCTGAGTCAAGTGCCCCGTATAACTCTCTTTTCTTCACACTTTAAGCTACACAGAATGGAAATTAGGCACAGCTGAAGGAGGCAGAAGCAATAAATTCTCCCTCTGTAAGGAACGGCCTGGTACAAGTACTCACCGAGGAGGACAGAGTCCTAGGTCTGTTCCCAGGATTATAGCTCCTCTTTTTTTTGTTTGTTTGCAACTTATAATGATTCTTTGGTGTAAAACACATAGCCAATTTAAGGGCCAGATGCAGGTTTCCATCTCTCAGGAATGTGCCCTAACCATTAATCTTAACCATCTGGGTGAACAAACCCATGAAATAAATATGACTGAGCAGAGAGGTTTCATTAACCGGATCTGTCATCCACAGTCTTCAAGAGTTTTATGTATACTCCAGAATGAACCACTAAAAATCAATTTTGTGCATTCCTTACATTTAAATTGTCTTTGTGATAACCATGGCAACTATTACAGCTAAAAACCCCTCAATTGGAGAAAATATACATTTGTTTTAAATTAACAAATGGAAACTATAATGGAAAATGTGATTAGAAGAGCCTAAAGCAACTAACTGTTACTGTTTATGATCACTTTGTTGTTTAATACAATCTTCATTCTTCTTTGACTTTTATTTATACCTGTATATTTCTGTGCATTCAACCTAATTTTCTGCTAGTATGTCAGAATACAGGAGTAATTTTTGTAGCTTGCTTTCATTAACTGAAAAAAATCCAGATATAGTTTATTAAAGAGGCTCCAATTCATGTGCGAGATTCCAGACTCTCAAGGCTACAGAATGAGATATATGTAATTCCACACGGCTTTCAAGGGATGAGGGAGCAGACAGATGCCTACATATTCTTCAGAAAGTAGTCCTAGCACAAAGTTTAAGTGATTGTAAGGAGATTTATGGTTTAATGGAGTAGGTTTTAAAGGTGCCCAGAAACCTGCCAATGTAGGTATACATTGATGAGTGTATATGAAAACAACTAAGTGGGCTAAGTACCTAACTCTTGTAATTTCTATGGAAGTTGGGTGCCTACCATATTGAGCTAAGTTAATAAATCTCCCCAGCTGCCACCTATGCCTTGAGATGTCCAACATGCCTGTGCACTTAGAGTTTCAGCCTTACATATTAACATCACCAGGGAAACATTTGATCATATCTGCAAACTCCAGCCATCCTGCATAATATTTACCATGGAAATGATTGATAAAATTATGATTGGTAAAATTAGGGGCATTGTCACTCACTGAAGTGAAAATACCTTGTATAGCTCTAGATGTAAGCTACCATTCTGGATTATTTTGGCAGCAATGATTCATTAGAAATCCATGCCAGTGACTACGGAGTGGTGAGGGATAAACTTAGTTGTTCTGGCAAGACCTCACAAATACTGTTGTGCAAAGAGCTTTTTTCCCCAGCAAGTCTTTTGACCACAGCTGGCTGAGAGGAAATCAGAGCCAACGCTTGGAGGGAAGACCACAATCTGTGCACCTCTGAGTCCCCATGAGAGGCACTGGCAAAGGCTGGAGGGTAGGCAAAAAGAGAGAAGCAGAAGAACCGAATTGAAATGCTTTACCAGCAGGCTATTGTCTTTAAAATATTCATGGTTTTCTTTTATTAAAATTTGCCAATTTCTAATTAGAATCGGATGAGCAAGTTCTGTAAGAATGATTTTGGCATAAAAAGCTGTTTCTTCATCAGCATGTTACCACATGGGAGTTGCATAAATTCTCCATTCTCTTGCATGGTATGGACTCACCAGGAGAGACAATAAGATCCTTTAGTTTCTAAATAGGGCAGAGTACCATGAAGGAGAAAGACAGTTTGAGGCTGAACTGGAATGAATCTTTTTTTTTTTTCCAACTCAGGAAATACTCTGTCAACACAAAGCCTTTAAACATTCTCAATTTGTTTTTTCTCAGTATTTCTGTTCATTATCAACCAAAGAAACTCTTTTAACTACAACATTAAAGAAAAAGACAGATTTTAATAACCCCCCCCCCCCCCCAGATTGTGATTCCGTTTTACAATTTTACAAGCTCCTGAATCATGGAAATAAAAAGGTCCCTTTCCCATCCAGGCTGTATGTATTGAAAGTGTCTCCTGTTCTATGAGCCCTTCTGGTCTTCTGCAAAGGAAGAGCTCCATTCGAGCAGTTCAGTGGCCCCAGCTGGGAACACACCAGTGAAGACTCAACAATAGCAATGCTTTCTTCACTTTCTCTGCAAATGAAACCTAGGAATTTTGTTCCTGGATAGCCGCATGAGGAAACTGTTGTTAACTCTTGTTTAATTCACAAATCTCTTCTCCAGGGACACCCCCTTGTCACAGAGGAGAAGCTTGCGTGCCCTCATGAGGTTGTGTGCAATGCCAGTGGTGGTATGTCCCTCCTGTAGGATCTTCCATGCCAGACAAGTCTCAGCTGAAGGGTCAGACAAAGTGTGTCCACGGGCAGGATGGGCTCGCTAACCCCCTGGCAACCATCCTAGGAGGACAACTCTTAACTCCAAACCCGGGCAGATGGAGCTCGCTTAGCCCTGTAAGACCATCCATCTAAGAGGAGGATACTCTAACCAAACCTACGTCCTGAGGTATTCGCTGTCACCATCCAAGCTCGCTCGGCCCTGGCAGATGAACCTTAGGAGTGAGTGAAGGGTGGGGCCAGTTCCACACATGCTGTGCCTCACCTAAAAAATCCATTGCGCAGGCTTGAAGGGTTCACCCACATTGCAAAGCCCTGCAGTGACAGGCAAGGGTCAAAACAGCAGGTGATAGGAAGCGCTGGAATCTGCAGACCCAACCCTGCATGCAGGCAGTTCAGGTTATTGGTCATTCAAGACTGACCCCAGAGATGACAGTCTCATGAGGCAGCATCCTGAACGACCAAGTAGCCTTTTTTAAGGAGAGCACTGCTTGCTCCACACGGAGAGGGGCCTAGAAAAGGTGGCCTAACCAAAGCTCATCTCAACCCCTCACCCAGTTGGCTGACCATGGCCAATGGGCATTTTCTGATGCGGTCAAACAAAAACAAAGAGAATTCAAAGTCATACACCTGCCTCCAAAGGTGTGTTCAAATTGACACTCTCGTGTTGGAACATCAGAACCACGCTTGATACTGTGGGTAGTGGACAACCTGAGTGTCATTCTGCTCTAATTGCCCATGAACTGTCACAACTCAACATCGACATTGCTGCTCTCAGTGAAGTTTGTCTCCATGAGGAAGGCAGCCTTAAAGAACATGGTGCCGGCTACACACTCTTCTGGTCAGGCAAACCCAAAACTGAAAGTCACCTTTCAGGAGTTGGCTTCATGATTAAAAACTCCACTGCCTCCAAACTTGAAAATCTGCCGACAGGTCATTCCGATCGCATTATGTCCTTATGCCTCCAACTACACAGCAAGCAACATGTTGTTCTTTTTAGTGTATATGCCCCAACTCTCCAAGCTGACCCAGCAGAAAAAGACAAATTCTGCACTGACCTGCTCTGCCTCACCCAAAATGTTCCTGCAGATGATAAGATCATAATCCTTGGTGACTTCAATGCCAGAGTAGGTAAGAACTCT
>JAWWEV010000001.1:105594633-105638738 GCA_035583235.1 Hafferia zeledoni | reverse complement strand
ACAAGGACTCCCTGAAACAACACCTCAGCCTTGGCCATATTGACTGCCATCAATGGTCCACTCTGGCCTCCAATAGGAATTCATGGAGACACACCATTCATGATGCCGCTGCCTCCTTTGAGAACGCACGCAGAGTCAGTCTCGAGGAGAAAAGACAATGAAGAAAGAGCTGTTCCTCGCCAATGTCGCCTAAGGAGAAGTTCGCTGTGCCTTTTGCAACCAGACTTGCCTATCCCACACAGGCCTTTTTAGCCACCAGCACGCTTGCAGCAAGCATGGGTAGTGCCCTTCCCAAATCTTTGTTCGTGAAGCCTAGCCATGAAATCACAAATCTCATAAAACACAAGAGCATGTGAAGTGTACCATTAATCCAGAGTACCACTCACCGGAGTGACAATATAGGCCAGCTGAAGAATCACATTTTCATTTTTTTAGATAAAACTTTAGCTTTTCTAGAAATATTTGAATAGAACTATTCCAGATAAACTTATTATATGATCATAATTTACCTGAAAAGTCCAGTTGCAAATTCAGGATACTTGTATCCAGAGATGCAGAGCAGTTGCATAAATGCTTTTATTATTTATTTCAAGTAATGAAGAGACCAAAAAATTTACAGATTATTTTTATAAATTATAAAAGGTGTTAAATACATAAAATATATACCCTAGAAATTGTTTCATGCTACCCAACACTGTATCTTCCTTTCCATTTGTCAGTGAAAGTGAAAGTTATTGAATGGAAACTCTTGCAGAAGAGTTTCACTGGGAGTGAGATTAAGGCAAAGTCACCAAATGAAAATTGAAATAGACCCTCCTTTTTATCTGTTTCTTTGCAGCACAATTACATTTCAGTAATTCTGTTTAGGGTGTTTTTTTATATATTGCTCATTTGAGACCCACTGAATAATTTCATAGGAAAAACTGTGTTTTTACTGGAAGAAGTTTCTTGTCATTGCAAACAGCACGAAAATACAGTTATTAAAACCTGATAAAATAATTATATTTTTACTGCAAAATAACTACTAGCTATTATTGGCACTGCTTAGAGTTTGTTTAATTTACTTTGTTTTCAATTAGGGTTGTGCATACAGAAAACTTTGCTTTGGGTTTTGCTGCTAGCTGAACAGAAGCAGGGTGAGAGATACAGCACTTCAATGCAGTATTTATGGGAAAAACACCACGCATTCCTGCTGGAGCTAGTAAAACTGCCTGTGGCTAAGGCTGCTTAATATTTGCCATTAGCTCTATTTTCATTGCTTTATCACTACACAGAACTGCTCAACCTGAAATTTGCCATGCTGGCCTCTGCCTTAGGAAGGGTTGTTTGAAATATTTCAACCATAATTCCTCAGCTGTTTCCAAGAACGAATTTAGGAAGAATAAGTAACATGTAAGTGGTTGGTGCTTCTCTTGGGCAGAGTGCTAAAGACTAGCAAAGGGATGAAATTTAGGATGTGCTGCCTGTAGGGAAACATTATTCATTGCCCTTAGCCAGGAGAATGCATGGTAGCACATCTGTCTCTCTGGAGGCCACATCAGGATCTACAGGGTCTGGTGAGGATAGGGATGCCACCTTGGCAGGACCAAACAGACAGAGGCTTATAGACTGAGATGCCACAGGAAATTCAGATTTAGTTGAGTAAATGGGGCTGGCAGAAGAAGAGGAAAGAGTCCAGGGAGACCTTCCCTTCCTCCCTCTATACAGTGACAGAGCAGCAGGGATCTCCATCTACCCACCCAGTATCTAGAGGAGTCAGCACTGTGGCTTCCTGGCCAAGGTGCCACTCAGGATTGTTAGTAGCAGAAAATTGCTTTAACAAGTCAACCAGAGCAAATGGCATGGTTATCCCTAGCATAGTGATTTCAGCTGCTGCATAATACAAACCAAGTGCTCAGTCCCCCAGGCAGTCACTGGTTTCCTGGGATTAGTGCCACAGCTCTTCACACCAGGATGCCCATCGCTTGGAGTGAGTCACTAGCCCTGGAAATCATTGGTATTCAGACTTGTTCATCTGAAAGCTGCTGTTACAGAAATTCCTGGCAAGGCTCTCCTCATTAGCAAGAAGTTGTTTTTGACTGACCTCTGCTCCTGGCCCACAGCCTACCTGGGTGGCATAGAGGTTGGAAGTCAGAGCTGCCTGGCCTCTGTTCCTGCCTATGGACCATTCCTTGAATGAGGTCCCAGAATGATGATACTGGAGGCATTGTTAGTCCTTCTCTCTGACATTTTAACATAGCCAGTGGTGGGACAAAATCTGGTTAAGTGGTCAGTCTCTGAAAAAACTCGCTCAAGTCCAGTTTTTAAGGCTTCTCTAACCATCTTATAACAAGCATCTTCCTCTATGTCTTGGCTCTTCCTTAACACAGAGTTAAGGCAAAGTAAGGTAGGGAAGTGCTCAGGAAGGATCCAGAAAAAGTTCTTCATGCTTCTTGCTACCACTGGTGAAATTAAAACCTTTGTATCTGTCCCTCAAGCAACTGAGAGCTCCTACTTTTTTGGCAGATGGGTAATGGAAGAGGCTGCAGAAAATCAACTCTTACATGGTTAGGGATATGACCTGATGCCACTGTTACCCTGTTAAGCCCACTGCCTTTCAAAATAAATTTGTCAAGGTTGTGTTTGCACTGCAGTTGTTTATAACCTTTCCATCGTAAAGAGAAAAACCCTCGTGAATTCAGAGTCTGCTAACAAATAGTTCTGGAAATCACGAGCAATGCATGAACTGCTTCTCCTGTGTAGTAATTTTCCACCCCACCTGTAATGGCCCTGCCTGTTTGTCTTTTTGGACCAGGAGTCATCCTAACTATTAAAGTTCTCTTCGCATGACATCTTGGGACTTCATGTTATTTCACTTCCATAAAAATTCTTTGTTCCTTTGCAGCACAGGCAAGTAATGTTCTTAGAGAGTTTAATGACTAATTCACATTCTAAATCACCTCTCTTTCTGAATTTAACTAATTACTTTGGGCAAAAGATAGATCATACTACTTGTCCTAAGAGTTCAGGCTATTTCTACAATTAAAAATCATAGTTCTGCAATTAAAACTGGCTTTTAAAGGTGGCCTAGTGTGTTTTTCATTTTCTCATTATAATTCCTACTCTAAAGAATTTTCTTGTCTGTGAGTGAAAAAACACCTGCATGCAAAACTGAACAGTGCTTGCTTTTGCTTTCTTGGAACCAGACCCCTCATTTCATATTGTTACCTTTTTTTTACCAGTTTTCTTCCTGTAAAATAATTTTAAACTTATTTGTAAAAGCATCCAGCCTTTATGTTGCTGTTGTAATGAATCTCAACTTAATGCAGGAAGTCTATATTCAAACAATATCCTCAGCTGGTGTAAACTGAAATCTGACATTTTTCTCCAGATGTACAGTATGTTACCAATGCATGTCTGCTCTGTGATAGAGTCACAAGACCTGTCAGAGATTATCATCCTTATTTTAGGATCTTCAGAGGGGCCATGCTTTCTGCATCTGACCTGTAGACCATCATTTGAAACTTTGAGCATGACTGTAAGTGCCACATGGGGTGATCTGACTGAGTGAAGGCTTTCTTCTCACCATCTGGCACCAAGCTGCAGAATGCAAACGCCAGTCAACACCTCTTTGCATCACCATTACATCTGGCCAGACATTTGTAGTGATGCAGTTGAAATCCAATTGGATTTCTGGTTAATGGAGTAATTAAATGTTATCCTGATAGCATGGATATAGGTGAAAAAAAATAGATTTAATATCTTGGATACTGAAAGCTAATCCCATCAGTCTCTACAACTGGTTGGAAAAGAATGGAGAGATGTAGCAACCACCCTAGAATCATAGGATTACTGAGGTTGGATAAGAACTCTAAGATCATCAAGTCCAACTCTAAACCTTGCACTGCCAAGTCCACCAGTAAACCCTGTCTCTAAGTGCCACATCAGTACATCTTTTTAAATACTTTCAGGGATAGTGACTCAACCAATGCCCTGGGCAGCCTGATCCAATGGTCGACAACCCTCTAGGTGAAGAATTTTTTTTCTAATATCCAATCTAAACCTTCGCTGATGCAAAGTGAGATAATTTCTTCTCATTCTGTCAATTTTTACTTGGGAGAAGAGACTGACCCCCACCTCTCTACACTCTTCTTTCGGGTAGATGCTGATTTAAAGGTAAACTAGAGGGAAAAATGAACCCAACTGAAGAGAGATTACAAGTCAGAGTTACAATTTACTAAAGAAAATTCCAATAAATACAATGATACAGAGAAAAATTTTGGTTTAACTCACAAAACCCAGAAGTATAACCCAGTACCCTGGGGCATAAACAGAATGGTGTTCATTAGCCCCTGTGCTGAGACCCTCCCCTGGTCCCCCTGAGTACAAAGTAAAAGGAAAGGAAACCTGTTGGTGCAGATGACGGTCACAGTTTGGTTGAGAGTGGTGGTCACAATCTTGTCCAGAGCGGCAGTCACAGTCCTGTTGAGGTTCTGGTCCTCCTCTGGATCTGACGAGTGGTCCCAGAAGTCCCCAAACCTCAAGATTACATACCCTCAGGTTCAGGTGGGAATGCCCAGTACCTCCTCCAGGGTGAGGAGTTTCACAATAGGTGATTTACTCTGTGAGTCATAGGGTATTTTTGGAATCCTTGGTGGCCCATTAGCAGACAGGATCCCTCAGGCTGGGTGTAAAGGTGATGATGCCTCTCCAGAGAAGAGTTATCATGCATTTGTGTGAAAACAAGGAAACACTCCTCTGTCTCCCAGGGTTCTCTAACACCCAGTTTGTAGCCTGAGGTGTCAGGTGTGCCCTGGGCAGCTGCTGTAAATGGTCCATTTTTAGCAGTTCATGAGGAATGACGTAATGGATGCAGAATACACAATTTTGGTTACACCTGCACAGTGATAAACTGGTAACTAGAACAAGCCAGTTGTGATAAGGTCTCCCCTGAAGCTCCTTTTCTCCAAGCCAAACAGTTCCAGCTCCCTGTCTCTCCTCATCAGGCTTGTGCTCCAGACCCTTCACCAGCTTCGTTGTCCTTCTCTGTACACACTTCAGCCCCTCAATGCCTTCTTGTAGTGAGGGGCCAAAAACTGAACACAGGATTCAAGGATTCGAGGTGCAGCTTCACCAGTGCCAAGTACAGAGGAACAATCACTGCCCTGGCACTGCTGGCCACACTATTTCTTATACAGACCAGGATGCTACTGGCCTTCTTGGCTAGCTGGGCACACACAGGCTCATGTTCAGCCATTGTTGACCAACATCACCAGGTCCTTTTCCTTTGGACACCTTTCCTTCCACTCTTCCCCAAGTCTGGAGTGTTGCCTGCGGTTGTTGTGACCCAAGTGCAGGACCTCCACTTGGACTTGTTGATCTCACGCAATGGAACTCAGCCCATCAATCCAGTCTGTCCATATCCTTCTGCAGGGCCTTCCTATCTGCCTGCAGATCCACAGTCCACCCAATTTGGTGTCATCTGCAAACTGACTGAGGGTGCTCTCAATTCCCCCATACACATTGTTGGTAAAGATACTAAACAGAACTACTCTGGGGAACACCACTTGTGTCCTCAAGTGTGGGGTTCCCCGTGCTGTGTTGCACATGCAGAATTTTTAAATCTTTCTGGAAAAAAAATATAAATATTAGTTCACTTCACAATTACCTTAATCATGTCTTCAGTATTTAATGTCTCCCTTAAATGATTTTTTTTCACCAGCTTCCTGCATTACACAAATAAAATAGTTTGTTTGCTAATCATATGCTAATTCAAATGATTTCTGTTTGGTGCAATTTAATATTAGCATGCTCTGATAATTGCTAGAATTTAATTTATTTCAATCTGTATCTGCATGTTCCACAGGTGATAATCAGTGGTCTCTCTCTTTGTCCCATGGGAGAAAATGACCTTATCACTTCTTTCCCTGCTAAAATTCTGCTCTGTTCCCCAGATACCAATTGTGTTTCCTTTCAGATTTGTCTAATTGATTGATGGAATTAAACTAAATTCAGAGCAATTGCTCTCAACCTTTAAATAGCAGCTGGCTTGTGGCTTCTATTTCAGACTTGAAGAGGAGCCAATGTTCCCAAAAGAAGGGCTGTTGTGCCAAAAGCCTGCCTGCTTTGCCCAAAGACTGGTTTTGCTTTTTCCCCAGAAGCCTTGTTTTGCACACACTCTGAGACCACTGGAGATACAACACTGCCACTTTAGAGTCTCTACCATTCTAGACAGAATCTCCTTCATAATGATTCATACTAAGAAAAACATTTTTTGAAGATTGCAGTCTCCTGGATGGTAGCCAGAGCTGCCTGTGTCCTGTCAGTATTGCTGCAGCACAAAGTACAAGCTTCAAGCAGGACTAATATGTAAGGTCAACACAAATGATTATATTATGTTAAGTTCATAGCATCCATTTATTAATACAAGCATTGCAACAGTTTAAAATTTAAACAGCTCTATCTATCTTACGCCTCTAGAAAGTGGGGTAGGATTTTATTCGGTGTTTTTGCAGGAAGTTGGTTTGGATTAACCTGTTAACATAACATGCCCTTTAGAGCTGATGAATTTTTTTTCTTGTATCACAGTAGCTGTACTGCAGATAATATTGGGATAATACTTCAATAATCAAAGTAATGAACTTTTTGAAGCCTTGCTATTTTACCATATTTTGTGAAGATGCAATTCCCATTACAAAGTCACAGATATTTCCAGTATCTGAATCAGACAGGGAGATACTGCCTTGGGAATTTCAATTATCCAGATGCAGAAGAAGCTTAAAATACTTAACGCAAGGAGAAAAATATGTGACAAAGCCTCTCTTGAGCCCTCCTCTAGATAAATAGGAGTTTCCTTTTGTAAGATGCCTCCTCCAATGTCAAGATTAGCCTCTGTTGTAGTCCATCAGTTTTATGATATGAGGGGATTGCATCTCAGTTTGGGGGGGGGGTGGGAAAGAAGAAATGTTTATTGGCACACTGAGGAACGGAGATGAAATAATTCCAGAAAGATTACAAAAGCCCAGTGATCTCAATAAATTAAGGTTGAAAATCTCCTGCAGCCAGCACTAGACTTTAAAATTACAACAACTGGGCTGCACCATTTGACTTTCTACTGATGCATATCTGCTTTGAGATGGCAAAGTCAAAACAGAGTTTACTGTACTTATCTTTCACTTTCCTTAAAAGGTTAAAAAGAGGTCAGACTTTCATGTTGGGACTGTTTTAAAATGTGTCACCTATCTCAGTTGAAAGAATCTGTCTATGCCCTTTGAGAGCCCTTCTAATTATAGATGCTGAGGTGTCCTTGAGCTTTGAAGCAAATGCTGTTATCCCGTTCAATATATTGTACATTGCAGATGACTGTTTCATCTTTCAATCCAAAAGTACATTTTCAGTTTTTGGTCACAGGTTAACTGTAATTATGTTACCCCTTCTGAAACTAAAGGCTCTATAAGCACCTAAAAAGACAGGCATAATTCATTTATAGGTACACACACAATGAATTTTCTCCTTTTAAAAGTGACTTTTTCCAAGCCATTTCCAAATACTACATTCCCTTGATCATGGATTTCAGGAGAACCCTTTGATCATGGTGATGGAGTTACTGTTTTGCACTTGCTTAACTGATTTTATCAGTGTTTTGCCTAAAGAGGTCTTAGCTACATACTTTTTTGATGTGGTGGTTTAAACAAACTCTGCATTGTTTGGTTATTTTGTCTGTGAGTATGTAATTCTGTGAGTGTGAAAATTGTCAGGAAGAAGCCTTGGTACTAGAAAAACAAGACAAATTCACAAACATAACAAAAAGAATTATTTTAATATAGCTATAAAACAGGTAAAAATGTTTGTAAACAAAAGTTATATTGGTCAGGCTTTCTAGCACAAATGATCTCCTTTCAGTCTGAGACAGAGGCAGAAATCTTTCAACTAAGTAGGGTGGAGAATATTTGTTCTAAGTTTAACTTAATTATGCTGTTCACATAATTAGTAACTGCTGGATTCCTGGAGCATATAGGTGACCTCCCGATCGTGAGGACTGAAAGTCGGGTTTCACTCATTGACTTCAACATAAAGCCATTAATCACCACTGTTTCCTCTTATACCAGCACTGTCCTTTTAGACACTGCAATAAAAATAAGCAGCAAAAACTTAGTAATTACCAACTGCCATGAGTGACACAATTATCTCCACAAACCAGCTACCAACCACAGGCCACCAAAAAGTCAGGGGTGTGGAGCCAGGCCCTCTGGTGCTGCTGTGAGTGCTCTTTGCAGAGCACTTGTGGGCTCCACCTCACTGGTGAAAAGGGACCTCTGACCAGGGAGGATGTTCCTCTGAGGTGAGAAAATAAACTGCTTTTTCCAACAGGTATATTAATGTGTGTGCTGCTCCCTGCACATTTCCCTCACTTGCATTCTCGGACCATCAAAGCTATAATGATGCCATTGCCACTTATTTAACCTGTCAGAGTATTTATGGAGTTCTTAAACTATCAGCCCAGGATACGGTGGTAAGTTGGGCTGATGGAGTTTATTGTTCATGAAATACACCTTTCCAATTCTAGCATGCATGTATTTTCTTGCTTGTCAGTACCATCAAGAAAATATACCAAGATTTTAAATGAAGAAATGCAGAGTTCCTCAGGGTGTTTAAAATCTTATCTATCAGTTCCAGAGGGATGTCATTTATGCATAGTGCTCCCTTTAACTATGTCAGTTACTTTTTTATTTGATTTTAGCATTTTTGAAAAATACCAGACTCTTAACAATAGAACTACACAAAGCTTTATGTGCAGGTCACCTTCTTAAGTTGCTGGGAGATTATATTTGATGCCATAAAAGTCTGTAAAAAAGACTCCAAGCCACATTTTAGTAGGAGATAAGATAAAGGTTAGTTTCTTTAATGAGCACCCAGGCTCTCCCAGGAAGACATCGACGTGCACGCCCGCAAGCTCTAATTTCTATAGCTTTTATAATATGATCCATCCAATCATCACTTTACACATTTCCAGTTCCACCTCTGTCCCACCCCAGTCCCATCCCCCTAGGACTTGGGTCTAGGGTCGATGAGACCCCCTCTTCATCAGTCCTCCTCTTCTTCAGCACACAAAGGGCTCTTGGAGGTTTTCCAGTGTTCTTACTTCTGGGTCATTCTGTGCTGTATTTATGTCTTCTTCTGATACCCTTCAATCTTGTACCTTGAACAAGAGACTAAACAGCTAAAGAATTTTAGCTCCCTGTTCTGGGACAGGGGGTGGCGATAGAAAGACCTTAAATTAAGCTGCTAGAAATGTTAACCCACTAAAAATCTCCTTTGCTAGAGCTACTGTGTTCCTAAAATCTATAAAATATGAAAATCAAAAAACCAAAAATCCTTTCTGCATCATATTCTATAAATAAATTGCAACAACCTGAACATTACAGAAGTTCTCAGGAATAAGAGTGTGTTGTACCAGAGTATTTTAGGGATGACATGAGATAGTCAGTCTGATAGCTGCCCTGACTGATCTCCTAAAGCCAGTAAGCAGGTACAGTAAACATCACCAAATGCAGCTTATTAGCCATTCTCTGCTTGACCACAGATTTAATTGAATGTTAAGAAAAAAATGTCAGATAAAGAAAGTTTCTTTGTGTTTCCGTGAGAAAGTGACTCATCTGAATTCTGGTGGAACCACCTCTTTGAGCATAAACAAATACCATGTCTCAAATTTTCCTATATTATTAAAGTGTTTATATATTCCACATGCATCAATTCTGCAGAATGTGAGGTATAGGTTTCATCTTCTGTGGCCACCAAACACCCAGGCCTGTTAGAAAAACTTAACAACATGCAAATGAGAAATTTCAGTTTTGTGTCACATAACATATACTCAGTACACAGTGCTTAAAAATTGCATCATTGCTGCATCTATACCTGGAACAGTTAATTTTTATTTTGTTACTGATTTGTAGGAGAGAATGCCACCATCTCACTGACACACTGCAAAATCAAATTCCACCTCTCAAATATTTCAGTGGGTTTCCTGGCTGCTGTTGTGTGCTACTGCCCAGGACATGCAGAATTAGTGCAATTACAGTGCTTGAAGTGGATAATAAGGTGAACTGCAAGTGTTCTGGGCTTTTTCCCTTCTGTGTGTTATGCTTTTCTGAAGAGGAGTCAGTAGTCTGAGCTGTTGATCTGTAAGTAGTTTCTTACATCATTTTTATAAGAGAAAACACATAAAATATCCCTAAGACTGATAACTAAGAAAGGAACAAGCTAAAACATAATACACGCTGTGGTTTTACAGAGAGAACGTGTAGTGCCATGTGTTTATTCTCACTTTTCTTTATGTTGTTAAATATCGCATAAGTCAAGCAAAGCATAACTAGCCAGGATTTGCTTATTGATATTGCTGATCAAAGAACCATAGAATCAGTTGGTCTGGAAAAGACTTTTAAGACCAGCAAGTCCAACTGCTAATCCAGCACTGCCCAGTCCACCACTAAACCATGTAAAGGTGGGTCACAAGACCTCAACACAGGACATTTAAAGCACTTTTGAGTTTGAGAACAGACTAAATTATCTGTAAAAGCAATCAAGAAAACCTGTCATCTAAATTAAAGATATGCTAATGTGTTCTCATAGATTTGACAAGAATAAATGCACCATGATAAAAGTATAAAACACTCCTTGTTGTCTCTAAGTTATTGAGATTTCTTTCCATCTAAACAGCCCTGACTTTTACCTTTCATGTGCACAAGGAATCCAATGGTTAACATAAATGTGGGGTTTCCTCCATTCTGTGACAGAGTTGCTGATAATTAAATGGCAGAAATTTAAAATGAAAAATTGAAGCTGACAAATGCATTGAAAAAGAGATATGTAATCATCTCAAGGTAATATCACTCTATTTTACATCCTGCAACCCCTTAATAGATACTGTTATTCTAGAAATCATGCCCATTACTTTTCAAAACCTGTTAAAATATCTTAAGCATCTTATTGAATAGTAGAAGCCATAGGATGGTAGAAGTGCAGAAAACTTGTGAAAAAACAGAAGCACCTTCTCCAGGACACTAGATTTTTTTCAAGTCTCCAGTTCCAGCAATTAACTTTGCTATATATTATCATATCACACACTTGGGTTTTTTTCAGCACCCCTTTGATTTTGTTATATTGAGAAATATGTTTGGATGAAGAGGAAACATGGACTAGTGACTCTCTTGGAATGATAGTAGTGGGGTTTGAAGAGTGAGGCAGTGAGGCAGTGAATGATAACTAGGGATGATGTGGAAAGAATTTAAGTAAAGAAACTATGAAAGACATTGTGAGGAACACTGAAACAAAGGTCCTACATTTATAAGTACCCTAATAGCCTGGATCTCATTTGCCGTCATATAGTCCCCTCAAAGATTGCCATACCATATAAGGTATATTTTACTGGATCCTTTTACATAAAAGCATTACTGATTTCTCTGCAGATTCAGACTAAATTTCCATTTCCATTCACTACCTTCACATCTCATTTTGAGATCACAGGTTAAATACTTTCTTGGAATTTCTTAATTAAGAGTAAGGGTAATGTGCTTTCTGAGTATATTCTAACAAATTTCCAAAGAGACTGAGGCTGTCTCAGAGGCAAATTGGTACTTTACACACATATTAACTTCACAAACAGAACTGTTATGGACTTCACTGAGTCCAGTAATTATTGATTCCAGACTGCCACCTAACAGCCTATTGCCAAAATGTGTCCTCCCCACTGCAGGGGAGGGGCTAGAGCATCCCAGCACCCCTAGCCTGTCCCGCACAACCCAGCTTTCCATGTCAGCTTGGACAGGGAGGAGGTGGCAGGAGCAATGTGGCTGCCTGTGTGGTTCTGCAGGTACAGGTGAGGTGCATTCATGTCTTGTCTTCCAAAATGGGCCACGGGGGCAGAGAAATTATCTGGCTTGCACAGCCTGGTGTTTTGTCTCCAAATAAGTGAAATCATCATGGCTAGGTTTTGTGAACGAAGATTTGGGAAGGGCTCTACTGATGTGGGTGTGTCCTTCGAGCCTGCACAGTGGATTTTTTAGGTGAGGCACAGCGTGTGCAGAACTGGCCCTACCCTTTAACTCCTAATGTTCATCTGCCACGGCTGAGCGAGCTTGGATGGTGACAGTGAAGTCCTCAGCACTAGAACCTACAGTCCCTGGTATTCCCAGGAGGTCTCCCATCCAAGTACTAACTGGGCCTGATCCTGCTTAGCTTCTGAGATCTGATGGGATTGGGCGTCAGTGTGGCATTTAACTGCCTTGGTGGCATTTAACTGCCTTAAATGAGTGAAATAATGGTTTACAAAACATCTGGACTTTTCTCTCTGGCTGCTTGAGATCTCTGTTTTACTCCTGCATGGCCAAAGACTACTCTATTTTGTACCAGTCGATTGATGAGCATTCCCTACACACGTTTGGGGACCACTTGGGAAATAAAATCTGTATCACATATTTAAAAGAGTATAATTCATTAGCTAGGTTTCTTTTTACCTTTCCTTTCCTCCTCCTCCTCCTCCTCTTCCTCCTCCTCCTCCTCCTCTTCCTCCTCCTCCTCCTCCTCCTCCTCTTCCTCCTCCCCTGCCTCATCCTCCTCCTCAGCCTCGTCCTCGTCCTCGTCCTTGTCCTCTTCGTCCTTGTCCTCATCCTCGTCCTCCTCGTCCTCCTTGTCCTTATCTTCCTCTTCCTCCTCCTCCTCCTCTTCTTTTTTTTTTTTTTTTTCCACATACTATATTTTGGATAAGTTTAGATTACCATAGACATGTAATTCAGTCCAGTTCCCCTTTCCTTAAAGACAATGGAAATCAATTATATTCAGTGACAGATGATAAATTGGGCAGAAGGCACTTTAGTATTCAAAAGGGAAATTTGACAGCCTTAAATATTCAAGTCAAACTTTTACTGAGCTTAACAGTTGCTTAAGTTCTGTTGAAGCAGTGAAGAATCAAACACTGAAATAAAGACAAAACCATGCTTAAGATCTTTGCAATATCAAAATTATACTGGTATTTACCCAAGGTGGAGTGATTCCCAGTATCTTCTGTATAATTTACATGCTTTAAACATACTCTAATACTTACTTTCAGCATTTATCCTTCTGACACTTATATTTTGTCTTGCCAGGTTTTAGTATTTAAGATTAGAGGGAAACCTTTGAACAAACAGCCTTACTGTCTGCACACAAAGGCTGAAAATTGGCCCCATTATCCCTGCCTGGAGACCAGTTACTCCTGGTTAACTGAAGC
The DNA here is from genome assembly GCA_035583235.1 of Hafferia zeledoni. Lineage (NCBI taxonomy): Eukaryota > Metazoa > Chordata > Aves > Passeriformes > Thamnophilidae > Hafferia > Hafferia zeledoni. Next base: position 105,625,495 of record JAWWEV010000001.1, on the reverse strand, counting down.
AGAGGTTCCAGAAAGCCACTTAATCCTGACTTGTGGTTATCAAATTTATTTCTCTATTGTCTTGCTCCTATGGTCAAGGTCCATGATTTTTAGAAGACATCTGTGCTTTATTTCGCAGCTGGCTGTGGCTGGCTTCAGTATTCAGCCACTGATGCTCTATGTGCTGATTTTTGCTAAAGCTGAGTCCTTTTCCATCTTTTTCCCAGCAAGGCAATCACCTCATGTCATTTCTCAATCTTCTCTTTGACAAGATAAACAGACTTATTTTTTCACTGTAAGAAAATTTTAACTAAAGTTTATTTGATCTAATTTACTCTAATAATTTTCGATAATTTCAATAATTTTTGTGGTCTCAAATAATTTTAATTTCCTTGAAAATGTAGGCCAGAACTATTACCTTGTGTAGTAATATTCAGTTTCTCATTTAAGATCCTGAAATCTTTTAAAAGTGTCTTGGCTCTGTTTTAATGATTTGGACTCAGCTTATGGTTTATGGAGCGTGTTCTCTGTTGGTGCTCTGCCCTCATTGCTGTAGACATCATTAGATGAATTCCTGTATGTAGGCTTAAGCCAAATTGTATTAGGAATGATTTTATATTTGTTTCTAGAACACAAATAGAAATGATGAAGAGTATCACTTAGCAGTAATTTTGGTGAAAACCACTTAAGAGATGCCCTCATGGATTGCCCTTTGAGATTTTAAAACAGTTTAGTGTAAGGTTATTGGTATTGTAAAGTGCCAGTTTCTCAACTGGCATGTGTGTGTGTGTAAAGATTAAAAAATTAACATCCATTCCATCTCATGTATATGTAATGCAGCAATCAGACAGGAAGTAACCTCACTGAACAACGAGATCAGGTTTGTTTTGACAAGTCTTGTTGCAGTCAAATTGTATTGACTGCCTGTCATTGCTCTGTTCATTATTAGTTAATTCTTACATTTGCCTGGGTTGAAGTCAGAATAACGGTACTCTACAGCGGTCCACAACGGGCTGCTGGGCAGTTCTGAACACTTTCTGTAAGGAATTTTGTTAACCACTATGACTTAACAGTACTGAAGGTATGTACATCAGTCACAGATCTCCTTGCCTAGCTTTTAATTCTGATATTTACTCAGGCCATCGAGTTTAAAAATAGCTGGCAGATGACAATAACACTTTTTTTTAGTGCCTTTTGAGTAATAAGCACATGTTCTTCTGTCTTCATAATTAAGTGAGCTATTTTACTTCCGTTCAAACAAATGATAATTATTGAAAACTCTACTATTTTTCTTCATTACTAGCTCTACTATCACTGTTCTTCCTCATGACAGGTATATTTAGTATCACTAAGATTTCTTTTTCTCCTAATATGGTTGTTGTAATTCTCCCTCACCATTCACACTGCCACTCAATTGTACCTTTTCCAAAGTTCTTCCCTTTTGACTTCTGACATGTTTCTGGGCTCCAAAAGCTTACACTGGGTTTATGCTGACTGCTGTCTACTTCTCCCCTTCCTCTTTGCAACATTTGTTGCTTAAGTTATCATCCTCATTTTGCTATCGAACCAAAAGGAACTTGTAACAAAACATTTTTTTCCACTGTACATCCATGAATTTTTAATCATCTAGTATAAGTTCTTAAAGAGTCTTTTGAGAAACCAGAAAAATAAGATTGTCAGGCAGAAAAGAATAACTTTTTCTCATAATTTCCCTCAACTTGAGAAAACTATCCCTTCTTCTCTGTTTCTCGGCACTGAATGTAATCAGATTGTGATTGCTGATCTCCAGGCTTTCCATCTTCCCCTCCATGGACTGAATTTTTTTTTTTTAAAGCCAACACAGCAAAGCCTGAAACAGAATTGCTGTGGGATATCATTGCTGTGAGAATGTACCATCTACTGCTACTATCTACTGCCTGGGGACTGTTGTTTTACCACAGGCTTCCTGGCCAAAACCCACAAACACTCCAACACTTTTTTCTCTTTCTCTTCATTGGGAACAAGTGCTCAGCCAGGCAGCCATGCTGCTCTCCTGCTTGGAATCATGTTGTGCCCTGTAGCAGCCACCCCTGCCCATCTCCCGCATCTGTTTCCCCTACTGGTTTTTGTCTGATGTGCATCAGATGTTGTGATTCTGTGTTTCTCTCAGTTATACAGTACTGGAGCAGTTCCAGGTCTAGAGTTGTCTGTGCCGCTGGCTGGGTCAGGAGGAAGAATTAAGGAGGGAGAGATGGGCTCTCCAGCTTGTCCAGCCAAGGTCCCATGGGATATGGGAGAACCCAGCTCAAGTCTGGCCTTCCCTCAATACATAGCAATGCAAAACTATTGCCATTGCTGCAAAGTCTGCTTTGGGGCTTACACCAGCTGGATACCCCAGCATTTTCTGGAATTCTCAGCTGAGTCTGGTTTGAACTATCTCCTCTGGGTAACAAGGTGAGTAAAAGGAATGATTCCTCCTAACCAGAGGGAATGATAGGAAATGGCCTCAAGTTGATCCAGGGGAGATACAGATTGGATATTATGAAAAATTTCTTCCTCAAAGGGGTTGGAACAGGTAGGCACTGGAACAGGCTGCCCAGGGGTGTGGTGGAATCACCATCCCTGGAGGTATTTAAAAGATATGAGATGTGGTGTTTAGTGACAGGGCTTAGTGATGGACTTGGCAGTGCTGGGTTTACAGTTGGACTCAATGATCTTAAAGGTCTTTTCAGTCCTAAAGGATTCTATGCTTCTAAGAAATGGTACATATCTTGCTTCCTTCTGTGGGTGGACCTCAAAAAAACCTGCACAAGCTTAGGGTCAAACATCCGCTGTACCTCATGAGTCATTTTGAATTTCAAAATTATTTACACATGGGAAATGAAACCAGAACAAAAATATAGGAAAATGCTGGAAATTTTTGAATAGAAGTGCTATAAAGTCTTTTCTTCACAGTACTGTAAGAATCTGTTGTTACCTGTCTACTGGAAATCTCTACCACTTTTGTTTGAAACAATGTAATGTGGGGCTTTTTTCCCTCTGATGCTCACTCATTTTTAATTACCTTTTGCTTCCTAATGAATTCAGAAGACTTGAGAACAGCTGTGACCTGCAGCCTCCACTCATCATCAGAAATCTGTATGCAATAGTATTTCAGTTTGCATACCTTATTTATGGCTTGTTATTAAAGCTGCTTGCATAATAAAATTAAATGCAGTTTACATTTAGTAATGTGTCTGTTCACTTGCCTGTAATCAAACTGACAGCTTTTCCTTTAAACAGTCAATCAAGTCTCCAGTTCTTTCTGGCTCCGTTTATTTGATTGGAGTTGAGATGTCATAAAACAGAATGGAATATTTTACAAGTTCTGATTACATGCTTTGACTTTTTTAGGACTGCAATTTCTTTCATTCATAAAAAAAGAACCCTTGAATTATTAAAAATAAAAAGCCAAAAACCCTGATTTTCATTTCACAGTTGATGCTAGTTACTAAAAACACAATCTGAATTCTAAATTTTTCTCTGTTCAAAGTAGCTAAAAAGCCTACACTTTAAGATCTTAATTGATTAGACTACAGCAACAATTTCACGAATAAGGCATAGTTTTTCCAAGCTATATCCTCTGAACTGACTTTTATTTAAAGATAAGGCACAATAATTATGTTACAGAACAGAACAGAATTTAGGAACTGAATGATATGTCTGCAGTGGGAAGAGTAGGTGCTTATTTGAAGTAAAAAATACTCCCTAACAATTTTATTACTTAGAAATTAAGTTCAAGTCCTAAGTATGCATTAGTGAGGCCATGTTGGCTGTCACCAATCACCTTTGTATTTTCCATGTGCCTTAGCATAGTTTCCAGGCAGATCACCTTCATGACCTTGACAGGCACAAAGGTGAGACTGACAGTCATCCTTTTTTAAAATGAGGATTATGTTTCCTCTTTTCTTGCTGATGAGAACTTCACCAGATGCCATGACTTCTCAAATGTAATAGACAGGGCTTCAGCAACTTGATCCACCAGTTCTCTCAGGTCCCTGCAGACACATCTCATCAGGTCACATGGACTTGTGCACCTTCAGCTTTCTTTGACGGACTCAAACCTGCTCTTCTCCTACAGTGGGCAGCTCTTCATTCTCCCAGTCTCTGCCTTTGCCTTCTCTGACTCAGGTGCTATGGCTGGAGCACTTGCTGGTGAGGAATGAAGCAAAACAGTCATTGAGTACCTCAGCCTTCTCCACACCCTGGGTAGCCACGTCTCCTGTTTCCTTCTGGAGAGGTTCCACACTTTCTCTAGTCTTCGTTTTAACACTGATGTACCTATAGAAGCTTTTCTTGTTGCCCTTGATGTTTCTGGCCAGATTTAGTTCTATAAGTGCTTAGCTTTCCTAACCTGATCTGTGGCTTCTTTGACAATTTCTCTGTATTCCTTCCGGGCTACCTTTTTTTGCTTCCACCTTCTGTAGGCTTCATTTGTGTGTTTGAGTTTGTCCAGTTCATCCATGAAGGCCTCATGGCACTTTTGCCTGACTTTCTCTTTGGGATGCATTGCTCCTGAGCTTGGAGGATGTGACCCTTGAATATTAACCAACTTTCTTGGGCTCCTCTTCCCTCTAGGACTTTATCCCATGGTACTCTACCAAGTAGGTCTCTGTAGAGGCTAAAGTCTACTCTGCTGAAGTCTAGGGTAGCGAGCTTGCTATGCACTTCCCTCAATTCCCTAAGGATCTCAAACTCCATCACTCCATGGCTACTGCAGCCTAGGATTCCCTTGAGCCACATTCCCCACCAGCCCCTCCTTATTTGTGAGAAGAAGATCCAGGATAGCACCTCTCCTCAGTGGTTCTTCTGTCACTTAGAGAAGGAAGTTATCATTAGTGCATTCCAGGAGCCTCCTGAATTGCTTATACCCTGCTGTGTTGTCTTTCCAACAAATACCAGGGTGGTTGAAATCCCCCATGAGGACCAGGACTTGTGAATGTGAGGCTTCTCTCATCTGTCTGTGGAGGGCCTCATCTGCCCAGTCTTCCTGGTAGGGCAGCCTGTCACAGATCCCTACTTGAATGTCACTTGTCCTTTCTCTCCCTTTAATCCTAACCCCTAAACTCTCAGTCAGCTCCTCATCCATCTCCAGGTAGAGCTCCGTGTATTCCAGCTGCTCATTTACATAGAGGGATACACCCTCTCTGGTCTCCCTGCCTGTCCTTCCTAAAATACCTTCCATTATCCTTGCCTTCTGACACTCCCATCACAGGAGCCACCCCACCATGTTTCTGTGATGCCAACAAGATCATAGCCTTGCAGGTGTGTGCATGACTGTGATTTCTCTTGTTTATTCCCCAGGCTTTTTGCGTCTCCAGAGACATTTAAGATGGCCTCTCAAATCGGGCAATGAAGCTGGTGAAGGGTCTAGAGGGCAAGTCATATGAGGAGCAGCTGATGGACATGGGGTTGTTTATCCTGGAAAAAAAAGAAGTCTCAGGGGTGACCTTATCACTCTCTGCAACTACCTGAACGAAGACTGTAGCCAGGTAGTCATCAGCCCTTTCTCCCAGATAACCAGCAACAGAACAAGAGGCAAGATCTTCAAGCTGCAGCTGGGGAAGTTCAGTTTGGACACCAGGAAGAATTTATTTCCTGAAAGGGTGGTTAAGCATTGGGATGGGCTGCCCAGGGAAGTGGTGGAGTCACCATCTCTGGAAGTATTCAAGAAACAACTGGTCATAGCACTTAGTGCTATGCTTTAACTGACATGGTGGTGTTTGGTCAAAGGCTGGACCAAATGATCTTGGGGGTCTTTTCCAACCTTAATGATTTTATGCTTCTATGATTCTCAATGATGTTGATTCACTGGCTGGAGTGGATGGAATTCCTTGGTGCTGCTCTTCAGGTGCTCTTCTGCTGCCCTGTAAACCCTCTCCAGTCTCTGGGCACTTCTTGCTGGCCATGGCATCAAACAGGTAGGAGTGGGATGAACAAAGGTTTCTTCTGCCCAGCAACTGCTGTTTAAAGCCTCTTCCCCAGCTCAGCAAACCTGTGACTGAAGATGCTTTTCCCTGTCTCTGACTGATGGGTCCCATCAGCCCTCAGCAGACCAGGCTTCTCAAAGCAAGTCCCATTATCCAAGTAGCTGAACCCCTGACTGTGGCACCAGTCCTATATCCCTTTATTGATTTGCCAGATTTGGCTGTGCCTTTCACACCCCTTCCATGTGACCTTTGGAAGGATAGATGAAAAAGCTATCTGCAGTTCAGATGTCCTTACCACCACTCACAGGGCTCTGTAATCCTTGATACTCTTCAAACATTGTATTTCAAATCAATTCTCAGTTTCAATTTGCAATATTTGGCAGACTGCATGAGCATCAAACACAGCCATATTTTTATTCTTTTCATCTTACCCTTTGATCTTTTCACATATTATACACAGATACTTACTGGTCTTACTGCTACAGGCCTCATGGGATCCTACATTCAAAATACGTCTCTGAAACATATATTCAAAATAACTGTTTGAAATACTTATGAAAGCACTATGATTAAATTAACTTTTTGTATATAACCTGATATAACCACAAAAAAACTAGGACAAGTGTTTTGGTCCTGACTCTTTCTTTAGTGTACTGGTGTATGTTGTAGTCTCAAGGGACTCAGTTTCAAGAAGTGTTAGGTAGTTTTAAGATATCACTGTTTGAGGAATAAAAATTTGGATTGTAGCATTACTGAGATATGACTTCTAATAAAAATAAATAAACTAAGAATCAAACCCAATGATGTACCATACATGTATTGGGAATGCATGTCATTCATTAATCTCTTCAAATACACTTCTCTAACTGCACGACATGAACTTTGAAAAAAGTTACAGCAATCAGCAACAGTTTAAATGGGATGTATTATTAATAGGAATAGTAACCTATATATTCCTATATTTATGAGCACATGACCTGAAAAAGCAATCTCTTGAAGCAGGAAGGGAGGCACTGGGCAAGGAAATGTAAGACATATAAATCAGAATTGTATTCTTTACTTCAAAATCTCATTAATTAAATTTATGTCATGGGATTGATGCACTCTTCTGATGGTTTGCTTGTGTATCATTCTCATAAGGCTCAACATGACTAAAAATGCCAAAAAAAGAAAAAAAAGGCTGAATTAATCCCAAGAAATGGAGATGTAATTACTTCTTATCTAATTCTCGCTACCTAAAAGTGAGGCACCTGGGCTAAACTAGGGAGCTTTGCTCCCTGCCTGGCCAGGGAGATGGTCATCCTTAACTATCTGCAGGATCTACCTGAGGACAGATCAGTCACCTTTTCTCCTAGCAGCTATGAAGACAGTCCAAGTTCAGGTATGGATTTTGCAGGACTACATTTGTGTAAGAGAAATCTGACCCAGACAAAAAGACTGGTTGACTATTGTAGTATTAATTAACTGTTTTAGCAGCTCCATAAAAGTGAAAATCTTCTGAATATCTAATTGAGTATAATAATTAAACTCTGCATTATGGATATAACATTATTAGGAAGGCAATCTGAAATTCAAGCCTGAAGGGATTCTTATCCCTCGTCCAAGTCTTGTGAATTCTAATAATTCTGTGTTTTGGGATATTGAAAAAATTAAAAGAAAATTGATGCATACTTTCTTTCTGTATTCTGTGAATGTAACTCATAAATGAAATGACAGCAGATGTCAAAGGAGTTCTATCTAAATTATTATATTCAAATTAATATGAGCTATAGACATAAAATTTTAAAATTTAGAAGGTCAAAAAGAATCCTAATGCATATTAGAAAGGAATAAAAAAGCACTGAAGAATAGAAAGATAGACACTTCAGCAGTCTTTTAAACATTTTTTGAGAAGAAATCCTGATAATTATATAGGTTTTGAATACAGGGGAAAATGAAAGCATATACAAGTTCAGTACATTTCAGTAGCTCTCCAGCCACCATTATGAGGTTGTTTAGCTTCTACAAGCAAAATCTAACAGTCTAATTCATTCAGTTTCTCTTTGTGAAAATTAAAAATAATATAAAATTATTTGGTCTAGTTTTTTGTATCCATTTTCTGATGGATCACTTGCAGCTACTGGCAGTAAAATAGATGAGGTTATAATAAACCAGTCATTGTAAGAAAGGCAAGTATCTATATCTTGACAGTGAAAAAGCTTGTTTAATTCCCTTTAAGGGCTTACAAGACTTTCTTGTAAATAGTACGATCTTACAATGCACAGGACTGTGAAAGTATTGACCTTAGACACATTATTGGAGGTTTCCACACCTTGTTCAGTTTTAGTTGTGCACATATTTCCATGAGAGTGCCTGCAAAGGAGTCCACTCTACCAATCAAGACTCAAAGGTGAGCTTACCTACGGGCTTCCTTCCCTTCACACTCTACCTGCCCAAGCAGGGGCACAGTGGTGCCACCAGGGCAGGAGACAGGAGAGGACAGGGGCTGGCTGCTGGTACAGCTGAGATACAGAGGCACCAGCACAGTACAGAGCTTAGCAGGGCAGCTCAGTGCTGCTCACAGGTGTAAAGACCCTTATCCCCTGAGCTTTGCTTTCCACCCCCTCCAAAGGCAGACAGGTCAGCAGGTGAAAACACGTGGTGAGTGGTGGCAGCACCTGATGCACACTGTGTTTTTTGCCAAACATTAATAATGCTCTTGACTCATGGTCATTAGGGCACTGCCAAAGCATTTGGCATTTCCCCCTGCCATATTTCTGCTTTAACTGCAAATAACTGTCAGCAGCAATTTTGTTTCCCAGCACAGCCCTAACTTGATATAGAGTCCCTTGGACTAGTATCTCATTGCTACTGCCTGCACATTACAGAAAGAGAAGTCTTTATTGGATGTTTCATGGCAGTTTGGCTTTAGCTGAGCTTTGTATGGTCTCCTTATGAAGGCTGCTGAAAGTAGCTGTCTAAAATCCTTAGCAACTTTGTATCTTCTTTACAGCAGAGCCACAGTTTCAACATTTTATGTGCAAGGACCTAAAATAAGCAGAGAAGAAAAATGGGAGATCCTTTCCTCAGTAAAGCAAGAGTAACCTATTTGCAACAGGCTTTCCCCAGCCTTGGAAGACAATATACTTCATAGCCGACATACAGCTTTTTTCAGTCACAAAACTACCTTCTGATTCTTAGATTTTCAAAGTGCTCACTCCAGATCTAAAGCAGCCCTTCAGTATGCTCCAAAAGATGGCATCCTGGCCATGGGCTCCAGTGCACAGGATAAAATTACATCCTCTGACCAGTTGCCTTAAGTTTTATACTCCAGCTCTTCCATCCCTTGTGCTCCCATTCAGCATTTCCAGCATGCATTGAATAATTGGGCTACTGCTTTTTCAAAGGAGGCTCCCAAAATTACAGGTCTCTCCTCAGCAAGTGCTGAAAATGTTGTCTGTAGGAATGGCTTTGTTGCAACTGTGGTTTGGATACAATTCCTGCTTACCTCTGCTGACCAGCTGCTAGGAAAGGGCTTATCAAACTAAAGGAATAACTAGATTCTACCTGTCTAAGATTAATTTCTACCTTACCTTCCTAAATAATGTACATTTAAATAGTATTTTTGAGTGTACTTTTGAGTTGTTGGTCAAGCACAACTGCACTTGTTTCAAGCAGACAGGTGGTATTTGAGACCCGCAGGAAGAAGCAACTTGTTAACTTCTGATGTTGGTGCTGACTATTGGTATCTTACTGGGATCAGTGTCATTGTGAGTCTCACAAAATGTGAGTTCACTTTTCTTTCATGAGCAAAGTCTTCCATGACTTCCAGCCTGTAGCAGTCAGGCCTTGGGTACCCCACTTCTCCTGAGGCACACTCTGTACAGCTGTGTCCCAGCAGTAAGTCCCCTTTTTCAGGAGCAGATGGACCTTGGACTGTGTCTTTCCATCAGATTCAACTACAATTTGATCAAATAAAAATTGTCTTGGTCCTCACCACAGCTTGGCCTGTACCTTAGTGGTGCAAAGCATCCTCTGGGAGATAATCTCAGCCTCAGGAGAGTTTGAAGTCAAGGTACCTTTTTTCTCAGTTACTGCTCGAACTTATACACTAGTATGTAAAATGTAGGATGACTTTTGGAATGAAAGTGGCTCTGGTTGCTTATTTGTGCTGGGCTCAATGCAATCGCATGCTTAGTTTGAGGTTATCTCTCAAGGAAGGCAGGTAGAACCTACCTACTGCTTTGCTTCAATTCTTGGTTGCCAAAGTAGCAACGAATTTATAGATACTTGAAATATCTCCAGGATACATTTCCCATAGCACTGTTTAGGATAGTTTTTGGGTTTGCATCTGGAGAGGAGAAATTTCCCTGGATGTTGTCTGTATGATGCATACCTCCTTTAGAGAATATGAGATGAACATATATTTTGAAAGATGTCAATCAAATGCACACCTTCCTCAGTGCTATCAAAGCATCCAAGAAATACTTTATCTTGAATACTTCATGGCATGAAAAGCTGCAGGAGGCAAAAAATTGAAGTATTACTATTCATGGGTCCATTTATCATAACTAAGACAAATTTATGTGTTCCCAAAGTACCCAGCCTGAGCAGTGGGCAAGACACGATTTAAACAGATCTCTACTGGTTTCCAAAGAATTGAAGCTGCTGTTCCTGAGAGGAAGGGTCTTATTTATAAACACAGCTTCCCACATTAAAAATGAAAATGCCAGGCCAATATGTCATCTTAAATTAAGCAGCAGTAATGCTCAGACATGAACAATCCATCTAATTTGAAGCCAAAGAAGAATTATTTTAATTTCCAAGCTCATTTAGATTGTATCTAAACCAGAAATGTTTATTTTTCAAAGGATATGAAGCATATTACACTAATACTGCCAGACTCATTTCTTGGAGGAAGGACTAAAACTTTCAGTCATTATGCAAAGGACCATTTCTTTTTGGCATTTTAGCAGTTTTCCGGGTTTAAATTCAAGATAGTGATCACATTTGCATTTTTGTTGGCAGCAGATAGTACATGAAGTTATCCCATGCCATTATCAAGTGGTTTTATTACCTTTTATGTGCAGGAGACTGATCTGGTTTAAAAATCATGTGGTGATCATCAGACTGGGATGGACCTGTTTTATTACTTTAGTACCAAGAGTAGTAACTGAAGTGGTATTATAAGAATGAAAAGTGACATTTTTTTCACTGTGTTTAACTTAGAACACAAACCCTTGCACATTGTCTGTGTTGGTAAGACATGTAGGACTCACGCCATTACCACAGCATCTGTCAGAGCTTGAGCCGAAGGAGATTCGGCATAGAAACAGTTTCTGTTTGCCTTTATTCCCCCCAGACACACATTTTTCTCCTGAGGTTCAGGTACTTCCAATGCTTTCATTAATGTTTCATTCTCTGCTCCCAGAAAATATCTGTTTGAGGCACATCTGCCTCCCAATCTCTGGCAAACACTGCAACAAGGGGAATCTTTTAGGCACCCAGCAAGTCAGGTGACCTCGTTTGCCACCATGCTGCCTGTGCTGCCCCCACAGGTCCTTCTGCCTCTCCCTGTCTGACCTGCAGCTCTGTACACATTTGTAAAGAAGGAGACTTGTCTTCACAACTCTTGCAATTCACTTCGTTTTTGAGGGCAATCTGTTCTATGTGCAAGGAAGGGCTTAAGGAGAAAGGCAGATATGTATGACTTGACAAAATACTTCTTTAGCTTTTTCAGTTTGTTTGACTGATGATTCCTCCTCTTTCTATCTCTCATGATTTACCTTCATTAAACGCTCTGATCCATACTTAAAACGTATTTAAGTCAGTGGCACTTCCATACAGGTCTCCTTCCTCTGTAAATGTTGCATCTATCTGCATTACATCAAGGCAGAAAAGAAAAGCTTCCCAAGGTACACTGTAAGGAAAGTGTGCAAGTGCAAATCCAGACAGAGGAAAGGCTTAATTCAAGCCTGAAAGGTCTCTGTAATCTGGGAAGGTGTGATGTGAAGGTGTTCAGCACAGATAAGGGTAGGAAACCTGGGAAAACAAAACCTGAGGTTAGGGGTTTTTTTGAGGATTTGTAAAAAAGATGCCAGATGAAATAGTAAGTAGGGATTCATCTGGACAATGTGGTATCTGTTAGGGAGGTGTTAAGGGGAGCCCTGGACGTAAGAGCAGGGAAGCTGGAGGGGAGTGGAGGAGGAATGGAGGCAGTCACAGCAGTGCCTGCAAAGAGCAGGGAGTGCTGAGACCATGAGAAAAGTTGGGCTCTGAGTCCAGGTCCCTGCTCTACAAGCAAGCAGTGAAACAAGCATTAATTACCTCAAAACCTCAAAAGTCTTGTTTTCCACCCCTGCAGATAGAGTCCACTGCTTCCTCTTGGATCCAGTGATGGACAGGAGTTTTTTCAAAGACAGGAATGAAAATAATTTGAAAATCCAGATTCTGTCTCAAAAACATTTCCAAAAAAATAAGGACTTTCAAAAGGTAGACTAATGAGCTAAAAATCTTGCTGTTTCTACCCAGATTGAAGTAAGAGTGTCTGGAAGCTTCCTTCTCATGCTATTTTTGCATTTTTCTTGGAAGCCCTTAGGGTCTCAAACTGTAGCTCTATGTAAGAGAAAATGAAAAATATATCTGAATATATCTGTCATAGGAACAACAGAAATGCAGAAAAAAGGTGCCTCTGGCTAAGTGAATCTGGAAAAACTGGGGAAGAAGGCTATGGGGAGCTCTTTGAAAGGATTGGAACTGGTGTTCTATGGAGCCCTGAGAGAGTGAGCATTATATATCTCTGGAAGGAAACAAAAAGAATTGAGTATATCATGAACAGACTTAAATATACTGTCCAGAGCTTTGTACCTCCATTTTAAGGTTTTTAACAGCCCACAAAAAATAATTTACAAAAGAGAGTGAGACAAAGAAAATTAAAATCTGTAACTGCACAAAACTTTGTTTCCACATGAACTTTAAGGGTTTTCCATTATAGATCCTAAACTCCACACAAGGGTGTGTGTACCTACATATTTTGCCTATGTTTTAATTCCTAGCAGAAAAAGAAGGTCTAGTAACTTGCAAAGGGCTTTAGAATAAGATTTGGGACTCAACACAGCTTCAGATTCTCTCTAGTACAGGTCTTCTCCCTGCTACAACAAAACTTTTAGAGTCAGGTCTAGAATAACTATTGTCACATCAAGTGTGCCCCAGAGCTTGCCATGGAAAATTAGGAGACTACCATTGCTTCTGTGCCTTAACAAGAATGAGTAGGGTTTCCTTGGCGCATGTTGTTGGAGTATGATAACTGGACTTTTATTATGACATACACCGACAAACATCACCATCTTACATGCATTCAAAGCCCACCTACCTACTTAGCAGATGCCCCCACCTCAGTCTCCAGAAGAGCCTGGCTTATTTGGCATACTCAAATAACACCTAAACACCATTTCCATTCACTCAGAAGAAGAAGAAGGAGAGGAGGCAGAGGCAGTGGTTACTTATTTTTAATGTGTTAGGTTTGCTGCAAATGCAGACTTTCTTAGAAAACCGGTGATACAAATTCTTATTTATCCTGGTCCTGATTTGAAATCAACACTTACAGTGTCTAATTTGCTACTGGCATAGAAATGCTCTGATGGTGAAAAGAAAGGCCCACTCCTTCCTCCTCAGGTAAAAAAGTTAAGGATGGAAGCCATGGTGCAGAGGACCTAGAAAACAGAGTGGGTCTTCTCTTACATGCTTAAGACCTGTATGAAAGAGGCAGTTTCTTGTCTTCAGTCCCAGCCTAGCAGAGACACCTGGGTCTGGGAGGCAGGAGTGTGTCCACCTGTTGCAGTGGTGGTCCTGAGCCTGTTTGCACATACTAGCTTAAGACAATTCTGAAGGCAATGCCCACATTTGAAAGTCAGTCTCAAAATTTCCAGCAGTACCCTCCTTTTAATTTTTTCGCTTGGTTTAAGTATCGCCTTGGTTGGTAAGCTGGATGTTGTAGATGCCATGAGAAGCTTCTTAATTCTGAGCACTAAGCAGGAAGGAAGCACATACTTACACAGGCTGGCACAGAATCATTGACTCCTGGTCTGGAGTACAGTAAGTTTAAGACTTTGCATCACTGAGTATCATAACGCTGAGGCCCATTTTGCAACAGCTTCCTATCTCTATTAAACAGCCATTAAGTCTTCATGGATACACACTGAGCATGATTTTATTGCCTCAAGTTCTCCAGAAGTATTGTTGTGAAACACAGTATGACTGAGAGTTGCATTTGCCTTGTGGTTTAACAACAATAAATCAAAGATAATCAGGATATCTCACACTGCTACAATTTGCTTAGTGATACATCCTCTTATTGTTTGCTCAGCTTCTGTATGAGTTTAATTTCAAATTGACACTTGGCCTTTTGTATTTTTGTGGCAAAGCAATCAGAATAATATTCAATTACAAGTTTTCTGTTTAATCTATCATTTTAAAAATAGACCAGAGTTGAGTTCTGCAGTACTTTTCAAATAAAATAATGGTTTCACAAAAATCATGTTAGATTGAAGAAAGCATTCATATCATCATCTCAGTGTTTCCTCAGTGATATAATTAGGTTCCCTAAAACTTGTATGATTCATTATTTGTGGCAAGAGAGAAGAAAGATCCTGTCCCATTACATGTCTGATAGATTAATGTTGTTTGCATTCCCATTTCTCTCTCCAAAGGAAGTATTGGCGTCTTTTTTTGTAGGGGGCAGGGAGAATAAAGGATTTGTAATACAGGTCAGGAAATCATTTTAGATTTGAAGTAATTCTGTCCTAGATTTATCAATTCCTCAAACAAATTTCCTACCAAAAACCAAAAAATCCAAAAGCTGCCTTAGATACAGACAGCATTTTTTCACATTTACTGTTTCTAGGATCCCATTTTAATGCTTTTTGGAAGCCTATTGCTCCATTATTAATGGATTTTCTCACTCTGCCAAGGTATCTGACAGGTAGTTGATAGCCAGCAATAAGTTAACATACATATATGCTAGACAGGTGCTTGCATGTGATTGAATTAGCATTATCTGCATTCCAACTCTGTTTTTCGCACCTTGAAAGTACACAATGAGGAAACAATCAGCAAGTACAGAACCTGAGATATGAGAGGTTACAATGGATTCTCAGTCCAAAGATCTTCCTGAGCTGGCAGAGTATTTTGTTTATCTAGGTTGATAAATATGGAAATTCAGCTTCCCAATGTCAGGTGACTCACTAGGTGCCTGTGTCTCCCATGCTTTACAGTCTCAACTGAGTTTCTCACTAGGTGTTAGCTATTCAGATAATTTGGGGGCATGAGAAAACATATTGTCAATGTCATATTGTGTTGCTGAAAATCTTAAAGATTTTCGGAAAAGTATTCATTTGGTAATTTCCCATAGCAACCAAGCCCCTTAAAATCACAGGGTTTGTATTTTCTGTAGTGCTAGTGAACCTCATTCAGAGCTTTTCCTTACCCATTCCTGTTCACTTCTTCACAGTCCACTTTTGGAAAATATTGTTCTGATCATGAAAAAAAGTCTGTTTCTAGAAAATTCTTCGGTTTTCTATCTCAGAAAGCACTATACTTGGTTACTAAAAGGACTGAGACTCTCAGGCCAACAAACAAAATGCTTTACTAAAAAATTGGTGTGTGAGAGGATGTAATTTGGAACATCAGAACCCGTGCTGTCAGAGCCACTGTTCTTGTCCTTTGCCAAAGGTCCTATTCCCCCTTCAGCTTTGCCACTGTACACATCCAAGACACGTTTTGAAGATATTTCTGAGGAAGCTTTAAGAGAATTGTAATTTTCTCACTGACAATTATTGTTCAACTGCACCAGTTTATTACTGTGAATTCATCAGAGATGCTTTAAGAACGCTTATGTATGTTTTGTGCTTCATTGTTTACTTATCTTGCCTTTTGTGCCTTTTTCCCCACCACTTTCTTTTCTGTCACTTGCCTGCATGTAAAGCTGTTTCCATCACTCAGTAACATATTTATCTGTTGCAGAGATAAAAGGACACACTACTATCCTTTCAAACTGTCATCTGCTTAAAAGAAATGTCAACAGTGCCAAAATCCATGATGCTCACCACATTGACACTTCAGGGGTACAATTAAATTGCTAGATTAAGACCCACGTGGGTCAATATTTTCATGCACTACAGCTAAATGAAGTTGAATGTTGCAAATGGAAAATGCCTCTTACTAAGCACTTAACATAATCTCTTTCTGTTACCTTAGACACCTAGAGAGAGCACACATCTTACATTAGCTCATTGAAGTACACTCTAAAGGTCCGGGAAAATGTCAGATAAAAGGGCCACTGTATGGGGTTTTGTATCAGTGCATGGAGGTAATTCTCAGCACAGCTGTGATGAGGAGACTGGAGAAGGATGGAGTTGAATTTCAGAAGTCAGGAGAGTCACCTCAAGGTGCTGTTCTGTACCCAAACCAGGCCTCCTCGGCCCAAGTGCTCTTTCAGCGAATCGCTCACATAAAGCCCCAGTGAAGACTGATGAGAGAAATAAGAATTTGCTCACCTGTGAAAATCTATTCAAACATCTCAGCTAAATTTTGGTTACAGCTCTGGCACTTTTAGTATCCTGATATTGAACACATATAATTTGATCCTTTGCCAGGTTAGATAAGGTGGCCTGTCCAACGGAGTAGAGCCAATATGTTAGTGTTGGCAGATTGAAATCATGACTATATGATTCCCTTT
Organism: Hafferia zeledoni; assembly: GCA_035583235.1. Taxonomy (NCBI): domain Eukaryota; kingdom Metazoa; phylum Chordata; class Aves; order Passeriformes; family Thamnophilidae; genus Hafferia; species Hafferia zeledoni. The sequence continues at coordinate 105,608,854 of JAWWEV010000001.1, read as the reverse complement.
CTACATCCTATATCTTCCCTTTTCCCATCCTTCACATGGGCCCCCTTCACATCAGCCTCCCTCCCAAGTCATGAGCAACCCTCCAAATATAGTTTATTTATAGTCAAAGCAAATAATATAGTAGTCCATGGATCTTGCAATTGCATGGCATGAATAGAGCTCTCCAAGAAGAGCCCAGCCACATTCTTTTCTTGGGTCTTTGGACATTCCACCAGTTCCAGGATTCTTCCTGTCCTCTCACTGCAACATGGAGACATTGGATTCCTGTCCAGGACTTTCATGATTGGAGCATGACTGACTGAAATTTCCCTCTGCTGTCCAGCAGATGAAAATAGGATCCATGGCAATATGAGGAAACTGGCTGGGGGTGAGGAGAGAGGAGACTGCTCCCTGTAAGTCAGGGAGTAAGCCAGTCACTCCCAGAGGAAGAGGAAGAATGACATACCTTCAGTCCTACATATTGCCAGTTTATAAACTCCATTCCTGCAAAATCTATTTCTTTATCCAGTCTGCTGCAGCCTATAGTACCGGTGGGCACCATGTCACAACACAAGTCAATGTCATATGTAATGTAGAGGGCAGACAAAAGCCAGGCAAGCCACCCCTGAGAGACCTGCCAGACTCCACCTAACACCACCTGTGAGCACAGGGCATCAATCCTTAGGATCAACTGCCAAAATTTTGTTTCACCTAGAATGCAAATATTCAGTAGTCAGTGAAGGCAGTCCATAGGGCTGGAGGAAGTAACCATAGCTCAACACTGGGCAGAGGCTAAGTTGGGTACCCCAAAGGGCATCCAGTGGAACCACGAGGAGGTGCAGCTCCTGCAGCAAAGCCCAGCTAGTAATTACAGTCCTATTTTAAGTGAACCATAGTTCCTGCTGCCATTCAACATACAGAGTTCAGGTTTCCAGTCTGCATACAGATTTCTATATATGACAATACAAGTGGAAGGATGCTGTAAGAAAAGCAGTAAACAGTTATGGTAGCTGCAAGCAATGATGACTCAAAGCCAGCAAGAAGAAAGACGAGGGAGCTGCCACACATCAGCTGCAACTCTTGTGGTAATTAACTTGTGTCTTCTGAAAAAACTTAAGAATAATGTGCCTGAGATAAAAAAATCTGACTTTACAGAAAAAAAAAAAAGTGGGGGAAAGGGAAAAGAAAACAAGAATACAGCATCCTCTAAGAGAAGATGACGTTGATTCAAATCTTACAGAGAGAATCGAGATGCCTTTACTGGAAGTAGTGATTACCTTTTTTTCCCCTTTCCATTTTGTCTCTCAAAGTGATTTTTTTTCACTAATTAAAGGTTCTGCACTAGCAGTATAGAGAAAAAAAGTACAGTCTCTCTGCTTTCAATCACAGAACAAATCCAGCAGAGACAGCAATATTCTTTGTGTCAGTCTATCACTGTGTCTCAAGTCTCTTCAGTAGTGATTACTCCCAGGGCAAGCATTTCTGCGGATGTGTTACACTGTGCAGTGCAGCCATTGCTGTTAGCTCAGGGTCTGTCAGCTGGGTACAAGTTGTGGCACTGCTTCTTCGGCTGCCCCAGCAGTCAGGGCTCTGGCTGCAGATGTGTGCCTGTCAGTAGCACCCAAGCTGAATGAATGCACACTCAGGTAAGGCTGGACTGCACCAGCCTGCCATGTGGGCTGTGCCTTCATGTGGATAGCCAAAAATCAGCTTGGTAGGGGGGATCTTCTTGAGCACAGCATTTCCTCTACTTAATCAGTGTTGCTCCCTTAAAGGAAGAAGGAAAGGGCTGGACAGACAAACGTATAATGCTTATGTCTGTGTATCAGTCCAACAGATTGCCTCAGCTCACCAAGAGCACATCTTTCTACCAGGCCATGGAAAAGAAGCACAGGAAAGCCATTCCCTTTTTTTTTTTTTTTAGTCCATGTCCATAACTTGGTACTTATCAATTGCTTTGAGTCAGAGCCCAAATTTCTCTCAGAACCTTCACTGTTACCTGATCTTGACATAATTCTGCAAGGACAAAAAACCTGGGGAAGGAGACAGTCAAAACAGAGCTGGAAAGGTGCAATACTAGTAAAAAGGATATGCCAACAGGAAACATCTTTCAAAATCACTGCTATGACTTCTTTCCAGGGGGAGCAGCCAATTAACTAAAAATGCAAATTATTCAATATCACAGAGCTAATGCTGTAGGAAACAAGTGTTCCGACAGCTGTTTGATCACTTGGTAACCTATGGGGAAACAGATCATCTGCACTTTCCTGTAACCTGACACACTGTGTGATTATGAAATTTTGACCCCAAGCAGAAGTGCCAAAGTATTTTGAAATTTTTAGATATAGTATCCAGATAAACAGGAGTAAAATCAAGGTACTCTAAAATACTTCACCTGTGATCAATAGAACTCAAACACTTGGCTGTTGATTACTTTTATAGGAATTAATGTTAGGTTTTCTTAGGTATTCTTGGACAATTCTTCCTCTTATTTTTCAGTCTAAAAGAAAAAAAGTAAATTAGTTGACTGGGAAGATAACTCATCCTTAGTGCCACCTCAAAGGATGGGTCAGCCTGCAAAGTGCTGACACCTTTTTCCCATGTCCTCCTCCCTCTCTAGGCTGACCTCACTCATGGCATGGCCTCCAGGCCTAGGCCTGGGCCCAGGAGACACAGAGAAACACTCGTGAAATGCTTTTGGGCTTTGAACCCCAGTTTGGTGCCTAAGTCCCCCTGTGTGGTCAGGGTTCCTACGGTCTGCCCACCATGACATCAGAAATACAGGGGAGAAGAGGTTGTTACTGGGAGCACAGATGGCACCAAAGATTTTAGCTAGCTGAAGGTAAAGCAGTTGAGGAGCTTTGAGGAAAGTGGGCTGCCAGTGGCACCTACATGAAGTGTCATGCCTAAATGCCATCATGAGTTTAGGATCCACTTACAGCTACCCCTGGCATAAAGGGCAGGGGTAGCACTCAAAAGACCTACATTCTGGCATGAATCCAGAGCCAAACAGGAGGCAGAGAGGGACAGAATAACAAATTGCAGCTTTGTCCTTCCACCTGCATGCTCTGTTTTCCATGGGTGAAAAAGAGGACCACTCATTGCTATGCACTGATTGCTGACAGGCAGGAAACATGATTTCCTTGGGGTCTTATTACATAAGAAACACATCAACAGAAATTAAGTTGCACCTTGACAAAATTCATGGTGCTGTATGTCACTTCTGACAGAACAGCCATCTCCATAAGCTTCATTTGAAAATGACAGGAAATGATTTTGTGGATGTTCCAGCTGCTGCAGATTAGACATGTCACCTTCAGCACACTCTGTATGCCAACCTGAACGGGCAGTAAAAAGAAAGTGGGTGATGAAGCACTGCTAATTTGCAAAACACTTAACCTGTATGCAATTATCATATATAGTGCCTCTAGCACATCAGCTTTGCCACTTTCTGCTCTTAGAAAACAGCAGACCCATGCTGGGGATCACCACAGGACTATAGCTTCATGCAACTGGATTAAAAATGTAGGATGCTGTGTAATTTTCCACAGGCCTGCTTATTTAATTGGTGCTGTCAGAAAAGGCTGTACTCCTTATTTCCTGAAGAAGTTAGAGAAGCACCAAACAAAATGAAAGAGCATTTCCTTTCTAGGCAAAGGCGATTTGTGCAAATATTAGGGGTGAATGGGTGGCACTGAATTTTTTCTCTAGTTTTTATCACAGCAGGAACCTAAGGCCATTAACAACAGATAGAACATACTTCCTATATCACAGCCAAAATTACTAATAAATCAAAAGTTGAAAGTGTTCAGAAAGTTGTAATGATTAGACTTTTTTATAAATTTGTTCACTAAAGTGGCTACTTTAAGGAAGAACAAGTGGACTACCTGAACCATAAATCAATGGGTTTTATTTAGTGTTTGAATTAAAACAAATAGTATAGAAATTAGGTAGTAGTTATTTTCCTGCTTTTGCAGGGAGATTAAAGAGTGTGCCCTCTGGCATTTCTGTTGCATTTCTGTTTTCTCAAATGCCCTGTTTTTCAGCTGAAGTGTATACTAAAAATACTTAAGTGCAAGACACTTGCCTGAGATCAAAGTCTCCAATACGGAGGTTTTCTGAATTACAAAAGACCTGGAAATGAGGTTCGGGTCTGAGCTATGTGTTTACCAGCAGAAGATGGTTATTAGAATTATCCTTTCCTTATTAAGGCCCATCTGAACTACCTACAGGCCTTTCTTCTTTCCTGCCCATGAAGAGCCATTCTGAGACAGCTGAGTAAATTACAGGTACTGTTTTGGTTTAGCTGCAGTAGAAAACACTACCCTCAGACATTCTGACAAATGCCAGGAGCGGTATTAACTAACTCGTTTGCAAGGGCTCCTTCTGACGTGAGCACCTCCCACAGTGCACGTGATACCCATTGCCACATTTCTCTGGAGAAAAGGGACGTATTTCCAGAGTCTGCTGTGTTACATGGATCTTGAGGGAACTGCAGCTCTGAGGACTATTGTTTGAGATTTCACCCACCTGCAACAAATTTCACTATCTCAGCTGGAATGGGAAATCTGCTGGGCCAGTCACAAAAAAAGAGTATTTGGCTTATAATTTGTTATGGCCATAAAGGTCTTGGCCAGGGTCTGTATGAGACAGGTGCATACCTGCCCCACAGCTTATATCTACTCAATCCATGTGTTAAGGCTGACCAGGTGCAGGCGCCCTGGTGTCTGCCATACATTGTATATTTAACCAACATCCTCCACCTGTGCAATTCGGCACATAGGCTACTCATGCTTGGGGGTTGTCCTCTATTTTCCTTTTTCCATATCTCAAATTCTGTTGCTCCAAGCATTTCTTACAATGCCCTCAGACCTGACACAAGAAACATTGTCTTCTGTATGGTGATAAAGCAGTATCACTGAGGGAAACATGGTGGTATTGCTCCCCCTCTAACAAAACAGATTCTGGGCATAAGGTATATGCTTTATATGAAAAATAAAAACTGCTGCAAGTGGAATCAACAGAAATGTAATTTATACCAGGGAGGATACCCTGCAGCAGTTCAGGGTTCCTGCATGAAACCTTCATTTGTTTGTGCTTGTTCCTCTTTGTAGTGATGAGACACAAATATTTAAGCCTAACAGGCTGAAGGTCCTGGCATGGAAAGAAATGGCACCTGTGCCAGGTAATCCCACTTGGTATGAGCCTGGAAATCCTGCTGCAACTATTGAACATACACAGGAATTTGACATCAGACTCTCAGGGATTCATCAGAGGACTTCTGCTGCTTGAGCCATGTGAAGCTATGGCTGCCTCTGTGATAATAAAACTTCTATTGTCTTTGGTACGCTTGAGTGTTCATGTATTTATTCTCTTTCATAAGCTCCTTTGGCTGGCACATGATGCCAAGGAAAAGAGGGAGGATTATTCATTCCCACAGCCTAGATGGGGAATGGAAGTCAGTGGGTGTTTTTGTGAGGGAGGGCATCCAGTTCAAGGTCAGCTCATGAATGTGAACACCTTAGCAGGGAATGGGTTCCCTGTCTTCTTCAATGTTGTAAGTGTAAAGTTATTTTTTGTCCCTAGTTTTTTAGCACTGCTGTTTAGTATTTGTTTTTATTTTTGTCAGATAGTTACGAATTTTGGAGTCTTCCTACAGCAGAAATTAGCTCTTCTGCCAGTTTTGCCACTTGCTTTCTCCACCCAAACCAAAAGGTTTGTCCTACACCCAGGAGTGTGGCTATCTGTCTAGCAGCAGTTAGAGAGTTACCAGTTGCTGCAGCTTTCAGGAGTAATCAGACCATCTAAACACCACTGAACAACTGCCCCATGGTCAGACAAGTCCCTCCTGTTTCTGTTGCTCAGCACAAAGCCCGGGTCTCAGTATCAGTGCCATGTGCCTGCCTAGACCATTCCTGCTGGAGACTGAGGATACGCTCACAGAGGCTTCAGCACAGCTCTTTCTTGTGGCTTGCCTGCAGCTATCTGTGTTTGAGGACCAAACTGGAAAAGGGTCAGTCTCTATAGATTTTGTTTTGTGCTTTCCAAACCATCTTCTGGAGCACTAAATATAGTGAGAGGCCTCCTTGCTTGGTAAAAGGACTGAACTCCTGGTGCCTCAGACTTTTTACAAGAAGAGCTGGAAACTGTAAAGATTTGATCTCTAGACTAGCAGATAACTATAAAAAAATCTGGACTCTAGGAGGTCTCTATCAGAATACCAAATAATGCTGTTGCAAACTCCAAAAAAACGTGTCAGGCTGGCCATGATTTTTTTCTGCTTCCTGAAGTCAGATCTACAGCTGCAGCTGGTCAGTGATATGGTCAACTCCAGTAAAATATGAAAAAGACAACAAGAAACTCTTTGTATTTTTAGTAATTTATGAGTTGTCCATGAATCCAGTCAACTCCACAACAGCATTCAGTTTTGATGGGTCAAGGGCTGAGAAAACACTTCCCCAGGTGTTCTGAACATGCTCTGTTCTGACATGCTCTGAACTCCAGCTTCAGTCTGCAATTACCTGCCTGGTGCAGTATCTCCCTGCCTATGTTAAACTTCAGATTTTATCACAGTACCATGATATAACCATGCCATAAACATTTGCACTAATTTTGAAGTCAAGAAAGGGCAATGGTAATTTGCCACTGCAATAATGTTTGCGAAGCACTCATGAAGAATGACAGCCATGGAAACAAGAATAATTGGAGCTAATGGAGACAAAAATCCACAGTTATAAAGATATATGACACTTTAGAAAATTGATTTAGTACCTCTAGCCAAAAGTAAGAGGAAGAGCACATGATATCCAGTCATTCACAATCTACTTATGATGAGCCTTCCTGATTGAATTGGTATCAGTATAAATCAGCAAAGTAATATAATTGATACCAACCATGCTCTACTGATACAAGTCAGTGTGAGATGACAATCAGTTTGAAGATATGGATTTGAGTTACCTTGCTGCATGCTACTTAGCAATATATAAAATATTATCAAATAATTTTTAAATCTGTATAGGACTTAAAGAAAGATCAGATGTGCGACATCTTGCAGCTCTGGTAAACCAGAAAAGTTGCTTAAGTGTTTTCAGTATGACAAAGAGTCATACTTGCTAGGTTATCAGTTCATTTTCCTTTGGAATGCTCTTGTTCCCAGCATTTGCCAAGCATCACTTGTCTCTTTTTAAGGGGAAACTGTCACTGCACTTGATTTCCTAAGGAAAAGCTCAATTTTTTGACATGCAGTAGAAACTTTTGAAAATTTTCAATGTGGACATTGATGTTTAGGTATCTACTTAAGGCATAAGGCATAATATAGTTTGAGACATTACCTAGTGCATTTCTAGTTGATATAAGATGTTGAATTTGCTCCACACTCTGCTTCCAGGCAGATTTAGGCAGTGGGAGCAGAACATATTATGCCATTTCTGTAAAAGTTCTATCATTAGATGCCTAAATATAAATGTACTAATTTTTTTTGCACATACTTGGACATTGTGACCATTTACTTTTTAACCAGTCTGTCTTAGTCTGAGTGTTGCCAAATATTACATATATATATATAGAGAGAGAGATATAGATATTTAACCTGTGATCATTGACTTAATATATGTAACATATGGCTACATTAGACAACCATTTTCCAAGCAATGCTTCCCATATGGTGCAATGGCCAGGAGGTTGGTAATTCAGGCATTTATTCTTCTCATTGAGGCATTCCCTCTGTCAGACTAGTTCTCCATCCATCCTTTTGCTGAAATTCCCTGAGGAGTAACAAGAGGATTTATTGGCTGATAATAATGGATATCATGACTGGTATCCCTTGAGCATTCAATATCTGACACACACAACAAATTTCTTGCACTCTGAAAAAGAAAAGTGTTTTCCCTGAGCACATTCACTTTATAACTATGTGTGAATTTGGGGCATGCCCTTGTCATCTTTTTGAGTGGGAGCAGAGAATGGTGTTGAGCTTGGGGTACAACAAGAAATTTTTGCATGTACATATCACTTCTCTCACGGAATTTTCAAAAAAATATGCTTGCCTTTGGTGATTTACAACAGGATTGTTTGTTTCCTTCTTCAGAGATCTCTCAGAAGATGTTTTTCTCTGTGTCCTCCTTCTTGGAAGAGAAATGCATCTTAAACTAAACATGTGCCACTGGGAGATTTGCCATCTCTAACTGTTTATCTTCCATTGTCAGTGGTAGTAAAAAACAATGAAAAGATTTTGGGAAGGAAGACAGATCTTTGGTCTTTTAGCACTGAAAAGCCACTACTTTTGCTGCATAGGTTTAGGAAAACAAAGATTATTCAAGCAAAATGTTAAATGAATCCACTAATCATGCACAATTCATACATTTTAAGGAAAGACTGAGAAACAACTGCTGTTAAGAAACCAAGCTTTCAAGTGGCACAAACTTCCGTGAGTATATTGATCTTAAGATGCAACTGATTAAGGCTTTCAAAATCTTCAGTTCACTATTATGCCACTTTCTTGAAATTATAGTGTTAACATGAAAGCAGCATTAGGAAGAAATATAAGAGAATGAAATAAAATTTTCTGGAGACAAAGACTTCCATGACATCAAAATATCTTTTTTCAGGTTTGGAAGGTTTAGCTTTGCTTCTGAGAAATCCTCATCTTTTCACTTTGACTAGGAAAAGCATAGGGGTGTTTCATTGTCCTGATTCATTCCATTTTAATATACATAAATGTCCTGCCACACTTTGAATTGAATCACTTGCTGTCTCTCCAGCCATCCAGCTATCCACTCATCCATTTGCATTGTTTATGGTCAATGGATGGGGGCCTACAGTTTGGTAAATAGAAACTTCTCTTTAGAGTTTAAAACAAGACTCTTTCACCGGACTATTCCTCACAATGCTGCAATTGTGCAGCTGTGATAACAGAATCCTTTAAGTTGGAAAAGACCATTGAGATCATCAAGACCCTTTGCTGCAGCTCATGGCTATTGGGCTTGGTGGCCTCACATGTGTGTCTGAGATCTGCAGGGCATTTGTATGCTGGACTGCCTGAGCCTTAGATCTGCAAACCATTATTTTGTTTTCCAGACTATGGCACAGTTGTGGGAATGGCATAGCATGATAGCAAGCACTGTGAAGTGGTGATCTCTTATTGTTCTTGGCATAAACTGAGGGCTCATGAAATGATTGAGTGAATGGCCTTTCCATACTACACTCACTCATGGCAGTCCTACTAACACATGCTAAGCTGTGCCCTTAGCTGGTGTGCAAGCACTTTTGACCTGTCTACATGGTCAAAATAGATAATCATGTATCTGATAAAGACAGTAAGCCAAGAACTGAGAACTAGTTATTTTTGTGCTGCCTCCCTGCTGCATGAGCATCCCTAGTAACCTGAAGTTACTGGCCCATCTTTGCCTTTGATTTTTGATTGCCCTTTGGAGATGCTCACGGACCTAGCTGACATCTATCACAGGATGTGGAAACCTACGTTCATGTGGCACACCGATGTACCTGTGAAATTTGTATGCATACTGCTGGATTCATGGGCTGAGGCCAATTGTGTAAGATTCAACAAGGTCAAGTGCCAGGTCCTGCACTTGGCACAACCCCAAATAGTGCTCCAGGCTTGGGGAAGAGTGGATGGAATGGTGCCTGAAGGAAAAGGACCTGGGAGTGCTCATCAACAGCTGGATGAACATAAGCCAGCAGTGTGCCCAGCTGGCCAAGAAGGCCAATGGTATCTGGCTTGTGTCAGAAATAGTGTGACCAGCAGGACCAGGGCAGTGATTGTGCTCCTGTACTCATGTCTTGGGTTGAGCTGACAAAATGCCACCTGCCCAACACAAAGGGAAAGGGTTCGCCCCTCCAACCAAGGGAAAAGGAGGAAGAGAAAAAAACCCCAAAATCTGAAATAGCGAGCTTCTTATATTATACAAAAGAAAGACAATTAAAAACAGAATATGATATAATATATATACAAATGTTAGAAAAGAAAACCAGACTAACAACAATAACTACCGAGTCACCCAACCAAATAATACAGATTCCAACCACCCAAACCCCACAAAACCTCCCCAAAACTCTTCCAGAGAAACCTCCCAGCAAGACAGGAGAGAAATCAACAAGAAAGTGTTCACCTCCAGATAACAATAGCGCGGATTGCGGCAAGGCCTAATCTCGGCAGAGTCAGGGCAGTGTGTCCTCAACGGGGCTGAGGCAAAACCCAAAATAGGCTGAAGTTCCTCCTCTCTCGCTTTTTATACCTCTTGACACTTCTTGATGATGTCAGATGATATGAAATACGTCTGTGGTTGCTTAAGTCAGGTGATGCTTGTCCCTTCTGATCTATGTCACATCCTTTAGGCCTGCTCAATTTAGGCCTAACTGAGGCCTAAAGCCAAAACTACCACAACTCAGGATTGGTGAGGCCACACGTTGAATCCAGTGCTCAGTTTTGGGCCCCTCACTACAAGAAAGATATTGAGGTGCTGGGGCATGTCCGGAGAAGGGCAAGTGAGCTGGTGAAGGGTCTGGAGCAAAAATGTTGTGAGAAGCAGCTGAGGGATCTGAGAAAAAAGGAGGTTCAGGGATTACCCCGTTCTGTACAACTTCCTGAATGGAGGTTGTAGTGAGGTGAGTGTTTCTCTCTTCTCCCAAGTTAAAAGCAGTAGGACAAGAAGAAACAGCCTCACTTTGTGCCAGGGGAGATTAAGATTGAATATTAGGAAAAATCTTTTCACCTAAAGGGTTGTCAACCATCAGAACAGGCTTCCCAGGGAAGTGGTTGAGTCACTATCCCTGAAGGGATTTAAAAATGTGTTGATATGGCACTTAGGGACAGGGTTTAGTGCTGGACATGACATTATGTTAATGGTTGAACTCAATGATCTTGGAGGTGTTTTCTATCCTACACTGTTCTATGATTCTATAATTAGGGGATGAAGCTTGGTTGTAGGAGACCTTTGAATATTTCTCCCTACCTCAGTATTCCTCCTATTCTTTCCTCACAGTTTTGATAAGAAACCGAAGAGCATAAAATTAGAAGCCTGCACATATCTCCTAGGATTTTTTAACTTCCATAATAAGATAACCATTTCTCCAGTGTTATAATTAGCTGATTTTCCTCCATAGGCCATCTGTGCTGATGGAGCACATTGTTCTTTTGAGCAATACCCAAACAATGTGTTAAGTATTAAGACTTACCTGCCCCAAATCAAATTCTTTTCCAGAAAATGGAAGGACCTCAGAGGAGAAGCATAGGTCAGTAGGTGATTAAAAGTGTGTAGCGATGCATTCACAATATGAGGCATGGAGAATGTCGTGTCAAAAATGGGCTGATGAAGAAAATACACCAGCCACTGAGAATGCTTTAACAACTGATGTTTTTAATGTGGTTTGAATGTACTGAATGTAAAAACTACATTCTCATTGCTTCTTCTTTCCATAACCCCCTGCCAGGCCAGGGGGCTGGGAGAAAGATTGTGATCTCATGTTTCCTGAAACCCTTTCCCATTGAATGTAAATCCCCTTGCTCCTATTGGCCTCAAGCCAGATTCCCCTCTTGTCCCTTACTGGTGAATTTGTATCCCTCCAAAGTCCATATAATCCTCTTCCCCTGGTTAAACTTCCTCTTTGTTCCTCTCTCCCTCACTGGTGGTCTCTGCTTGTCCTTCACTGGGGCTCTCAGAGACCACATGGTTGGGGGGTTAAACAGGGAGCACACACTTCTCCTGGGTTAGTGGACTAACAATCCAGGACCAGGGGAAACACATATCGTTGCAGATTTCCTTCAGCACGCAGCATCAATGAGGCTACAAGAAACCCAACCTCATAAAAATGCATTTGGGCAACATTAAACTGTATGGAAAGTTAAAAATCAATAAATTAATGGCATTTGAAGATTGTTTTTTAAGCAGAAATTGGTATTAACTTATTCCTATGGTCATTGATTGTGCATACAAGAAAGGATAACAGGTACAATACCACTTGAAAAATGAAAGTGTGTTTATCTCTTTATGTAATGCAAATATAATAACTTGCCCAAAATGATTGATTAGCATGATGAAGCTCAGAGTGGGTGTCTAATAGATGATGAATATACAAAATATGAAACTGAGAACGATTTTCATGTTCATTTAACTTATTCTTTAAAGTGTTTAAAATGACTATTAAAAACTAAATCAGAGAGAATTGTCAGGACTTGGTTGAATGATGCTCACTCAACACAGATTATCTGTCACCAGGCTACAGGTTATTTGTTGAACTAATGATCTAAAACATGAGCTAATCAAAAATAATATAAACCCAGAAGTGATCATAAAAGAAACTGATAGCAGTATGACAGACAAACCACTCTGTGGGTGCAAAATAAGCATGACCAAAGTGTTCTAGGCATCAAGGAGCTTTGGCAGCACAATTTGTCATAGGATTTCTGTTTCTCACAGATATTCATAATTAATGATAAGCCATTTTCTGCTCCTTGAGTCTCTGGATAGCAAGTAAAAGCTCAGATAAAATCTTCAAATTAAACAGAATTGGATTTAGCCACTACAAATCAGATTGAAAAGGATATCATCATTGTTGCTGTGTTCCTGTTATAGTTGGTGATGCCAGTGAAGCTGTAAAAGTGCCGGTAGGACATAGCAGGCACATAAACCAATGCAGAGAAAGCAATCACTTTTCTAAGCGTTCCATTGCATGTACCATAAAACAGCTGCTACTGCTCCCCTTTCTCCATGTGCTTTTCCAAGGAGGCTGACATGACCAGTCTTTGAAATGTAGAAATGGAAATGTTTGGCTTGGGAAAGAGGAAGGTAAGGATGAGGGCTGAGGTCTCAGGGGCAGACAGACATACATTCCTGTAAAATGGCAAAGACTTCCCACTCTTTCTGTGGGCCGAGGTCAGACACCACAGTCTTGGGTATCTTAAGCAATGTAGAGTTAAGATTCAATCAGTGTTGACCTTGAATCAGAAGGTTCCAGACAGATGTCACTCAAGGTGTACTGCGTAAATTCATGTCAGGAAAAACTAAGCAAATGGCATCTCAGAATAGCTTAGGAGACTGAAAATCTTTTTCCCTTATCTGAAGAAGTTCTAGATAAACTAGATGAGCCCTAGGAACCAGTAATACTCGGAGGACACTTGCAAATTACTTTGTTGATCAGGTCTGTTAATGCATAATTGAGTATTCCAATTATCTTTCCTTGATTGACCTTTTGTGGCAAAATTGCCTATTTTTTTTCATGAATACTTTGTGGGTTTTTTTCATAAAATTTCTCAAAATTGACCATAAATCCTCCATTTTAGCTGGTTGCAGAAAGAATATAAAATGCCCACTTTTCTAGGAAAACAGCTCTAGTAAATAACTTTTGTGTGGGGATGGCAAAAAAAAAATCTTTCAATAGCTTTTGAACTTTATTTTCACACCTTTTAAACTTTAAATTTTCTTTTGAATTTTTTTCAGTCATGCTTATGTCTTCACTTTGACAAGAATCTCAATAAAAATTGTAGCTTATAATTTGGTTTTCAAAGGCAATACTATTCAAAAAGTTCTCTGTTAGAGAGAGTTATTATTTGGAAGAAAGGATAGATATCAATAGATCTCTAAAAGCATTTGATTTAATACCATTTGCTTAAAATTGTAGAATTATATGAAATAAAATTTAACATTTTGTAAATGGATAGTTATACTGACTGAATGATACATCTCAAATTACAAGATTAACTGAAAAAAACCCCTCCACCCAAAAGGATTGTCAACAGTCAAATCACCCAAAGAATTGCTTGTAGCTTGACGCAGCTTAATATTCCCATCTATGACATGGAAGAAAATAGGAATCATTGCTGGTACTGTTTTCAAATGGCACAAACATTACCAGATTGCAATATAATTACAAGCAGAAGTTAATTCTACAGAATGATTTGTATCTCGTGTTATTTTGGTTCTACATAGATGGAAATCTTCCATAAAGATTTGAGGGCCTATGGAAACAACTAAGGGGCTTCAAAAAGAGGTGTCAAAGCTTCAGAAAAGCTGTGAGTACTGGAGTTATTTTGTCTTGAAAGTGAGACTGTATTGTGTGCAATAAATATGGTGTGGAATATACACTGGGCAATAACGGGAAAACAAAATGCTGAATAACTCTCCATAACTGTATGGCCAGACTTGGCAAATGCAGATTTGGGCAGGGCTCTCCCCACGTGGGTGTGCCCTTCCAGCCTGTACAGTGGATTTTTTAGGTGAGGCACAGC
>JAWWEV010000001.1:105556617-105594533 GCA_035583235.1 Hafferia zeledoni | reverse complement strand
TTGAACTGCCAGGGGATGGTCCCCACTGAGACTCGAACTCAGGACCTTGGGATTCAGAGTCCAGAGTGCTCTCCATTGCACCACGGGACCACCCCACTCTCCATAAATGAACAGTCTATTTTATTCCATTGAATGAGAAAGACACATTGTGAAAAACTACATTGCAATAAACTATGTTTACGGTTTAAACATATTGTATACGGTAAATTATGAAAGAATTAATTGCATATCCTCATTAACAGGACCCCAGCTCTCTCTGACTAACAAAATTTAAGATATTGATTAATCATAAGTACCTGTACCACTGTCATGGGCTAGTAAGTTTGGCTCAGTTGTCTTATTTACCAAACTGCAGGTATTGATCCAAATCTGGTACCTGAAGTTTGTTATTCTTTGCTGCTCTGTTTGAAACATTTCAATCTTTTACTTATAAAAAGGAAACCACTGCACTTAACATAGATAACTGGCCTTGGCACATGAAGCAGTCAGTCTTGAACGTTGCATCCACTAAAAATGAATGGCTGAATTATTAGGTGGATATTTGCAACAATGGTATTGATTCAAGCAAGAGCATGTCTGGTTTCCAAATGATTCATTAACCAACAATTGTGATGAAAATGTAAACTGTATGAATTGAACTATTGCCTAGTAGAAAGGCATGCCTACATATCTGCAGATTTGTTTCTACACTCCGACTCCTGCTTCTTCAGCAGGGAGAAGTTATTTTAACTGACACACTACAACATACCATAACCAATTTCTGAATGATATAAATCATGAGGAAGTACTAGTGAATGTTGTGCTGAAGTTTCAAGGAGAGAGAAAGAACCAAAGTTACTTAAGCCCCTTTGACAGAAGCGAAATAAAGGTTCTAAGGCTTGAAAGGTTTGGTTCATATTTGTTTTTAGATGAATCTTGAATTTAAAGCTTTCTTCACAGATTGCTAAGGTTAGAAAGAAGAGGAATAACATTTTCAAGCAGGAAGAAGTGAGCCTTGATGAACTTTAATAAGTTTCAGGTATGGATTATAAGAAAACAAATGGTAATATGCCAAGAAGTTAAGACTTAGATTATGTCTTTGTGTTGTCTTGTGTGTGCAAAGTATACATAGAGGTGATTGACCTGGTGAGAGATATTTGAAATGTATCATTCATAGCACGGGCTGCTAATTTTTTATCTGTCTATGTCCTGTTCTTTGCTAAACAATTAAGAGTAAAATTCGCTTGCATTTGTTCAACACCAAAGATGCTTTTATGCTAGACAGCGCAGAGGAAAGTAAATAGATAATACTCCAGGGAGGATGAGACATGGGTTTATAGAAAACCACACAGTACTCATCAGTTTGCTTTGAAACCTCACATTGTTAAAAAAAATTGAGGCAGCATGTACCTCTAATAACATCCATACTTAAAAACTAGTACGCTACACCAAAATGGTTCCTTGTGACACATGGCTTGTTACTGCTGATGGGTGTTGTACAAAAAAGAATGCTTGGATTCCTCCAGCTTCCAAAAGGAAGGGGATAAAGAGAATATTTCTCTTATGGGTGTCAAATGGGAAAAACAAAAACAAAAACTAAAAACCAACAACCAACAAAAAAACCAAAACAACAAAAACCCCAAACCAAACCAACAACCCCAAACACACACAAAACTAGTGTAGGTGAGTGTGTTTTGTTTCACTGTGGCACAAATAGCTCTGGGAGCAGAATGGGAAACCTCCAAGAGATACACAGGCAGTGTCCCTGACAAGCTCTTAGGCTGTTGGTAAAAGCTCACTTTGAAAACTTGAGCTCATAATGGATTTGAAATCTGATGTTACGTTAATGTTTACTGCTCATTGTCAGCTTTGTTAAATTTTGTTGGGGAATGAAGGCTGAGAAAACCACCCCTGGCAGGTGCTGCTCAGGGAAAGCAAAGGTATGTGTTGGAAGAAGAAGAAACAGGAGCTGAAAATGTGAACATGAGCTGATCCCTGTTTGACTAAGAGCCAACACAGAGCTCCATAAATGCCATTACAATTTAGCTCAAAGGGTCTAAGCTGGTTTAAAATGTTCCACAGTCACGCAATATCTAGATTGAGGGATTTCTGTGTTTATGCACTGTTACAATAACATCCTGGAAGCAAGCTTAAGCCAATCATTCTAGTAAGCAAGGGTTTAGAAAATGTCTGTATAGAATGAAATCACTCCCAGATGAAAACACAAGTACACATTATGGCAGGGAAGTACTTCAGTGTCATTGCCATGCAGGTCTGTTCACATCCTTAGACAGGCATTCCTGTATCTGTGTTTTCTTCCTCTCTATTAACTGCATCAAAATTGGGTTAAAGCATCATGTTCTGCCAAATGAGCTCAGCAGAACAGGGAATTATTGCCCTCTATACAACATTAAGTTGCAGACATCACATGCTGTCAATATTGTAATGCCACAATAAAGCTACCAACATCAGGTAGTAGGGATACTCTTAATCCTTACAAACCTATAAAGAGAGGGAACTCGGCTCTTTAACAGTAAGAGACATGGAAGAGGTTCATCACAAGATAACATTTATAAACTATCATGAAAGTAATGAAAATTCATCTCAAATTTTCAATTCTTTGCTTTTTTTTTTCTTTTTTGAATGTTCATGGCATTGAGCAGTAAAGTTGTCACACTTTATAATAAAATGATTATGCCTGTCAAAGTTATGACACTGTATAATAAAAATACCTATAAAACTCTCCTTATCCCTTTGTATTGATTACTGTATTTTTTCTCTGATTGATGAACATGTTATTAATCTATTAATTTTAATCATCGAAGTATAAGCATATATCATTTACTTTTATGCATACATATATGCAGTGCTATTTTGAAATATGCTGTCAGATTAAATATTGCCTAGAGTTTAAGATTATCCTAATTTTTTTTTCCTTTGAAAATGTTGTGACCCATTGTGAATAGGAGTTTATTTGTGTGCATGTTCTCAACCAAAATTACCCAAACAAAAACTCACAGGAACAACAACAAAACAGAAAAATTCTGTAGAAAAATTATATCTGATATGAAATACTGTCATTTTTCTTGCAATGAACCATTACTTAATAAACTAAATACTCTACAGCATGATGACAAGTCTTAAAATATACATGAATACTCCATTGCTCATATTGGATTTTGCTGTGATGTGAGATATGGGATGTGAAATATCCTTCCACTTCCTCCTGCCACTGCCCATTGGGAAGTAGGGTTAAAATGCTGTTGCTGACACTCTTGTTTGCATTTGAAATACTCAGACATTTGAGAATGCAGAGAGCTGTTTCCCTGAGCTCTGGAAATGCTTGTATGTGTCAGATGATATATTGGTATCACTATAGGCTGCAAATTTACTTGTAAATTGTAATTTGATATTTCACTTTAATGGCAAAAAATAAGCCCCAGTCCAGAATCAGGCAAACCTACTGTGGCACATTCAACCAAGAAGGATTTTTCTTAAAATGGAGCAGACATTTGGCTGCAAATTCCCAAAAGGCACTAAAGTATTCATGACCAGTTCTACCACAGTATTTCCCACAGAGAGACTTTTACACATGAAGAATATGCATAATGCAAGTATATTTTTCCTTATTGCCTGGGCCTTCCCATTTACTAAAATTAGACAACAAGACTTATGCCCTTTTGTGCAAGGGAAATAATTACTGCAGCTCTTTAGTTTGAGTGCTGTGGTATTTTCTGACTGTAGACTCATCTGAATTCCTTGAATTTCTCTGCTTAGTTTAATCAAGTAGATTGCTTAGATTGTAGAAAAGCAAACAGCGCAGAGAGATCCAGGCTGAAAAATATCCATTAGCTGGGTTCAAATATGAAGCTAAGGGATGGTTAAGCCTAAAAGTTGGAATCAGCCAAATTTTCTACAAGTATATTTCTAATACTATTTCAATTTTTTTTTTTAGTACTATGATACCTCCCTTGATGAACAGCAGCTTTGAGGAGGAAATGCAGAGCAACTATTTTACCATGTAAGGAGCATCCATACTCAGAATTGTAAATGGCCATCATTCAAAAGAGAAACTGAAGCAAGTTACCACATTATTCATAAGATAAGAAGCAAAATACGCAATTTAGGCACTATAAAGTTCTACTTACCTGAGCTCATGTTTCTTAGCATGTGATGCCATAGGCACTAAGCTTAACAATAGTATTTCCATGCCTGTATGAGGAAAAAAGTCTGTTTGTTTATTTTTTTAAACTTGAAGCTTATAGTTGAAGAAAGGACAGGTATTTAATGACAGACTAAATTCTGGTCAGGGGTTGTGAAGCTCAGTACCAATGCCTTTGCTTTTAAATAAACTGTTAGATGTGGCTAACCTTTGAAGACCTGAGGCTCACTGCATATTCATAGGACCCAGCAGCTGTTTGGTGGCATTTGAGACATGGAACATGTTATCAATCCATTGTCTAGTAGGTCAGAGCTCAGAAACCATGAGTGTGGTTTTAAGCATAGAACATGCTTGTCTTAGAATGAACAGATCAAACTGTCCTCCCCTTCTCCCATCATGGATTCCCAACGCCTGAGACAGTCTCAGGACCACGTAACACAAGTGTGGGTGTGTTGCCTTTTACAGCTGGATTCATTCTTCCATAGCCTTCAGAACGGGTCTAATGTCTGTCCTGATGAAACAAAACAGAAAGTTACATTTTGTCAAATACATGACAAGGAAAATAAGTGACAAAAGGAAAACTTGCACAAGACATTCTCTTCTTTTGGCTTTGACTTTTCAGAGTCAAGAGATACAGTAATGGGGAAAAAATAGCATTTTGCATATGTTGTGATTGGAGTCTGATATTCATCCTGATTACCACATAGATGCTTCTGCTGAAGCTGAGCTAAGAAGGAAACGATCACCAAAGGCTCTGTCACAGCTGGATGAGCACCAAGCTTGTGCTTCACCATCAGTTTAAAATGATGTACCCTGAGAGTATCACAGTGATATTCAATTCCATCCTTGTCTGAGTCGATGCTGAAGCTCACCCAGCTGTGTGGTAAGATGTTCAGGGATCTCTTCTGGCCTCTGACTGAGCACTGCTTCATTTTGCTGGGTTAGGTCTCAGCTGGATGCTCTCCAGGTACCAGCCTGTGCAGGGCAAGACAAGAGCAAGCAGCCCCAGTTGATAATTGGTCTGATTTACGCTGCTATGGCCATTACTCCCTTAGAAAGGAGTAGACCCCTTCCTAGTTCACCTTTTGAGTTGGTTCAAGTGAATTTACACTACACAACAACCAAAAAATAAATGCAGAGAACAGAAACTGAAGCACAGTGCTCCACACCATATCCTTTAGTCCTTCTTGTCTCTAAAAAATGCTATGATTTTACACCAGTAGCTCAGACAAGACAACTGAAAACAATCCAAATCAATATGCATATCTTTCCAGGACTTTAAATAACTAACTTTGGTGTTGCAATAAAGCAGGTTTTTCTCCTCACTGGGCAGAAATCACCATAGTTTCAGCCCATTTGGAGATTAAGTAAACAAAAATCCCCGCCCTCCTGTAGTCCTTGTGTTTACAGTAGTTGATGAAGTTGGGACTGCATCGAAAGCTTTGGTCCATGGGGCTGCTGAAGAAAATTATATAATGGGCCAGATCTTATATCATCTCAGGGTTCCTTTTTCATGCTCTACACAGGAGTTCCAGAGTTCTTCCAGCAATGACAATAAAAAAACAACTGAGATTAAGCATCATTAACTCTATGTTTAAGAGCCGTTCTGTTTATTCCTACTCTTCTGAAATAAAAAATAATAACCATCAAAATGGTAGTTTTTCAAAGAATTAAAGTAATGAAAAGAAAATAAGTATATGATCTTTTGAAGGACGATAAAAGCCACTGGCTTCCAAAACATTTTAAAGAAATATGTGTACTTACTGTTTTTAAATCAACATAAATAAATCAGCAATCCCGAAAAATGGGTTACTTATGACATTAATTTTCCATTGTGTATTTAAGCCTTAGGAACATCCATTTTTTGTGTTGAGACCTTTGCAACTCTTTTTCTAATTTCTTTAAGACTGTGTTTCCACAGACATGGAGCTATTCTGCAAAAATGATAAATTGTCCTGTTAGAGATATTCCAAAACTCTATTCTTCATGTCTATCTATAGCACTGCAGTGCATGCTTCTTGGAAGCATTAATAGCTGCATTTCATTTTACTATATAAATATTTAAGGTTTGTAATTTCTCTGTTGCTGACACTGCCATTGCCAATGCAATGCAATGTTTCATTATCAGTTCCTAGTATACACATAATCTTGTCAGACTTTGTTTCCAATAAATATAGCATGATATATTTTGAATATTTGAATAGCTGAGTGCATTTCTATTGCTTTTAGTCATGACCTGCTTACAAATTCCCAGCTAAGAGTACAGCCACATGGAACAATAACCTGCAAGTATTGTGCCAATGTATTTTAATTAGTCCATGACATTTAGCTGGAGAAAAAAAAAATTACCTGCATGCTTCAGGAACAAGTCAACTTGGCTCCTGGATCCCCACACTGAGATGAGCCACATCCTGGACCCATATTGTTATTGTTTCAAAGTTGTACAGGCACAGTTAAAATTTAATCTGCCCATATCCCTTCCTTCTTCAATTATTTGGCAATCCCTTTCTCCATGAGAGTTTCCTAGTGTGTGAATATCCAGAAGGAGTGGTCACTCTTGTAGCTGTTCTGGGAAATCAGTCTTGGGAGAGGTATTTATTAATAGTCTGATTTTGAACTGGCTTTGGATTTTCTATAATTCTGCACCTTTCTGAAAGCTGCAAGGTGTTATCAAAAGTGAAGATAATTTGAAGAAAGTCTCTCCTCTCATGTTAGATTACAGAAAATGTAACTTTAGGTAATTGAAGCACTTTGTGAGACTTCTGTTGCTGCATAAGTACATTCAGAACTACTGAATTGCTGTGGAGTAACACAATATTATATGGGATATACTCAGGCTCTAACACAGATTTTGCTTCCATGCATAGTTTTTTTATATTTTTTTCTGAAATTTGTGAACACAAATGGAGTTACCCTGTAATTACTCTGGCTGGACATCATGAACGCCTTTATGCACATCTGACAGTTTCAGGAAACTGGATCTACTGCTTGAGCAGGATCTAGTTGTGACTGCCTATTGCCCTGTGGCAAATCTGATAAGCACATACAATTCATCAAATCATAGAATGGCTTGTGTTGGAAGAGATCTTAAAGACCAACTAGTTTCAGCCCTCTGGCCACAGACAGGGAACCTTCCACTAGACCACGTTACTCAAAGCTCCATCCAGCCTCATCTTGAACACCTCCAGGGATGAGGATTCCACAACCTCTCTGGGGCTCCCTATTTCACTCATATAACTCATTTACAGGAGTTACAAGAAGTAAAGAAGGTGTCCATAGCTTATGTTTCTGAGCTAGACTGTCCAGTTATGCAAACACAGAAAATATGATTTGCTGGAAATCCTAGAGGCCTGTAAAAATGGGTATTTGTATATCTTAATCCCTAGGCACTAAGTAAAATATCTTGGCACCTGAACTGTCCCTCCAGTGCAGTCCTACCAGATTTCTGTTTACCTGCTTACCATGTGTTTTGGAATCCAACATTATCGGTAAACTTCTTTTTGTTCTTTCTGATGTCCCAAGTGACACTGGACTGTGGACAATGCAAGGGTTAAATGCAATAGAAGACATCCAAAAATATATTTGGCTGCCAAACTGAAAAATTTAGAAAACTCCAAACTTAGACTGGTATTGGATCCTACTCAGCCATCCCATGTGCTCAGGGAGGCACATTTCCCACCAGCATAAATGTCTCCCATTTGCCATGCATGAAAAAGCCACATCGCAGGAGATGGGTTATAAATGAGTCTTTCTCTAGTGATAATTGTATTTTAGTATCTGCAGCATCATGCCCTTCTGGAAATACAGGCCAGTCAGGTGTTCTCATGGTTCTGGTGAGAGATCACATAACATTAGGATGCAGGGATACCCAGACCCACTAAACTTCACTGGAGCTAAGACTGAATTCTGTATATTACACAGAAGGACAAAAGTTCATTTTCTTAAGTGAAATCCTGAACTACAAGTATCTTCTCTTTGCTGCTGGGTTTTGTTCAAGAAAGGAACTCTCTTCAGTTGGTACCAGATCTTCAGGGGGAATCCATGGCTTTATATACCTAGAAGAAAATTAACAGCCTCCCACAGCACTGAAGAAGTTCTTCTAAGGGCATAGGTTTCTAAGCCTAATATTTATATGTAAACTTCTTAAGCCCTTTATCGCTGAAGTAGGAAGCAGTCCAAAATGTTAGGGTTGCAGTTGAATTTATAGTGCTGAGCAATATTAGGTAACACTACCCCTGAAGTTCTGTAATAATCAACAACCAAATAAAAATATTTTTTTAAACTTCTTGCTGCAAAAGCCCATAAGAGCTGCAAGACTATAGACTCTCTTACCAAGAACAAACTGAAAAGGGGGAGACACCTCTTTTGTACTACATAGCTCATCAGTCAACATGCACAGATGCATGGAAAACATAATTTGACCCTCAGAGCTCTCTTCCACTGCTTGACCATAACTGAGTCTTTGCAGCTTGCTCTTCAGCTCAGTTTCTCTCTCATCTGAAACCCACTGATGTCTTACAATGATATTTAAATGGTTGTTCTGGATTTACTGGTCAGGTTGGTGAACAGCCACATAGTAGACGACAATTTCTTCTGTCAAGAGTCACGTGTGAATTCTGTTTAGATCCACTACAATGAAAGGAGAAACCCCTCAAAATTATATTAACATATCTTTAAAGTAGGTTTCAGATGTATCAGACTTTTTATTTATGTATTTAAAGCCCAAATTAATCATGAATTGCCCTCTAAAATGCACCACTCTTTTAAAGGTTTGGTTGTCTATTTATTCTTTCTTTGGAGAAAAAAATGTGTGCGTGAGACTCCTCTCCAAAGATAAACCTTTCTATGCCAATGAGCAGAATGAGGGCTTGACTTCTTGCAGGATATACGGTTAATGATGAATTAGGCATAATATGCAGATTAAGGGAAATACAGTAGAGAAGGTGGTGAAGAATAAAAGATGTGTAAATATCAAAAGAGCAGTTCAACAAGAAGTATTGTGCAATATGGTGGGGAAAAGCGCAGAGGGCTTATTTTCAGCCTGGGCTAGTTTTTTTGTTTTCACTCGTTGGACATTTCAACTGGTTTAAATACTTACTGGTTTGGATTTTATTTTCTATCCAATGAAAGGACACAAAGAAGAGATGAGTAAACCTAACCTTTATACATTTAAGAAGCCAGCTTCGAAATCCTGTACAGCTGATGGAGGAAGCCACTTTCCCTTCAGAGATCCTGATGGTGTTTGCACAAACCATGTGTGAGTGTGTGGTGAAGCACTGCCTCAGGCAGCAGCTCAGAGGCATCACTTTAATTCACCCTGAATCAAGTGAATAACTCATTCAAAAAAGACCATAATATGAAAATGTGATATGGATGTGGATTGAGCATTGGGCTGGCTTCAAATGCCTCATAGCCTTCAGGTTTAGTACCAGAGGTACCATCACGATACCAGAATGTTTTTCATTAAATGTCACGTGAAAGTGGGAGGAGGAGAGACAGAAATGCAAAGACTTCTAGTCTCACTTGCATTAATATAAAGTTATTAGTTAAAAGCATCCTCAGAACAATCAAAGCTTTACCCAGCACTGCCTGTCGACTCTGGACAGAACACAGGCTGGAAAGATTTTTGACTCCCCTATGAGGATCACACTTAAGCCAGGGAGAACTTATTAGTAATAAGCACCTCCAGACAATCGGATCCTTATATTTCCCAACACTGCCTATCAAACAGGGAAGGGTTTCTGACCTCTGCTATGAGGACCACACTTAAGCCAGGGAGAACCTATAGCTATATAAGCATCTCCAGAAAAATTAGAGCCTTATGCACCCAACACTACCTAACGACACGGATAGCACACAGGTTGGAAGGGTTTCTAACCTCTGCTATGAGACCACACTTAATAGCTAGAGAAGAGCTTTCCCCACAACAGCTCCCGAAATAACATTTATTAATACAAATATGTGACAGTTTTTGTGGGTTTTGCGTTGCCAATGATAACGTTCAGCTGCAAGATTGTATTTAATTGATAATAAAAGACCCCAAAAGAAACCAACACAAACCACATTTTACAGAGACCAGCACACCAAACTTAACTGTCAATACAGCAGTGTTATCCCATTTTCACAACAGACAGAAACTAGCAACAAAGAACTACTAACTAGAAACACAACCACCTAAAACACTTATCTAGACACACTTTCAATAACATAGGACAATAAAATAGTTTGCACACCACTCTGTCTGTAACACAAAACAAAAGGAAAGAACAGAGCTGCTTCTCATCAACACACATGTTGAAAAAAAGAAACTGCACACTGCAAAAGAACACAATAACTAATATAAAGTAGCAAAGTATAAAGCAAGTTACTGTTATTAGTGTTAAAGTAGCAAAACACAGTTAGTGAAGAAGGTGCTTATAGAGTAAGAATTAAAGTAGCTGTAAGCATAAGATGTAAGATGGAGTGTATAAAGGAATAAGCTTTGTAAGAGAGTAAAGTATAAGATATAAAGTATAGAAAGCAGATGGTTTTCTCACCCCTACATTGTTCCAAGAGGTGGGACAAGGCAGGACAAGCTGCTAGTAGTTACCCCAGCAGAGACGATGTCATTTCACCCCAGTTTTGGCTTAAACTCCACTTCTTTTATACCTTTTTTTTTTTTTTTGCTTCAGGTGGTTTTGTGTGATGAAAGTCAATGTTCTGGGGGTGATACAGATGCCTGAGGGGGTGGCTTCTTGGGTCTGCAGGGTGCCACAGGGTGGGGCAAAGAAAGGCCATGCTAATTCAATAACATTCCATTCTTTGGAAATACCCTCACTTATCAGCATCCCTCCAGGGGGCTGAGGCATTTCCCTCAACTCATCAAGGCTTATCAGGCCATCACCCCATGGTTAAATCTACCCTACACAGTGCATAAACTGTGCCACAAGATCCTGTTGTGGCTGACTGCTGATCTCAGAAAAGGTGTCACCAATCGATTTACTGTGCCCCATGGGGAAAGGTTGGCCATTGATCTCTGCAGCCTCAGGGCAGGGAGATCTCCCACAGTCAGCTGTCCTGTGCTCATCCAGGATGTAATGGTGCATTTCAAATCACCAGGTCTGCCTGGCCTTAATGCATATAATCCAAATCTGCATTTTTGTTAACTCAAAGATGAATCAGAAAGCAAATATAACTTTGAGTGAACCTGACTGAGGTTTAAACCCAGTCCTGATTCCTTCAAAACGTACCTCAAGGGTCAGCTTAAGGTGCAAATGTAGCACACACAGGCTTGCCTGTAGAACAGGGGAAGTTATTGGAAGTAGAGCAACAAGGTGTCCTGACCAGAAACATTTCAATGGTGTGAAACACCTACTCATGAGCAGAGCTGACTGTAAAATGCTGGTGAGGCACCCTAGGACAGATATATCATTAACAGGAAATGCTGTAGCAATCACTAATCATTGCAATTAGCATGATTATTTAAACTTTTCGCTTACAAAGTAATTGTCAGGGTAATAAAAATTAAGGCTGTAAGAAAATTAGCCAGCTATCCCATAACACTCCTACTTTTGGTCCATTAAGTCTGTTCATTGCCTCAACCAAGCATTTCACTTTTTACAATAACATTTTTCCCTTTTCCTATTAAATCCCTGACATATCCATACTGCCTGGAAAAAAAATGTAAAAATGAAAAGGTAAATAAAATTAAACTACATTCTTATGATTTAACATTTTTTAATACTAATGGTTTCCTTAAAATAAAAATGGTTTCTTCAATTAACTTATTTTTACAGAGGTTATAAAAAGCAGAATCTAGATCAGTAATGGTAATTTTTACAGAATTTGTTGGGGCTTTATTCTCACAAACCAAGCTGATTTCAAAGTTTTGGTTGACAAATATGATACACAAAATAATTTAATTGCAGTATTTAAAGGCTGATTTCTCCATAATGTAAATGGAAATTTACATTGTGAGTGTTTTCTTCAGCAGCGTAAAGAGAAATGGTTTGTTGTTAAAGTGTTCTATACAAGATGGTAGGTTGAGAATTTTGGTCGTTCTTTTTTTTTTTTTTTCCCCTCAAATCGGCTTTTAGTTGTTTCCAAGAATCATTCTTCATCACTGAGGTGGAAAAGATATCTCTGCTCTTCTGGACTGGTGGGGTTTGCCTGCTGCCCACTGCTGCCTCCCTGCTGCCTCCCTGCTGTCCACTGCTCCCTCCCCAATCCATGTGCAAGGCTGTGTGGAAATGACAGGCAGAGCTGGCTCTAAGCATCCTACCTCAGCCTTCGGGAAATGGTGCTACTTCATTCAGAGAATCTGAAAGATTACAGTAGGTACCATATGAAATGAAGAAAGGACATTGTCAAGAAAAACCCCACTCCTTATCTGCTAGAAAGCTGGGGATAAAAAGTGCAGGATGCAAGGTTTTTTGGCATTAAACTCCACAGATTATAGTTGCTGGGTAGATGCTCTTCAAATTCATGGCAGATGGAAAAGAAACCATTTTAAAAAGTTGGCTTTTTAAAGGACTTGGATTCAAAACATGGTTTTTACTTGTATGTGCAGTTCACTTGACAGTAAAGATTTTTCACAGAGGTTTGTGTTAATGATTTATGTCGACACAAACTCTTACATGCCTTATAAAATTGGAGCACAGCTGGATTCATGCATTTGGAATCCATCCTCTATATACAACTCAGAGTGAAAAAGCTGTGTGTGCAGAAGCAGAAATCATAGGGAAGCCTTTTTGTAAATTTAGCTCTTATTGTGAAGAATCTGAATGCACACTAAAGGAAGACATGAGTAGCATTCATATTTCTTTTCTTTTTTGGTTGTTTCCCTTAAATTCCTGTGGAGGACCTTAAGGAGCTCTACATTATCTTGTATCTTGTAAACATCTGCAACAGCACCATTTTAATGGTCTCTGTGAATGTATGTTGCTTATTTAATGGGAAAAAAAATAATTTCTATAGCCATGCCAGCTTTCCAGGTGCAGTCTGAAAGGAGTAAAGGAGGACTGACTCCTTTTGCCACTTAGCAGACAATTGGATGAGGTTATTATGATACCCCAGAGTCAACCCTGGGAATCACAGCTGCTCATTTGAACATATCTAATGAACTGCAGATGGGCAAATTTACATGCCAGTCTTAATCAAAACAGAGAAACTGAAATTTCCAATATTAATTTGCTGGTCACACTGATACAGAGCTGCTGTACAGTCTGGGGATGACCTTTTCCAGCACATACTTTATGTTGCTGGGGCTGATCTGAAGCCCTCTGCAGTGAATGGTAGCCTCTGAATTACATGGGATTGCCTTCATTGACTTAAAGGGCCTTTGGATGAGGCCCATAATGAATTATTGCTTAATATAGTCCACAAGCATGGTTTAATATGTTAGATAAAACCCCAAGGAAGAAAAGGAGGTGTGTTGCAAACTTCTGTCGCTTGATTTCCCATTACAAAATTCCTTAAGTAGGGAATTAAGTAATAAATAACATTGATTCGTATTGCAACCAATCACATTCTGATCAAACCTCTCATTCATAAAGCCAGTTCTGTTCATGACACTCCCCAACACTTGGGTTTCGGTTTTTTATGGGGCAGTAATTATGGTGTGGTGCAATCCAGACTGTCTGCTGGAACTGATCGTGTTACAGGGACACTCTTAGTCCTGTGTCATCACAGCAGTGCACAGCTATTTAGTGCACTGAAGTGAGTGTCTAAAGCTCTGAATAAAACAGAAGCTATGTTCAAAGTACAAAGGATCTCATTAGACAATATATCTGACCTAATTAATAGCATCTCATGGCTGAGGGTGAATTTCATTTTTACATTTTCTTTAAGTTAATAGGAATAATGTAGCTATCCATATGACATCTAAATCTATCTGAAAACATATGAATATGAGACTCTTCTGTGACATCAATCCACCTGGAACAACAGTTAGTAAACAATAAAAGCCATAGCCAATATATTTAACAATAACAACGTTAATAAATAAACAATATCCCTTTCAGGAACTTTTAAGTTTCTATATTTGACACTTTTCTACTTGAGAAATTCCCCCCTCATCCTAAATTACACAGCAAATACACATCTAGTTAAACCCTCAAATCACTGGTCAGGTCCCTGACATAACTTGTCATTGCATCCATAGACACCAAATAGGCATGCTTGCCAAAATCTCCCTGTGAGGAAAAATCCTCACTGCTCTGAGAACACACTAATGGCAGGCAGGCATTAAATCACTGACAGCAGAGTTATTGTCTCACTCTTTGCTTCCTCTCCTTCTCCCACCTAGGAGGGATGTTTAGCCAGCAGTGGGGCTGAACACTGAGCATCCCAGTGCTGCTCAGGGTGGTCTCCAGTCACTGATAGAAAGGACTTCCACCACCTCAGTCTTTAAAAAAGGAAACTATGAGCAAGAAGATGCAAACATTCACCCTCCCAGAGAGTAACAGGTACTTTCTGGTTGACCTGAGGTGAGTCTAAACCTAGCCCTGAGGGAAAAAACATAGAAAACTCTCATCTTCAGCCTTTTCTGCTAACCTAGAATGGCAGTTTTCCCCACAGCCTGTCGGCTGCTGTAAACATGCACAGTGCTGCTTAGCCCTATTGCCTGGTGTGTGTTAGACCAGATACCTAGTGCAGAAGCTGCGAATTCAATGAGGCTTAAATGTTAAGTGTTGCTGCTCTGAATATCACATTGCTTCATTTCTCCTTTGGGAATGCATATCTAAAAGTGAGGAAATTTCACTTCACAGGTAGAGAGTGAGACACAGGTTATTTTCACCTCATCTTCACACTGACTCAACAGGTGAAGAAAGCTCAAGTAATGGACATTTACACCAATCCAGTGGTGCCCTCTTAGCTTGTGAAAGCATCTTTCAGTGAGGTGTATGCAGATTTTTTGCTTAAATTCTGCTAGTGCCCAAGAAGTAGCTCTCAAGTGGCATTCTTTCTTTGTAAGTACTCTGCATCTTTTAAGTCAATTTGCAAATATCTTGTTTTGTCTCCATTGTCACTTCTGTTTAACTGTGGATCTGAATATCAAGCGGAGTTATTTTGTTCCTTGCAGACCATCTGCAGTAATTCTGGTCCTCCGTTTACAAGTTTGTTAAGAGAACTGTTGATGGGTATGAGTCAGCACAGGAGTCAGTTCTTTCCCAATTAGACAGTCTATTCCATAGGTTTTATAGAAAGAGGGAAGGGGGAGAAGTAAAAGGTAGTAGCAAACTGAAACAGCAAGACACAGGCAATAAGCAGCAGGTGCACCAAGAGGGAAGGAGTTTTACAACCTTGAATCCCAAACAAAACTTGAAGAAGCACCAGAGGCTCAGAAAGATGTTATCGAAGGTTACAAAGCTGACATGCACTCCACTGTCCCCAAGGCAGGGCTGCCTCTGTCTGGCAGTGATGGATTTATCATCTACTGTCAAAGCCTTTGGCAGGGAAGAGATACAGCCCCAACTCTCAGCTGGAAGAAAATGGTGTGTGTGCGTCCTGATGCTACCCAGAGAGATGGTGTGTCATCTACCCTGCTTGCTGAGGGAACCATTTCTTGTGTGCATTTAAGTACATTAAATATCTATTTACTCAATAAGGACAACCATATAAAACATGATGTGTTTTTACCAATTTCCTGAAAATCAGGAGCTGGCTCAGAGAGAGAGAAGCTCTAAATAACCCTGTGGATGAAAAGGCTGCTGCCTGCAGCACCCACTGACCAGGTAACAGCAGAGCCAAACTAAAGAGGCATGTTTGGAGGGCTCTAAATGTGCAAAGCCTCATTCTGCTCTCAGACCCAATTCAATACTAGAGCATTTGACTGCAAAGCAATGCAGACCATATTACTACTATGGCTCCGGGAAGTAAGTGCTAAATTTTGTGGTCATGAAAGAGATCTTGAAAAGCCTGGAGCAAAAGAGGTGTGACTCTTCCCATTCATCTCCATCAACTATTAATTCTGAAATCTAAAAGTGGCAATGTAATTAGCAATGTTAGTGAGTTCACTGAGAACAGTTTTCATCAAAACACACAGTGATTTGCTTGTCTGAAAGTATTTCAAAAATTCTAGTACCTCCATCTTCCATAACCGACAGCCTACTTGAATGTGAAGGGAAAGATTAAAATATATATGAAATTTCAAAAGAATATGAATAGCTTAGAGTGACTGGGATGATTGTGGAATTCATTGGCTTTTTGGTCTGACACACCAGAACACAGCAGAACATGGTCCCCTCCATGGAACACAAAAAATTTTGGCTTCAAGGTGCGCCTCAAGGTAGTCAGCTGATTAATTTTTAGCCATCTTGCAGACAAAGGGTGTAAAATTTCATTTTAATGGATTTATAACCTGTCACTAATTTACCTTTTTTTTTTTTATTTCAAAATTGCTCTTTTGCACACATATAAACACACATGTACTCCCACACATTCCTGATTAATTTTCATATATCAAATAGAAGAACTGAAGAATTTTTTGGCGTAAAGAAGTTGCAATAGTATCCCCAAGATTCTGTATTGCCAGCTTTGGCTAGAATTGGAATCCATCAAAGCGACAGATGCATCATCATTTCCCCTAAACACTATCAATTGTGGTCATCACATCAGTCTTTCCTATATTATCACTCAGAAACAAAGATTTACTCCAAAACCAATCTTTTCCCATAAAAATTCCATTATTTACCACTGTCAAATTGAGTATGGGAGCATTAAAGCTGTTAGAATTTTCTCCCTGAAACTCAATGCATGTGACTTTATTGAGATATGACCCAGTATGTCAGACAGAAATATTCAGGAGAAACCAGTTAAGTTCAAATTTAAAAGAGTGATTTCTTCAGTATAATTCTGCAATGATGTTAATTTTGGCCTGAATTATACCTCATTTGTCACAGTTAAGCAGAAAATGGAAAATGCACAAGCAAATTAGAGAGTTTTCTATAAAAATATTGCTATTGAACAAGTAAAGTTAGAATGTTTTACTCATAGTGTGCCCATTTAAAATTAAGGAGAAATCAATGCTTATGATAGCTCGAAGAACATTATGATTGTATTTGGAGCTTTTGGGAAATAATCCAAAAAGTCTTGTTTTGGAGTATTTCGTCAATATGTTCTTGTTAATGCAGAAATGGTTGAGTGTCCTGGAGTTACAGGATGTCAAGGAGTAATAGGGTGATATGCTTCTTTCTAATCAATAAATGGCAGCTTTGTCTATTAAAAGCAGAGTAAAACAAATTAATTCAACACACATTCCTGTGAATGAATGATTTTCAACCCGATTTGAAACTTTTGCTCAGATTCAGACAAGTTCAGATGATAAACTGCCTCATCACTTTCAGTTGTTACATGTTTCAGCACCCTCAGGTCACAAAGTACTGGGAATTCCAGAAGCAAGCCAGTCAGGATTTCTACTGCAGAAAGCAGCTTGGATCATTCACTCCATTCTGAACAAAATCTCCAGCCTCAATTTATAACTGCTTCTGTTTGTTTACTAATTAATACTTTTGGCAGAGCTCTACTGAAGCCACCATGCTCCACATCCTAAAGTCAGACCCCATATGTAGTAACCCTTCTGGACAAATTGACAGATGCATGGCTTCCTTCCTTGTCACAAAATAAGTTATAACTATCAGTCTGTACAATTATCCATATAAAGTTATTTTATTTCTTTATGCAACCTCAGTCACTAGCTCTGTTTCTTACATATGTGGGTGACTCAGGAGAGCTCCACCAGAGCTCTGTCAAAGCCAGTAGTAATGCTGATTCATGCCAACTTCTAATCCCACCTTTTTCCTTTCTCTTTCTCTCCCTTCCCTTCACATGCACATCCTTCACATGCATAGAATGACAGAAACTCTGCCCATTGCATCAGTTCTTATGCTAAATCCAGCAAAGCTCAGCTTCCCCCTCAAGAAACTTTGCTACCAGTAATGCACAGCTCCTGTCTCTCTGTCAGGTCTGTAGTAGCCAGTCAGAGGAGACTGTAACAGTCAAGGAGTTTTGCCCTTCAGCTGCTAACATTTCTCATGCTTTATTCAGATATGATTTTACTGTGTGTTAAAAGTGTGAAAACCTTTCTTCCCAAAGGCTGGATATAGCTATGTCTTCACTACAAATGACCTGCACCGTGTTACTTTTGGTTTGTGTGCCCTCCTCCAGTCCACCCGTTATTACTGTCCTCTGAACATTGGCTATTTCTTACTATTTTCCCTAAAGTAGAGGTTGCTGAAAGTTGAGAAAACATATCATGTATAATCCTCACAGTCTATTTCTCATTTCTTACAGTCTTTCCTTGTACATATTGAAAAAGAGCTGAATGGCCTTTTGTTCTTACCCAGCATGTCTGTTCTCACATCACTGAAGTATGTGTTAGTCTGTAGCCCACAAGAGACCTTTTTGGTCTACAACAGGGGGAGTTCCTTATTCCCTGTTCCAGAGGTGTTACTAGACATGTGTCTATGAGTCATGTAATATGTAATTCTTCTTTGGGAAAAAATAGAAAGGTGGTGTCAGAAGAACATTTTGTCAGCCAATCTGCACACTCTGTATGTGTTTGGAAAGTGAATATATGAATGATATTTTGAATGATCAATTTGTTTTACATAGAAAGTGAACAAACGAAGTACCTACGAAGACAGCACTTCAGCAGCAATGACAGATTAAACTGGGTGTGCCAATTTGTATGACTAGAAATGTCACTAAATGCAAGGCAGTACATGGAGTAACAGGGGGAATTTTTGCAAGTGGGAGAGGCAGGTGATGAACATTCTTCCAGAAAGAGCTCAGCAAAGTGCTGCAGACAGCCTTAGCCTGTCAGAGACATTACAGGAAAGGAGACATGGCCTGATAAAAGCTTGTACTTCTATCAGGTGCCGTGACACCTTGTGTAAAGTTACAGAATGAAGCAGAAGAGAGACCTCATTACCATTCTCAATAGCGCAGTTGCTAGAGCAGCTCTGTACCAGTTTACACCAGCAGAGAACCTACATGGAGCTCTTTGAGAGATCATTTTTAAAAATTCTTTCCTAGAAAGGCAATTCCCTCTGTCACTGCATTTGGATAGTAATTGCTGAAAGTTAAATATTCTTCACAAGAACAAAGGACTCTCCACTGACAACCATGACACTTGCCCACATATTTAGTGTCCATTTGTTCCGTGATGTTTTCAGGATCTTTGAGATAATCCAGAAATTTACATATTCACCCAGTTCTTTATTGCAAAAGCTGAGTCTGGAGTGGAAGGAAGTTCCCCGGAAGGGCACATATCTGACAATATGATTAACGTCAACTATTCATATTGCGGGTTTCATTTTCATTTTAGCCTTAACAGGTGCTGGATCCCTGCTTCCTTTGTAGAGCTCAGGGGCATGTTGTGCAAGTAGGAAGGTCGAATCACTTAAAAAAGTCCCAAAAAAACTACTCTAGAGACTTCACCTCCTCAGAGCATCTACTGCACTCATTACTAAGTCAGTCCATCTCCTGAAGATCATTGATGACTGCCTAACATAACCAGGACCATGGTGTGAAATTATAATGATGGCAAAAATAGCTTTTAAAAAAGAATCCAAGCACCCTCTGAAGTCCAGAAGGTCAAGAATCTTGGACTAATAGGAGCAATTATACAACAAGTTCGTGAGATCATGCTGTCACTTGCATTTGTATTCAAGGTGAATGATACAGTTTGGCAGAGGCAATCGGTGACCTTGGAAAAGGACCTTGTTTAGTGCAGAGAAAGCTCTGGCTGAATTTTGTCTCTGATACCAGCCCTGAGATCCCAAGGAGCATAACCCCAACGTGGTGCACCTTGGACTAAAACACTTCGAGTGATTATAAGCTGCTATGAAATATCTTTGCCCTCCTTCAGGAAAAAAGAAAGGATCAGACTCAGGAGAAAATAGCTAAACCCATGTAGCTGGGTGCATAACCTCCCTATTCTATTTAGCACTGGGAAGAACTTGGCTGGAGTTAATGGGACTGATACCGAGCATATATCACTAAAACTGTGGGATCTCTTGGGAGAATTCACTGAGCACTGGATACTGTACATGAGATGCTTAAGTTTTGGGGTTTTTTTCAAGAAAGAAAAGGCTGAAAAGGTAGTTGAAAATTACTTTTGGCTATATGATGAAGATATAGAATCAAAACAAAAACTTTTTTTTTCCCCCATCCCTAACAGGGCTAGGAAAAGCAGAAGTGAGCTTAAACAGCAGCAAGAAAAGTTCAGGATAAACATAAGGTAACGTTTCCTGATGAAAAGGACAGCCAACTGTTCCACCACTGGAGGACTGAAAAGGGTAGGGTAGACAAACTGATCATGAAAGACAAAAAATCCTGCCAGGAGAAAAAATAGAGAGTAGGTAGCTTCTTCTGTCTCTGTTTTTAAATTTCTATGAGATTTTGGGAATCTTTCTGTTGGACTGGCTTTAGCTGCTTGATAATGTCTTCTTTGGAAAAGCACAAAGCAAAGTTCCAGTGGAAGTGTGAACCAGCAGAGATTATTTGGCATGGCTGCAGAATACAGACATAGTCCTAGAAGATGAGGACTATTCTAAGTCTTTGTGATTTACAGCAAAGTATTGAACAAAAACCCCCAGGTCCTGGGATTTAAAAACTTCACTTCTGACCCTGTTTTTCTAAACAGCACCTCAATCTTTCATTTTCTATTACATGTACGTACAACTATTACATATAGAAAAAAAAGAACAAGTCAAGGGAAAAAAGAGTGCTTCTGAGCAGCGAAGAGAAATGGGCTTTATGGAATTATTGTATTTGCACTTACTGGAGAGGCAGAGATGCTGCAATGATTGCAGTGCTGGATGGAAAAGTGTATTTATTCTGAAATTGTAAGTTACCTGTCCTTGGCCCTGTCTTTCCAGGAAATCAATATCGTACCTGGCATTACACATGCCACTAGATTTTAGCTACCTTTGACATCTGGTTATTTTCAGCTCATATTGAAGTCCTTCATTCACTAGTTCCAGTTTTCCCTGGGTGTTTTTTTTGTACAAACACCTTTTTTTTGTTTATTTGTTTTTAAAGTTTTCTCATATTGCAAATAATTTCCTTATTCACCTGATAGCTTTCTGACTGCTTTTGTGAAAGAACAAAAGGTAGCTTATCTCCTCCTTGACTGATAATATCACCTTAACTTCAGCATGTTTCCAAACTGCTGTCCTTTGTTTTCTTTATGCTTTTAATTACAGCTCTTGTACCTTTGGAAGAGTGGGGTTTGCTTCCCTCCCTCCTGAGAGCTGCCCTGTTTCCCTTAAAGCTTTTATTCTCTTGTCCCCTTGCTATCTTGTTATTGACAGAGTCTTCACTGTTATCTGATTCTGTCACCTCTCATTCTTTAATGATGTCTGTCTCAGCAGAGAGTTTCTTCAAGGATTACTTCTGTATCTATTGAGGTGTTTTGGAGCAAGGTCAGTGCCATCCTCAGATGCCCAGTCACTGTGCCCCCACCATGGTGCAGATAGGTCCATCTCAGGAATACTCCATGTGTGTCATGTGCCTCTAGAGCTTCGCCAAAGGCAAAGAGAAGTTTGGATCACGTTAATTTAGCAATTAGTGTACTAGTGGGTGCCAGGAACAGCCCAAGGTCCTTTGGCAGCTCTAG
The DNA here is from genome assembly GCA_035583235.1 of Hafferia zeledoni. Taxonomy (NCBI): domain Eukaryota; kingdom Metazoa; phylum Chordata; class Aves; order Passeriformes; family Thamnophilidae; genus Hafferia; species Hafferia zeledoni. The sequence continues at coordinate 105,572,790 of JAWWEV010000001.1, read as the reverse complement.
CCGTGGGTAAGTGATATGCCTCAACTGCTGGGAGAGCAAGGACAGGCTGGAGGATGGGGATCTGTCTCCCTGCATCCCCTTCCTTTTAGAAGCCTTTTCTTGACATGCTCCCTGACAGAAAAAGTTAATCTGTCCTCGCTAACATACAGCTACCACAGGATGATGTTTCCTAGGCAACATTCCTATGGAAAAGCAGTCTACCGAGCATTCTCACCTTGCTCTTGTGAAGTTATAATTTCATTTATTATTCCTCAAAAATGTGGTTGTACTATGCAGGTGGAAAAGAGGACAAAGTAGCCCCTGCTGTTTCAAAAGAGCCCCAAACTGGTTCTTACACACTGCTCTTGACAGCACAACTATGAAGGTGCTCTGTAGCCTCATAATCATTCCTATGAAAACTAGCATCAGCTATTTTTTTAAACAATAAAAATTTCTCCACATTTTTTTATCCAGTTGTGGAACACCTATGAGCTAGGTGTTCCACAGCTGAATGAGCTGTAACTAGTCTTCTTATTTAAACTAGCTGTAACATCCCCATCAGCAGCCCCAGACAGCAGTCTCTAAGCTCTGTTGCAGGAGGCTTGTGCTGATCGCTGAGGTCGAAGTAACACACTCCAAATGCTCACAGCACTGCACAAAGGCTGCTAATGAAATGCTCCTCTTTTCACCGTGTCTGTCTCCAGGGCACCATGAAATTTTATTTTTGTAAGCTAATCCAACCTTGCCTCCCGGATAAGCACGCCTTTAAACTTAATTGTTCTTTTCTTTTTTGAGGAAGAGGAGGAAGGAAGTAGCAAGGGAAGCATCGCATGTTGATGCAATCAAGCACAGGAGAGAAAAACAAAACCTCTCCAGCAACAGGTGGCACCTAAAAATTATGAACAAGGCAGTTACTCAATATGTTTGTCTTGTGCTTCCTGGGCTCTTTCTCTCCTCAGATTCTTAACTTGACAGACTGGTGATTGCCCGTTCTTTCTCTGGAGGCACCACTAAAGCCTATCAGAGGAACTTGCCATGTCTATTCTTAGGCCCAGATCTATTGTGGGAGAAGAGAGGTGGGATTCTTCTGCTAGCTGAGACAAAAAAGATCCAGCTGTCTGCAAGCTGATAAAAGCAAAGGTGCAATTTCCATTTATTTTTCAGTTTCATACTTGTGGTGTTGGGCTGCTTCAGCTGCCTGTCACTGCAAGATTTGGCTTATATTAGTAGAACTTGTGTTCCAGGGAGCAGCAGTAGATAACAGGAGAGCTATCACCACTTTCTTTTCAGAAAAATCACTCCTAAGCAAGAAATAACCTTCCCCTTGCACTCACAGAAATTGTACCTCAGAAACATATATAAGAATAAAATAGGTGGCCCTTTTTAGATGATTCAGACATGTACAGGACACTAAGCAGACTGGGGAGACATGTATTTGATCTTTTCTACTTTATCTTGAACAAGTTATGGGAGAACATGAGCTACAACAGGCAAGGTGCTGTCCATCAATGATCCCCAGGGGTATTTCTGCTCCAACTGCCCCAGCCTTGAAGCATTTACCATCACTGTAAAATTATTCAGCTGGCTGTAGAGTGCAGAAGATCCATGCAGCTCAGAGGCCCTAATGGTGTAATTCTGAATATTTGTATGAGGGAACTTGAGGGCCTCACACACAGAAGATGAGGCAATATAGCTGTCATGGGTCTTGCCTACGACCCTGTGCACTCAACAATCAGGAGGAGAAGCTCCCTCCCCTCCATGCTCCCAGAGGGCTGATGCAGGTCACACATGAATGAAGGCAGCTATTTCACACTTGGCTTGCAGAGGGCACAGTGTGCGTGTCTGGGGAGCAGAGAGAGGCAGGAAAGAGGGAAGGAGGAGGAGGAAGGATAGCATGGCAATGGTACTTGAATCTGTCCTTGAATCACTCACAATACCACCTGGATATAAATGCAACTCACTTAAAAGATGTTTTCTGGTTTTTCATGTGTGTTTGGTTTTATATTTGTAACTTGTCAAAGAAAGCTTTTATTACTTTTGAGGTTTTTCAGAGTTCCTAAGTCTTCTTTTGTCCTCTCTCTTCAGTTCATGGTAGTTTGAGGCTGCCCAGTTTATCTCCACGTTCCAGGAAACCCCACAGGCTGCCCCACCAATGCCTTTTGAGGTTTTGAGATCACTCACTAGATACATTGGAAAGGAACAAACCAGATTAACTTAGCTATGCCCTCGAAAGGCATACCTGGCAGATCAAACCCGATGTAGATTTTGAAGATACACATAAGTTAACTCATGAGTGCTATTCCTGTCTGCTGTACAGATGTCTAGGCCAGTAAAAGCCAAAATTTATCTCAAAATCATCTCAGATAACATGGAAGTGATGAGGATAGTTGATCATTCCTCACAGTAAGCATGACTACAAGCCATGGTACTGTTTTATATGAAACCAGAGATACAAAGAAGGCTGAGTTAGTGCAAGATAACTGTTGGAGATGTTATATATGGATGAATTTGCAACTCAGGATCTTAAAACATTTCATAAAGAAACAGAAAAAAATATTCTGATCTTGCTGAGGAAACGAGTCTTGAATCAAATAATCTAAAAATATTTCCCACAATCCCTTTTGTTTTGTTTTGTTGTTTTTTGGTTGTTTTTTTGGTTTGTTTGTTGTTGGGTTTTTTTGAGAAAACATTGTATTTTAAGAGGTGGATGGATATTCTTAAAAAGTGAACAAAAGCAACATATGGATACAGATGAGCAGTTTTATTCCTTTTTTGTTTGGGGCTCAATAGTGGGGTTAATAATCTTAGAGAGAGGTCCCCTGAACTGAGAGTTTTTAACGGGTTATGGACACTGTCTTGAGAATAGGTCACAGCATTGTTTTTCTCATACTTTGGCACAGGAAAAACTGTTTGGGGGTGGCAAAGTTATTGGTGCATATTTGGCATGGATGATACTAAAGGCTGACAGATTTCTTCTTCTCAGGACCCACCTTACAATCCTTGCATAGGCAATATCCCTGCTTATATCGGACACTCCCTGACTGGGATGTGTATCTGTCCCTGCAATGCTACACTTACAGCTTAATGTATCAAAGCCAGTGCACATTAATTTTAATTCCTGTGACTCTGCCAAGCTGTAAATTGAGGTGGTTCATGAATCATTCATCTGGAGAGGCAGCTTCCAGGAGAGAGGCCAGGCAGATGGTTGTGACAGCTAAACCTCCCCAGCTACAACTCACCCCTCTAGGGCGGTATTCTTACTTACTCTGCCTACTGCAGCCCTGCAAAGACAAAATATTACTGCTCCCCTGCAGCTTGTTCCGCTTTCCTTCTTCCAGGAGCTACTCAGAGCTGTCAGCTCACCCATATTTGTCCCTAACCAGTTCCAGATGAACTGAGAAAGGAAAACCAAACAGCTTCAGCTGTAGCTTGCTGGTAAGAAAGTCCTGTTTGAACTGCAAGGGAGGAGAGCTTGTCTCAGCATCTGAGGCAATAATTCAGAGGGATAGGGATATGCAAGGGCAGAGCATGAGCAGCTGAGTTTTGCCTGGTATCAGCAATAAATTATGCCAGAAGCCAGGGAAGTAGGTGTTGTGTTTCCCTCTCTCAGTCAATGAACAGTGTACAGAAGAACTAGAATGCTTCTGAAGGCAGGACAAAATGTGGGCTAAAGATGAAATGTTGCCGTGTCATCATATGGTGTGGCTCCCAAGGCGTCTCCTGGTCTCTGCAAAGGAGCAGTCCTGATCTGCCTGGTAAAGATTTTATAGTTAAGAAATTTCCCTTGAGAAGTCACATTCCCTCATTTCCCTCTGTCTCCCGAATAAAAGGCTCTCCATTTCCCTCTGTATCTGAGAGAGGAGGGCAGCTTCTCTCCAGGCCATGATGCACAATGCATGACAATTAAGGCAGGGCTCTCAGGGAGCTCTCCTACTCCCAGGGTAACTCAGCCCTTGCCTGTCTTCTACTCCCTGGGACATTAAGAACAGACACCCACACAGCTACAGCTCTGGGAAATGCTTTCACATTGAGGGATCCAAGAGCTCATCAGTGGTACCACTGCTCTCTGGCAGTTCTCTGAAGCTCCGTAGCCCAGGGTTGTCCTTGTGCTCTCCTTGGTCTCCTAAGATTCGGAAAAAAATGTGAGGCATACGTATGCACGTAAGGAGTGCCCCAAACTGAGAGCCACACGAGGACATACAATTTACCAATCAGTTCTACAGTATAACAGGAATCTTTAAAATCAGATAGCTGAAAAGCTGAGGGAAGCCTCAGAATTTGCTTAATTTATATTGTATCAGTTTTTTAAATACCTCAGAAGGGATATAGCCAGAAAACTTGTTTCAACCATTAGATAAAATCTGCTTTACATAATGATAAGCAGAATGTAAAGGAAAGGATAAAACAATGCTCTGCAGTTGTGTTATGTCTCCTGCAGTTCAACCAAACAGCTCCCTGGTTTGAGCTCATGAACATTTACTGTACGTTTATTTTATGGGCTTTAAGTAACTGTTTTCAGTCAAAGGATTTTTTTCAGCACATATGGGCTTCCAAATATAGTGAAACCAATTTGCTTTGAAAAGTGATATATCTGCTAAAGGGCAGTTTTATTTTCCTTTTGGTAAGGCAAAACTTCGTGCACAACAGGATCCTGAGATACAAAGCCCACTAATTAAGGGCAGGGAGAGACAGCACACTAAAACTATTTAAAAACTCAGTGAACTATTTTAAAATCTCAAAGGATCCTGATCTCAAACCCTTTATATCAGCTATTTCCAACTTCTCAAGCTCCTGCCAGCACTTAAGCAAGAATGAGCAATCACTATTTTAATAGCTATGTGTCTATTAAACAAAAAAAAATTGTTTATACATTTGAAGGATCATTTGTAGACATTTCAGTGAGAATACACTGAACAGTGATTAAAGAAAAGCAGGTCTGCCAAGAGGTGTGCTTAGTAAAGCAATGAGACCTCACTGCTACCCCTTGTGCATGGCCCCATTCATCCCTGCCTGCCCCACATGTCAAGCCTTGCTCTCATGAAGAGTAGAAGCTTGTTTTTTGCCTTTTGCTTCTGTAACTCCATAATGCAGGGAGCCAGTAAGGTTAGGTTAGACATCAGGAAGAAGTTCTTTACAAAAAGTGTGATTGGGCATTGGAATGTTCTGCCCAGGTAGGTGGTAGAGTCACTGTCCCTGGAGCTATTTAAGAAAAGACTGGATGTGGCACTTAGTGCCATGGTCTAGTAGGCAAGATGGTGTTGGGTCAAAGGTTGGACTTGATGATCTCAGAGGTCTTTTCCAACCTAGCTGATTCTGTGATTCTGTGATACCCTGTGTCATTAGTATCATTAGTTTCATTATGATGCAGCAGAAAAAGAAGTTTTGGAAGTTACTCCTTATCTGGCATCACTGAAGCCTGTTCTCTTGAGTTTGAAATTCATAGTTACACAGTGAGGAAGTAAAACTGAGAACTCTTTTCTGCATAAGATCCTTGCTTGAAGAGACTACCAGGACAGGGAAGAAGCATTATTTGCTGGTGAAGGGATTCCCCAACCAAGAAGCATGAGCAGTGCCCTATACCACAGGAGCACACAACTGTTAAAACACAGCACTGTATGCAAACAGGGCCCACAGAGCAATATTACACCACAATAACGTCCTGACAGGGTGAATTATTATATTCTGAGAACCTCTCTATAGGATCTGGAAAAGCTTCTTCTCCAAACAGCGGCGTTCTGGACCTCAAAGATGCATCAAATGTTGACAAAATGGCACCCAGCCCCTCCCCAGTGGCTCGACATCCAGGGCTTGTGCCACCTCCAGTCAGAACAGGTCAGCCTGAATTGCTTCCAGGACATTAAAAAGCTGTTACACTTCAGCAACAGTCCTTGTCTTCCACAGCATTTTGACCTATTGTCATTGCAGGAGAAAAGGTATTTTTTTACTATTCACTACCTGCCACAGTAAATCAAACTTCATGTGCTAACAAGAGGTTTAGAGTAAGTTAAATATCAATGGGTTAATAAGTTATGATGGATAATGATTTCTAGCTAACATAGGCATTTGTAATATTATTGCATGTTTTAATAAACAGTCATCAAAATTTGTGAGTATGATGTGTATTCTGAATGCATGCTTTGTGCCTTCCTTCCTCTTCCCCACTTCAAAAAAACATTATCTGCTGCTGTTGTGTGGTGTCAAGCTACTCTGCATATGGAAGCAAGTGCTCCCCAGTTATCACAGACTGACATTCAGCACCTTCACTGATGTGTAGATAATGTCAGCCTTGAAAGGTGGCAAGCAGCATCTTGTCCAACCTTCCCTGTAGTAAGGAAAGATAAGCATCTGCAGCTGTCAAAATCCTTCTCCTTTCTTCTGTATGCAAAACTTACATCCCATTTGTGGCAGCTGAGGATAAGAGATATGCACTTGGTTTAACATGTTTTGCAGTTAATCCTCTCCAAAGTGTGTTTAAAGCCAACAGCAGTAACTCAGTATATTAAGGGATTTGGTCAGTGACCATATTTTAATGGCCATCAGATTGACAGTGCCCCTCTTTATATTGTAATTCTCTTGTGATGCTTATGCATGCATTGCAGATACAAGCAAAAAGGGAGGAGAGAATTTAACAAATCCTGGGACCTGAGAGAAATGCAACCCCAGCCATGAACAAAATGTGTGCCATTTCATTAGTTTTTGTATCATTACCTATCTCAATTTGCAGAAGCAAGCTGCTTATAATTGCAATGACAGGGCAATAGTCTAATAGTTAGTATTTTAAGCACTTTAAATAGTATCTGATGATATAAGCTGGAGATATTGTGCTTGCTTTAAATGGTGGCTTGTGATAACACAATGTGATGACATGGACTGTTGCAAATCTAGAAAGAAAACAACACCTAGGCATAGGTAGTAGGTCGTAATAGTATAGTACTAGGTAATAGTACTACAGCTATAGATAAACTATTTTGATATTATGAGGAAATATTTTTAATCCTCGTTTCTTGATCTTTATGTGATTGCACTGAGTGTGCCTGTGTCTGTATGTCTGAAAACTGTTGAATCAGGAGCTAATTTCAAGCAACTTTGACAGAGCTTACAAGAGCTACTTTTACCAGCTCTGAACATTGGGTATCTGAATACAGTTAAAAGAGACACATTTAACACCCTGATGAGACAAGAGGAGGAAGTAAGAAAAGAAATGGAAGACCAAAAAGAGAAAAGGAGGCAGAGAAAAGTTTTTGTCTTACTAGACATCGCATACTTGCTGCCAGACACGGACCTTGGTATATTTTGCTGCTTGCCTTGTCACAACTCCTGGCACTGCATAACCCAGCCTGCACACAGCAGCTAAACAGCAGCAGCTGGACTTTATACCCAGCCAAGCACAGTTACACTTAACAGCACAAACACACCTGAACTCACTGCTCTGGGGTTCCCTGTGTTCCCCTCCAGTGCATGGACCTCCATGGGCTGGGGGAGAAACAAATCTATGGAAAATCAGAGAGCTGGAAGAAAACACATTTGACTTTGCCATCTAGAAGCTGATTACTTTTACAACAGCTTGTCACTGGTCTCTCCTGAGTATTTGTGTGCAACTGGGTTTCAACTAGCAGGACTCTGAGCAGCTCTCACTTGCTCCTCAAGGCTATAAATTCCTGGGAGCAGAATAAGGCACAGATCCAAATCTCCCGCAGCCTGATGGAGACCTTTAACTGCTGAATTATTCCACAGCAGGACAAACATCTGCCTGCTTTACTGATAGAGGGGCTGCACAACTCCAGAATACGTGTTGCATACCTTTTGGAGACAGACATTTGACAGAAATTGAAAATCAGACTACCTTTGGTAGCTCTGCTCTTGACACTTTAAATCCCACAGATCCATTCTCACATACCTCACCCCATCTGTTCACTGTGTAGAGAATCCATAGAGGATCCACTCTGATGACATGGATTCCTCCAGCAAGCAGGGCCTGGCACTCACTGCTCCAGGCTAACACTATCCTGTGGACAGGTATAGAAGCATAGAAAGCCTTGTGTTGGAACGGACCTTAAAGATCAAGGCAGCAATTCTGCAGATGAGGAACACCCTTCCCAGGCCTTCAGACAGACTGAGGTGGGAGGGCATTTCTAGAGATGGTCAAGTTCAACTCCCATCAGTCCAGATGTTTTTCACCAGGACTAAGTCACTTTCCGGGATTTGCAGGTGACACTCTGCCTGATGCAGCCTGTGGTGCTATTGGCATTTTTTGCAAGAGGGGCACATTGCTGGCTCCTGACAAAGCTGGTGTCCACCAGGACCCCCTCATCCTTCTCTGCAAAGATGCTTCTGAGCCAGACAGCCTGTGGCATGTACTGGTGCCTGGGATTGGTCCTTCCCAGAGGCAGGACTTGATACTTCCCCTGGTTAAACTTCACCACGTTTCTGACAACCCATTTCCCTTACCTTTTGAGATCTCTCTGGATGTCAGTACAACCCTCTGATGCACCAGACATTCCCAGTTTTCTACCAGCTGCAAAGCCTTATGCACTGCTGTGAGATGACTCTGTCTCAGTGTGAGCTGACTGCTTTGCTCCAGCAGTTCCAGCCAGGGCTGAGCCTTCTATTTGGAATGCTTGGGTGGGCACCAAGAGGTCAGGGCAGGATTCTGGTCTGTTTACTATTCTACAAGTAAAATTAGAGTCCTAGACAGTCTACAAATGAACACCCAAGGTCTGAAATGCCTCAGGTGTGTGAGCATGAAGACTGTGCCCTGAGCCTTTTATATGTAGCTTACCTTAAACTGTTAATACCTGCTTTGGAACTACTTGTCTGAAAAGCTATTTCATCTGAACCAATTGCTGTGCAGGACTGAACCAGTATTTTGTTGTGAGACATGATAGATACAGTAGAAACCACATTTCTGCCTCCAACACAAATGTTTGCCTCCCCCATCCTTATGTTTGCTCAGGCCCAACAATAAGTCATCTGTTTTTCATTGCTTTTTCTACTGGTAGCCACCAAAAATCAGTACAGAAAAAAAAAAAAAGGAAAAACATGGTAAAACCTCAGAATCTGATCATTTTAATGCAGTGCTACAAGTAAAATGGATGTATTTTTGAGACAGCTCTATTTGGCTAGGTTTGTGCAACAAAAAAGGAAGGTAAATGAAAATATAGTTTTGGGATTTTTTTGTATTGTGGCTGTCTGTTTTACCTTTCCACAAGTAATAACAGGTTCTAAAATGTTAGAATTTTTTTTTGCCTGAACACAGGTTTTCACATGTACTTTTACCACAGGTGAAGTAAACAGAAATAATGACAGGTAAACAAAATTGCAAATGTGTCTGAGGGAAAGGTAGGGAACATGCCAAATCTATAATCACACCTCTGTCAGCCTGGCTGCTCTCAGCTCAGATGGTGCTCTCTAGGTATAATGGAGATCTATAAATAGCTGCATCATTATATAACCCAGCAGCAGTCTCATTCCCTTTCTAAATATAGGCTGTGCAGCAAAGGACAGTCTGGTGATGTGTTGCTACTGCTACCAATTAATAGCATGACTCACACTGCCCAGCTAATAAAATTGAAATGTGTGCCTTGGAGGTACCACACTGGATAAGGTATATTTGGGGGGGAGGGGGGGAGGCAAAGCCAACTTATTAGATTTGGGTTTGTGACCAGAAAAGGAGAAACTGAAATCTAAGCGATTTCATACTGCAGGGCAGTAATGACTTCAAAGAAATGTGAAGCAGTCATTATAAAAATGTTTAATGTCTTGTGTTCTGGTCATAAAAAATAGTCTATTGCTTTTGAGTAATTAGTGCACTCTACTCTAATTAGTGTACTCTTTTGGGGTGTTATAACAATAATGTCACATTTCCTGGTTCAACATAGCTGGCATGCTTGAAATGGGCATTCAGAGACGGGTCATGGGTCACGGTCAGGAGGGTACACGTGCAGAGCTCCCACTATCAACCAGCTGGCACGTGAACAGGTGAGGGGAAGTTCTCTGTAACATATAAATACTCTTTATGAAAAGAGCTTTGAGATCTATGCAGCAAATTGCATCCAAGACCCACTTTGACCTTCAAACTTTAATTATCATAAATAGTGAGGCACATACACACTTGTTTAGTCATACTGCCTGTGTGCTCCCTCACATCCAGTCTGCGATCAATATTGCCTTTTCACACATAAGGATTTTACATCCACCCTTTTGTATTTCCAGGTAGGCTGCTGTCTCTGCTGAAGCCCTTGCTGATGTCTTTATTTAATTACTTGGGGAAGGTGAATGTTCAACTCCAAATTGTGAATTTAACTTTGATGGAAAGTGCAGCAGTTGAGTCCCCTTATAGCTCAGTACATTGGTCTTTGCTCAGGAATCATAGAATCAGATGGGTTGGAAAAGACCTCTGAGATCATCAAGTCCAACCCTTAATCCAACCCCACTGTGATTACTAGATTATGGCACTCAGTGCCACATCTAATCCCATCTTAAAAACCTCCAGGGATGGTGAATCCACCACCTCTCTGGGCAGCCCATTCCAATGTTTGACCACTCTCTCTCTTAAGAATTTCTTTTGATAGCCAATCTAAACCTCCCCTGGCAGAGCTTAAGCCCATGCCCTCTTGTTCTACTGCTGGTTGCCTGAGAGAAGAGACCAACCTCCATCTGGCTACAACAACCTTTCAGGTAGTTGTAGAGGAAGGAAGGGCCTTCTGCAGTGAAGTGCAGCATCATTTTGTACCACTGTCTTCACCAATTTGTCCAGACTTTCATGTCTTTCTTTAGAAAGAGTTTGGTGGTCTTCCAGGGGACTGCTTATGCAGTAAAGCAGCTCTCAACAGGAGTAAAAGTCCAGAATTGATGTAACATCTGTTACTAAAGGAAATTTCTTGGGGAATAGAAGGAACTCACTCCATCCTTTGCATTACCTAGCAATGTGGTGAGGAGAGCTAAGCTCTAGTCTCCCATTTCTGTGGGGCAGCTCCTGTTGCTGCAGCAAGGCCTCTCCTGCTTCCCTTGGCACAGCTGCTTCTGGCAGCAGCAAAAGCAGTGGTTGTGTGTGAGTGCCCCATCCTGTCCCAAAGCCACCCTGCCCTCCTGTACAAGGCAGATGCAGCTTGGGGGCACCCCTTTACCCACCCCCTTTATCAGTATCTGAGGCTGGAGAGTAATTTCTGAAAACATCTGGCTAATGTCATTTACCAGGTAACCTGTTTTGCTTTTGTCTAGTTCACTATAACCCAGAAACAAAACTAAACTGATCCCTGACACAGCAGGCACCCAAGTGTTTTGGCCATTGCATGAAGCAGCCCTGAGTAGGGTTCTGCAGGAGAGACCTGTTGGAGCTGTTGGGAAATTAGAGATCCACATGTACCTCAAGGCAGCTGGTGAAGCTCCTGGTGTGAATTGAAGGTACTTACCTCAGCAGCTCAGTTGTCTCAGCACCCCCTGACCACCAGGTCTGTGGCTTTCCCACCTCCCTGTCCAGCCAACAGCCACAGAGCCTGACCATTCCCTGCACCTGTGGGGAGACACACCATGGTCCTGACTTTGCTCTGCCTCTAGTGTGAACATTGCTGTGAGATGTTCAGTGCTTTCGCTTTCATGCTTATCACTAAATTAATCTTGGCGGTACTTCACATCATCATGTGATTTCATCTTGTGAGTTAAAAGGTGGATGGACAGGCCTCTTTGTATCTGATATCAGGAAAGACATTGGGTCTGGCTAATGCTCTGGTTCAGGATACCTCTGCAGTCTGACACAGACATACTCAAGTGCAGAGTCTTCCTGGTGTCCTTGGACAAGGGAGGCAGTTCTTGCTCACTGATGTTGGGTGAGGCTGAGGTTTCATAGCTGTGAGGCCACATACAGAAGCACTGGATGACAAAATCTGAGACTTAAGCCTTGACTTCCTTCTCTGATATAGTCTGTCCACAGCTTCTGCAGACTAGCCCTAAGGTTCAACAGTAAATGGACCATTTCCTCACCATACAATGGTCCATGGTATTTTGATGAGGAAAATCATAGGTTAGCAGGTGGGAGAGAAGAGGCAATGTTATGCACAACTTCTTTTTTGCTCATTTTCTCTGGCTTTTCCCAGGCTCTTCTTTCAAGCAGTTAGGTATTCTATTTGCACCTCCAGCAACCACAGTGTCAGTAATTCTTAATTTAAACGATTTAGCTGAGTTTCCCATCAAAACAATATTTTTTCTTCTTTTCCCTCCAGGTGTAGAGCTCTCCTCCAGCTGCTTTCCTTTGACAGATTTACAGTAATAAAAAATAAAATACGAAAACTGTTATTTTGCTTTCAAACACAAATCTTTTGAGACAGATTAGACATGGAGGGATAACCTACCCGGCTGGAGGAGTCAGGTATTTATCTGCAGGACTGCACAGCTATATTCAGCAAAGACAGGGTACCAGCAGCTTGATCTTGGTCATGTGTATAACCTTAAAACCTTTTAAAACCTGGGGGAATGCTAAAGAGATGCTCAAAGGAAACTTACTCAGAAATGACAATCCCTATCAATATATAAGTTTTTTCCACCAAAAACCTCACTGCTGCTACTCAGCCCTTGCAGTCCCCACCAGTTCCAAGTGCCCACTCTCAGCTGATGCTGTGCAACATGGTACCAGCAGCCTGCCCAGGGCTGCCTCATGCCACATAGGATATCACAAATCCCCAAAATACAACTCTTGGGGGCTTCCAAGCCCAGGAACTGTCATGAACCTTAAAGTACTATATGGTGAGGAAGAGCTAGACCCAAAGAGGAAAGCTACCCTTTTGGTGAAAAAACACATGCATAAAGATTTGCAGTATTCCTAGGTATTTCTATCAGGCTTAAGTGGGTCTGAAGAGAGGCTAACCCTGCTGGACAGTTAGGTAGAAGATGACTTCCCACTGGACCCCATTGTAGTGCTGATCTGTCAGGCATTTTTAGAGCTAAACCAAATGGACACTTTTGAGTTTATGGTAAAGTGCAGTAGCACAAGGCTGCTTTCATTTGAATAAGAGGGAGCAGAGAAACATGTTTTAGATACTCTGCTGGATCATGAATTTTCAAGGCAAAGCCAGAATGCCTCTTTAATAGAGTGCAGATCCCATGGTAAAGCTCTGGGACAGGCTTTGCCGAATATACCAGGCATATCAAACCTCATGCAACAAACACATCCAGAGTAACAGATGCAAAAGTTAGTCTGACGGCAACACACTAATTAAGCCTCAAAGCAAGTACCAAGAGAGCAGGGATACTGTTCTCTGCTCTACTCTCTACCAGAAAACACTTGCAGGTTCTCTGTCACTGGACATGTGGCAAGGCCATGCCACTGCCCTGTCCACACTGCCCTGCAGGCAGGATTTAAAACTCATCTGACTGGCATTTCCCCAGTTGCCAGCTCCTGGCAGTACTCTGCCAAAGCTGTTCACTTGATGCTCCTGAAAGCTCTTGGACTCCCCTCTCCTTGTCTATAAAATTTCCAGGCATTAGCATCCATACCTTCTTGGTGAATCTGCTGTGACTAATTTACAGTCTCTTCCCTGATTGATTATTTTGGAACTAGAGACAAATCATTAAAACCCAGGTCTTTTATTGAAAATTCACAAATGGGGGAAGTGGTTCAACCCTTGGTATTGATCATTTGTTGCAGCCACTTCCCTGTGATTATAAAAAACATGGCATTCGTAGCTTGGATCATGCAGGTTAAAACTGCATCTACGAAGAAAATGTGCTTCCCTGTGGTTCCCAGCAAAGGAATCTTGTCTTTTACACACACAAAAAAAAACCCAAACAAAACTGCAGAAGGAAGAAAGAAAAAGAAGCAATATGCTGCCTAAAAAAAATATGCTTGTGGTCTTGTGGAGAACAGAAAGGTCTTCATTTATTAGCTGCAAGAAAAAAGGTTAAGATGCAGGACAGCATGGTGATTCAAACCTTACAAGCTTAGACTGGAATTTATTGAACCTTCCAAGTTAATACACAAACAGCCAGGGTGAAGTAAAAAGATCTACAAAGCTAAAAAACATTTCTGGCTTAACAAAAGCTAATTAATAAAGTTGGGAACTGAATATCCATCCTGCCCATCCCTCTGTCTGAAAGAACTACATAGGCCCTGTCTGTGCCCACATATGTCTCCAGGACCCCTCCAGGTGTGAAAGCCTCTCCCATCTCCTCCACTGTTTTTGGCAAGATGTGCTGTGAATCTGCCTAACCCAGAGAAGCCCAGACGATAGAGGATTTTAATACAATGAGCTAACAGAAAATACAATTGGCTACCCTCTCCTGTGGCACAAATCCCTGTCAGTGTATCCAGTTTAGCAGTGGAGTAGGAAAGTGTAGAGGAAAAACAGCCAGGGGAAACACACAGTAGAGCTGGTTGTGAATATTCCCAAAAGGCTCTGAAAGATTGCAGGCAATGTGGCACTTCCAAAACATGTTACCTGTGTAACATAAGCAGGTCAAAGTGTTTTCATGAGTTCTCTGTCCTGCACAGTCCCTCATGCTGTGGTGATGGCAGCTTCCCACGCAGGGCCATTGCACCTCCCTGCATGTTCCTGCCAGTGCCTCTCACCCCTCACTGCCTGCAGCTGCTGCAGTGGGACAGGCTGCCCTGCTGCTCCCACTTGGTTGCCTCGAGTTTATGCTTTTATGCCTCTCTATTGTCTGCCTTACTTCCTGTTTGGATGTTTTAACACTGCAAAACAGCTCCCCTTCACCCACCACGTGCCCCTATAAACCACCAGTTTTGTGGAGGAAAAATCCCCTCCACAATCCCAGTTACAGTAGGGAGGTGATTGGTGATAAACATGAGTGATTATAAATGCTGCCATAATTTAAAGCAATAGGTTTGAACACTATGTTTTCCTTCTGTGCTTAGAAATGGAACTTCTCTTTTTGGCAAAGGAAACACAGCACCCCCCATACTTTGTATATCCAAAATCAGTGCAGCAGGGACCACATACTAAAACAGGCAAGCAACCTTAGAAAGGTAAAACTTGAAGATTTTACCCTTCGTTATCAAAATGCCATCACAATTCATTCAAAAATTGGAGTTATTTAAAACCTGATGTGCATTAATTCAAAAGTAATTCTAAATAGATGGCTCACTCAGCTATATTCTATGTTGAAGCCCCTGCTAAATCTAGAATAGATTTTATTTTATTATAGTAATAACAACAAACCCAGATACTTTAGCCTACATGTCATGTTTGAAGGTACTACTGCTATAAAAATAATACACTGTAAGATGGTCCTACTGTGCCTTGAAGAGACAAGAAAAAAGGAATAGCCAGCAAAGAATTATCACCTTTATTATATAGCTGAGGAACAGAGGCACTGAGCGATTAGCTGCCTTGCTTATAATACCATAGGAAGGATATAGCCAGACCTAATGGGGTCTGGTTGTGCCAGACAATATGTTCTCACTACACTGCCATCTTTCTTCACTGATGTAAAGGGCTTATTTTTAAAGTAGATTTTCATTGGCATCAACTTGGTTAACAGACACCCAATTTCTCACAGCTGAATCACACATTAAAGCTGAATAACCCTTATTCTTCCACCACAGATGACTGCTATGGACAGCTGTAGTTATAGGCACTCTAATACTACAAAATAAGAAACACATTAATTTTAGTCAGAAAAAAAAATCACTAAAGTTTTAGGACCTGAAGAGAACATTAAGGAAAGATCTTATCATCATTAACTCTGGGTGTTCTTATACTGTCAAGTGACAGGTACGTGATTCTGTACAATATTGCTGTAGAAAGCTCAGTCTTTCAAGCATCAGTAATACCCCTGACATGCAGTAGAAATGTAATAACCTAGGGCACAGTGCTATATCTGTGTCCAGGTGACTTCAGTCAGAAGTGCACACTGTGTAAAGAGGTTGTTATATGTTGCATTTCTTCCGTAGTGTTTTCCCTTCACTGAGGAATTTTCATTCATTGATGTGGGCAGTTCTGTCACTGCATGCTCAATTTAATGCACCAAAATCCCTATGATAGCAAATTGCAGCAGGATAAATCTTCCTCTAGGCCAACTGCTTTGTTTACATAACCCTGTGCTAACTTTTCTAGCACTTAGGTATTTTATAAGAATGTTAACTGGAAGTGTAACATTGAGTGCAGGGAGTAAAAATGAAGTAATGGGTGCATGAATTATGGCGGGGGGGGGGGGGGGGGGGGGGGGGTTTTTTTAAACCAA
>JAWWEV010000001.1:105523591-105556517 GCA_035583235.1 Hafferia zeledoni | reverse complement strand
GTGTTTGCCTAAGTCACACCTGGGCTTCTAAATTATGATCTAACTAAATTAAGAGGAAGACCAGAAAATGTGAAGCACTTGAGACTTATGAGCAGGTACTAAGGAAAGGAGTGATGAGTGACCCTAAGAATAAAACAGTGGAAGAGCAGACCTGATGCTCCAGGTGATCTGTGTTCTTATCAATCACCATAAAAGGTACAGCACCTGCATCTCTGCAGTCACCATTGGAACTGATCTGGAAATAAACACAATCACACCTGATTTTGTGTTGCAGATAGTTTTTCTGCCCAGAAAATGGCTTTTCCTGAGATTTCCAGCTCTCTAAAGCCCATCCACACAGACTTCACCAATAATTGTTGCTCCCCTGATGACTGAGGGCCAAACCACTGGTGACACCAAGGTTAGTTTCAAGATTTTGTTGCTTTTCCTTGGTGTCAGGTTTTTTGTCTGTGCTTCTGCTTTTGCCCTCAATGTGCTCACAAGCTGCAGGAGCTGTAGCTAGTGTTGATGCCTCACAGTTGACTGGCAGCAAGTGGGCACAGTAATGGTCTCTTCCTATTTTTACTCAACCTTTATTTTCTCTCATTAGCTAGCTACTTTATTGGGGAAAAAAAAAAAATTAATGGCCCAGGTGCATCTATTCCAATCTTTCCCAGACAGAAATATTGGCAGCCCTTAATCTGAATGTCAGGGGTCCTAATAACTGTTTTTAGTTTCTAGTTCTCACCAGGAGAAGCCAAGCCACTGTTGTCTTATTATACATTGCTTCCATATTCACTGGCAGCTAGAGACCCCAGTCAGGCAAAAAAGGCAGTTCTTCATCTTAGAGAGGATACATCTATGGATTCTCCAAAAAGGCACAAGTGAGACATGAAGCAAATATGGAGATGGCAAAGGGATAGTAAGATGACAGAATTCATAATTTCTTCCCTTTTCCAAACAGCTCTGAGAGCCAGCTGTGACCTCTTTACAGCACTCACCACACTGCAAGCAGTGGCATGTTTAAAATATTGCTCAGATAAGAAAGGGTGTCCTATTGTTCTCCTAACTTTGCCAGGCAATCTACCTTTTGCAGCAGACATCTATGCTTTCATGAAATTGCTTTTCTTTTTCCCTTCTTACTAGTCATAATTGTGCATAAATCTTTATCACAGAAGTTTGCTACTCTAGTGAGACCACTTTCTGCAATTTAAAGAGCTGAGAAGCACAGTACATTGTTAGTCAAAAGGGCAGGAGAAAAAAGGTTTGAGATTTCTAACTTAATTTGAGCTATTCTGTGCTTGTGTTTCGCAGTAATGCTAAAAGTAAAGCGTGGGCGGACACTGGTTTTTTAGTGCCTGAACTTCTTCAGGGCCTCTTCCCAACAACAGTGCAATAATTCACTTACTGTATGAGCTACCATGCAGAGAATGACGTTATGTTCCAAACCTGTGGAAGAAAACCAAGACAGAGCTTATAAAAAAATGTTTTCTTCTGCATGTGTCAAGGATTGAAGGCCATTTGATTTTTCAGAGCAGTCAAAAGCAATATGTATCTCTTCAGGATCCAGATCCAATGGTACTATTTCCTTGTAACTTTGGCAAGCAAAATGCTTTCAGGGTTTCCAGGACTTTTTTCTCCTATTGCAAGTCAAATTACTTCATTACTTCTACTGGGAAAAAAAAATATATTTTGAGGGGAGTCAGGTAACTGGAGGAAGATCAAATGGCAGCATTTCTCCAAGTACAACGTAAGAAATTATTTAAGTGTTCACGTTTACAGAAGGCTGAATTATTTGCCTAACAGGCATGTTTTGAGAAGAACACAGTGACCTTGTAGTAGGAGGGTAGTGCAGCTCCTTACAAGGTAATGGACATGAAGTAGGAACACAAACTTCATCCCAAAGCTCTCCTCTTCAGATTTAATTTGGATTCCCCATGGTACTTGAGTCTTTCCTTTTGTAATACACTCTAATGCTTGAGCCTAAGCCATGGTATCTGGCTCTCTGCTAGGATAAAGCTGAGGCAGATTTTCCAGCTAGAATTTCTCCATGGGCAGTTTGCCATAAGCCTTTGCCGACTGCTGCTATTTTAGATCAGGCTGTGAGAGGGGAGTGTGTGTGAATTTTAATTGTAGCTAAACCAGAAAATCACCGACTTGCTCTTTCAGTGGTCATGTGATCTGGATGACTGCAGTCCAGATTTCAGTGCCTTCTGAAAGGGTGCAAATTCAAGGTTATATGCATTTGCTCTTTAAATGTTTTCCTCTTTTCCAGCTAGGTGGCATGCCAGAGCCCATAAACCTTTTAATATTCTAGCTTTACCACACAGCTTTTACAAACAAGGTCATAGACAACAGAGGAAAAACATATAATTAATAATTATCAAGACTTACTGCTGTGTGGGCTGCAAGTCCCTGCTCAGAAATTAGAACCAAATTATTTCAGGCTTTAAAAAAGGTAGTTAAAACATCCAGCATACTTAAATGAACTCCTCTGAGAGACTACACCGGCTCCATTAGCTCCCTGCATGTATTTGCTCCATGCTAACGCAGACCACATGCTTCAAATTGCAGCAGCCAGTTCCTTCATATGGCACTTGCCTCACTCCCCACACTCCCTGAAATGCCTTTCCAGTTCCCCTTGCCTTGTCTCCTTCACCCCACCCATGTTAATGCCAGCTGATCTGGAACAACCACAGAGGTTATTAAACAAAGCAGGTCAGAAAAAAAGGAAAAATATTTCAGGCAAATAACTAAAAAAGTAAGTAATACAGTTCCAATCACTAGGATTGTTTCAGTCACTGACAGAATGAGAGGGCAATGTAAACCTTTATCCAGAGTATTTCTGAACAACTTGATTTAAACAGTATATGGTGGCACTCATTATCGGAATCCAAAAGTTATCCAGGGAATTGTTAAGGGTGCATAGATTTTAAGACTAGGAGGCACAAGTAGGTTACCTAATCTGACTTTGTGCATAATCCTGGATATTGAATTTGTCTCAAATTCCCCTAGGATGTCCAGTAGTTTCTTATTACTTAAAGAATTATTTTCCAGGCAAACATATTTATATAACAATCTAGGACTTGTTAATTTACTAGTGAATTTCCAGAAAGAAATTTACTTTATGTTTAGATACACCAAAAACTGAGTATTGATCCCCATAAGGGGTGTACCAACATACTCCTCAAAAAGCACTCCCTGAGAAGGTCTGTCCTGTCTGTGGAAATAACCCCTGTGTCTCAGATTTTGTATATTCCCTCATGAAACATTGTGCTTGGCCCTTGCCCAGAGACAAGGTCTGCGGTTAGTCAAATAATACGTCAAAGGGATCTACTTTCTCCTACTGAAATAATAAATTATTGACTCTTAGATTGTGATATAAACACATTCACCTACAAATGTTCTTCTGGCAAATAATAAGAGGGAATCAGATTAAGAGCATTTATTCCATAAATAAAAAGTGAGATTGTATCCAAACATCTGTCACTAAACTAAATGTTTTTGCAGCCCAAATCCATTTGTTAATTGTCTCCTCTGCCTGGAATGCAGCTGTTTAAGTAATTTCTGAAGTAGCATCTATGTCATTGACAGACATCTGTGCAGAATCAGGGATGTGCAGAAAATACTCTATTTATAGAGAAGCAATCGTTCCTTTCTTTTCTTCCCTCCTCCCACCCACAGCTCTTTGCAGTGATATCAGGGGAGTCCCAATCCTGGTATTAATTTCTTTTCAGCTTAAATGCACCCATAAACTTTTGTGAAGAACAAGTAAGTAAATGAAAGTGAAGATCATTTTTCTTATGCTGAAAAATATTTTTAGATATCAGCCATGGAGATTTCTTAATATTAGAAAAGGGTAGGATTTGCTGAAATAGAAAGAACACAAAAATAGCATTTAACAAATAGTATAGCATCTATTATTTATCACAGCAGTCTGTGAGAAAAGACCCAAAGTAAAATATTTGACTTTGAAGATGAAACAAAAAGAGGTGACAACTATTATAAAAACTTTTTGCATTTTTTCATGAAAAATATTTCCTTGAAATATAGCCTCCACTTAAAACAATCTTGCTGAAGAAAAAATTTAAAATAAAAAAGAACTTTAGCTCTTTCCAAATGCTCAGACTTTTAAAAGAATTAAGAAAATTCTGTACAATGCTTCATAGATGAAAAACATTTTGTGGAGAGACCAGTTTACTTAATTAGCTATGGCTTTCTACAGAGCTAGGATGCTCCCATTCCACTGCAGGCACACTGCGTCACAAACTTATCACACAGTAATTCTCATGTTCCAGACCCAGAATAGCTGAACTTGATTGAGTACTCCTTAGGAAAAGGAATAAGAAAATTCTTGAGAAACTTTGTAATGAAACATGTACTAATTATAGTATTATTTAAGAGTAAAACATTTCAAAGTGTACTTTATTTTACAGTTTGAGAGACTATTCAAATATTAAAGATCATATATTATTCACTTACAAAGAAAATGAGTTATTACTAATGGAACATACACAGCAGGGCAGAAAACTCCGTCATGATATAGTTGTGAATTTGAAGGCATTCCAGCTAGTAATTGTTCTGTTTCCAAGAAACCTGGGCTTGACAGCAGGCTTTATATAGGGATAGTTTAACAAAAAAAAAAAAAAAAAAAAAAAAAAGCTGCTATGAGATGTCTTCAACACCAGAGAAATGACTGCACAGGTCCAATGTGAAGGCAATTTAATAGGGTTTGTGCTTACTGTTGTCTTCAGAATAATATTTTTGCTTAACTCTCTGCATTGCATAAAATAAGAAAATTCCATACACTAGCTTGCACTTCTCTGCTCAGAATAGCAAAGGATCTTGCAATGACTTAGAGCAAAACAGGGTAACTGCAGTTCTAGTGGCTTTGCTGGGTTTCAGCAAAGGACATTGCACAAAATTAGCTAATTGTTTAATGATTCAACAACTTAATTTATCTCAGTGTTATTATGTGCAAATTTTTAGCATATGCACAGTCTATACTACCAGCACCAATTTCCATTAGAAATGTTTCTAATTAATATGAGATACTTGCGATGATCAAGAGATGTAACTGCTATTTGTAAACACCTACCCCTCAAAATATTTTAGTTCAGTCATATCAAGGTTAGTGTTAGTTGTTTGCATAATATATCCTGCTAATTGAAATGAGCATCCTCCACAATTAGCTGCAAACTTTTCTGCAGCACGGGTGGGGTGATCTGTTGGGTTTTCCTTGCCCAGGAATGATATCACAGCATTTAAAAATACTCTGCATGGACCCAGCTTGCCACTGAAGCTATGCTAAAAGGCAGTACTGGGGCTGACTGTTCTGAAGACTCACTTCTTGTTATTCATGTCAAATGTTTTTGCATCTCGTGCAGTCAGGCTGGTTCTGCTACTGTTTCTGACAAGGCCAGGCTGGATGGGGCTCTGGGCAACCTGATCTAGTGGGTGGCATCCCTGGGGATGGGGATAGGAACTAGGTCATCTTTAAGGTCCCTTCCAACCCAAGCCATTCTATGATTCTATGATCAGCAAAACTAGGCTTGCATTGCTAATTCCACCAAAACCCTATATAAACCCACAAAAATAGAGTAATTCGTGTTTGCAAACCTGACAAACCCTCCAGCAGACTGATTTGTTTTACCCCAGGCTAAAATATACAAGAGCCCAACGTGACTTCTTTGATGTGACATAGTCTATGTACTAAACAGTTTAGACACAGATATGGGAAGTCTGAAAAGAAACACTGAAAAGTGCATTGTTCACAACTACCAGTGCTCATGGGAGAGAAAAATGGAGAGTCTGACCAGATACCAACTAATTTAAAAGCCCACATGGCAGAGCATATAACAGAGAGTCCTGAGCCCCAAGGCAGCACTGCCCCAGCAGAAAGAATGCCAGGAAAACATATAGCAGAGAACAGCTTGAGGCTAAACTTCATGTTAATTTGCTTCCCTACCTCAATCTTTTCCTTTTACAGAAAGTTTTTACAACCACTACATTTGTCAATGCCAGACACAGATAAAATGCATGGCAGTTAGGGCAGAGATTAGTGGAAAACTGGCCAAGGGTTGCTCCCTGCATTCAGTCAAGTCCTTGTGTCTTGAAGCATGACAGCTTAAATTTTTTAAAACAGTTATGTAAAATTGAGACTGCATTTTTGTCCCTTGCAGCAACAGGTCACTCTGCTCTCTGCCCTGGCCAGGAAGGCTCATCTTTCTGGCAGGGAGCAGGGAGAACATCATTTAAATTAACTCCTTGACTGCCCATGAAGAACTACTCCACAGCAGGCTGGGAAAGTGCCACACCACTTCTGAAGACAAAACCACCTGCTCATGATGAAGGACAAAAGTCCACTTTAATACATTGTCCATGTGTGCGGTTCTCTCTTGGCTTCATCTCTTTCCTCCTAAATGATGAGGCCACAGGTGTGTTTGAAAGCCAGGGGGCAGACAGATAAATTTGCTGTCATCCTTTTTTTTCAGTTTGTGTCAATTTTACTTTATTTTGCCAACAAGCCCAAGAAGGAGTTTACTAGCTGACCTTTCTTAGATGTGTTGTTACATGTCTGGAAATCAATTTCTAGAGTTATCTGTTGTCTTTTTTTTTTTTTTTTTTCTTGTAGCACTTTGAAATGTGGAGGCTGGGGAGAGGTAAGTGATATAGGTTTGCTGGACTGACACAAATGTAACAGGGACACAATTTATGACTCAGCTCATTCATGGTAGATTATATGCTCTTGAGATGCTTGATGATTTATAGCTGATGTAAATTGTGATACTTACTGTGCCATTAGCAAAGCCATTATCTCTGTCGTGAAAACTTAGGATCGATATATGTCAGCAGAGACAGAAACAGTATTGTGAGCTTGCTGATAAAAATGGGTTTGTGGAGAAGCATTTTCGGATTCCATTTGACACAGCCTTTTCAGAATTCTGAGAACAGCAATTCTACTAATGAAAATCCTGAAGCCAAGTAGTTATGTCCTTTTCAATTATTAGCTATGTGGTAATGGCCAGACTGCATTAGCACCCTTGCTCAAAAAAAAATTTTGCAAGTCACAACTAGGAAGCACTAACCTGTGACATGATGCTGCCAGCCATTTTCTAGGTAATAACTAGTAATATGTTGAAATATTACTTGCAGTTGTGAAAATTAATTCCCAGAATGAATTAATTTTTTTCTACAGTTAAAGAAAACACACTTTGTAGAGAAAGGTAATAGTAATTAGAGCCTTCCTCCAAAGAAGAGGACCAGCACCATACATTTAGGTCACTGAGGACAGACTGGGTGTCATACTGGATAGGCAAACATCTGAGCTAAAGCCATGGTTAGCAAGCCACTGACTTCTGTCAGTTCACAATAAATAGTCACACAAACTACTTATCAAAGTCATTTTAAAAATCATTGCTCTTCAACTGACAATGCTGAAGATCAGCTTCACTAAATAAGCTATCTTTTAAAGTTGTTCACTTTGGTATTTTTTCAGGAAAAACTATCTATACAAGAGAACAGATGAAAGAACCCCCTGTCCTTTCTCAAAGACATTCTTTAGGTGTCAAGCTGAATTGCTTTCAAAGCTCTTGAGCATTTGATATGGAACTTTAGTCCTGCTCATTCTGGGAACTGTTACCAGCAAGGAAATTCTGATCTTTCCCAAGGCGTGCTAATATTTCTCACTTGTAATTTTATGGGCACAGCATTTACAACCATGCAACTATTCAGGATTTTCCATAAGGCTCTTAATGGCTTCATAGCCATTATGTTTGGCCCCTGCATCAGTTCCTTCCCCAGCCTCTTGCATCACTGGCTCACCATGTCAAACAGATCTCAAAGTGCTCATCTACCCTTGCACCTAAGAAGTTATCAACATCCCCATAACTAAATGAGCTAACCAAAACAGTTGCTCTTATGGTGACCTCTAACCCACCATCCACTGGTTTCACACAGTGTTCGTATTATAGGTTTAATACTTTCACAGATTTACAGAGTATTTCAGGTTGGAAGAGAACTCTGACATTCTCCAGTCTACTTCCCACACAAAGCAGGACCAGCTAGAGCAAGTTGCCCAGGTTGCCTCCAGTCAGTCTGTGAGTGTTTCCTGGGATGGAGAATCTACCATCTCCCTTGGCATTTGTGCCCTTGTTTGACCTCCCTCACAGTGAAGAATTATTTTCTTATTATTTTTTACCATTTTCCTTATACTTACTCTGTCTGTTGCCTCTTACCACTGCACCCCTCCGAGCAGAGTTTGGCTCTGTCTTCTCTACACCCTCCCATTAGGTAGTTATGGAAAGCAATAAGTGTTCCCCTTCATCTCATCTTCTCCAAGCTGAAAAAAACCCCAGTTTGCACAGTATTTCCTTTATATTATGTGCTCCAGGCCCATGACCATCTTGGTGGTTGGAATTGCTTCAGAAGGCTCCTATCTTTCTTGTAGTAGGGAGCCGAAAACTTGGTGCAGAACTTTGAATGCAGCATCACAAATTCCAAATGAATGAGTATAGTAATTTCCCTGGACTTGCTGGCTATAATTTTGCTAAAACTGTGTAGGATGTGATTGTCTGCCTTTGCCACAGGGGTACACTGCTCACTGATATTTGACTTGTATCACCAGGATTGCTAGCTCCTTTTTTTGGCAAGGCTACCTGTTAACAATCTAGTCCCTGGTCCACATGGTTGCAGGGATTCTCCTTTCCCAGGTACAGGACTTTGCCCTTCCCTATGTTGAACATCATGAGGGTCCTATCAATGCATTCCTCCAGTCAAGCAAGATCTCCCTCAACACAACTTGATGTCAGCTGTGAATTATCTGAGACTGCCCTTCCTATTATCCATGTAATTTAAAAAGACATAAACAGTCCTGTTCCAAATATCACTCCCTGATGACCATCACTAGTGACCACCAACATTGTACTATTGATTAAAATTCTTTAAAATTCATAGTCCAGGAAATTATCCATTAACTTCATTGCTTATTGTTTACTTAGCCAAGCATATCTCACCAATTTGGCTCTCAGGATACCATCAAAAACCACACCACAGGCTTTGCCAATGTCAAAATATACAATATCCGTTACTCTCTCATTGTGAGTCATCTATCTCGTCACAGAAAACAATCAGTTTCATTAGACACAATATGCTGCTGGTAACTCCATGCTGGCTGTTTATAGTCATCTTTTTGACATTCAAGCACCTGGATAGGACCTCCAAGAAGACTTGCTTCATAAACTTTGTCATGCCCTTCCAAAGGTGCTATAGAGCAGCCACATGGTAATGTTGGCCCGTTCCTCTGGTGCTCCCAGAGACATCCCATCCAGGCCATCTGGCTTGTACATGCTGTTAGACACCAGATCGGTAACTGTTGTGTCACAACAACCTTGTGGGTGGCTATGGGTGTGGTGTGTGTATGCATGGAGAGGGAAGGGATGGGTTGACCTTCATGGAGGTGGGGTGGCATCCTATCCCTAATAACAGGCCCTTGGAGCCCACATGGGAAAGGAAGCCCCAGAGTAGCTGTCAGTCACAAGCAGCCTGGGAAAACTTCAACACACACCTCCTGGAGCCCCTGACCCAGGCTCAGACTGGCAGGGACAGTGAGAACATGGCCTCTCACCCTGGGCTGGAAACCCAGAGAGGCCAGTGAGTCAGCTGGCATCAGGGACCAGAGCAGATAAAACCAAAGGCATAGGTGTGCCACGTGTCATGGCCCTGCCATTTGGACATGTCAGAGCTGATCTTCCACAAGGTTCCAATGCTAGCTACATAATCTGTCTTTCCCTCCTCCTTTCTTCTTGCTCCCTCTCCTTACTTTGTTCCTTTCTTGATGCTTTGAGTGGCTTGAAGCTGGAGAGGTTGGCTTTTGACTTAAGTGTTGTGGATTAGTATGTTCTGGGTCAGTATTGTGGTGGAGCATTTTGTCTACCTCGTGTGGTGGCCTTTTGAACTTTTGCCAAGTTCCCTTATTGTCTCTCCTAAATTACCAATAAAAACAGGTCTTAGGAAGAGGTCTGTGGCTTCTTGTCTTGACACTATCTCAAGGGGTTAAATCGCTCTATACATATTTTTTAAAGTAAAGCTCCTGGCTGAGCCTATGAGCTTGTGACTCCATGGCCAGAGTATTCCATATGCCCCACTTACTTGAGTGCTCCCTCACTCTATCTTCCTCTCCTCTGGGTGTCTCACAGACTCTGCAACCAGGTTCAAGAGCAAGGGAGGTATGAAGGCAAGTCTTCTGCAGCATAAAAGGCAAATAGGCACAGACTACCTCTGCCTTTCCCACATCCCTTGTCCCTTAGTCTCTAGCTGTACTTAGCAGCAGGCTCACAATTTCTTTAGTTTTCATTTTTCAACTCTGTTGTAAAAGCCTTTCTTGTTGTCCTTCACATCCCTTGCTAATTTCAACTCCAGCTGCTCTTCTGGTATCTCTATGTTTTCTTATATTACAGTAAATTAGTAAAATTCATCCCATTGATAGGAATAAAAACTCCAAGGAAGAACTCACTGGAGCCATTCACACATGGGAAACAAACAAATGCATCTAAATCTTTCAAGACTTGTAAGCAGCAACCAGATGGAAAGGGACAATTTCCAGATGTCAATTCTCCATGGAAGATTTCAAATCCTCAAAGAAAACAGCTCATAGAAAATTCATTTTATAAGAGACATCAGAGAAAGAAAATTTATTGTTCTCTTTTGTTACTGTGCAACTCAAATCCTTTCCCAAACTCTGACTCCTGTTCTATATTTTTAATTCCCAGTGCACATTAATTACCAATTGTATTTTAATATTCTGTTAGCACATTATTTTCTCTTGGAAAACTTTTGTTGATTTTTTTCCCATCGGGCATAAGATAAGCACTTTATTAATTAAGCTGCCCAGAATTGAATTCAGATGATAGGGAGTGCTACCACTTCTGTCAAGTAGGAAACATCATTATTAGGAAAGATGAAAGACAGCTCTGAAAAAAAAAAAAAATTAAAAATCGATGGTTGAGCATAAACTCGAGGGACAAAGCATCGTGTCCTTCAAACCCTTTCTCCCTAAGGACTTCCTAGGAGCATCTTGGTACAAACAAAATTTTGGAAAACAGTAAGGCTTATAGTGCTATTAGTCTTCACAATGAGAGACTAAGATGCTCCCTACATATAAATATAATAACCCTAGGAGAAGATAAAATGTGTTCTCAATCTTTCCTTTAAAGATTCTAGTTTGCTACCAGGCATTAACCTTCATATTTCATGTGAACTATGCTGTAGCTCGTAGTGGGTTCAACATATTCACTGTCTTTGCTTCAGGAAATTTGTGACATTTTCTCATTAAATATATCAGGTATGAAAATAGCAGGAAGACAAAACAGTGACTACCAAAGGAGGACTGGTCTCTTGTCTTTTTTTTTCAAGAGACTCCAGCCTGAGGTTGTCACTGTAGAGCTAAGAGTAGAATTCATATCAGCTATCTTGCCAAAATCATCTCCTCTTGCCTTTGATGGCAAATGTTTTATCTCTTTTGGTTTTGAACTTTTTGCAGTGATGCATAAGGAAAAAATTCTAGTTTTACTTGATTTTCCACTAAAACAAAGCCCACACCTTGTTACACATTGACATCTGCTGCTTGGTATGTTAATATGCCTAGAGCCAGCCCAGCTCTTCCTTTAGTCCCTGCCACCAGGCACACTCCTCTTTCCATGGCAGGGATCTGAGGCAGCAGGTGTCCAGTTGTTTTCCAATGTCAAATGACAACCAGTGCATTGCTTCGAAGTTGCCCATTCATATATCACCTCTTGCACTGCTGTACGTTGCCCCTATGAAATACTCTTCTGGGATGATATGGCTGTTAGCATCTGGATTTCCTACACCTTGCAGGTTGTTTTAGCTCCTTCAGCCTCTTCACATATTAGCTTGAGAATCACCGTTCTGTTTCTCATTTCCTGTGGTATTTTGACTGATGCCATCCTGTTTAATGAGTGTCTAGTCACTGCAGTCAAGGTCTGAAAGCTTTGCCTGGCAAATGAAAGAGCTTTCATGAGGGGGTCATTTTACTATTCCTGTATTCTTGCTTCATATTTTGACTCAAATCCCACCCAGTACCTGTCCCCTTTGTCCTGCTTGTGAGAGCAACTTTTAAACCCTTGCTTTAAAACATTCAAGAGCCCTATCATAGTTTCATTTCTCTGTTTTACCACACTTATGACCATACCTCTGTCTTCTTGACAGAGGGAGCAGGGCCCTTCCTGTTCCTGTACTACATAATCATAGTTAGTTAATTCCTGCCGTAATTATCTGAAAATCGTTTTTAAAAACCACTTGTATCAAAGCCAATTCTATTCAAGAGTAAAGGTTCCTTCTAAATAGTTGTATATGTTGGTGATATCCATTGTCTGCACCAGCAAAACCAAGCAAGTCTTGAGCACTCTTCATATGCCCTCTGAACTCCTGAGAAATTTAACTTTGATAAGGAGACGTTCAATGTTTCTCTTCTTTCTTTTGGAGCCTCCCCCTCTGTAGTCTTGACACCAAGGACATTTCACTCAATCACCTCGAGAGAAGGACCTGTCACCTTCAATTCCACCTGATCTGTCTTTGTTTCTTGAGCTGTCACCTATTATAACACCAGTCCAACAAACTGATCTAGAAATACCTTAAAATGAAAGTTTTGCACAGCAGGCAGCAAACCCAGATCAGCCATTTTGTAATCCCATATCTTCCTGTGTGAAATCATCTCTCTCCAGCTGAAACATCCCTTTTACACTCCTCTGTCCTGCCAGCTGGTCAGGAGTCAGGTGCTTTGGTGCTGCTGTACCCTCTGCCTGTGACCCAGACGTGGTACAGGGACATGCCTGTGGTTTCCATGCAAATAGGTCTTGCTCCACCTAAGTTAAGCATTCCTCTTTGGGGCTTCCTGTGCTTTTGGCAATGGAAATGCCTAAATAACTTTGCAAACAACAGTCCACTAAAAATTAGGCTCTGAAAAGTTTTGATGCTGTGGGAGGGCCAAAATACCAGTTCAGGAATAATTATTATTGAGAGAAAAGCCAAAGCTAACTTTTGAACTAGAGTTCTCTATCTAACATGGAGCAAAGTGAAAATAGTGTGTGCAGGGACAGCTCTGGATTCTGGACACAAGGCATGAAATACTTTTTTACCCATAAAAGCAGGCAGAGAGGAAGGCAGCACATGAAGTCCCACACCTCTCAAGGTTTCTGTGATCCTCTGCTCACAGGGGTGTGCCTGAAAGCTCTTTAATCCTCTGGTGCACCACAGGGAGACCACGCTTGCACCCTGGTGAAAGATCCTTCTTGTGGATGCTCTGCAGGAAGTGCTGTGAGTCAACAGTGTTGGTGTGGTGATGCATGGTGCAGGACCGGAGGACAGGAGAGGAGCCAAGCCCCAAGCCTCCAGGTGGGATCTGCAGGAGGTGGCTGCTGAGACAGCACAAATGCTGCTGGTGCTCTGCTTGAGGGTCCTGATATGCCCCTGGGGAGAGGGTGTAGTGAACCTGAGAAACCTCAGAATAAGGAACTGCTTATAGACAGTTTAAGCAGCAAAGGTATTTATTGCGGCACCGGAAGCTAGTCAGCTCTAGCTAGACACACTAGCCTGACTTGAGGATACAAAGCAAGACATTTTATACGTTCTAGAGGTGTGGTTACAACACTGAATTGTACATATTAACGAATTCTTTACTTTTCTGTGTTTGCTGATCTAGCTGCTTCAAGCAAACAAAGTCCTGGCTCTAAGCCCCCTATATCTTGTTTAAACATCTAAATTATGTGATTCATAGCCCAGTGGTCTCTCCATAATATTTTCTATAATGAGAAGACCTTGGTCTAAAGACTTTGGTCAAGGTAACCAAAACAGAACAAGTTATTAACTAGTGTTTCTACAATGCATTTCTAGCAAAACAGGCAGAACAAATATTAGGCTTATTATCTCCTTCCAACTCAGCAGGGCAAGGTGCCTCAATGAAGCCAGAAGCCATCCTTAGCTCCTCTTGTATCTTGCTTGTTATCTGTGGGTAGGAGCAAGGTGCTAGATAAATCCATTTAAATGCCTTTAGGAGTGACAAGTAGCAAATTCCCACCACACACATACTTCTCTTTTTTAAGCAATGGTGTAGGGTCAGCCTCAGGTTTAACCAGACATCAATTGCTCCCAATGACAGAGAAGTGGCCTCTCACAGCACTGCAGCTCCACACTCCTTCCCTTGCCTGTGCCTGTATAGCTCAACTCAAAAGATGGTACTGGAGGATTGCTTTGCAGCAGTAAGTACACAAGGAGCAAGACAAAAACACCAGACCCTGAAATTTAGGGGAAGACTGCAGCAGAGCTGCTAATCCCACTTGAAAGGACGGGGTCATGTCCAATTACAGTTTTATTCCAATCCACTGGGAAAGCCATTACATTGATGGCAATCAGATTGGTGCAGCCATGGCAATCTTGAAGGCATTTAGGATGTCTTTGATTAAATGATATAGTGGACAAAGACTCAAATTGTTTCTCTAGCAAAACCCCAGAATGGATAGTTTTTTAATTAAAATTAGGTAATCTGACACTTTCACTTGTAAAATCACATGAAAGGGAGAAAACAAAAGTGAGGGATATGAGAAAGGGAAAATGCCCCTTTGTTTTCGCTACTTACTGATTATCACTACACTATTTTTAAAATCCCTTTGCTTGCCTGTGTAATGAGGTTGATTAAAATCCTCTAAAGAAATAAAACAGCTGCACAGACCTCCAGAATCCCACTCTTCTCTATTGTCTGTGAATTGCATTCTTTTCAACAGCTTTGTTTCCACATTATTCTTTTCCCTCCATTGCCTCTGAAAGTCTATTACTGGATTTATGAAAACAAAGCTGAATAAGCATGTTGAATACAGACACAGTGATTGCCTCAACACATGTTGTTCGTTCAAGGACTACTGTGCTAGCAGGTCTGAGCTGCTGCCTGTCACTGAACTGAGGCAGAACAAAGGAAAACCCAGCTGAAAAGATGAAAGTGTTCACTAAAGAAAGGTTCCATATTTTGCCCTTCTATCATACATTGAAGAGCTAAAGTAATAATTATTAAGCTGACGTCAGACCATGACATTTTACTTTAACCCAGACTAGGAGGAAACATGTTCTTATATTGTCTCTAAAGTGACCTGACACATTTCCACTGTCTGAGGCTGGGATGAGGTAGTGCTGCTCCATGCTGCTGCTGCAAGCTGTGCCTTCCAGGGAATTAGCCATTCTGGGGTGGCTTGGGAAAGGGTCATGCTGCTTGCTTCCCACTCCTGCTTGGCCATGATTTGTGAGGAAGAAGGGATAAGAAGCTGGTAGGCAGAGCACGCCACACACATGCACTGCACACTGTATGTACACACACTGCACACAGGCACTGCACACATGAATGCTGCACACGTGCACTTCACGTGCACACATAGGGAGGGAGGGGGAATGCATGAACCCCGACAGCTGGGGAGGTGGCACACCAGTCTGCCTGTGTCAGTGCTCATGCAAACTCAAGTGTGCTCAGCTACTTAAGCAGACCTCTCTGGGCCAAGCCCCTTCTTCTTCCCCATTTCACTTGTTTATTCACAGGCAGGCTTCCATAAGGAAGTAGAGGTTTAACCAAATGGGGTTATACCTGACAGAGAGGAGGAAGCCTTGTACCTACCCACTGCTAAAGTGGGAAGCGATGCTGGAGCTGCTTGCCAGGGAGGTGGTTGAGTCACCATCACTGGAAGCATTTAAAAGACATGCAGATGTAGCACTTAGAAACATGGCTTAGTGGTGGACTTGGCAGTGTTATGTTAATCATCCTTTCCAGCCTAATTGATACTGTGGTTCCTCTCTGGGCAGAAAGGGGGTGCCCTGTTTCCTACTAAGCCCTCCTTCTGTGCTGCATTCCCCATAGTGAGCAGTTTTGTTCCTTGCTGAGCCCATCCAGCAGAGATGTTTATTCAGATTTTTTTTTTTTTTTTTTTGGAGAATCATCTCAAAACAAGGGGAGAGACACACCTGCAGCCAGAGGCAGTTCTGCAGATGTCCATGGCTATAACACTGCTGGAGTTTGCAAAAGCAAGATGCAGGGCCTTTTGTTACTGGCCTTAGCCAACACAGTGGTTTGTGTTTTCCCACCTTTTTGATTTTCCCAAGAAATTTACTGCAGTTTCTTGGTCGGGACAAAATATTTCTTTGTTTTGCTGAGTAGTACTATTTTAATGTCTTGGATGTGGTGTAAAGTGCACAGGGCAAGCACATATTGCCTTCTTGGCTGGCAGCCTTACATGCCTGTGGTGAACCACCTTCCTCCTCCTCAGCCTCCCCACACCCCGGCAGTGCTGTCCCTGCCATGGGCACCACCTCCAGTAACACTAAACTTTCCTGTCTCATCATGGAGATGAAAACACACTAAAACACAGTGTCATAAGTGAGCCTACATTTAGTTTGAGAGGACACATTGAGTTTATTTTAATGATTAATAGAACCCTATCTGAAAGAGTTAAGTTGAAAAAGCTACTTTGCAATTCTGAAACAACAATAAAGTAAGCCTTACAATGTTTAAAAATAAGAAAATGCAGTATCTGCTAAACAAGAGCAGTCAGTCCTACCCAAATGACTGAAGATAGGGCAGATTTTTAAAATACCAGAGATTAAAAATTTTTTTCTGTGTAGAAGAAAATGTGTGTCCCAAGTAGTTATAAATCAATAAACTCTATGTGCGTTTATTCAGATGGAGTAAAATGCTGGCCCCACAGACATTAATCACTCATGAACTCACTGAGATTGGAATTTTACCCTGAGACTCTATTTGTTTAAAAATAATTCATATTTCTGACATTTTTATATACACTCATGTAGCATGGACTTTCTGTGCTGTGTCTGTATATATATAACCTGTAATAGCAGTACTTGTACTAATGCCCTTCTAAAATCTTTTACTGATTTACAACACTAAAGGGTTTCTAATTTCTCTTTATCACTCTATTCAGAGTTCACTCTGTATTTTGCTCTCTTCTCTCCAGTGCAAACCACTAATGCCCCATTCTAGCAGGATAACATGAAAGCATATGTGTGATCTGATGAAGAGCAGCCCTATTCCACAAAACATACAAGTGCTTTTTGTGATGCAGCAGCACAGCATTTTTTTATAGTGCAGACCTATAAAAGCACCCTTTTTTCAATTAAAATGCCATGATATGGAGATTGGTTGATTCATGCGATTTGGTGAAAAGAACAAAAAAATGCATAAAACTAGAAATCAGTGGCAGAACTACGGACACAGCCTTCCTGAGTGCCCAAGAGAAAGCAAGCAGCCCTTCAAGCCCCAGGAGTACTTGGAGTGAACTCTGGGGAGGCACAGTGGTGTGAGCCCCATCAAAAGACTGAACTGTAACATACACACACTCCCCAGTAAGTTGCAATGACAAACAGGTGTCCTGCACTCAGGTTTTCCTACCAGCAGAATTTATGTGTCAAGTTTGTAAACCATTTCCCTCGCCCAGTTTGGCAACTGCCTTTTCTACAAGAGCTTCTTACTTCTTATTGCATATCGTGGCATATGTTCAAGTTTCCCTAATTGTTGCATTTGAGAACATAATTTTTTTCCCCTAGTTTAACCCAAATACTTTTCTAGTGTTGAAGGGATGCGACATCATGTTTTTTTTCAGATTCCTGTACTGAAATATCTGCTACTCACATTTCAGAAGAGGAGGATGCATTGCCTGTATAAAACAACAAAACCGGTCATTGTTCACAGCAGTGCTGGTATGTTAAATAAATTTTCTGGTAAAAAATGTTGAAAATTCCTTTTGAAATGTTTACCCAAGCTTTGTTAAGCAGGTCATTTTTCACCAGTTTGGACAGTAGATATGGATGGATATGATAAAACTTTTAGAGACATTTAAAAAAATATGCAAGTTCCCAACCACAGTTACTATATGCATCTGTGTATGTGTTTAACCTAGTACATAAAGCTGTTTCAGCTTTGGTGCTCATGGATGATTAAAATTATACCATTATATCTCTTTCTTTGATCACAATTTAGTGTAACACATTATCTTGATTCTCAGTAACTTCCAACTTTGATGTTATATTTAATAAAATATAATGCTGTGCTGGAGAATCCCTCGGGTATCTTTAATTTCTTTTCTTTTTTATTGATACATATTACATTTAAATTGGATTAAATTGTCTGATTAGCGAAGCAGGCTCTTGCTGTAGCAGTTAAACCCAGAATTCCTCAGAGCCATCTATAGACTTTGTTAAAGCATCTTTCCAAGGTGCTGGTAAACCCATGAGAGTTAAGCAAAAGATTTTCCTTGTGCTGAGGCTGGTTTCATACTCTGCCCCCAACCTCTGCTTTGTTCATTCATCTTCCTCCATAGAAACCCTTGTTTTAGCCCACTGAAATGTTGTAAGGATGCACAATAAAGTAGGTGACAGAACTGATGCAGGCTTTTGAAGACAAAATCTCTCTGCCACCCCAAACCCAAGAGCTGCATGGACAGTTGCCTGCACAGAGTCGTGGGCTTCAAGAGGCTGTGTCACCACAGAGCATCATTCAAAACATGCAGCAAGGCCACTGCTAGCCATTGTCCCATCCAGGTATAATTGCTCCTGGATGCTCACAGGCTTCATGTTGTCTTGAAGTGGACCAGTATCACTGCTTATGGCCACCCAAGCAGTGTCAGGAAAATGGACAGAACACAAGAAATTAGGTACTTAACCCAGAAAAGCCAAGTTGGTAATATATAAGGCCTTGGTACAGTCCCTGCGCCCAATCAGCCATTGAACAAGTGCCCAGTCAGGCTCATGGTGCACTGAACTGAAGTTCAAAGTCAGGCACGGCACAAGGGCTATCCTATCAAAAGCACTTCCAGAGAATGCTTAAAAATAATTGAAAAGCAAGGAATGGAGAGGAGGTCCTTCTTAGACTGTCAAGCAGTAACAGTATCATTGAGAACCCGGGCCCACATCATTATACTCTTTATTACAGTTTATGAAGACTATATATTACAGAAGTAACATTGTAGAGCTGGACAGTGCCAAGCCAAGCAGCTTTTGCCATACTGTGAGCATAGGAAAATTCTTCATCACTTCAGCTTTTATTGGCTCCCACAATTGTCTTTAAAACAGTCAATCAATGCAAGAACAAAAATTAAAATGTACAACAGACTGACTAGCAAATAAAAATGCAGATTAAAAGACCTAAACAGAAAAGGCCTTTTAACTCTGCTTCTTGAGTTGCCAGGCTTTTAACATTTCTCTGGAGACAGAGGCAGATATATACATATGTGTATATAAAACACTGTTATGAGATACACTTCTAAGCCTGTAATTGAATAATACTCAATGAAAAGTTGACATAACAATGCATATAACACTGAAAACTTATATGCAAACCTACCTGATTATTTTATAAATAATTCAACCAATTAGTGTCATGATAGCATTTCAACCTAAAGCATGGTGAAGTCCTCTAGGCAGAGCTTTATAATGCACCTGAATTTTTTGATCCTTCAGTATCCAGACCCAGCTTGGACATCATTCATATACCTAAGCAGTTTACACAGGTAAGTAGCACAGCTGCCTTCTCAGAGAGCTACTCAAATGTAAAGCTAACTCTTCCACTGTGTGATCAGCAGAAATACTCACAGTGTATAAAGTGGTGTTTTTGCATTTCAAGGTTAATGTAGAAAAAGAAGGAATAGACTAGATTAGAGTAGACTAGACTAGAATGTTTCCATATTTCTAGGACCTGAAGAAGCATACATGGCACAGGAGAGAAGGTTGTTTATTTCTGTGTACACAGTAATAAAAAAGCTCTTCAAATATAGAGATACAAATGTTTTGTTCACAGGTGACCCTTCCCCTCCTGGTCACTGATTACCGAGCCAACAGGAAGAAACATTTCACAATATTACTGGCAATTAGAAAACTAACAATTTAAAAGCTCTAGGAAAAGAATATGTATGATGAAGGATCCGTTTGCATAGATGCAGTAAGTAACCCTGAGAGCAACACAGCAAGGCATTGCTAGCACAGACCCAGGAGGCACAACGTGAGAAAGCAAAGCATAGCCAGGTAGTCTGATAAAAGAGAGACAATGGGAAGAGTCCTCACAAACCATCACTAATGTCTTGGCTGTCTTTGGTGATAAAAGATTTAAGAACATGTTTAATTACCTTCTGCTTTGCTTTCCAAATGGTACATAAGTAGCTTACTTCAAAGTGAATGGTAAATTGCATAATCAGCTGTTTGGTTTGGGGTCAAAAGCAGGCAGGTGAGGCAGGCCAAGATCCTGTGTGGACATATGCAAGGCCTAACCCAAGGCACTGAAAACTTGAGTCAACAGCAAGGATTCTCCAAACTAGGATACTACTGATGAATATCTCAGTCAGTAGGAAAGACTTCTGGCTTTCCTGGCAGTGTGTAGCTGCCCTCCAAACTGCCAAAATCAGAGTACAGGATCTAGTCATACACTTTCTTCCTCTCTTCTAGTGCAGAGCCCCCAAACCCTTCAGCTTCCTATATCCTCCCAGCCCAGAACCTGCTCTCTTCCTTCTACAGGAAATGTCCTAGCAAGGACAAAAGAGTTTGTAGTGATTCCTTGGGCATACACGTACCACAGTTGAAAAATCCTTGGTATTAAATATGAAAGACCTGAGCCTGGCAAGGAGCAGGAATAGTGATATTTAAGGCAAGAAACATCAGACATTTTAGAAGAAATTGCTATCCAGTACAGAGAAACAACACCATAAACCATAAAATGACAGAATCTATCCCACTGGAAAATAACCATGAGAGAGGAGTTCTTGCAAATGCATCTCTGATTTGAGAGATAAAATTAGAAAACTTAAAGTCAACTGGTGTGAAACCATCTTTGCATAGTCCAGTAATTTAGAAAATTTAGATAAATGTTTGAGTTGATGTCCTGAATTTTCTTAGGACAAGGACTGTATTGGTACTACCTTTAATGTGGCCAGGATGTCAAAACTGAATTTTGTGTAGTTGTTCCAAAGCATTCAACATCGAGTTGTGTCAATGCTCATATAAGCACAGAAATTAAGTCATTACAGTGCTCAATTTGCTAAGGAACTTTCCCATTAGCAGGCAAAAAGTATTCCTTTGCTAAGAACCTGTATCTTCTTGTTTGAGGAAAAGCTCTATGAAAATACTGCCATTACAATTTATGTGAAAAATACCTCCAGGAAAAATATTTAGTTGTGGGAGTTCAATCTATGGAACTTGGGAACTGAACTATCATGAAGGAAGCAAAAATGCTTTTCCTCTTAAGAAAACTTTGACTTCTCCAGGGAAAATTGATAAAAGAATGTTCTGGTTCCAACCCATATTATTTTGTTCCCAAAAAGTGGCAACAGAGCCTTGAGTTCAGGAATGCCTGCTTCCTTCGCTCTGGAGGGTAGTTTGAGAACCTGTCTTTTTCCATAAATTATGTTTCCATTATGTCCCTCTTCTTTCTAAAGAAAAATAAGAAACTAATCCCATTTGCTTCAGTTACTTAACTTCAGTAAACCTTCCTCCACCTTGACTATTGGACAACCATAAAATCATAGAATGATTTGGGTTGTAAAGGGCTTTAAAGGTCATCTAATTCCAACCTGCTGCTACAGGCAGGGACACCTTCCACTAGACCAGGTTGCTCAGAGCCCCATCCAACACGGCCTTGAACATTTCCAGGGATGGGGCATCCACAGCTTCTCTGGCCCACCCATATCAGTGTCTCACCACGCTCACAGCAAAGAATTTCCTTCTCATATCTAATCCAAAATTACTCTCTTTCAGTTGGAAACTATTCCCCCTTCTCCTGTCATTACATGTTCTTGTAAATAGTATGTCTCTATCTTTCTTTTAGGTTCCCTTCAGGTACTGGAAGGCTGTGGTTGGGTCACCCCAATGCTTTTTCTTTTCCAGGCTGAACAATCCCAATTCTCTCAGCTTTTCCTCATAGGAGAGGTGCTCCATCCCTCTAATCATCTTGGTGGCCTCCTCTGGACTTGCTTCAAAAGGTTGATGTCCTTCCTGTGCTGGGGACCCCAGTGCTGGACACAGTTCTCCAAGTGGGAACAGAGCAGAGAGGCAGAATCCTCTCCCTTGCCCTGATGGCCACGCTGCTTTTGATGCAGCCCAGGACATGTTGGGCTTTCTGGGGTGCCAGTGTGCACAGCTGGGTCATATCCAGCCTCTCACCCACCAGCACTCCCAAGCCCTTCTGGGCAGGGCTGCTCTCCATCTGTTCATCATGGATTGACACCAGGAGTTACCCTGACCCAGGTGCAGCCCCTTGCACTTGGTCTTAAACCTCATGAAATTCCTATGAGCACACTTCTGAAGCTTGTCCGGGTCCCTCTGGATGGCATCCTGTCCTTCAGGTGTGGAAACCACAATACTCAGCTTGGTGTCATCTGCAAACTTGCTGAGGGTGCACTTTATCCCTTTGTGTATGTCACTAATGAAGGTGTTAAACAACACTTATCCAAATATGGACCTCTGAGGGACATCACTTGTCACTGATGTCCACTGGGACTCTGAGCCATTGATCACTACACTCTGCATGTGACCATCCAATCAGTTCCTTACCCAACAATATTTGACCAATCCTTGTAAAAAAAAGTTTATCTTGCTAACATTTCTATATTGATAAAATAAAATTTAAGCATATAGGATTCATATTTTTGTATATATATATATATATATATAAAAGTATATACACACAGAGACATATGGATTTTTAGTAATTAAATCTAAAGAAATTCCACCATGTAAAAATGAACTAATGCACAAGGTATAAATATATATATCACTTAAATAAGTATTTGCCTGTTAGGAAGGAAAGAGTTGTTTCATCTATGTGCCTCCCCCAGTAATAGGTATGTGTTACATTTTTTCTGTACAATAAAACATGTTTTCATGAATATTTTTAGAAATCAAATTAAAAGCTCAACTGGCCTGCATCTTTAGTGTATTTATAAGTCCTCTACTCCTAAATTTGTCTTTTAATCCAGAAAAGTAGAATGCTGCTGGTAATCTGTTTTTCTCTCACATATTCTTTCTTTAAAGGCACAGATCATCCTACTCCATCAAGAACATGAGGGCAAAGACATACACTACTTACAATCCTCTGTAAGACCTAGACACTAAAAAATCCATAACTTAAAACTGGTTTAGTATTTCAGGCTTAAAAATAAAGGTAAATAAAAATCTGCAGCACAAGGAAAAGAATTGCCCACAGTGTAAACAAGTATAAATGTTGCAATATTTATGAGTATCTTGGTGCTGGGAATTCCCTCTGCAAGCCTTTGATTTTCATCATACATTGATTTTTATCATAAGCTGTTCTAAAATTAGAAGAGGCCACAATCTGATACGTATCCTTTATGTTTTAGTCGTAACAGATGGATACCACAAGGTACTTCCTCAGCTTGAAACTGTTCCAAAACCTGAGGCACTAATCTGACATATTAAACTGAATTTATATAAAGTCTTGTGTCTTTACATGACGCAACATCGTTTATGGCATGCTGAGCTGTGACAGTTTAAGTTATGAAAATGCTGTATCATACAGCAGATCAGAATCTGGCTTTATGGCAGGTCTCATGAATTTCTTCATCCAGAAAGAATAAATTTTGTGTGGGAGCATTCTGCATAGCACCCCTGCAGAGCAATAGATTAAAGCTGGATTTTAGCATTTACCTCTTGCTCAACTATAAATCAGGAATTAGAATTGATAATGGCAGTTATCCACCAACAGCAATGCAAGCGCAGATGAGTAAGAGTAGCTTTATGGATAAAAGGAGTTACTTTTTATTATTATCATTAAAGAAAACCTCTTCTATTTGCAATGTTTCTAGGCTCTAAATACAGAGGGATTAGATCCATGGAGGTCTTCAGCATGGATAAGGAGGATGCATTTGAAGTAACTTCTCTCCAGATTTCAGAACATTATTCTGAAACTCTAGCAGTGGGCTTGAGTTCAGCAGTTCATGTTGTAAACTCCTCTTGACAGAAGGCGTGGAAGGGACATTACCACAGCCGGCAGGATTCTGCCCCACGGTTCATTGTTGTATTCCTTGGGCAATTGAAAGCTTTACGGAACTCTTCAAAGTTGCTCATGGCTCCGATAACTCTACAAAGAGAAAAGTGGTGGACATGCAGGTTCCTTCTGTTAAACATTACAGGTCTGCAAGTGTTTCACTGTGTTCACATCAGGTTGAATTTTCAGGCTTTCATGTAATTTTTCCACAAACGAAACCAAAAGATTCAGGAGAAGCACTGCCAGTTAAAGTTAATATGAAGACAGTCTTATTTTGTTTGGTGTTTTGAAACGCATCTTGCTTTGCTAGAAACTCAATGAAAAACAAATGCATTTTGTGATACTGTATCCTCTAGAACAATTTTCTAATCTGATCCTTGGCAGCAAAGGTGGGGGATCAGCAGCAGCCTTGCACAGTGGAATCCTTCTTCCAGCACCTGCCAGATGCTACAGTCCAGCAGGCAGGAGCATGTAAGCACACACTAGGTTTCTGGCAGTGGTTTCTTTTGACTCAGGTCAGCCAGGTTCTCATAACAACACGCTGTGGCTACTCATCACACACACACACACACACACACACACACACACACACACACACACACACACACACATATGCTGGGTCCCTGGGATTTTGCAGCCTGAGGGGGCAGTTAGACCCTCTTATCGGGCAGCTCAGCCTTGCACCTGTGAACATCTGAGCTCCTCTGGTATTTTGGAAATACATTTTCTGAGTCTTCTGCCCTGACCAGCTCCAAAGCTCTCTTGCTTGCACCACAGGCAGTGTGATGTGAAAGAGCAGCACATCCCTGCTTCACACAAGATAGACAATGTGTCTGCATCCCAAACTGGCACCTTCAGGCACAGGGGAAGAGCTCACTCTCTGTATGCAGTCATGGCTCCTACTTCCATGTCTGCATTATTTGGTGCTGTCAGAAATTCTTGCCATTGCTAGACTGAGATTTTGTTGTTTGCTGCTTTTTCCTATGCTTTTAAGCATCTTGGAATTTACTAACCTGAATTTTGCAATGGTATTAAAGAGTTTCCTGAGTTAAGAGCAGAAAAATATCAACTGAGCTATTAATCGTATGCCTTTCCATAGTCTTTGTTCCGCACTGAGAAGGCATTTTTCTATATTGCAATCAACTTCTCAGCATAGCTCAGTATGGTAGAAAACATTACATTGATTAGACCTTCTGTGAGTATGAAAATTTGCAGGCATTTGGCACAAAAATGCCTAAAGGTCAGTTTTTTAGGGAGGATTACAACATGAGGTTAGGCTCCAAATGAGACATACAGCTTTGCTG
This sequence comes from Hafferia zeledoni, assembly GCA_035583235.1. Lineage (NCBI taxonomy): Eukaryota > Metazoa > Chordata > Aves > Passeriformes > Thamnophilidae > Hafferia > Hafferia zeledoni. Next base: position 105,531,182 of record JAWWEV010000001.1, on the reverse strand, counting down.
TAAAAACATTCCAGATACATGTTCAGGAACTGAACAACAAGAGTTGGTCATGCAGAACTGCTGCTGAAGTTGGTGAGAGTTCTGCTTGCCATGCCAGGGATTTCAGTCTGAAATTGGCATTCAAAAATAGCAAAGACACATGCTAATACTGAAAATCTGCCAATTAAAAAGAAATAAAACCAGAATCTATCTAGTGAAATATTTTTATGTGTGCGTGCATGCCACTTTTCTCACCATGGTTTGATATTGCCACACATTAACTGTGAAATCAGAGTGGGCTGTCTGGATTTCATCCCATTGAATTATAGCAGAGACACCTTTCCCTGAACAGGTTACCTTGTGCTCCCTTGGTAATCAATAGAAAGATGTACTTGCAGAGTCTAAGTAATTTAAATTTATTACTTGCTGAAAGATTATATATATATATTGTACTATATTGGAGGCACTTCCACTATGAATCCGGTTGTGAAGTTAACATCCTTCCTCCAGATAAAGAGATAATGTAGTACTTGACTGAGGGCAAACATACAATTCTTAGTTAAGTAAATGCAACTGACATGAATCCCAACAGAAACAACTTGTTCTTGGTCACACAAACCCCATGAAGAAGCGGAGAAATAAACTCTGGCTTACTGATTCTTATGTAGTCTTTTAAACTTCTCCCTCATCCAGCCTGTCCTTGGAGTTCATGAGTGTCTGTGGTTGGGGGAGCCTGTGGGAGGCCTTTTGGGCAAAGACACAGTTACTCTCTTATGGCTGGACTATCACAAGCTCCTTCAAGCAAAGTGTCACTTGAAGGCCAGTGGCAGTTTAATCTCAAACTGAGCTTGCAGGGCATGTTTTGCTTTGCATTGTCAATATATTTCAAGGTGCTCACTTAGAAGCTTTTAATGAACTTAGGTAGATTGAATAAAAGACCCTCCTAATATTCACTGTTAGAATTACTTAGGGAAAGAAAGTGATAGGTGAGGCATTTTATGTACTCAGGCCATGATTACAGGGCATCACAGGGATCAGTGTGTTCTAGTTCAAATGCTTTTGAAGGTAGATGCAAGGTCCTCAATTTTACAGAAGAGCATTTGTAACAGTGAAAGACAAGCTAATAAAACCAGTTCAATTTCAGTCTAAACCAAGAGCACAGTCCAATTTTGTGCTTGCTCTTAACCCCTCTTAAAATGCTAAATTTCTGCACTTGTGTTCTGCAGTGATTGATTCAGTATGTATACCAAGGAAATGCATTATTTGCACTACCTGAACTGCGGAGGGCTGTGAGCTCCAGTATATATTTGCTCCCTTGCAGATTCTGGTCTGAAGGAGTTGCATCTTACCTAATAAAAAATAAAAAAAAGAAACAGGCATGTTATCTGAGATGACTTAGTAAGTAAAGTAAAATGGAAAGACCCCAGGAATTTCTGCTTTGTCTCACCTTTGCTAACCTGCAGTTTTCTGTTAGTGTATTCTCTTGTTTTTCAAATCCCCTAATGGCTCCTGTCTCCACCTACTGTTTTTCTCTACCTACTCTTTCTCATCACCTAATCACACTCACTTTACTTGTTCTTTTTTTGAAGTTCTCTATAATGGTAGCTTGCTTTTCAGCTTGTGCTGCAGCATCTCACACCCTAATAATTACGAAAAATACTTCTTGTTCTCAGAGCTATGTAATTTGTATAAAAGGTACACATAATGATGTTTATCATCTCCAGAATTTCAGGTATATTACCTGGCATATTTATTCCACATTGGAATGTCAGTTTCTTTTGAAATTACACATTTTCCACATTTCCACCAGTGGCCCCTAATTCACTAATTCTGATAAGATACTTAACCCAGTTGTAACTGCCCACAAAACAGGGTAGACAGAATATTTGCACAACTGAATAATCCCTCTTATGCTGTATCCATTGCATGAAAAATCTCATTTAAGTTTTCCCTACCTTACCTTACCCACTATGTTGAATATTCCTATGAACAAAATCCTTTAAGCCACATAGCTCATAGGACTTCAGTGCAATTTTATTCTGGCTGAAGGCAGCCCTGACAGTTTGAGTAAGTCCATTGAGTGTCGTGAGCTCTGTGGAAATAGGCTGAGCTGAAGAGTACCTTGCATCCATTGTTCTCACTGTGCATGTGCCTCCCCTGTGAGGGTCCACTGGACATGCAATTGCTGCAGTGATCCTCTAAGACCCCTATAGCTTCAAAAATGTCTTGGAGAAAAATTGACACAGAGTGAAAGTATTCAGCATAAACGACCAGAGTGAAATCTTTTCCGTGCTCAATGCTGTCAAACTAAAATGGCCATAGGCCCATAGGCTGCTACACTGACTCTCAGCAAAGAAATGATTTTTGGCCAGAATTGGTTGCATTTGGTCCTGTTTCTTCAGTTTGGGATGATTTATTTATTCGACTGGTGCACAAAGTTTTATAACCCAACTTTTACTTCCCATGTAGGGAGTTTGTCCCAACTTGTTTAACCAAATAAATAATTTCTGATCCTCCCTCTTGCTCTGCATGTTTTTCTGAAAAACTCACATCCCTTATCAAAGTTGTGTTACAGCATATTTAGTGCACAGATGGGAAAAAATAAACTAAGACTTTCTTCACCACTGCTGAGTTTCCTTGAACAACATACACTGTAACAAATGGTGGTGGTACATTTTCAACAGGAGTCTGTGTTGGAAGCAATCAGAAACTACTGTGTATTGCAAGCACCAGAAATCTGGAAAGTTGAAACCTGGGAAAACTGAAGGAGGCTAAGGAGTCTATATGCACAAAAAGACCCTTTTAATGGAGTGAAGTAGCAAGAAGAAAGCAAGCTACTGTAACAACACTGTGCAAAACCAAGAATAATTTCAGCAGTTCTGGCACAATGGATAGATAAGAACAAAGAGGAAAACAGAAAAGAAATAATAATCCTGTGAGAAGTCTCTGCTTATACTCTGAAAAGTCTGGGTTTGGATGATGTCGATTGTTGAAACAAAGCAGGCTCATCTCTACACTTCACATTGGGCAGGTTAATAGATGGGGACTCGAAACCCATTTTTACTACTCACATGGGCATAACTCAGAAAGAAAAGCTGGTTGTGTGTGAACTCAAGGCCTGGCAGTAAAGGCTCTTCTTCTCCTCCCCTCTTTTCTGTAATCCATTTCCTGTATGCCTGATAAGAAAGAGATACTAAGTGCCTTTCAGCAACACAAAGATAACCACAGCTTTTTTTTTTCTTGCCTTTTTTAAAATAAGACTGTGTTTCAGATATTTTTCATCTACTTACTCTGAAAGCTTCTCGCAAACCTCCATTATCTGCAATGTTTTCTGCCAAAGTCCTCTTCCCTTTCACCTGACAAAACAAAAGAACATCAGTCATTTAATTCTGAACCTCCTTATTGAACAACTTCAAGAAACAGGAAAAAGTAAAACAAGGACAGAACGACCTCAGCCAATTTCAACCATCATAACTGGGGTTAAGAAAACTGGGTTTCAATGTGAAAACTGTCAGTAAACAATTTTCTGTGATGAGTTATCCTGGCTATGGTCCTAGATCTATGTAGCACAAAATATAGTAGAAAAAATGCACTCAAGAATCCAGTCCCTGATCTTTGATCTGAATGTCAGTAGTTTTCCCCTGAGGTCTATTTTTATCTGGTTACATGTGAGATCCAGTAGCCCCTTTCTTAAAATTTTATGTAAAAAGTTATATTTATTTCTCTATATAACTCTTAATATAATACTGGGATGCTAAAATAACTTTCAAGTCATAACATAAACAATCATAATTAAAAATAACTGTCAGAGGCAGAATTGGAATTGATAGTATATTCAGTGCTCTAAAAATATCTGCAAAGAGGATTCCTGTTGCTTCTCCCTGATATTGATTCCAACAGCAATAGCAACAGCAACAAGAATATATTGCAAGAAGCAGCACTCTATAAACTTTGTGAGAAAACTGGTCTCTAGGCACTACCAAGTGCAATCCCATTATGAAGAAATCCTAATTTCTGCAGATCAGCATTATCTCTGCACACCCAACAGACTAAGGCCTTAGTGTTACTGGCTGTTATTTATAATTAAGCAGTTTTACTCTCTATTATGCCTCAAATAAGCAAGGTAATTGAGCACAGCTCTGAGCAGAGCTCTAAAGGTAGATGCTGGTCTGCAGCAATAGGCTCGCCCATGCCGCAGGGATCAGTATAGCAGGTTTGGCATCAAAGCTCTCCTTAGTTTCAGGATGCTAAAAGAGGGATAAGTGGGGCAGAAGAGGTAAAAAACTCAAGGGGATAGCTGGGTGCCTGTGTCCCACCACTCAGTGCAGATGAGCACCCCAATTGCATTCAAGACCATCTTGCTTGATGCCTTGGGTAGAGGAAAGTGCAACCCTTTCCTGTCAATTCTCCCCTCCCTTCAGGAGGCTGGAGACGGAGGTGAAAAAGAAACTTTCAGGAGAAAAGGTGTTGTAAATCAGGGAACATTCACACACACCAGCTGCCTTTTTTTTTCTGGCCTTTCCTTGCAGTGAGCTTGGGAAGGAGACTGATTTAGAGCATAAGATGAGAGTAACCTAACAGTGACACTTGGGCCACAGGTCATTTTAATAAGTGGAAGAAGTCTTTCTGCTGATCTCAGGTAGCTCTGGATCAAATATTTGAGACTACTCTGTGCAGACAGTTTGTGACATGGCTCAGGGACCACGATAAGCCCTTTATTTGATGAGATGACTTTATGTGATTATTGAACTCTGAAGCTATTTCTATACCCACTTTTTCTTTCATTACACTTCTCTTCTGGAGACACTTTTATTGTAAATGAGATGAGAAGGAAGAAGAGTAAATAGGTTTCTTGATCCATGAAAAATATTCATATGGGGTAAAAAACCTGCAGAGTATTGATGTTAGTGACAGGTAAAGATAGGAAAAAAAAAAGTATTTGCTTGCCTAGCTCTTCATATGAAAGCTATAAAATATGGTAGAAAAGACGAAGATTCTTCTATCATCTAAAAAGTGCTTCTGGTTATCCTGTGGAAATAGAAGGAATGGGATGACAAGGCTGTGGGTAACAGGATCTCTTTACTAAACTCATCCATGGACTTCAAAGGCAGTAGCTACACTGGAGAGGAGATTCAGACCTACCTCATCTCAAGAAACAGTGCAGAAGATAAAGGGGATGGTCAAAGCAACAGCAGAGGCAAGGAAAGGGCTCAGCCACATCCCTGGGGAAGGTTTTAATGACCTTCTCTAAGTGGTATTTTTGTATTGACACTTTTTTCTCCTACAGATACATAGAAATGAGCCTGAGAATTTTTCTTTGTAAATTAGCTTATATGACGCACTTCAAGAATGAGTTGCTGGACTTCAGACTGGACCACAACATGGCTTTGTTGTCTCTGAGACTAATACAAACAGCCTGGGAAAAGTGTTAAAGTTATTGCTAAGTGTTCCATGTGATTTCTCCATCCTTAAAAGGCAAAGATTCATAGTATTTCTAAAATGTAAATAAAGGTGATAGAATTGAATGGGAACTAGAGTATCTGTTTTTTGCTGGAAATTAAGATTAAAATTGTTTCCCAGCCAACATTAGTGGAATGTCAGCTATTCATTTCTGAAGGTCTGGGATTTATCTTTATCTTCATTTAAGACACATATATAACGTGTATATTTTGAGGGAAGCCCATAGCTCTGATAAAGAATGAAACAGAAACCATTCCCTTGCACTTTCTTTCTCAATCCTTTTCTGTGAGCTCCTGCTATCCTACTCCCTTGATTAGACACACAAATGGGGTCTGTGTGCATGCATGGAAGAAATTGCAAGACTTGAATCTGAAATAAAGTAGGGTTTATGCATCCATTTTATAGCTGCAATAAATAACAGGCAGGATTGCTAAAAGGATCTATAAAACATGCTATTATATTCTTTCTAAAGAGAGTGACTGCTCAGTTTTCATTACAGACCTCATCTTCCGAAGACATTTTACATGCTCACAATAATTAGACCAGCCTTACTGAGTGGCTTCATCCTCTTCCTCTGATTCCAAACCAATGTGATGGGGAGCAGTGGTTTAACCCTGTGGGTAGTGGCATTTGATTGGACTAATCAAATCTGACAGACAATTTTTAACACAATTATTCACTTCAAAAATTCATTTGTTGTGAGAAATGAAGTTGAGAGCCTAATATCCCAACACATTTGGATTTATGAAAATGGAACTTATAAAAAAAAAAAAAAGGGCAAGCACAAAAATCAAAACTCCCAATGTACCACTGTCTTCAGTCCCTGGTAGTTTACATACATATAAGCCAGCTCTCTTCCAGTAGTAATTGTTGTATTGATTAATCATGCATTTTGTTTTCTCTTTAAATTTTTCTTCAGAGTCAGTTGTCCACCAAGGGTCTAAATTTCCATTTTTGTCATATTTCCGACCTCAAAAAAGAAAGAAAGAAAACAAATGTTTTTGCAGGAGCAAACTTTTCCAGTTTAGGAATCTATCACCTTCACAGAAATGAGAGGTGAATTTACTCATGCAAATGTGTGTACAGAATGGATAGGATCAGTAAGCAAAATCTTGACCCCACTCAAGCAGAGCAGAAAAAAGTTGGCATTCTATTTATTGTCATCATTTTCATTTGCAGAAAAAAGATAGTAATGACTAATGAGTTCTACAGTACATTTTATAATTACATAGTGTAAGAGGCATTTGAGCTTTCTTGTAAGTATAATTGTGAGTATTTTTCATTCTCAGCCCATATGTCTTTAATTCTGCCAATGTGATAACTAATTTATTATTAATTAATTCTACACTTGATCAGAAAAACAACCCACTTCATGGAAACTTCTAAAGTTTCCATTTTTCATTTTGGTACAAAACCAGAACATTTGAACCCTGTTCATGGAAATGAGGAGAATACATCCATCCCATTCCCTGAGCTGATGGTTATAGCACTGGCTCATTGGAGTTTCAGCATCAGGTCCTTGCTCCCCGTCATTTGTAGAAGAGTATTTGATCTCCATCATAATTCCAGTCAGTCAGACAAAAGGCATGTTTGGACTTTTTTGAGAGCAAGTTTATCTGTCCATATGGATGCAGCCTTGCTCTGTGATTTGATTCTTCTTTGCAACTTCAGGAGAGGGGTAAGGAACAACCAATAGACATAATATCAAGTACTGAAGATGTTTTCTTTCATCTTCTTATTTCTATCCCCCACCCCCACCCTCCCTCCTATGTTCTCTAGTTCAAGATGACAAATTCCCTAGAGATGTATTTATTTCTGTATTTGAAAGGTAAGAGCCTGGCAAGAAGTAGGGGTCTGCTTAGGGAATCAAATCTTAGATTTCTTTCTGACTGGCAGGAGACAAGATGGAGATTAGATACTCATCTACTCAGGAGGTGGGAGTTTATGAAAAAAAATGTCTCCATTCTGGAGTGTTTTCTGTAACAAAATCTTGTAGAGCAGTGCCAAAAGCACAAAAGCAGGATACAAGGCACTTTTTTCCCCCCCCTCTTTTTCTTGTCTTTTCCTTCTCTTTTTCCTCTCCTCTCCTCTCCTCTCCTCTCCTCTCCTCTCCTCTCCTCTCCTCTCCTCTCCTCTCCTCTCCTCTCCTCTC
>JAWWEV010000001.1:105347180-105523491 GCA_035583235.1 Hafferia zeledoni | reverse complement strand
CTCTCCTCTCCTCTCCTCTCCTCTCCTCTCCTCTCCTCTCCTCTCCTCTCCTCTCCATTTTTATCAATCAGAAGTTACCCCTTTGCCATTCCACTCACCACAGTCAGAACTTTCTGAGTCTGTTGCTGATTTATTTTCCACTCAAGACCAACAGAAAGAAATGTTCCATTTCTTACCCAAAAAAAATCCAGTTCAGACAAGCAAATGCTATGTAAATAAATCTAATAAATAAAATTTTATAATTTTTTCACACAATTCAGCACTCTTAAAAAAACTAAAATAATAAAAAAGCTAAAGCATGTAGAAGTCAGCCTTTTAATCTGTCAGCTCTGTAAAAACAAAGTTATCAACATGCAGTCAAACACTCACCATTGCTATCAAACCCATGAGTAAACTCGTGGCCGACAATTACTCCTATGGCACCATAACTTAATGACCTGTAACACAAAGAAACAGTTTCCCCAGAAAGTGTCCACACTCATGAACATTAAAGGACAAAAGACCTCAGAAAAGATCATTATTTAAGAATCTAAAAATGACATTTGCACAATTTGACTTAAAGTTTTTGAAAGTTTTAAAAGTTTTTTAATTTTAAACTCTTCCTTTTCTCAAAGCAACATTTAATCTAAACCTTTGAAAGTGTTATAATAATTCACTCTTCTAACCAAATCCCTTATTAGCATCATACAGGCTCCAAAATATCTCCTTCAACTGACTGCATTGTGCATATTCTAACGGAACAGGACAAAGTCATAGGTGTGACTATTCTGTCAGCATCATCACCCAAAAAGAAGAGATCAAAGGCTGCAGTGAACTTCTGTACTGTTGGCTCCAATCATTCTTCGCTGCCATACAACAAAGACTATACTTGGTAAAGCACTAAACAGATCTCCATTCACTTTAAAAAATAAAGATCCTACACTTTCCTTGCACCCATCCTGGAATAGGACAAGGCACACAGTCAGACCTAATGTCCTAGAGAAACAGAATAGAAAGAAATATTTTGTATTCCTGATTGACAGTTAATTATATCTTCCTTCTTATATCCAAATAAGAATGCCTCTGAGAGAAATAAGGATGAAAGAGAGAGAGATTCAGGGCTTTTTTACACTAAATGCAGTGTATATCATAGGGGTAGGTGATCTACTAAATGCATCTTTCATGTGTTAAGTTGGTTGTTATGATTTTAATTATTTCAGTTTCTGAGATGCTGTACTTCAAAGTAGCTTACAGTTTTTCTAATGCATTGTACTGAAATAAAGGCAGAGTGCTTTGAAATAACATGTTATTACTGGACCTAATGATCCATAGTACACTAATTGCTCATCTCAGTCATGCCCAAAAAGTATTATATCATTTAATTCCCTCTGCTCCCATGACAACCCTTCACATAGATTTTTATTTTCCTGAAAGGTACTTTCAAGTATGTGATAAAATCTTCCCTACTGTTTTCCCCCCAAGTACTTTTATAAACCTGCTCTAAAAAATGCTGGGTAAAATTATATGTTTCAGCAATGGAAATATCATCCTTTTGGTGATAAATTTGTAATCTTGTGTAGCATACAGTGATAATTACCCCTAATAAATGTACTATGTTAGACTTGTTTTCCACATCTGAAGTGAAGTGGCTATACAAGATTGTTTGCAGCTGGAGAATACAAATAATGGCATAAAACATGTAAAGAGATCAAGAAGAAGCAAGCCCTATTACTAAATAGATCTCACTTGTCCTGTAAGGGTCTTGGTCATTATGAGTGGCAGGGACAAAGAACAGGCTGGTGTTCGGGCACTCCTACATCTTTCCATACCTCCAAAAGATGGAGTGAAGTTTGGGGTGAATTTTGGCCCCTGCTTCTGTGAATCCCTTTCAGCATTTTGTCCAATTCAACAACAGTCACAGTTGGATAGAGATGGAGGGAATTAAGTGCAGCCCAGGAGATACCACATCAAAGGAGTACTTTCTGGGGCTGGGGAGGCTCAGAGAACTGCAAGGAAACTACCAGGTCAGGTAGTTTGAACTCTCTATTTCATTATATCTGGCAATGAAGGCTCATAAGTATGAGTGATGGCATTTGAATGGTATTTTATTTCATGTACTGAGATGTAAAAGTGATAACTAAGCTTTCCTTTATGCAAACAGATGTAACTGGATTTTGGTGGCTATGCTGGAACTGGACACTAAAATGCCACTAAATGTTAAATATTTTCTAAATCAGTTTTCCAGCAAGTGCTGATGACTTTTTGATGGTTTTTCTTTTCCACTGCCATGTACTGTTTCTTCTAAGCAGACGGAAGACATCCAGAATATTTCAAGGACAGAAGCAATCTGTTGTCTGATATAAACCAGCTACATTTGTTTACTAAATTTCATTTTGATACATACTCAAGCAAAGCCAATTTAAGCTAAGGTAACCTTTTAAGAAGAGAAATGAGCAAAGAATAATACTTTGAAAGAACCACAATTTTATCACTACAGCAGAAGGTCAGAATACAGAGAAATCTATTCAGAAAGCAAAGCTGGAAACAGGTCTGCAAAAACCATAACAGAAAAGAGGTTCACCTTAAAAAGAAAGGACTTTCTTCTACCCCCAGTTACCACTTAGAAAGTCACCTGGTTCACAAGAATTCTCTTTGAATGCAAATTAATTTGTTCCTCAATTGAACGTGTCTTTCTACATATATTGCCAAATTTCCTGTTTACAAGGACACAATCCAGACTGGAAGATGGCAAACCCAAAATGTTTGAAAAGTTTAATTTTTTTTAACAAAGCTTTATTAAGGAAATGTTTCACCAGTAAGTGGCTTTATATAACTGCAAAATAACTTTCAGAAACTGCCAGCAGAAACTTTTCATGGTCTTATTCTGCCCTGAAATAGAAAGTTATTGAACTGCACCAAAGCAGTGATTTTTCAAAATTAAATGTGTGTGACCCATAATTATTCTTCCTCAGCTACAGAAGCACACAGGCCTGCTCAGGCAATCACTTATGCACATGGAGATATTCTCATGCACCTCAACAGGCACAGACAAAGGCCCACTGCTAATCTTATATATTAGCAGAAAGTGAACAATAAACTGATAATAATTGGCTTCTCAGGGTATTCACTTCTGTTTAGGAAGTGTTAGTTACTTGATTTACAATTCCTTTTAATACCTGCCATGTGCACACTGCTGCATCTGCATGCTGTAGCATTGAAACCCTTGCTCTTGGGTGCACTTAATTAGCAATTCCTGTGCAAAATCAGTCATCAGTTTGAGACAACTGACTGCAACACATATTGCTCCCAAGGGTAGGAAAAGTTGTGGCACAAAGCAGCACTTCTCTAAGTCAGTACTTTCAATGGTAAAAGCATGACACAGCAGAAAAGAACAACCTAAGGGCCAAAATTGCCCTACAGAAGCAGAGCACAATTTTCCTGTGCACTCCCTTGTTGCCTTCAGCAGCATAGCCTTCTTCTCCATGGCCTCTTCTTTGTATGTATTAGGAATACTTTTCCCTGTTATTCCTCATTCCCAGGTGTATGAGGGTCCCTGGGGCATACTTACCTAGGGTACTTTGTTCCCCAAAAGAAAGGTTTTTGAAGTTCTCCTGCTGGGAATCCTGCAATAGCAAAAAAAAAAACAAAACAACACCAAAACAAAACAACAAAAACAAACAAAAAAAAACCCACAAAAAAACCCCCAAACAAACAAACAAAACAAAACAAAACAAAACAAAACAAAACAGTGAGGTCAATATGGCCAAATAGTAACTGTCACAATGACCAAGGCTTTAGATTTTATTACCTCATTTGCCTAATTTCAAAAGGTTTTGCTAGAGCAGCTTTCCCTCAGGTGGTAGTTTCAGAATGCAAGAGAAAGGATCTTTGAGAGGCAGCAGAGATCCTCTCTCCTTCAGGACCACAATGGCCATAAGATGCTGCACTGCAAGAACTTTATTTTATTCCATTGCTACCATGTCTATGTGGGTAAGTCATGTGTTCCTGGGAAAAAAACACCCAGTGTTTCCTGTGAAGAATACTGCACTACCCTCAGAAGTATAGACAGATCAACAAACAATATATAGGCAAAATGCAACAAGAATTCAAATAGTGTTAGCTTAATGAGGATGAAAAGCAGCAAAAACCATGTAAATGATAAAATGTGAGCCTGATTCTATTCAGACTATGAAAATCAAAGATAAATGAACATACTTAGACACTTTGGTAAAGGAGAGCTGTAAATTATTAAGGCTGTAGGGTCAGTCTAGCTACAGAAATTGTCTGACTGCTTTTGACAGACTAACTAGTTGCCAAAAACTTGTCAATACAGACACTCTAGTGAGTGATGATCTGCTGATGTTTCACATAGGAATCAAAATTGTTTCTCAAATTCAAAGTCACTTGTCTGTTTTTAATTCCAGGGTAACATTTCAGTACCAGGATACTGAAGGCAGTGTAACTGCACATGATAAAATTTTAACACTCCTAAGAACTGGTAAATAAAGCAGACACCTGAGGCCAAAGCTTTTATATCATGGTGGAAAGTGTCACCCTTTCAGTCCCAAATGCTGAATTTACTGTCTTGTGTCACAAACTCCCATCTATTAAACACAGGCACACACCTGCTTCGAAGGTCCTACATGGACATCACCTTGTTGAGGAAGAATCAGTTTCCTCAGGTGATTCACCTTTTTTTCCCAGGAACTGCTTCTTCAGCCTATGGGTCTCTCTTCAATAAATCACCAGAACACTCAGATCGAAAAAACCCAAACATATTCTTTTGATTCTTATCCTATTCAGTCTTCTGTTGATATATGTCATGGATTTCAAATGTCAGGCAAGATCTTTGTCTTTCCCTTACCAAGTCTTTAAAAAACATACTTTCAAATAAAAAAAAAATTTAAAAACCCCAACCAAACCCAGTATGCTGAGTGCAATTCATGTCAAATGATGTGGCAAGTGGCATGTACTCTTGGCCTGCCCAGCTACTTTTTACTATAGCTCCTCTGTGGCTGCCTTGGTAATTTATTTGCAATTAGATTTCAAAAAGCGTGTGTTTCAAACTTATTTTCTGAGTGTTGTTTGGGTTTTTTATACTTTAACTTCTCCTGAAGTTGCTTTGCTCTTTCAAGCATGCTCTCATTTGCTTTTCCAACCCCATAAAACACAAGTTTACCAATATCAAGGACAACCTTTTCTTCATCTAAATGTCCTTGAATCCCCATGCACAGAGAAGGGTATTTACTATGCATGTTTTTAACATCTCACAGCAATGGAACACCCAGACAACCTGATGAAAATTACTTGTTAGTGCACTAAGATAAGAGCTGGTGTTTAGAGCTGGAAAACTAGTCTGAGCTGGTTCCTTCCAAACCTTGAACGTCAGAAAAGTTTTTGGAATTATTAGGTTCTGCTAACTGTAAAATATCTTCTCCCTGCGACAGTAGATGAGAGGAATTGTGGCCAAAATTAACAAATGAGCCCACACAGAAGATGGCAGGAACCACAGTCACCCCACAAATCATGTTTAATGATCACACATTCTTGTGTGCCTGTCACCACACCAAGAGGCTATCAAGATCCTTTAAGGATCTGCAATTATTTTGTCCAGGTATAGAACCGAGTATTGAATTTGCACTTGTCTGCAGTAGAGGTAATATACATTATTTACAGCAAACCAGGTGCAGACCTTCACTTGGGCTCGTTCAGCTATGAAATATGATCTAAATATATCTTCATAGAACAGTCAGCTGTGAGTTAAGCCATGAGATAAAGTTTTCATTAAGTCATGCAAATGAATGGTAGAAGCTCCAATTCTAAATCCCTACAACAGATTAATAATTATTTTGATCAGTGTCAGAATCTATTTTAGGCAAGACACCACTTAGCAAAGTGCCGTTTTCTGCTTTTGGGTATCTGTGTGAAACACCTGTGTAGTTTTATTGCACTAAAAGAAGCTCAGGAAGTATTTTCAGGCCAAAGCAGAGTCAGAAGCCATTATATATATATGATATATATAGCAAGCATAATTGAATACACACTTTAGAAAATTTCAAGAAACTGGAATATATTACCCACAAAAGATTTTTGGGTGTTTTTAAGAAAAGGTATTATCTAGTTTTGAAAGCCATTCTTTGACAGCTATTATAGCAAAGGGGTCCTGCTCTCCAGAGGTGAGTAGCACTAAATGAGGGACAGTGCTTGTCCACTATTGCAACACCAGAAGGAACAGATTTGGAATTGGCAACATGTGGCATCCCTTTTTATGCCACCCTCAGACAAGTATCTACTACATCATCCTTGGAGGGAGCAAGGATAACTATGTCCCAGACGTAGAATGTCCTTGAAATTGTAATAGGAGATAAATCACCCGACAGTTTCTTATTTTGTGTTGTTTTGAATCCCTCAATTTAGGCAATTCCCTTGTGAAATCTGTTTCTTTTTTGCTTGGCATATTGCACCTAAATGAATTAATGACAAAACTCAGAGAGTTCATAGTAGGCTGCAGTTGCAATATATACCAGTGGGATTATTTATACACCACTGGCATTCAAGCAAGCAAAGGATTGATCTAAAGGAGTAAGACAGACAGACTTCAGAGAATTTCATATCTTAAGGAATGGATACAGGCACTGGGAATGTACTTTGAACTAACACTTCACCATAAATTTAGCCTGTAGTGTATCCTTCTCCCCTGGCACAGCTCCAGAAGAGGAAAAAGTCTTTCTTTGTGCACTCTATTGCTAGTGCAGGCTCAGAATCTACACTCAAGGCCATTACTAACCAACAGCACACAGAAAGAAAACTGTGTTTTCTTATTACAGAACCCACAGAAACCTATCTGCAACAATTAGGACTTGGACTTGCAGAATCTGCCTTAACTACCTTCTTACAACCTACCTACTTTTGGAGCAGTATCACTGGACAGCAGCATCTCTCTGAGTTGGTCACTGGTGTCATATGCCACAAGAGCACAGGTCTGTGGACAGCTGAGCTCAGGCTGTCACAGAGCAGCAGGGGTGCCTTACATCCATGCAAGCTACCCATGGCAAGGTGGGACACCCAGGCTAGGTCATGCTCAAGGTGGACTTTGTGCCACTGATCACAACACTTTAGAGGCCAGCTGTTCTGATCACAGCCCTTTAAGCCCAGCAGTTCAAACAGTTTTCAGTCCACTTGACTATCCACTTGAGTAGCCCATTCTTCAGCTGTTTGCATTTGAGAATAAGGGGAGACAGTGCTGAAATTCTTGCTGAAGAAAGAATCAGATTCACATTTCTCTCCTACTCCACTGAGCTAATACTCTTATTGTATAAAGCTCTACCTGCATGGACTACATTTAATGTAATTAAAGGTTTCTAGCTTCATTTTATCCATTTTATCATTTGCAGCATCTCCCTGCAGCAAGGTGCTATAAAGCTTGTTAGAATGTATTTAATACTTGAAGCTTTTTCCCCAGTTTTATAGGGACTTTACTGCCACTAATGAATCCATTTACCAACTAATACCTTCACGGTATTACTATACAGATTTTGCAGATGAATACTCTTAAACTCAGTGAAATATTGTTAGTTCACCAAGAAGACACATGCAATCCCATCAATCTGATAGTTCACTAAAACAATGTAGACTAATAATGGATGATGTAAACATGAGCTGACTTGCCATATCATGAGCAAATTTGGAGTTCAAATCTAAACATGAATTCAAGTTTTATAGATTATTCAGTTATATTGCATGATGTTTTTAACAGGGCAAGACCCAGTAAAGTCTTATTCCAAGGTAGTGAATTTACAATTTCCAGTAGTTAGGTTGATTTGTTTAAAAAGCAATTCTGACAGCCCAGTGAATCCTGTATGTAAGTAACAGATAGGGGAGACAGCTGTGCTAAACTGTGTGATATACAGGATAGTCTGCAAATTGTCGTACTGGCAATTCTCAGATGTGTTTAAAAGCTGTAATTTGTTTTTTCAAGTGTCACTGAATGAAATGTAGAATTTTAAAGGGATAAGATATAAACAGAAGACTAACTGCTAGTCAGTAGTCAAAGGATATTGTATTCCCATATGGCATTGAACGTGAAAAGAGCCAGGGCATTGGTTAGTTATCGAAAATCAGCACAAAGGGCAGGAGACATTTGTTTAAAATGGCTCCACAGACTTCTCTTTGGACAACTGAATCTCATCCCAGTGATGGCTTTGCATGTTCTGCTTGGCCCCTAGCTGTCAGTCTTCATGGAAAGGGTCTCCTACAAGTTCTCTCTCAGATACAGCACACATGAGAAAACGTATCAGACACAATCGAGCACGACAGACAGCTTTGAACATCTGTATGTCGGTGACAGGGATCAAACTCTGTCATAATATGGCCTTGAATCCTACACTTAGTTTCAACTTTTATCCTGTGGACAAAGGGGATAGAAAACAAAAACTGTGTAAGGATAGAAAATACCAGTTTTGTAAGCCACAGTAACTGTGCCATGTTCTGCATGAATATAAATTTAACTTTATGAAGAGTAGTGAATAAATTCATTAAAGAGATAAAGGGAAGTGATGATCTTAAAGATAAGAACTCAGTAACCTCTGCTTCAATTCTTGGCTCAGTTTCTACTTCGTCTGACATGAGGCTGACAAGAGGCTCTTTGCTGCTCATGAAAAAAAAAGGACCTGGTATTTCTCAACTTCGATGTGGAAACATGAGGAGAAACAT
Source organism: Hafferia zeledoni (assembly GCA_035583235.1). Classification (NCBI taxonomy): domain Eukaryota; kingdom Metazoa; phylum Chordata; class Aves; order Passeriformes; family Thamnophilidae; genus Hafferia; species Hafferia zeledoni. The sequence continues at coordinate 105,514,800 of JAWWEV010000001.1, read as the reverse complement.
GAGGTGGTTTGTGAGGGGCAAAGGAATACTATGTGCTAAAGGGCTAGAAGACTTGTGGAAACATCTGTTTTCACAAGAAACTTTACTCTTTATTTTCTAAGGGAAAAAACTCACTAGATTCCCCAGAGAGGAAAAAGATAAAAAAAATTTAAAAAAAAGAAAGAAAAAAAGCAAGGAAAAAGTGTTCTATTTTTATACATTCATAGATAAGAATTTTAGGAAGAAAAGATAAAGAACGGATGTAAGGGTCATGCATCATCTCATCTGTGACCATAATTAAAGAGAAGACTGGTCCTTAGAAAATAGGGAAAATGGAAAATGAGGGCTCACTCAAGAACACTTAAAGCTTCCTTAATAACAGGGCTCAGAAAGTGTTGAGTCCAAAACTGTTATGTTCATTAACCTCCTTGATACTAACGGCACACTTGAAACTACTTCATCAATAACCTTCCAATTAGTGGAGCTCTTAAGGGAAGAGAAAGTGCCCCTGCACACCATCCCCTTGTCCTCCCTGGCCACAGCACCATGTGCTGTTTGCCAGCATTTCCCTGGCTCCTGGAAAGATAAGAGTTCTCCCTTGCAACTCACAGCATCAGCAAGCTGCCAGCATCAGTATCTGCATGATGCTTCCTGTAAAGATGATACTTATTGGCTAATATGAGCTCTCATCTGTGGTTTTCTCTATGGATGCTAATTTGAATGCAATTTTTAAATTCTGTTGTAGATTCCATCTTCTTCCTGTAACATGTAATGAAGCCACTCTCTAAAGAGGCCTCTTGACTTTCACTAGAGAACTGCAGTACCAGCACAAATGACTTAGAAGGAGCATGGATATAAACTTACAGAGATAATATCAACATTAGTTAATTATCCAGTGCATCTATTCAAGCTTACACCTCATGAGTGCATTGTTTATATTTTTCTCAATTCACTGTAAATCTTCTTTTCATTACTGTTCACAGCCCATAAATGTTACTTTTTTTAATATATTCTAGAGGCATATGTATGGAAAAAAAAACAAAACACATCAAATGTCTGATGAACAGTTCCCTTCTTTCCCTAACATAGTCAAGGGCCAATACTGTGGTGCTGTAGTGAAATAAAACATTTTCTTTAACAGAAGTATACTTTGATCATCACTTGTGTCTATTTTCAGCACATATTTCTTGACTGCTCCAGAGTGTATTAAAATAAACTAATCCATTAGGAATGTGTTTTTGGTGTTCCAATTATGGTAATTAAAAAGATAGTATTCATGCTGCTTAGATTATATGAAGTGTACTTAGATACAATTTGAGACTCTAAAGGCAATGACACATACCTGTTGTCCTTGTTAAGTACCTATCGAGGGGAAACTAATGAGCAAATGAACAGAAATTTGAAAAATTATCCAAAATAGGATAAAAAAATCAACAGCGATTATAAACTTGCTATGTGTTCAAGTTAAGTTACTTTGAATTATGAAAAAAAGAGAAAATATATAAATACAACACCAGGAGTAAACTTTCATAAAAATAGTAAGATAAATGATATGTACTATATTTTTTAACTCTGCTCTTTGCAGGACATCTTACTTTGATACAGCTACTTATTTCTCCTTTGGAGATATTCACAGAATTGTTGATAATTTCAGTTATCAATATTTTAGTAATGCAAATGAAATAAAGCAATAGCAAACAATCATGTTTGCATTAAAGTACAACAAAATTCAGTACACCTACTTTATACATAAGGTTTGCTGTATTCTCACAAATATAAAAGTTTTTTATAAATAATATAATTTCTATTCTCTAATAATTTTCTCTTTTAGAGAAAAAAGACCTTTTCTTCCAAGTAATCGAGCAGTCAAGTGATCAAGGTAAGAATACTAACAGATTGCAAGTATATGAACATCACATGGACTTGTATGGAGATTGTGGTGACTTTTTAAGGCTTATGCCAGTGATACAGACTACAAAGACAGAAGAATTTGTGATCCTTGCATCAGGAGTGTGTCAGAGACCTTCCTCTGCTCTGAGCACAGAAAAGAGAAGCATCTGCCTGAAGTTCAAAAGTCACCAAGACCACATTTCCTCCACCTCTGCAGATACCTGATGATTTTTCCTTTTCAGAATCCACAGATCAAGGCACTGACATTGCTTTTTCTCTAAACCCTTTCCCAAAGCCTTCAGAGACTAACCAAGCTGGGACGTGCTGTGATTATGTTGACATAATCACACAATACATTTCCATTTCCAAATTCTGTGGTCTTAATTTTTAGATTCAGCTTTTGGAACCAAGTATTTTTCAGTTCATGTAGAAACAGCTTTCCATAATCAAATTCTAATTATATATTTTAAAATTCCTATTTCTCAAATTCTCCTTATTAAACTCACAAAGAGCAAAAATAGATGGGCCTTGAATATAATAAAATCCAGTTTGCTCACTGAAGAGCAGGGGCACTCAGGCAAATGAAGAGAATATCAGGTCCATTCACTTATTTCCAGTAGTGATCAGCAGTAGATGTGAAGGTAAAAAGTGTCAGGCGAGTACCTGCGAGGTAATTCTTCTACTAGTACATCTTTCTACCTTCCAGAAACCAGCAGCAGGATCTGCCCTCCTGGACTAAGTTTATATCCCTCGGTTCTTTAGTACAGGACAGAATGCCCTCTTTTTCAGATCATCTTCTAATACAGTGACTAGCACAGATCCTCACAACACATCCCCACAACTATTTTACCAAGGAGTAATTGGGTCCTACCTCCTTTTCTTATGTCTAATCAGCCATTAATTTATGAAATTACCTTCTTTGTTGTCCCATGACAACATCTAGGTAATAGCATTGGGAAAGAACCTCATCAAAAGTGTTCTATGGAAATAAACATATATCAAGCATACTTACCTGCTTTTTGAATTTCAAAAAACTCTAGTAGACTAAGAAAGCATAATTATTTTCTAAAAGGCAAAGCAACTCATTCTCACATTCACTCTTCACCATTATATCATATGCTTATTCATTCTCTCTGTTCAATCATGTTATGGTCATGATCAGATTCCCTCATATAGTGCTAGAATGACTTTTTATGCAGATCCCTCTGAATTCTCTTCTTTTAAAAAAAGGATTTGACACTTGCCACACCTATTCTGCCTGTGCTGAGGCCACTATAAGTGATAAGCTATACATCAAAGCTGGTTGTTTGGCAATATCTTGTTTAAGATCCTTTGAAATACCTGGGAGAATATTATCTGGTCCCTGTATTTGTCACAGTTCATTGTATGAATTTCTTCAACAGTGCCTTCTATTGACACCAGATTTTAAACTCTTTCTGGGACTTACCTCTCATAAGAAAAACCTCCAGGATCAGAAGTTCCCAAACTCTTCTAATGCAATGAATTATCTTATTTTTTATGCCTTTTGTGCCTTAGATACTCTTTTAGTGAATTTGAAAGAAGGTTCTATTATTAGTTCTTATGCTTTTAGAAAGTTGGTCCTCAAAATCTTTGTAGACATGCAATATCACAATTTTAAAGTTACCTTGCTAGAGTTCATGCTTAATTCTTATGCTCAAATTGTTCTGGTTAGTAGAACTTTTTTCTGTTATTTAGGCCTTTAATAATGCTACAGTTTCTGTAGTGTGTGACCAGTCCCTCTGAACTGCTATAGAATTTTAAAGGCCATTAGAAATTTTCAATGCAAAGTCCCACTAAAGCAAACAGAAATGAACATCCAAATCCATAGACATCTTTGAAAAACTCAACTCTTTTACCTTTTATGTTTCCACACCAGAATTTACGCTATCTAAAAACAACTAGTAACAAAAATTAGAATAAGATAGGTAGTACTATACATACAAAATAATGTCATCAAACTACAAAAGGAAGAATTTTAAGTTAGCTATAGATACCACTTCTTGAAGTGGTCCTTGAAGGTATTGAACAAATCCACTGGACATTCTTCTTAGGGTTTCTTGTCTATATCACAGTCTCCTCTAGTCATTTATTGCTACCTCTCTATCAATACTAGAGGACAGGGTTACTATCACTGTATATTTATTCAGGCACACATGTTTTTGCTACAGAAAACAGAAGACAGAAAAACTAAAAGTGATTTAAGCCATCATGTGCAATGGACAGAGCACACTCACATAGTCAGTGCAACTCAGCTGACACGAGGTAACTCATGGAGCAACTGTAGTTCAAATTTGTGGGAGGCCTACATTTTCCAGAACAATCCTGTCACTTAAATCTCACAGCTGAATTTCCAGGTTTGAACTTCTAATTTTCAGTCACAAACAACACAAATGGTACAGCTATTATCTGAAGCTTGATAGACACATTCCCAAAGAGGCACTTTATAAGGAGGCTCAGAAGTCAGATACTCACTGATCTGGTTGGTAGATGCACTATAAAAAGCATTTACAGTAGTTGGGCTTGTAAACCACCTGCAGAAAGAGCAAAAGAAATTATCTGTCAGTACACTTATCATCAACAAAGGTAAAAATTGAACTCAGTAGAAGGAAGTAAAAATATTAAGGACATAGACTACATGAAATTTTAAGTATCCATTTCAACACATGCTACCTACACTTTCTCGAACATTGAAATCTATTGTTCATTGACTTTAGGTGTGTACAGTCAATGAATGCTCAACAGGAGCAATTCTTAAACTTTCTATTACTTAATCTCTTTAATTTCCAAGTGACTATTATGCTTGAGAGCTCTGCCATGCTGATGAACAGAAGTTCACCCAGCAGAGCCTGCAACACTGAGAGCAGCTGTGAAAACTCTCTTGAGTATCTTTCAACCATGTGTAGCAAATAGAATTTAAGAATGTCCTTAATCTCATCCATATTGAGTGTGACTTCAAACATGAGTGGAAAATCTCAACCTACTTCACTAAGATCCAAATTCCCTCAGACAAAACCCTGAGTTCAGTGAGCCCACGATTTCACATTATTTTATAAGGTAAAACTGAGATAGAAGTAATAAAGATGATGAGAATTAGGGTTCATTCATAATAAATTAGAAGTAATGCTAGTAAATGCCCAAACAGGAACATCCTGATGTCTTTAGCAATGCATTATTCAGAAGTTTTGTAAAGACACGGGAAAGCAATGTAATTTCTTTGGAAAATTTCTTTCAAAGATGGGAGCTGCAAAGCAAAGAGTAAGACAAAGGAAGATCTATAAGAACATGGAAAATGTGTGATATCAGTGACCGTTGTACACAGTCTGTGTTGTAAAATAACTCCTTCAAATAAATGAGTCATCTGCAGACCTTGACTGTTTTTCTGACAACTAATGTCCTCATGCAAACCATATAACAAAGGGAAGAGTTTTAGAATGGCAGCATTTTGTGTTTTATCAATAAATTTAACTGCATCTCTTCTCCAAGTTGAGCAGCTTATTTTACAATGCCTCAACTAGAAAAACTAATCAATGAAGCCAAAAAGAATTATGTCATGTATATATCGTAACCATCCATCACATTATAGGCTCTAATTGCCACAGATAACTCTGCCTGTTCTGTTTATTATGAGATTGTGAATGGGAGGAGCAGGGGGAGATTGTTTCCTCCATAATAAGGAGATTAAATGTTAGTGGTAATGTAGTGAGATAATGGGAAATTGAAGGAAGAATTTGTATGGTGAGGGGATAAAGAAAAAAACTAGGGGGCTTAATTGACTATATTTCAATTCTGTGTTTGTTCACAGCAACAATTAGCTGAACTGTTTTGAAGGATGCAAGCTTGCCACTTATGCACTGGGACCTGTTGTCCAGGCTTAGCAGTAGATTTGGAGGACTGTCCTGTTTTTGACAGGGAGAGAACTCATTTGAAAAGGACTCATCTGAAACACTGAACACTTTAATTTAGATTTTACTGTAAGTTTGAACAAGGACACATAGTGTTGTGACTTCCATGGCACCCTGTTGGCTTGTTCCACTTACAACAGCCTTTCTGTTCTCTCAAATAGAAACTTTTAAGCATGAAAATGGCTTCTAGGACAGCAAATCCTCCCTTTTTGCAAATCATTCTTAGCTTCTCATTTCCAGTTAGAGGATCAAGGGCTTGAGACAGCTGACAGACACTTTGAAACAGACCAGTGTGCTTTGTTCTCCTCCCCATGCCCTTTGCTGGTGTAGCTCTGGGGGCTTACCACAGCTAGTTGAAGACAGGAACCACCACAAGCAGAGGTCAAAGAGCTCTTCTTTGATAAGCAAAACCTCTCTAACAGGACAAGTTTGTACCCATTTTTATTGAGTGAGGAGCTAGTGACACTTGTACTTGTCACCACAGGAACACCTCACTTTGCCCAAGACTAATGGTGAGTGCTGTTGACATTTGGTCCACAGTTACTGAGGGAGGACATCACCCCATCCTCTGGCCATACTGTCATACCTGTGAACTCATAGACTTGTAGCTTGTAGATTGGCTACTAAGACATATCACAGCATCCCCATCCTGGGACTGCTTCCATCTTCATGATCTACTGCCACAACAGCAGAGCCCATCCTGTTTCCTGAACTTAGTATGAGCCAAAGACCAAGAACAGCCTTGATTTTCTGATGGTAAAACTGAACTAAGTTCTTTCTAAATTGCTCTTTCATAACAAGGCCTCAAGAATGACCCTGTATGAAGTTTGTTGGGTTCAGTAGCTAGGAAGAGGAGACTTAGGAGTCATACTGAGGAGTCAAGAAAAACAAAAGCTCTCTAGTAACAAGAAGAGTCCTTGAAAAGAACAAACCTTCAGTGCACTGACAGATCTTAACTAATAACACACTAAATTACCACATGAAGATATGTAATAAATATGAAGGTATGTAATAAATAGCTGTCACCATTAAATTTTAAGGTGAAGTAAATTTAGAAATAACTCTCTCATCCCTGCTTGAAGTCACGTTGCCTGGGCATGGGCTCTAGGTCAGGTTACAATTTCCATGCAATTTATCTAATAACAGAAGGACAGAAAAAAAAAAAAAAAGACAGGCATAATACATTCCAAGCTCTTGTTAATTACAAAGTAAACAAATTAAAAATTCTAGAATTCCTTATACTGTTTTCATTTGCTATAAACATGTGAGAAAGGGACAGCTTTGAGTGATGTCCTGTAACATTACCTATCAACTACTGCAGCAGTCAACACCTAGTGCTGCAGAGTCGACAATTTTGAGACTTCTCTTGTAGAAATATACACTGAGATAGCAAGTAGGGCAGGTACTCTCTTAGTTTGGGTTTCTTTAGGCTACAATTTTCTCCATGATATCTTCCTTTCTGAGTTAAGAGTATACTGTGCTACACTGCCAGTTATGAAGAGAGGTGACTGAGAACACTTACATTTATGGAAAAAGGATGTTTATTTGTTTGTTTGTCTGTCTGTTTGTTCATTTGTTTATTCATTAATTTATTATTTATTATTGTGCTCTATAACACACAAAGTGAAGCTGCAATTTGTTTTCTCAACTTTTTGAGTTAGAAGAAATCACTCGGTTTGCTGTTCAGTATCTGAAGTAAGAAACTTTTTAAAAATCATATAAATAAAGAACATTAACTTGTTAATATGCAACATACAAGCTGGTTAGAAGTGAAAAAGTGTACAAAGTTGCTGGAAGCTGGAAAATGTTTTTCTGAGAAAGTACTATAAAAAAATTTCTAAATGGGAGGTAACCTTCAAGGAGACTTTCAAAAGCGTATTTCCTCTTCTCGTTGTTGATCTGTTTTATTCATTTTCCCATGCAGAAATGGAAGATTAGCATCCTAGGCCAGACTGCCATCTATCTCCCTTAGGGCAGGGCAAGAAACTGGGATGGTTAGACTGGGCCCAGCCTTCAGTGCCACTTCACTGCTTAAAATGAGGTTCAAAGACCAGGACAAGGCTCCAGGAGGCTCCTTTCTGGTGTCTCCTCTCCAGGGCAGGTCCCACCCACATGATTTCTGAGCCCTCCGGCAGTATCTCTCCAACAGACAACAGTCTGCCCTGTGTTTTTCATGGCTGCTTTTCCCTTTTTTCAGAAGGAGCTTTTACATTGTCCTTAATGGCATCCAATCCAGTACCTCTCAGGGCTGCCCTCCCTTGAGTCAAGCCAAGAGCCAGGGCTTACCAACAACAGTGCCTGGTCAAGAAAAACATGACTAGGTCCTGGAGGAGACCCAGAAATCCTCTCAAAGCATACCTTCTCTGTGTCTTCTTGTAGGGAGACCAGATGTCTACATGCCCAGCACTGAAATCTGAGTGAAAAATGAATGATTTGGCCCAGTCTAAACATCTCAGGTTATGTCCTGCCTTCAAAGGAGGATGAATCATAATGAAGTGGTGCCCAAGAAGTCCTCTGATGCCTTGTTATTTACAAGTATGATATCAGTGTTAAGAAGGACAGGTTCAACCACTGATAAAAAGGTGCATCAGGTGCGTGTTTGTATATACATACACAAGTATGTATGAATGTGTAGGGCTCCACAGAGGATAAGCAAATGCAACTAAAACTCTGGCTCTCCTTTATTTCTCCCTTCCATATAGAAATCACTTCCCCCCATACTGCCTTTCACTTCTCTCTGCTCTAGCCATGTCTCACCTGGGTTATAACAATTGCCTTCACACCTGGTGCTCATCCTCCCACACTGACCCCTTCCAGCCTCACCTTCTCCATTCACCCCTCTCAAACTAACCTGTGCTGTTCCACGCATCACATTCCTCAGCTCCTGCACAAGTCCCTTTTGTTCACCTTTCTGCTGATACCTGAGCACTTCTTTCTTGTTTGATAGAGCCAGCTGTGAAGATGACAGCCATCTCCTCAGCCAGCTGTGAGCATGGTAGCTGGCATCCAAAGTGGGTGTTGAGGACAGCAAGTTAGTCCTCCCACAGCTGCAGTGCCAACAGGGGAGCCTGACTCCTGGGATGGGCAGAACAGGCAACTCCAGCACCCCAATACCTTGTCACAGCTTTTTGGTGCCAGTAGATCCCCCACCCACAGCCCGAGAAATGCCTCATCTGACTTTCTCCATGCTCCTTTTTCCTGTCAGGCAGGTAACTCCCAGGGACGGAGGGAGCAGAACAGAGAATAAAGAATTTTGATAATTACTCCTTCTAGGTTATTCTTTTTTCTCTATTTTTTAGGTTAAAATCCTGTTGAATTTCCAAAACAATGAATTTCTACTTTGAAATCCACGTTCCTCCTTGTTTGATCAAACTTCTCTGACTTGTATGCCCCAGCTCCTCTGTCCATCCCCTGACGGGGTTTCCCTGGTGCTTTGAGTGAACCATCATTTCAATTTTCTATTGTTAAGAAACATGGACTGTCTGCTAAAAGAATATAGTGTTTTACTTTTTGGGTGTAATATTACTTTACTAGCTGGTAACTTTTTTCCTTAAACACTCATTTTCTTATTTATCTTTTTCAGTCCACAACTTTGATGATATTGTAATATCTATCTCTAAATATAAATGCTATGCTAAAAGCTACTAAAGTAGCGAAAAGAAGAAATGAAGCAAACAGAAATGAAATCCCACGGGTAATTGCCTATTAACACACCAAAAGATCTGTGGTGTTCTATTAAATGTATAAGTTTACAAAAACAAAAACAGGAAAAAATAGAGAGACAGAAAGAAAGAGAAGAAGGGAGAGAGACTGAGAAAGAAAGAAAATAGGAGATGTGAAAGCACCAGAAAGCAGAAGGGTATGATAGTTTAAGAGTCGCAATTGGCTAAAAAGTGGCCACTATTTTTGAGACCATGCCTCAGACTGCCGAGTGGGAGTCTGGGAGTCATTAGTTTATTTTATAAATTTTTAAAAATTTACTGGAGGCAGCAATGACTCTCTGTGCCTCGGTACCCCTCAGCAATCAGGGTGACACCACTTTCAGAGTCCTTTTCTACCACTGAGCAGTTGCAGAGACAGAATAATCTCCCAGCAGGAAATCTAATTATTACTCCCCACCAGGGCTCAGGTGGAAATTACCTCCAGCCCTGCAGAAAGCAGAGGACATACTTGTGCTAACAAAGGAAAGAAACCAAAAATCAAACCAGCCAGAATGTGCCCTAAGGAGTGACAAGAAAAGCACAACAAAGGTGATGAGGGGGCTGGCTGTTACATGGTCCTGAAAATGAGAGGGTAAAACAGGCATGTGAAATTGTTCAATGATAGTGGGCAATTGGATAAAACCTTCATTTTTTAAGCATATCCATGCTACAGTTCTCAGACCACAGTCTTTGAGTCAGGGACTATCTACCAGTTAATTTCCTTACAATGGAGTTTTCCCATCATGCCAAGAACCTACACAGCCTGCATTAGAGCTGCCCCAACACTGCTCACAAGGAGGTTGCTCATCACCATTGCTATAGAGAGGCAAGTGCTCCTTCACTGCTTTCATGGAACTGTTACTCTGAAGAGAATGTACTATCATGATGTAGCCCTGACATCCAGGAAAATCCCTAAAATCATACCCTGGGATTAATGAGTGCAATGTCAGAGAAAGCTATGATGAGAAGGTAAAATAAAATTCACAACTAAAATTAAGGTATAAATAACTGCTTGAAAATACAGGGCCAAATTACAACACTCTAACCAGGAGTAACCTGCACCTGTCCTGCTGACATCCTCTACCTGCCTCATGGACAACCCAGAGCCACCCCGGGAACAAGGTGTGGCTCAGTTTCAGCAGGATTTTCTGGAGTCCTAAAGAAGTACTACCACAGTAGCTAAGCAGCAGTACTGATTTCAAAGTCTGTGTGTAGAAGGAATAATTTTTAGGTAGCATGATTAGACTAATTAAGTTCTGCTTAGGTTTTAATTTACATTTTAAGAATTTGATTACCCACCAGTAAAAAAAGAGAGTGATTCTCTCATGTATTTTATGACAGTTTGTGACACAATCTGCACTCTCATGTTCACAAATAAATAAAAATAACATATGTAAATTAATTTAGGTTTCATTCTGTATCATTGCTATCAACAGCAGGTAACTAACAATGCTGATTTGTATTACTAATAATAACATTATCTCGTTCTTACAAAATTTATTTCATAAATCCCTGCTGTACCATTTCAAACTCTTAACTGTGACCAAGAGACATAATCCATTTTTAATTGCGATTCAATTACTCCTTTTTTCATTAAATTAAGTTTAAGATGCAAGAATATGACTACCGTGCATCCGAAAAGGGATATCTAGAACTTAAAAAAAAAAATCCACAGGAGTTTCTGAATAACAGGAGGTTTGCCCATAGGCTTTTTATATCATAATATGTTGCTGTGTATATAATTCTATTGAAACTTAATATACAATAATATTTGTTATATAAATTAAATAATATAAATTAAAACATTGTCAGAAGAGTATGTAAATTTGCCTTTTGTCTACTCACTCTGTTTTTGGAACTTCTTTTCTAAGCCAGTAGAAATCAGATTGGGCTGCATATTTGCGAGTTTGCAATACATTGCCAAAATAGTCACTTTCTGTAAACTTCAGCTGTATAGATAAAGCACAGACATTTTAAAACCATGTCCAAAGAAACAAAAGCTGACATAAGAAGTGTAACTTTTATTTTACACAAGATAATCACCTAATTTTTCAGCAATTATGAAAGCAAGTAAAATTTTCACACTTGATAGGAAGAATAAATATTTTATGAGTTTCGTTAAAAAACAGTAGCTGAACGGATCTACATGAGGGTCTGGAACAATGGAAAAGCTCTTCCCTGTGCAGAAGAGTGTTGAAGGAATCATGAGCATCCAACAATGGATTGCAGACCGCACATTTCTAGGCTATTATTAAGAAAGCCTCTTTTCCTGGAGGAAGTAGGTTTATTATTATTTTTAAAATTGCATTTTAAACCCATTTCCAACAATGTAATAAAGTCCCCTTTTTCTTTGCTTTACATTTGATAACAAATACCTCATACTCAGTGCCTTCTGAGGTTCTGTCACTGCTTTATTACTGTTTCTCACATTAAATATTTATACCCAAAGGGCTCCATGCTTCCATAAGCTTCCAAATCTAATAGCAATAACACACACACATACAACTAGCCATGCAAGAAAAAAGGATAATTAATAGTTTATAAATCTAGATGATATCCCTGCCATCAGTTTAAAACAATCCTAGGATTTAAGAGGAAATTGCACTTCAGATGTAAACTATGGTTTTGAAACCATGATTAACAAGTGTATTTCACCAGACATGGCCACTCTTCTGGGCAAATGCTCCGTCTCATTACAATGTCATCACAGCACCATCTCACCTTACACTTTCCACAAACAAGGACTAGGCTGGTAGAAATGGTTCTTCAAATTGTTCACAATAAATTTGGCCTCAGTTTAGTGCTTGTTTGTGTGCTCTGGCAAAGATAGCTATGTCTCTTGTATTCTACTGCTTCAGGATTGAATCTATGACTCTACTTTGCCTGAGACTTTCAGCAATACAAGTCATCACATGCTTGCCACAGTTGGAAAATGGTAAAATGTATTATTATTAATTCTTTGCCCTCCTGCCTTAGTTAAGCTGAATAGGAAGGAGTCCCTTCACAGTATCTTTGTCCAGAAGACAGCACAATAGGTCTGCACATTGGTTAGGACCTTGGCACAATTATAAGCAACAATCATAAATAAAATTCATAGGCTGGAGAGCCAATATATATCATAAACTGTGATATTCCAAGGTAAACTGTTTGTTGTGTTTTAAAATCCTTAGTATCAGGAAGGTTCTTTGCACTGAGGCACATTTTACTCCCAGCAAGCCTCATGATCACACTTAGGCACACCAGCACTGACAATTTAGACATGAGAACTAGCATATTTAATTAAAAAATAAAATAAAAATAACCAGGCAAGCACAACTCCAGGTGCATGCCAAACAAAAGACAACGTTTGATTTTAGACAGCAGGGAAATAGAGCAAAGAATAGCTGCAATATGTAAATGAAGAAAGCTGCAAGTCTGACACTTACTGTTTTGATGTCTTCATTAATATATGTGTCATTCATTATAAACTGAGGGTAACCAACTTTTGCCATAACTGCTTTTGCCTTTGAAAAAGAGAATGAAAAAAAAAAGTGTTGACAGATAAAACCACTTATCAGCATACAGCTTTTTTTCCCCCGCTTTGTTTCCATTTTGCATTATTATACTTCCCTGGAGGCATCCTAATTTAACTTCAAACCAACTTGCCTACAAGGTAAACTTGGTGCCACAAATGAGCTCAGCATCACAACGCAGAGGGTCCAGATTCTGTTGTCAGATTATCACAGTGGGTCTGTTGCTGCCTGCAGAGCTTTTGCGTACTTACAGCAATGTGTTTGAGTGCAAAATCTTAAGAGCTGATTTTCTCTACCAGTTTTTGTGTTAATCAGACGGTCAAATGCCTGTTTTTACAATGTTTTCCAAAGGACGACAGGAAAGGCCTGTTTTCCTATGGCACAGTAGGTGGTACACATCCAACTGTTAAAACAGATTTGATACACAGATGTGAATGAACCTTGGTCCCAGCAAGTGCAGACTGGTGTATTTCTACTGAGGACCACTTCTATTTGCACCTGAGGATGGGAGCATACTTTTCTGAAGGACACTGTGCTTTCCCCAAAACTACAGGACAAATCTTTGTTTAGTTCTTCTGTTTTGCCCCTTTACTTTACAGTCTTTGCCCTTTCCCTAATGTTAGTAAGGATGTTAAGATAAGACACTTCACTTTTCATTAACTTTGCTTTTTTTTCCTCTTTTAGTCTTAACTGGATCCCAGCATTTATGCACAATCTGTGTAAACACTCCAGTGTGAAGCAATAGAAGCTGTAGATGAGTATTCCCACTTTGTAGATCATGCTGTGAGTGTATAAACACACTTAGTAATATTCACACAAAAACACCAGCAGGTCACCTTTACACCCAGAATCTCAGTGGAAACGACAAGTTTCCAGAAGAAAAGCAAAAGGATACAAAAAGATAAGACTACATACCAAGATGTGAAATGTGACAATCTGTAAAATAAATTAAAGCTGTGATGGACTAGGGCAGCACTAAGCTTTCCTTTTGCATGTTTTCAGGATGCTGAATGTAATCTCTCCATTAGTCTTTGGAATTCTCTCCACCCTTCAAAAAGCACTCTTCTGGAAATTTGTTCTTCAAACTTAGATGTCAATACTCAAATGAATATTGCAAGATATGAAATGAAATAAATTAATTGGCCTTTACACCAACTGCAGCTGTATCAACCCTGCATTCTGCTATCTGTGAGTGGAGCCTGGACCTCTTGGGGGCTCCCCAACTTCCGCTTCCCTCTTGCTTCAGGGGGGTGACTGCTCAAGGCAAGATTCCCTTTCCTGCACAATTGTATCCTTTCCTCTTCTGCCTCTCCCTCCACAGTATCTCAATACAGGAGAGACTCCTTCGACAGCAAGAATTAGAAACGGCAGTTCTGCAACTGTAAGAAGGAAGCTGAGAGAGGACTCCCTCCAGTTAACCAAAATAATTCTGCCTTCTCTTTTATTTTTCAAGAAGAAAGGCCTCTTTGCTTCTACAAACTCCTTCAATTTCTCAATCTCATTTCCAACCCATGGTCATAATCTTCCATTTGTGACATCACAATTAATTGTGGTTGAGATAATTAAGATGTCACAAACACTTCAGGTAGGAAATTAGCAGCAGAAGCAGATGATCTCTTATGCAAGAAAGATCCCATTGCCATGCAAATTGCCCTAGTGATAAAAAAAAGCAATGGAAGAAAAATGCTGACTGGGAAATATGAAATGAGCCAAATTAGCTCTCAACAGAATGTTTTCTCAGTTTTCCAGAAGGTTCATCAGTCTTTTGAGGTAATTTAAATGCTCGGGGGAGGGGGGGAGGGGGGATAAAAGCTGGGGAGGGAGCACGAGTCAGCTGCAAGTTTGTATGTAATCAGAAGTGTCTAACTTTTTTCCTGGTGGTGTTGTCAGGTTCAACTGACTGAACTTGGCAGGAACCAGAAAATTTCCTTTACCATTTCCCATGTTTAAATCCTAGTTAAAAGTAGTCTTGAAAAAGGAAAGAGCAACACTCATCAGTTTTACTTTCTACTGCTTAAAAAGTTTGGTGAATCTTGGATGTTCTGCATGAGTTCCAGTGTATCCATCTGAATCACTTACACCTCTCTGTTGAATCTACTTCATTGAACACCTTTAGGATTTGAACTAAATGGATTTAGTTTAAAAATTGACTTATATGATGAAGAATAAACACTTAAAAAACCATTTGTAGTGCAACTTTCGACAAAAATCAACAGTGGTTCTAAAGCAAATGTAAGGATTAAGTGTATCAGTAAAATGGCATTTTACTAATGATTTAGCCAGTACAATGTCGATCAAAAATTGTTAACATTGTTTTGGCACATAAAAGAAGATTTTTTTGTTTTGAGCTAGATTATATCCTTCAAAAGCACTTTTAATTTGTAGACTGTCTTCCAAATAGAAGCAAATAAAGTCATGCCTCACTGGCTGTAAGTGCACAGGAGTATAAAGCCAGACTAGGTCTGGCAGTGCTTCTTTACTGAGAGATGGGCTCTGCCCTTAAGCACATGGTGCTAATTGGTTGTGACCAAAATTATGTCCATCTCCACCGCATGGACATTTTGGGATCTTTGTGAAATATCTGCCACATTCATGTCAATCTCTTCTTTCACAACAGCCCCAGAGAGCAGCAGCTTGGCACTGCCAAGTTTTGGCCCTTTTCGAACTCATTGCTTAACCAAGCATCTCTAAGGGGGAAGATGGTGCCTCCAGGCTCCTTAAACAGCTGGTCTGACATGGGTTGAACTAAAGATCATATATAATCACATACATAATTCCACGTAACCATAAAGTTAATATTTAACTTTTTAAAAATTTTACTTTAGTGACACTTCAAGCCTTTACTTTTTTATGGCCCTGCTGCATTAGGAAAGGAAGATGGGGAGAGTTCTTCCAGCCAGGTTACCTCAGGAGAACTGGGCAAACTTGTCAAATGACACATACTCTTGCTTTGTGACATGAGATTGAGATTTCTAAACATGAGAATAAAATAATTAGACACTACTGAGGTACTTTTTTATAAAGTCCTAGTAAATAACAGTTTGTCTCAATGAGATTTTTGAAAGTAAACTCAAAAGGTAATGTTGCTTCTAGAACTTTGATGCTTTATCAATGTCTAAATCTGTCTGTATTTTGTAAGATAGAGTGATAGATAGCTAGAGAAGAGGAAAATGTTATTTTATTGCATTTGTTACTTTAAACTTCTTACCACAATATGTGTGGTTTAGAGACCTGAGCAAATAAGACAAAGCTGATGCTGACAGTGAAGGACATGTGGTTCCTGGCTGGGAGAATGGTCTCTGATAGCCAAAGCAAAACACATGAGAGTCATAGTAAGCCTCTGGAGTCCTTGGGAAACCCTTCAACTGGGATTTCTCTTGGGGGCTTTGCATCAGATGCAAACCTGTTCAGCTGAGCCAGGCACACAGCCCAATTTATTTACACGACTGACAAGTTAGAAAGTATCACATTGCCAGCAGGTTTCTGAATTTGCATATTGGAAGTCTTGTTTCCATGTCTGTCTTTTCTGTTCACTTGTGTACTATTTAACAGTAGTTTGAAGACTCCTTATTTATATAGTACAAGAAGGGAGAAATCTCTTCTACAGCTGGTTTGCTCCTTGATAATGATGTCAGTATTTTTCCCTTGATAAGACTAAAGTATGTTTAAAAGCCCAGCATTGCAGGAGGCATACACTTGCATACAGGGAAGTCAAATGAAATGTGACAAATGCACAGGAACCAGCCATGTGGCAATTGCACAGGAATCCACCATAAACACACCACACAAAATTTTATGGCTCAAAGGCTCATTTAATTCCTTTCACTAATTTGCATATTAAATAGCCATGTGCACAGGAAGAAAAGGGGCAATGGGGTATTTCCCCCAGCTCTAGTTAAGCTCTCAGCCTACTTTGAGATGTTGAGTAAATTAAGAAAACTCATCACTGCAGGACCCTTCTCCTGCCATTGAAAGCAAGAGGCTCTTGCAGAGGGTGACACAGAGAAGCAGCTCACTTTAGGGTCAGTCAGGATAACTGTTTTCCACCCCAGCAGCCAGAGATAGCAGGCTCTGAAGCAGAGGACCCAAAGAGGGACTGCTCCCTTCCCCTCTCATCACACATGGAAGATTCCCCACTGACTTCAACACAGCTGGGATTTCATAATCAGTGTGCCTTTCTGAGAGCACTGCAAGTCAGTTTACTATGGAAACAAAATAGTAAAAGGTCTTTCACTCTTAACAACTTGCCAGTGTGGGAATGCACATGTGTTTGAATGCTCCAAAGTATCCCAATTTCCAGTATATTCAAATCCTTACTTGACAACGAAGCGTGTGAGCCTTCTGAGAGTTTTTTTGCCACTCAGAGTATGATCTGGATATTTTATATGCTAGAAATACTAAGTACTGACATATTGCACTTACAGTAAAGAAAAAAAAACCAAAACAAAACACATATCTCATCTCTGACAAAGTTTTATGAGTCTGATACAGATCTTTATATCAACTTGACTCAAAATAACTTTGTGAAGACCATTTTCAAGCTTCTAAATATATAAAAAATAAATACAATTACAGTTCACTGAGAAATTAGCATGAAATACATTCTGAAAGCTAAAATAATTCACGGCAAAGTAATGTTCCATTTAATTACAAATATTAATCCAGCCTTTATGTACATGTCTGGCCTTTTCATTTTTCAATGAAAACAGATGATTCAAGAGCCATCTGGTAAAACTGCTGCATAAATATGACTGCACCTAACTAGGTTTTATGTATAGAAAAACTAGGAAAATAGAGTGATGCATCTTGGCAAAATACAGAAAAGTTCCATCACAGGCTAAACCCCAAACCTACAGATGTCAGTATGAAGTGTCCTACTGACTTGAGTGAGAGATGGACTGGGCTCACCTTAACGATCCATAGGATTTCCTTTGCAAGACCACATGAAATGTCAGGGATTTGCACATTGTCAGCTACAATCAAAAGTGAAGTGGCAACTCAAATATGAACACTTGGCCTGAAATGACAATTTTTAACAGTACTTGATCTGCAGTAAACTGTCTGTAATCCATACTCCAGAATACAGATAATCATTAAACTATTTATTTTTAAACCATGACTTTAACTGTCCTCTTATTTGCATGTCACAATAATAGAATAATAGAATGATAGAAACTGTGTAGGCATTTCAAGAGCTAGTGTCTCATTTAATAATAATTCACATACCACCACCTCACACTGCACCATAACCATCCCCTCTGTATTACAATAATTGTTTTGAATGCTCTAAAATAATTGATTATGAAGACAGGAAATACAGCTATTGTTCCACTCTTGTAATAGCTTGAGGCCAGGGGGAAAAAAAAAATGTAGTGACTTAAGTGAATAATGACACCCATCACACACACATAAAATTGCTTTCAGTTAAACATACATTGTAGTTTAAAAAGCAGCTGAGTCCATCTAACAGTTTTGTGCTGCCAAATGAAAAAAGTGTCCTAGTCCTCACTCTTCTTCCCTGTTCCTCTCATCTGTTCATTTTGTCCGTACTTCTGCTCATGCTGCCTGCACCCACAGCCTCCAAAGGCTGCCTCAGCTCCATATCTTTCTGTTAGACTCACTAACACAGCAGAAATCTAACCAAGTTTTACCCCAGCCAAATTTCCACCAGCTCAGGGAGCTGAATCACTTACCCACTACATGGGGAGACACAGCAGTTGCTGGAACTTGCACAAGGAGATTGCTGGGGACACATGATGTGGGAACGTGGAGAAGGGTTATGTGACACACTAGTTACTTCCTCCTCCCAAGCGTCTTTTGAAACCAAAGAGCCACTCAGAGTAACTTTACTGAGAAGAAAATGCTACCTAATACACTTTAAAATAGCATACCATACCATACATTATAATCCCAGGAAACAGAAAAGAAACACAACAATTCCTAAGCAAACAGTTCATTGGCATTATATGTTTAGTCTTCATAGCAAGACAATATTATTATATAACTATAAAGATACAAGCGCCTGAAAGTTTAAGAGGACTATTATTGATTGAGGAGCCAGAAAAAACAACAATGTACATCAGTACCACTCTTTTCTGTCCTAAATCCCTTTTGCTTCTGGCACTCTGGAATACAAAGACTCAGTCATTGGTTCAAGCACTGATAGTTTCACTGGAATTAACTTTTCAGTTTAAACTAAATTTATTTATTTATTTACTTACTTATTTATTTACAATAGAACTGGACTAAGTCACAGAAAGTAGGAAAGTAATACATTTATTTAAGTTTTACTGATATAAATATATTCATTGATTGTGATATTTTCACAAGCATAACTCCTCAGTTCAATGCAGCAGTACAATTAATAGACCTACACGTATTTTCTCCTACCATCTTGGTTCCAGACTCATTCTGCTGCCAGCTATGCTTTCATTTTGCTAAGAAAAAGAATTTCTTTCCCCATCATATTTTAATTCCATTTTCCATTTGTAATCTCTGTATGACAATTACTCTGATTCCGTTATTTTGTGCACAAAGTATGCATTTTATATGACAGACATAAATTCTGTCTTTCATGAACAGAACCACAGTTCTGTAAATTAAATACATTTATTTGTGGCACATAGTAAATACCTTTATCTTTGATTATACAGTATATAAGTAAACTTATTCTGCAGACCAGCACAACCAAGTTCCTGGCAGAGGATGTGTTTAACACCTTTTAACAACATTCTGGTCCAAAGAACCTTGGTCAGTTCTAAGGGTCTTTGGATTCTCAGTGGAGCTATAATTATACCCACAGACCATAAAAAAGCATGATGCCCAGGTATGCAAAATGACTCAGCTATGGCACCACAGCACCGTGCCAGCAGTGACAAGTCTGCTCCAGCATGGATATTTCTGCACTGGATTGCCCTCTGCACACCTGTGGATCACTTAGGACATGTGACATGTGTGGACAGCTAGGAGCTCCTCCAGCTGCACTTCAAACAAGCCAGAAGCACGACTTGTGGTCTGAAGGCACAGACTGTTGCTGGTATCATGCTGGTATATATATGCCCCATGGTACATGCTGCTAAGCTGACTTTGACAGGGCTCTAATAGTTTGTGCACTGGAGCTAAGCTTGGACACACACTTAGCACTTCAGACAACCATACCTTCTTCTGCCTTTATTTTCAGGAAACACTCTATATTTTCCAATACAACTGTCTCTTAAAACAAACAACCAAAAACCTAAAACCAAACAACCTAATACTTCCCCAACTGAAAATTCTCTTTGTGTTTTGAAATTACATTAGACACCCTTTCTAAACAAATTTTGTACCAGAATCCTAAGGATTTGCAATGGCACAAAGAAAAAGCCATCCTTGGCAGGGCTTTGTTGTGTTGATGAGCTGCAGAAATTACTATGTTGCATTTTCCATAGAAACTCCTTAGTGGACTCCTTTCATTGCTCATGAGTGGCACCTCATGAGTTGATCCATACTCATGGCACCTCTTGCTAGAAACACACCCACCTCGCTGCAAAAATCTTTTCTGCTGTTTTTGTGTGAGCTCTGGACAAGCAGCAGGCTTAGCCAAAACCACTGCACTGGCACAAAAAAGACCCCGGGGCAAAAAACCCCGTGTGCTGAAGAGATCTCTGCTACCAAATACTGAGAGAGGGGCAGCCCTGGAGACAAGGGCAAGGAAACTCTCTCCTGTTCACAGCTATATGGGATATGATTTACCACAGTGTTTCTCTTTCACTGTTATGCAAAACTCTGAATAACCTACTCCAGAAAGGGACCATTTCTGACCTTAGCCTCTGCTTCCATCAGTTCATATTCATTTAACATTCTCAAGGTTAAACAAAGGTTGCAGAGCAATTTCTATTTATTCATTTATTTATATATATATATAGAGAGAGAGATAATGACTAGCATGTGAAAAATTCCTGTTTATTTTCTCATTTCACAAGAGATCTTCAGTTGCAGTCTACATACAGCTGGGACCAGACATGGCAGAGACTCCTTTTAACACTACTCAAACTGCAATAGTGACTGAGAACATAAACAGAAGCATTGCTCAGGACTTGCATGGTTTATCTCTGAGAAGAAATTCCTTTTGCTTGAACAGGAACACTAACCAGCACTGTACCAGTAATCAGTTGTCCATACCTTGTAAATATGGGGTAAAAGCAGATGAATACAAAGACAAAAACTTAAACTGCAGAATATAGAAAAACCATAGGCAGGAAATGCTCTGCTTTCTACTCAAAACCAAATTCCTCTCCATTCCAAATATTTACATATTTTTATTTTAAATACATTATATCTGTGTATTTTCACATTGATGAAACCATATATATATATTCTTAGGCACAGCATGCTGGCTTCTGATGGCCTCCTTGTGATAAGTCTCCTTTAAAATAAAACTCCAGCAATACCAGTGCCTGGAGCCATGTAAACATTTCACAACTTTGCTTCAGACCTCCATGACTAGTGCAGTACCTGAGCCAGTTGAAGTGCTGTTAGCTAAGGCTGCTGGTCATGGACAGCTTGGTGCCCAAGAATGAGGGTCCATGTCACAGTCCCAGCCCATGGCCCTGCCCTGCTGAGGTTCTTGCCTCTCAGGTGGCCATATACAGGATATGGAGATTATCACAGCCAGAAAATACACATTTATTGGAAACAGAGAGGGAATGCTAAGCAGATATATCTGAGCATGCCCTTGTACACTTCTCCATAAAGAGAATGGGTCTCTCATACCTTAATATCTGTTTTGGCTGAGCTGGGGGACTACATTGTAACTTTAACTCTACATGAGACAGGTTTACTTGTTAAAACAAAAAAGACAATGAAATTTAAAGATGAAACTGTCCAAGATATACAAGGGTGGTGGAGGATCTCTTGCCCTTTGGAAGAATTAATCTGTCTTTTAGCATACCAATGCTTTCATGTTGCATTTCTGCCACAAAAGCTTCAGGTTTATCCTGGTACCTGAGCATCTGCAGGTGTGTCTGTCCATCTGTCTCCCTCCTATTTCAAGCGTGAGATTTGTCTCAAGTGTTTTGATGTCACACACCCATTCTGGCCTTATGAAATCGTGGCAGAGTCTGAAAAATGACAGCTGTGAGATCAGGGTTAAATACAATTTCCTCTCCCTTCACCTGTTTTCCACTATCTGTTTGCGCGGTGCTCAGGTTATTAATGGAACTGACATCCCTGCACAACTGAGTGAGCAGTAGCAGCAGCCAGATAACAAGGGAGAAGCTGACAGCAGCAATCTAACCCCAGAGATAAGAGATAAGCAAACATGCCATGCCCATTAGTTTCAGCTCTAGTCAATGGAGAAGAACATCTCCTGTGGTTACTGAGCAGGAAAGCCCAATCCTCCCGAGAGGGTTAAATTAAATTCAGGATATGAGAGATTATTCTTTGAGTTCAAAAATTAAAGTTTGCAATGAGAAAGAAATATTTGACTTTAAAAAGGGGGGAGGAAAGGGTGATGTTGATCTCATGGGAAGTGAAGATCTATTTTTATTTAGAGAAAAGCATGGAACACTTCTACTCTATAAGGAAAGTACCTCACATCCTCTGTGTCTTTCAGGTAAAAAAATGTTACTCTAAAAAAAGTAATTTTCCAAATGGCTATCTCAGGGATGGTACAGGAGTGGTAACCTCAAAATCCTAACCCAATTCCAAACGAGGTAAGTGGTGTCTCTGCCTTTTCTGAACTCCAATACAGTTCAACCTTATGAGGAGACTTGCTCATTGCTCCTTACAATGCAACTCCTACAATACAAGCAGGACTTTCAATTTTTGAATCCAGACAGAGACTACCTCAGAGATCTTTTCCAATCTAGTTGATTATGGGATTCTGTAATTTCAGAACACTCACTTCCAAAAAAGAAATGCATGGCCAAGGTTCAATTGGTACTCAACTGAAGTACACTTTCCAGTTTAAAAATGACAAGGTTGTTTCAAGAATATCTGAAACAAACTTTCTAGTAAAACCAGCAAATATGGAAGTCAAAAGTCAGCCCTATTGGCTTTTGAACAGGAACGAGGTGTCTAAATGCAATTAGAACCTTTGAAAATTTCTCCCTCTTTTCTTAGTTCTTCTGAAGTGTCTGGCAGCTTCTGTAAGTGTTTTGAAATAGTCTTACACTTTGTGAAGTTCTCTGAGATCCTTGAAACAAAGTCAGAAAGGCATCTTAAAGGAACTCGCAAAAGGTGTCTTGCAAGCTTTAGTTTGAAACTCTTTTACCAAGTGTTGTTCTGTCAGCCTTGTGATGGCTTTCATTCCAGAAAAAGCCCACTTGAAATAAGGGAGGCACTAAGTCTCTGGGTTGGTTCCTCTGTCATAATTTTGCATTATTTTTCATACGATGGGTCTATAGCTCCCACAAGACACAAAGGGCATTTTTAATTTTTGTAGAGCACCCAGTGACCACTCTCAAGATTGGACGATTTGTCATCTTTGTGCAAAATTAGCGTGGCATTGAGCAAGATTAATTTCAGCTCCTGAAGGTGTAGTGCCTGGCCTTTTTGTCTGGGCATGCCTCAGATCTTAATGAAATGTTACTTTTCAGAATTGTATCTAGTGCATGTCCTGGATAGGCTATGAGAAGAAAAGCAGGAGGCTCCATTCTGCCAGTATGTATTGCTGTGCCAAGGTTATACAGAAGCAAAAGAGCACAAGAAAAGAACAGGCAATCATGATTCTCTGGTTTCCCCACTGCAAGAACACAGGGGAAGAAGGTGACATTTTCCAGACAAGCAAAAAGAGATGCTTTCTCACACAGAGCACAGCAAGGCAGTGGAACTCATTGCCTTGGGAAGTTGCAGATGATAAAAATGGTTGTGGGTTCAAAAAGTCAGTAGACAAACTCACAGCAGGAAAATATGAATAAATACAAAGAGACCACTTCAGGCTCAGGAAGCAATTGAGCTGCAGATTGTCGGAGGCCAGGAAAGGAGAGTGGGAATGTATCCCTTTTATGCTTGCCCTGTCCTTAAGTTCATCTCTGAACATCTGCTACTCTTTGGCCACTGTCCAAAGCAGACATAGCACTCTGGTCTGAGCAGTATGGCTGTTATGTCCATAGTGAAATCACCCAAATGGGAAGACAGACACATCATGGAGAACTGGGAAGGATGGTAGGGACTCAGATAATTGACTGCAGGGCTAGATATGGCCAGTAAGTTCCAGCTGAGAAACGAATGGCTTCAGTGGAATAACCCATGGAACCTATCTCTAAACTACCTATACTTTCTTAAATCAGGGCTTATACAGATGGCTCTTGATTTCCTAAGGGCTATTGGCCTAAATTACACTGTGTTATCTGGGGAGGTTTGCAATAGCTCTCTGAAGCAGCAGAACAAACCCTGTGGGCTAAGCAAAGATACCTAACACTGCCCAAGAGAGCCACCTATAGCTGGGCACCCTCCGTATATTTTCTGGTGCTCCTCTTGACTCAGTCTTCAGACTCCGAGAGATGTGAAGAAAATAAATGTTGTGTATACAACTTCCTTAGAGAGAAATAAAGCAAAGCAGAAGGAAAGTTCAGTAGGCAAAAAGTGATTGCACAGTGACCTTGGGATTTGTGCTCTGTGACCTGGGGAGGTTAATAATGTTACAGAAAAATCTTACTAGAGGAAAAACAAGCTTTTTTGGCTTATCATCCATATTTTAAAAAATGTACTGCAAAGCAAAAAAGAACCCCAAACCACTTCCTAATAGGAAGTTATTCCTTTGTCATAGCATAACAGACTATTTTACAAGAGAATTGCAAACTTTCTAAAAACAGGCTTTTGTGTAAAAACCTCTTTTTGAAGCCTTCAGTTAAACTCAAGCACAAAGGGCATTTCAGGAAGGAAAAATAGTGATTAATAAAATAATGGTTCCTGCCCAGGAGTGGGAATAATTTAACATCTGAGGGATAATCTTCCACTGAATTATCCTTTGAAGAACAGCAGCAATAAATTACCATTTTAAAAATGTGAGCCCTCATCACACAAGTTATGTCAGTGGAGTCTCAGTTGTGGGTTCTCCCTTTTCCCCGTGGCCCATCATGCCAAAACATAGCTGTCAATACTGTTTGGCTGCCATAGCTGGCTGCAATCTGCATCTACATTGT
Organism: Hafferia zeledoni; assembly: GCA_035583235.1. Classification (NCBI taxonomy): domain Eukaryota; kingdom Metazoa; phylum Chordata; class Aves; order Passeriformes; family Thamnophilidae; genus Hafferia; species Hafferia zeledoni. The sequence continues at coordinate 105,489,670 of JAWWEV010000001.1, read as the reverse complement.
AGAGGAAAGAAAAGACTCTCTTGCCTCTCTCTTTCCCCACCCCTTATGTGCTGTCCTGCTCAGAGGCAACAAGGTGGCCCAGAGCTTACCAGGTGCCTGGGCAGCTGACCAGCGATCTCAGCTCATCCTTGGTAACTCACAGAACACCTGCTTGAAGACTCTTGCCAGACCCACCCTTGGAGCTGCACTCAATTGACTAATTTCTCTGTTCTTCAAGTGAGTGCAAAATGTAATGACCCTTACAAAACGGAGACAGTAAAAGGGTGAGAAGAGGAAAATTTCAGGTCTGGGGGGTTTTTTCATTGTTTTTTTGTTCATTTATCAGAGAACTCCACTGAAAATTCAGAAGGTTAACAGGCATGCTTCAAGCAAATTTGAGATGATAGTCAAATACAGTAAAATAAAGTAAGTCTTGAATAGAGCAGAGGAGGAAGGACAGGACAGAAAACAGTATCACAGCGCAGAGCCAAACACTTCTCTCTGACTCGAGCTCCTCTGGAAGCAGCGTGAGCTCCATCCAGAGAGTTAGGTGAGAACTGCACGGGAAGGCAGAGTCACCTAACCCTGATAAAAACTTGGTTTGTAAGATTGGCTTTCAAATGGTCTGGATTAAATCAGTGTTTCAATCTCAGTGAAAAGAAAGGAGTGGAGGGAGGATAAAGGTAAATTATTAGATGTTATCTCCTTATATTGTATTGTTAAAAAAGGGATGTAAAACCTTAACTCCAAAGTATACAAGCACTAAAGGGATGATTCTCAGAAATCAAGGCTGTAAGACAATGTCACATGGAGTAATGCATTTGAACCTTTTAACACGGTTTGGCTCATGAAATTAGTAGTGTCCCCTCTGAGTAAGCTAAATGAAGAGGACAGACACAGAGAGTCTCATACTGAGAAATGTCCGAGTGATTACAGGGAGCTGACAAGCTGCCCAAAGCAAAATTCAAGAATCGATTCTACCAGAGGGTCTTTTGTAAGTCTTTTGGAAGTCGATGGTTCCTTTGATTGCAAAACATCAGGCTGACAGCAAGGTATACAAGCACAAAAGAAAGTTGGGCATCAGTCAGAAAACAGTAAGCAGAAAACACAAAACAGGGAGCATCTGAATCACGGAGAGGATTTGCAATTAATTCTCTTTCAAAACTGCCATGTAATTTATATCATAATGTTGTCATCTAAAGATACAATCACCACAGGCTTTCTATGACCACTGTCCAGAGACCCAAATCCTACATTGATTTTATTCTTTTCAGGAAATGAATAAAAAAATTAAATAGACTACATGGAGCAGACCCAGTAAACAAAATCACCACCAGGTTTCTGCAGTTCATTTTTTTTCAGAGCATTCAAACATTTCAAGAATGCAATGAGATCAAAAATACAGAGGAAAAGCAAAATATATGAATTACAGTCATTCCCATGCAGCAGCATACAGTTCTGCCACAGAATTTAGGAGCTCTAATCTGCATTGCTGTAAGTGACAATGTGACAATTACTGATAAAAACATACAACACCAAGACATTCTTCTAACTAATAACTTGCTTTCTTTACCTAATTGATCAAATATAATAGGATATAGCACGTTTCATTTGGAAAGGACCTACAAGGAACATCTAGTCCAACAGCCTGACCACTTTAGGGCTGACCAAAAGTTAAAGTATATTGTTAAGGGCATTGTCCAAATGCCTCTTACACACTGACAGGCTTGAGGTATCTGCCACCTCTCCAGGAAGGTGTTCCAGTGTTTCACCACTCTCTGTAAAGAAGTGCTTCCTAATGTCCAGTCTAAACCTCTCCTGATGATGCAGCTTTGACCTGTTCCCACACATCCTGTCATTGGGTCCCGGGGAGGTGAGATCAGCGGGTCCCGGGGAGGTGAGATCAGCACCTCCCTCTACACTTCCCCATCTCAGGAAACTATAAAGATCAGTGAGGTGGCCCCTCAACCTCCTCTCCAAACCAGACAGCCCCAAAGTCCCTGGTGATTCCTCACAGGACATTTCTTCCAGCCCTTTCAACAGTCTTGTTGCCCTCCCCTGGACACATTCAAGGACCTTCAGATTCTTCTTAAGTGAGGGGGCCCAGAACCACACACAGCACTCCAGGTGAAGCTGCACCAATGCTGAACACAGTGGGGTGGTCCCCTCTTCTGACCAGCTGGTTGTGCTGTGTCTGATGCACCCCAGGATGGGGTTTGCCCTCTTGGCTGCCAGGGCACACACTGCTGACTCACATCAGCCTGCTGCCGAGCAGGACCACTAGATCCCTTTCTGCAGGGCTGACCTCCAGCCTCTCCTTTCCCATTTTATACTTGGTGCCTGGTGTTACTCTGTCCGAGATGTATAATTCAGCATGTGGATGACATTTATGGGCAAAGAAATGTCACTTTTACAGATCTATATAATGAAGTAACACTGGGGGTGTTTTTTTTAGCCAACCAACCAATCTCCACCCCAAAATTCATCTTGTCTGTGCTGCTTTATTAAAACTTAAGAATTAAAAAACTAACAGCATAAAGTGATAGGGTCATGAGATTTAATCAGAACAGTATAACAGATTTTGAAGTGAAGATGTCTCCAGTGAATTATCTGACCATACATGTAAGTAATCTATCTCTTGAATTTAGAAAATGCTGATCCAAGTGTTCCAGGGAAAATCCAGTATGTATCATTAGCAATAAATAATACTTAATAAATATATAGAAATATCTTTATTAAGGAAATGATTAGAAATTCTTTCTACTCTTATTTTGCACCAGTTTTAACAAATATCTAAGTTACAGATCATTATATTTATAAGGGTATTTCTAGTAAAAAACCCAAGCGTAACAGCCAGTAAGAAGTAATAACTGCAGTCTATTTACAACCAGGTTAGCAGGAAATAAATGGCATTTTACTATTGTTTTCTTGCTGTAGAGTTTACTGGTGCATTTATGCAGCTCTGTTTCATTTGCACATATATGAAGAGCACCGCTGTATAAAATGTAAATAGGCTGTATATGAAATCTAAATCTTTCCAAAGATAAAATGTCTTAACAACCTTTTCGTTAGAATTACTAAAAAACTTTGAAGGCCATGTTTGCTTTTAAATCAAAACACTGCTATTTTCATTCAAGCCCAGCCAGCAGGAACAGTTCAGCTGCACTTGCACGTCAGTTTTTTCAAAGAGAGTGCTTACTAATTCACTGATATCCCATTGCCTCAAAAAATATGGACACAGATCTACACAATACCCTCCACTGGGTAAAAGGCTCCAGAGAGGCTTTTATATGCCTCTCCAATTGCTGCTCTGGGGGCAGAGCTTTGCATTTGGACAACCTTCCTTTCCACACATAACATGCTGTGACTGTGGGAAGAGAATGAAAAGGAAGATTTGAGTACATCCTCCTTCCTTCACCTTTACCTCCTGCATTCTATTGTCACTCTATCTGAAAGCAATCAGGACCAGGAATGCCATCCTTGATTGTAAAACTTCATAACAGGCATTATTTTATGTTCAGCTGGGATAGCCATTACACTCTTAAAAGATGGTTTTCAAGGTAGGCCTCCCATCATGACTCTGTAAAGAGTATGAAACCTGGACTATTCTCATATGTCCTTCTAGGTTGGATCCTCCATCTCCACAGCAAACACCCTCAGCTGTCCCAGAGGGTTTTAGACACAGTATTCTCTTTGTAGATTGGTGTGCCCGTGACAACCCAGTCAAGATGAAGACCTTGTCAAGAATAGCCACTTTACAGCCAAATCTGAAATAAGCTGACAGTCTACATCAGCCAGAGCCAGATGGCTAAAGATGGAAGCAAGGGAAGAAGAACAAGGTAAGAAAAATAACTTCCACAAAGAAGCAGGAGCTTGGACGGCTCAGCCTCTGGCAAAAACAAATGTGGCACATGTGCCTTCACAAACAAAATGATGAGTAAGTAACTGGAACTGCAAGTACAGCCCATGACATTCTGTTGTTGCTCAAGTCAGATCTTTACCGTAACTGGATTTTACTCATTCAACATTTATAATTGTTACCTTCTCATGAGCTTTTCTTTTTGTTTCAGAGTCCATCCAGTCATTTTCTTTTTCCAACATGTCAATAAAAGCCCAGCGAATTCCTTCAGTCAACTCCTCCATCTGCAAAACATTTAACATATCCCTCCCCAGTAAAATATGTCATGTCAGAATTATGATAAGAAACGTTTTGGTGTAGGTAGGAGCAATAGACTTTGTTAGAGTACAGATTATTCCAAATCAGATGGTATCTGCTGTCCTTCCTTTAAGGCTAATTTCTGCTTTCTCCAGCCTTCAGAGACTTCCTCTGAAAGTAAGTTTTTAACGAAAGTTCTTTCCCTTCAGGGGCATCACACAACTGGTTCATTGCTGATCCTTTCATGTCACATTTGTGAGAATATTCATCTTGAAATCACAAAAAATACTGAGAGATTTGCAGTCATTTGGGGAGATTTCTGACCCTTAGGTTCTAGATCACTGGCCCATGCAGAAGGAGCCAGCTGCAAGGCATTTGCACAAATGAAGCCTTTTCTGTAGAGAGAACATCTGTAGTCTTGCTTGGTTTATGTCAGACTGAGACATGCCTTATTAATACTGACAAAGAACTGAATTTGGGCTGACAGCATCATGATGCAAATACAAAGCAGTATCCAAATATTTAGCCTGTATTTAGCTGCATTTGTGAAGTATTCCTACCCTTTTACTTACTGCAGGGAGAGAGGCCCTGGCTCACAACACTGAGCAGCCTTAACTGGTTCTGTGGTCTTGAACCACCAGTGACAGCTTTTATCTGTGTGAAGCTGGGAAAATCCACAGCCATTTTAGCTTGGCTGCTTCTTTAGACACCTCTACAAAGCCATGAATGTATCACAAGCAAGTAAAAGAAATAATAATAAGACTGTTTAGTGAGCAGGCACACTGGGAAAACCCTGGCATGACAGAAAACGATGAATCTAATGGCTATGAGAGTCATTATGTCAGCCTAAAGAGCCCTTATGCCTATGCATCTGTCTGGCAGTCCAGAAAGGTGTACACAACCAGTTGTCTTTATTTATATCAACAGGTGGCCCTGGTGACAGATAGCCACTGAGAATCCTGTGAGAGTGAGGCAATTAGGGGGATCCAGCCATTGCCTGAGTCCTTTAGCACAAATCAAACCAGAGATGAGATAGCACAAGACATGACAGAGAGCCATCAGATGAAGACTTATTGGAGCTTTGTGTTACAAGTTTTATTACAGTTAAAAATAATGAAAATGTCAAGTAGCAGAGATTTATATAATTTTATCTATAAATCTGGTAGTTCTGAAATGTCATTAAAAGTGGGGACTAAACCCTGGAAAGTAACATTACCTTTAGCTAAATTGTCATTTATCTATATTTTAATCGAACTGTCCTGTGGTGCAGTCAGATAAAACATAGCAAAGTTCCTTTGATTATTCATTTTTTCCTACCCTTTTCAAAAAACATTTTCTTATTTTTAGAGGCAATATGGGACAACTTGTGCAGGTCTAGCATTAAATATGACTAGAGTCAACATTCACAGTAAACTGCATCCCAGGGAGTAGGGCAACTTAAAGATATTGATGACAGAGCACTGACTCAATTAACTTAGTGCACTAATGAGGTGAACTCCCTGTATTTGGAGGTTACAAGTTCAAACTCAAGCTCTGCAGCTGGGCCCTGGTGTATACTTAGGCTTTATGCAGCAGCTGTAGCTGCAGGGGGCAGGGGGAGAAACCTATTCCTGCTATCAAAGTTATTACTGAAACTGCTCAGGCGTATCTGTAAGAAACACTGCAGGCACTCTGAGTTAGAAACAGTGCTATATTTAGACACAAATAATGTCTTTCTTGATAAAAGGAGAGAAATATCGAAGGTATGAAACATCAATCACAAAACGTGGGGGAAAGAGAATCCATATTATCTATAACGCAGGATTTGCTTATCACAGAGAGATATATGCCATGAGCTAGGGAAAAAAAAATAAAAGAAACTATACAAATAAGAGTGCTTTACTCATATGTTTTTTTTACTGCTTAGGAAAGAGAAATAGAACTGAAAACCAGTGAAATGAAAATTATAACACCAAAAACTATTAACCTGAAAAGCACACTTCTAAATGAAATGCAATTAATTTCACCTGTATCTAATTTTATCTCCATTGGCAGTTCACTTTAAGGCTCAATGTTGTGACCAACACTATGAATTTTATATGCATTTTTCTCTATGGATGCTACTGTGAATTCAGACTTGATAATTTTTCAGAGCTTTGGTCTAAAATGAATGTCCATGCTAAGAAACATTCTAATTAGGTCACATTTCAACAGAAAACTATTCTCTATCTGCATCTCATAATTTTCCCTCACATATACAAACATGAAAAAGTATCCATCCCCTCCATAAAGTGTACATTTCTTATATTCCTATTCTTCCCACTTACCCTGTGCAGGACATCATACTGTATATCCCTGACATATTTTTGCCACTAAATGGCCAAATATAGCATTACAAACTCAATCAAGAAGCAGGGGATTGAAAAGCCAGATCTCAGAGGGGAAACTCCAGCTGAAGGCAAGTAGCAAAAGTAATGCAGAACCTCAGAGGGAAACAGATGACAAAGACTTGGACAAGCCAAATAAGAGTGTGCTGTCTAAAATGGAATCCTTCCCAAAGAAAGCAGTCAAAGTAGATAAAGTCAAACAGACAAACTCAGGCTGCTGAGCCAGGGCAGTGCAGGGCTATCACAGGGCTGTTGCCTCTCCTGCACTAAGAGCCAAGTTCAGTGACTGAACTAGTTAATTTAAAACTGATTATTGTTGGAAAATCAATGGCAGTAAAAGCAGATATTGGAAACCCTTATAAGAAAATCATGAACTGAAGATCAGTCATAAATTACTGTGAAGGGGTAATTAATGATTTGAATAAGTTATTAAGAGAAGTGATAATGGAGCTATCTTTGAAGTTTTAGTATGAGAATGAACAACACTCTGGACTCAACAGTGTGGAAGAATACTTCCTTTCCCTATTCAGCAAAACAGATTTGATTCACAAATAAAAACTTTCATTATGTGGCTTTAAGCTTCCCTTAATTTGGGCCAGACATCAGCTACTTGCTTCGTGCTTAGATTACAGGTACAGCACAGTCACAGCTTTCAAAGGGTGGGCCTGAAGCAGAGGAATCTTGATCAGTTTTCTAATTAGTCAGAATAGTAAAAACTATACTATAATGAGTTACTCTATCTATACCAAACCATTTCTCATCAAAGTCCCTTACTCCATTCCTGAACAGCCTGAATGTCATTATTTACACTAGTTAACAGTGTTCAGCCTGGTTTTGACCTGGCTCCATATTTGTCTGAAGGGGTGCAGATGGAAAGAATGGGCAGTGCTCAGATGGACAAAAACATAACATTTCTTCAAATTTGTTCCATTTTCTCATTTTCTCCTTGTCCTTTTTGTTATTTCTAATTCAATTAAAGCATTTTTTAAGAATCTTATGTCCTTTTAAACTTTGTTCTAACATCAGAGGCAATTTGTGAGGAGGAAACCACTAATCAAAAGTTTCTAGGCAGAGGTTGCAGAGGACTCACCATCTCTTTCTTGTCTTCTTGAAAATGGGCATTCACAAACATCTTACCCACAACGTAGGGGAGCGCGTTTTCAACCAGGTCCACACATTTGTCCCACTGAGGCAGCAAAGTTGTAGTCCCATGGATCACCTGTTGGCAGGGCATGGAGTTGGCCATAACATCATACTGTTTAAGAAGAACAAGTCTGCACCCACACACAGTATAGTCTAAAGCATATTCGTCAAATGGCTACTTAAAGGAAAAAAATAGTGATACTTTACAGTTATTTCTGTTTTCATCAAGTGCTATGACAAATCTTTTGAACACCGCAAAAGGGCTGTAAGATTTTAAACTTAGGAACAGTAAAATGGTAATGACTTATAGAGGATAGGCTTAGAGGGTTAGTTATAGGAAGACATTCCCAAGTGCTAACTTTAGACTAATTTTGGTATTCTTTCTGTGTTAAGTAGAGAAACACTTTCCTCTAGAAAATCCCTCTATCTCCTGAAGAAAGTTCTCTCTCCACTGTCTAGATGAGAAGCCTAGGGAGATTGTCCTAATGAAAATTAGGCTAGTCCTCATGAAACATCTCCTGCAGAGCCCTCCACTGCCATGAGCTAATGATATCTAACACCAGTAGGTACATGGCCACACCTTTACGTCATTTACCTGTCCAAATACTTTTGCCACAGTTTGTGTAAAATAGTTGTTTTCAGTTCCTTTCCCAAGCAGAGCATTTTCAGGGAAAAATGCAGGTTTGAATCATCAATAACACTGAATGTTTGTCCCCAAGAAAATAAAAAAACACTCCATATTGTGGGAGAAAGATGTTGTTAGAAGAGTTTGCATATTTTACTAAAGGGATGGTCATTAAATACACACTTTTAGGCTCTGATGATGCCCCTACACTATCAATGGTCAACACACCAATGATCAAGGCAAAATAGAACTCAAGAACCTTTGCTGTCTTGGCTTCTGTTTCTCACTGGAACAGTGCTGTTCCTGTGGATGCTTACCCAGTTACATTACTTTTGTTCATCAAGATAGTTCATGTAACAAAAACCCTACACATAACAAAATACGAGATCAGTCCATGTAAGCAATAAGCAGTGTTGATTTAAGAAACTTCTATTATTTTCAAGGTTCAAAGTGTTCCCTTTCCACTTAAGGAACTTCTTAGGTTTTCCACACAGAGCAAGCAAAATTCCAGTCTAGTAGTTAACCCCTATCAGCTGTGTATAAGCAGAGAGAGTACAGTCAACATCAGACCAGACCATGTAGGATATAGATTTTGGCCTCTCCCAGATTATACAAGCCTCTTAAGCACTGATTTTGCAGTTTCTGAGCCTCTTCTTTCCCCAGTTATTCTCCGCCTTTGAGCACAAGATTAAATATCTGGCAAAACTGAAGGGTTTGGGTTTGCTTTTTTCCAGCAGGAAAAGATTTCATTGGAAAATTCCAAAGCAGCTTAACCCTCGGCTATTGAAGGTGAGATATTTTGGTCGTTCAGATTGATTTTCCCTATCATATTGTCTGTAATTAAACTTAATCAATGACTCACACTTACATACACTAGTGCATTGCATTTTCAAATGCTTTGTATTAATACTGTATGTGCAGTAATAGATTTTCAATGACAGAGAGTACACTGCTTCTATAAAAAACCATATTAGCCAAACCAATACATAAGATGATATTTTTTTCTAAACAGAGCCAGATTTGAAAATCAACTCCTTTTCCAAATTCTTCAACCCTCATACGTAACACAATACTCAAAAAAGACAAGAAAAAAGGAGAGAAGAAAATTTCTCTCTGGAGTCACGGTAAATCCACAATGGAGCTTTTTCCTCATGCAGGAGGAAGAGGGGGAGTTATGGCATTAGTCATCAGAGCTTGAAATTCCTTCCAAAAGCTCTGAGCATGCATCAGCCATAGAAAGAGTCAGGAGACAGAGCTGGCTTTTAGACTGTGACATACTATTATTACAACATAATAATTATCATTATTTTGAGAGAGGCTTGACTGTAAAGAGGACATAAAGGCAGCACAGGCTGTGAGACCAATAAAAATAGAGCTGAGAGGAATAGATTATATCTCACAGCTGGTTTATTGATATTTATATTACAACAGCCAACAAGAACTCCCTCAAATGGTCCTCCTAATATTAATGTACCACTCTAAAACACAGTGCTCCAGGTAGTAACAGTGACTATAAATAGCAGGTTTCAAGCCCTCCCAGTCAATTCAGAGCTTCACAACACAATTAACCAATCTCTTCCCCAGGTGCCACTGCACATTTACGAGGTCTCAAAGTGCCACTGCAGAGGAGCTGCTGATAGTTGCTGACGTGATACTCAAAGCACTTTCTCTAGAGTCAGCAGGTTTGTTCTATTTCTCAACCTGGAGCTTTTTTGAAGTTTCATCATGTCTTTTTTTGCTCTCTTTGCAAAGATTTTAAGGTCTTGATGCCAAGATTCCTACATATAAGTTGTAAAAGCCACCAATAGAAAATTAAAACCTGGTGAACAAAATTACTATGCTTATGATAGCTGAGGCTGGCTGAATTAATGAAACAATGAATGTATAAAACATATCCTTTCCTTTAAGGGTCACTGATACATCTCATGGTCATGTCTGTTTAGCAGTCTTATTCACTGGCAAGAGGTTGGTGGGTCCCTTTTCTGATCCAAAATTACCTTTGTTTCTCCATACTCTTACTTGACAAATCTATTCAACATTTCTCATTTTTTCTGCTGACCTGTGAAGTCTGTTCCACTGAGCTGTTTATTGCACTTGACTTCAGCTATTAACTATTAGCTAATGCTGCTTACTGCACTTAACTAACTCTCCACCTCCAGGTCCCACGGGCAGATAATGGGAATGAGCTGCTGACTCACTGCCCTTACTGTACTGTAAGCTTTCACAACCCTTCATGTGGCCACTTTTGTTTAACTTATTCATCAATGACTTGGATGAAGGGGTAGATGTCTCCTTATCAAGGTTACTGGCAATACGAAGCTCGGAGGAGTGGCCAATAACCCAGAAGGCTGTGCAGCCCTTCAGAAGAACCTTGACAGGCAGAAGAAACAGATAGCCAAGAAGAGTTTGAAATTCAACAAAGGCAAATGCAGGGTCCTGAGCCTGGGGAAGAATAACCCCAGGCACCAGCACAGGCTGGGGGACAATCTGCTGGAAAGGAGCTCTGTGGAGAAGGACCTGCAGGCCCTGGGGGACAACAAGCTGTCCATGAGCCAGCAGCGCCCTTGTAGCCAAGAAAGACAATGGTATCCTGAGTGCATTAGGAAGAGCATTGCCAACAGGTCAAGGGAGGTGATCCTGCCCCTCTACATAGCCCTGGTGCTGGCTCATCTGGGGAGCTGTGTCCAGTTGTGGGCTCCTCCGCACAGCAGAGACGTGAAGCTCTTGGAGCAGGTCCAGCGGAGGGTTACAAATATGATTAAGGGAATGGAGCAGCTCTTTAATGAGGAAAGGCTGAGGCAGGTTGGCCTGTTCTGCCTGAAGAAATAATGACTGAGAGGGGACCTCATCGATGTCTATAAGTATCTGAAGAGATGGTGTCAAGAGAATGGAACCACAATCTTCTCAGTGGTGTTAGGAAAACAAGGAAAAGAGGTAATGGGCAGAAACTGATACACAGCAAGTTCCACTTAAATGTGAGGAAGAACTTCTTTACTGTATGGGTGAATGTGCACTGAAACAGATTGCCCAGAGAGGTTGTGGAGTCTCCCTCAGTGCAGATATTCAAGAACTGTCTGGACACAATCCTGTGCCATGTGCTATAGGATGACCCTGCTTGAGCTGGGAGGTTGGACCAGATGACCCAGTGTGATCCCTTCCAACCTGAACCATTCTGTGATTCTATGACAGTCTTGATGAGATTATTAATAAGCATTGAATCAACTTGAATTAAATTTTGCCCTAAACTTCTGGAGAAAGTGGCCAGAGAAGTGACAGCAGGTGTTTATCATATTAAAATGCAGTGTTCAAAGCTTAACTTTTTCTTTCAGGAGTTTTTCTGGCCGTTATATAACTCCACGTACCTCAGTATTATGCTGCAGACTGGCTGATGGCCAGCATCAATCTATTATACCTGACTAGCAAGGAATGTCCCAGGAGGGAACTTACAAACTTGTTGCTGTGGTTCTGACAGCCAGTTTCTCACATTTTAGGTTAAGAAAATAGCATCTTTCACAAGACTGATTTGAATATGGTTTCAGAAGTATAAGAGACTGCCTTTCCTGTGTAGTTTCCATCAAGCTATTGGAGTTTATTTTTAGGCATGTGAACAACTCCAAACTGTTCCAGTACTACTCAAGGAAAGACATTATAGGTGCTTCAATTAGTCACTTTTATGTCTCACCAGGAAGGACAGAACACCCACACCTCCTGTACCACATCACTGCCTGCATCATTCCAGCCTCCTGTTATCATGATGTCACCAAACAGCTAATTTCATAATAGCAAGCAAAGTTCAGCATCTAAAGTGGCTTGGAAACAAGACAAAGCACCAGCTAGTTTCAGTTTCATCTTTGGTTTACTTAGAGTCCTCATGCTGTCCACAGGAATACCAAAGTGGCTTTCTATTAGGGTTCACTCAGTCAAATATGTTTTACATAAATGCCCATATTACTTAACACTTAATTAGTTCTGTTCTCATAGCCTGTGGCAGTCTTCTGGTTCTTCTTCATCCCCAAGCTGGAAGGCACCTGCTGGTCTTTGCTGTGGAAATGGCTCAGGTATGGATATGCTAGAGCTCATGTAAAGCTACTAGAGCATGAGAGTTTTGAGCAAGCTTAAAAAACCTGAACTCTTGGACTTCTGTTTTACCAGAGCTATATTCACACATGGATAAACAGTAGGTTTTTGAAAAGAGTTTAGGTTTTGGCCAAAAGGAATAGCATAGGTCACAGCTCACATGACTTAACTCAGAAACATTGCAGCTTCCAAGTGTCTGCAAAAGAAGACTAAGGTTTTTAAAAGGGAGGTCTCAAAAACTCTGTAACATAACCTACAAGTCATTTCTCTTAGTGTCATACACAAAAATATATCTGTCAGTTGTTTCAGAGGTAGTGTTCAACAAAAAAAGTTAATTCAAGAAATTTATCCAGCATGGAAAACATCTTGTGTATTGCAAAGATATAAGCATCTATAAGGGAAACCAATAGTGTCAACACTAGTAACATTGTAAATGCTATTAAAGCATTAACTTACCCGAGAAAATTCCAGCCACCGATACTGAAAACGTCTACTGAGGTTAAATAACCTTGAATAAACCATCCTCCATACCAGGTAGTTGGCAAGAGTCCTGTTAAATCAGACATACTTTTATCAGACATCTGAACACACATGATGCACCATACAGCACTCACAGAAATATCTCTACAAACTTTTCACCCAAATGGTGGAAATTTTACCTCGAAAATTAATGTGTGATGACCAAATTGATAAACCCCAATTACACAGGAGAATCTGTATGATTGTAGCAAGTTAATATGTAATTGCACCATGATAACTATCTTCTAAGGGTTATTTATAACAGGTCCATCACCTAGTATGTCATTTTTAGGCAATGCTTTTTCCAAAAGGAAGCTTTCATTTTCCTTAGAAGTGGCAAGAACTGTGTTATAATAATAGTTGCATAAAAGTTTTATTCAGAGATAACTGATTTTTCTTTTGTAGATCAAAGTGAATGTTATCTCTCTTCATTAATAGGGCACATAAATGGTAATAGAGTAGATAACAGTCCATCCCATATACACTATCATTATCTCGTATTTGTATCTTTCATTAGAAGTTATCAATATGCTTTCAAAATTTCTACTACTCACAGAGTTATTAAAGTATTACCACTCTTATTTTGTCATATGGATAATTGAAATACCAAAAAAGAGAAGTCTCAGTAACAAAAATCTTGTAAGAACTGAGGTTGAGAGACGTGGGAAAAGCTTGTTTAAAACTCTCAGGAGACCTGACATCCATGTGCCTTTTTTAAAACTTCAAGCACCTGACTGGGGGATTTACCTCGTCTAGACTGACCTCTCTCTATGTTCAGCTGTGGCTATATGAGGTAAAAGTGCATTCTGAAATATTCAATGCAACTCTAAACAGTCTTGAAACAAGTCCAGTAATGGTTTACACTTACTATTCTCTTCTCTTATACGTGGCATGTTTTACAAGGATGGTCACTGCTTCAAAGCTATAGCTAGCCAAATGTTGTTTGCTCTGCACTGGTACATACATAACATTTTGGGCAGGTTGTAGACTTTTCCATAGGTAGGAAAATTGCTTCTTTGCAACCAGAGATGCTGTTATGAACTGTCTGAACAACACCCTCACCTCTAAAAAGCCCATTTCTGCAGTCTCCCATTGCCATAGGTGTGGGGCAATGTAGCTGTTTCCACATTGTCACTCCACTGGCTTCATTCACAGACATGTCCCATACGGTTCCCTCCTCTGAACCATAACACAGCATAAAACTTTGTGGGCATGTTGTCTTGACAGCAGTATTAGCCTGAGACATAACTTCAGTTCTGCCCCTAATGAAGCTCCAGTCCACCCACACAAAGCCTTCAGCTCAAGATGCACTGTTGCATCTCTCACTCTGGGCATATTCTCTCTTTTAGTATACAGCTATATCGTATAGTGCACCTAAATGCCCACAATAATCATAAAAGAGATATGAAAAAGCTTTTTAGCATGAATAATGTACATTATAAGACAGTACATGTTACAAAAGCCAAAACAGTTAGCTCTGCTTAGATGATCAAACCATTTTGAGACAATGCTTACGGTCATTAAAAATTCATTTCAAGCTATGAAATATCAGAAAGTACTGAATTTTCCCTTAACACATTTCTGACAGTGTGTAATTTTCTCACTCAATGGCAAGTGAAGCACCCTAAAAGCACTCAGCTCTCATTGTTTTTGTAAATTACTCAAACTCCATAAACCTCACCACTATCTCCCTCAGATATTTCAGCAGAGCTGAAAAGCATCCATGCTCCTGCAGCAACTACTCTGTGTATCTGAAGCAGCATTCATGCAAGTCCTACAGATAAAAAGGTTTAAAGATTTATTTTTGATCAAAAGTTTTAGGTAAAAAAACCTCACCTGAACAGATCACTATGATAAGCCACTCATGTATTACAATTTGGTACTTAATTGCTATTAAAAAATAATTCTCTCTTCTGTGTGCTTCGTTCTCATACAGTGATGTTGGTCCTCACATTTGAGTTGAGGAACCTCTCTCAAACTGATAGTGAATAAAAGATCAAAATTTTTGAAGGATGAGTCTCAAAAGGGTGACTTATTGTAAGACAAAAATATCAACAAGAATTCAGAAATGTTTGATGCCAGACATAAGTAAAGAAAGCAGCTGACAGTTGCAATAAATTTCTCACAATTAGTTGAGGTTTGTTTTAACTTAGGAAGGAAAAGGCTGATACATCCTAAACCCAAGCTGTCTGATGAGACTGTATTAATTCCTGATTGTAATCACACCAGAATTCCCTGCTGCATATGATGCATAAAACAGGAAGGTTTCGCTTTAAAGTGAAGAGTTATGTTTATTTGCTGGGTCAGTGGGCAACAGGGAGAAGGTTAAGGGGGTTTATTGTTGTTACATGTTTGAGGGATAGTGTTCTTAAGTTTGTTTTCCAAAACAAAGTAAAATAGTAATTTTTCTGGATTTGTTTATTTTGGAGATGATTATTTTACCTTTTGGGCTAACTATAAAATCCTCAAATCATATCATCTTCAGTTGGTTTTAAAACTGACAGGTTTTGCTTATAAAGTGCTTTCAGTGCTTATCTTGGGGTGATTTTCATTCCAGTTTCACAAACAAGTTAGATGAGGCTCAGAGAAGTTAACCTCTACACATGGAGCAAATTCCAACACACAAAAAATCCATAAAAATCTTCTCTGCTTTTTGGATGAGACCAGAGCATTTGTTGTTGTAACCTTTCAGCAGAGTACAGTACATAGCCCTCTATTTTAAATTTCAAGTGCCTGTTACAGCAAGTGTAGGCTCAGTCTTAACCAATACGACCATTATTGTGACACACACTCCCAAAGGAAGTGGTAAGAGAGCTTGTTTGCAGAGACAGTTAAAATTATAGCAGAGCTTATGAATCTTTACTAAAGAACTCTCTGTCTTGTCTGGGAATAAAGTAGGTTGCTCATGTAAAAATTTGTGAGTTTGCAATATTTTAATCAACAGACATGGTAGCAATTAAAGAGGTCAGATTTAATATAAGATAGATGGACAAATTAATTGAAATTTTAAGATCCTTTTCACGAATTTTAGATCTGTTTGAAAATTGTATTCAGAATTGAGTCACGAATCCAATTATAAGTCCTGAAAAACTTCTGCCTCTATTGCTAGAGGCACTAGTTCAAGCCAAATTATTTTAACCGCTCTCTCGCTCTAATTTTTCAGAGGCAGGCTAAGACCGGAAAGGAGATCTAGTGCCTCCACCCCTCTCTAAAAAAAAATCTCTCATATGCTATAGGAATTAAAGTACTTGTCAGTTAATAGTCCCATACTGCAAAGATAGGGGAAGGTAAGACAGAGGGAAAGGGCGCTATAAGCACACTGGAGAGGGACTTTCTACGAGGGCATGCAGTGATAGGACAAGACTTAAAACTGAAAAAGGATAGATTTATCAGATAATAGGAGGTAATTCTTTACTATGAGGGTGGTGAGGCACTGAACAGGCTGTCCAGAGTTGTGGATGCCCGACCCCTGGAAGTGTCCAAGGCCAGGCTGCCCTTCCCCTTAAGGTTGGGTCATTACAATGGGGTTTTGAACAACCTGCTCTAGTGGAAGGTGTCCCTGCCCACAGCACGGGGTTTGTGACTAGATGATCTTTAAGGTTCCTTCCAACCCAGGCCATTCAATGATTCTATGAAACTAGTTATCCATCCTGATAGCTGTGAGAACAATAAAGCTGTTTCTTTCAGCAGCTGCAAACATTTCCAAAAAGGACATAATTTACAGTATCCTATTTATGGCTCACACAAAGCACCAGCACACAGGAAATAGGGAAGGGATATAAGGGGCTCCTAACTGGTGCCACCACAGCTCTGTCTCCCCCCTCCCATAGCACAGCTGTACTGGAGCTCTGACAATGCTCATTTATAGCACAGCTACACACCTCTTCTTCCTGTAATAGAGAGAAACCCCACTAAAAATTACTTGGTACACAAAAAAATTGAAGGAATCCCTGAAGACTTCTTATGAAGAAGATGTGACTTCCTTCAGCATTGAACACCTGACATGACAGGTTAGCTACCCCCGAGCTGACAGAAACTCCTGCAGACTAGTTGCTCAGCTTCTTGGCAACCTGTTACAGAGAGCCAAGCGGTGCTCTGGCTTGGGAACTTTAGACAGACCTCTGAACCACACTGTGGCACCTATTTCAACTCCACAGAGTAACTTGGTTATGTGCAGTCAAGGAAAAATTCTACTAAATTCATTCTACAAAATGCCAAGGTGCTACCTTCTAATAATATTGCCATGTGAATGATTTCATGATTCAAGGTTGCTCAGCAGGTTCTCTGAGGGAGAAATTTTAAATAAAATGATTTTGAGTTCATAGGACTTGCTATCTTCAATGCAGAGAACTGCCCCTGTAGACAGACTTAATTTTCACTCCATTCCTCCCTTCACCTGAAACAAACTTCACGGAGTACTTTATCAGATCACTGGGTCATGAACCATCTTTTTGTGACATTTTGAATTGTACCCATCCTAGCAGAGTGCTCATCTGGGAAGAGGACACACAAGGCATTGGAATAAAAGTATAATTTAGGGACAGCTTTGTAACTGAAAAGAACATGAACATTGTGAAAGTACCTGCTTTTCCGAATGATGCTGCATCTCCTGAAATGGAGAAGTTGATTTGCATTCTAAACACTGAAGCAAATCTAAGGATTTACTAGGAATTTGATTGGTATTGATACTTACAGTGGCAAATAAAATTCCTAGGTTTTTACATTTACTTAACCTTTAAAATATCATATGGAGAATGACAAATGCAATTACCTAAAAGAAAATATTCTTGTTAAACTTTCATAGTTCACCCTACAGGGAAATATTGAGACCTCATTGTTAGGAGTTCACATTAAGATGATTTCCTAATTTTCTCAGGCCAGATAACAAGGTTACTTCTGGAGCACACTCTGACATTTAAATAATGAACATTATCACCTAACAGATAAACATGGTCTTTGTTATTGTGCAAGGGCTGCTGGGATGCATTTTACACACAAGAATTTGAAGCCTGCTTGGGTTGAGTTCAGCACTATTTGCCATTTCTAACATTTTATGATGCAAATTTCTTAGGGTAAGACTGGGTAGAGAATGTCTAAGCTATTATCAGCTTTAACGTGCAGTGTGAATATAGTGGAATGAGAGATTGCTTTTGTCCATCCCCTTCTCCCAACCTGTGGGGCCAGAAAGCTGTCTCAGGCTTTGCTGAAAACAGGCATTGCAATTATTTCTGGTCATTCCTCCAGCCTCCTTCTGCCATGACATACAGGATGGCTTAACTTCCCTCGAATGCTCAGATTTTCCATGAATAAGGAACTACTGCAACAAGTCTCCAAGTATTGACTCTGTAGTTAGAGAATATACTGGTATGTAAGTGTTTTTGTACATGGGGAATAACTAATTCTCTGTTGTCTGGCTAGATGTGCATCCTCTAAATCACTGCTTTATCCCCACTGAGGTAACTAACTTTGAGATAGAAAGCAGGGACAGCCCAAATAATTTAAAAGACTTTCTTCAGTAAATTAAGATTGGTAGCACACTGATGTTATTTGTCTGAATTATATAAAGAAACAATATTTGATGATCTGTAAGCAGATCAATAATTTTAATTTTTCTTACTGTTTGAGTTGTGTGCTGTTTTTCCAGGTACTGTGAATTAATGTAAGCATTCCATCACTAGAGACACAGAGCAACAATAAAAGAATAATGCTTCTGAATAAGTCTTTTTTTTTCCTGAAATGTACATTTAGTTGTGGCCATATTGTACAATCAGAAAATACTGACATTTAAAAACAGCAGCTTAACAATATTTTTTAAAAGTTCAGCAACATGCCTCAGCAGAGAACAAACAGAGAAATTCCTTAGATGTCATCAATAATGATGTTTCAAATGGGATGTTGCTTTTTCATCACTACCCAAAGATGTCTTGCTTCCCTGTGCAAAGTAAATCTACTATATTTAATTTGAACTACCTGCATTTTACAATTATGTTCTGCAGATGTAAATCATCTCACAAGACACAAGACCCTATACAAATAGGAGATTCTGAATGCATCTGGAAAATGCAGCCTTACTGCAATCTGTGTTTTCCATAGAAGGTGTTGAAACTGCAAATTCTCTTGCTACATACAAGGTAATATCTGTATCCTCATTCAGACAAAACAAAACAGACCATTTTTCTACAGACTTGATTTCAAGAATATCTGAAACTTTTGAAAAATTATAGGAAAAGCCCAGCAATTGATGTACCCTTGTAAATGTGGGTGAAATCATGATAGGATCCTTACTTTTTCCTTTCATTTTCTAGTATCCTGAATAAATCTTTGAAGTACTGGGGCACACGGACAATCACATTTTCTGAAGGACCTATATCTTTAAGCTCAGGATAGAGTTTGGTGTCAATCACCTTCTTGATGTATCCCAGCCAGTCAAACTGCAATGACAAAGAGAAGGCTGGTTAAATCAGATTATGAAGAGAGACTATTTATAAATTGCACCTTTAAAACTAATGGTTTCAAAGCTTTATTTATGAAAAATTTAGAAATTATTGCTCTTTGTCATTACATAAGTTTTCAATCCTTAGTAAGTCATAATTGTATTTAAAAGAACATACATAGTAATGAGCACACACATTCCTAATGACATTCCTTTAACATGCTGCTCTGCACACTAAAGGCAATTTTAATTATATAGGTCAGATAGTAAAAGAATATTTTTGCAATTATCCCCAACCAACCTGTGGAATCATGGCACTAAGCTCTGATATATTCATTTTATTGTACATCACCTCACTTGTTCGATTTTCATATGGAATCATGATCTGAGGAAGAGAAAAAAACACACAAAACCATCAAAACAAGGATTACTTTGCAGGGACCTGTTCTTATGTCATTAATGTCCATCATAATCCCAGTGCAGAAAAATTTCACCACCTGTTTTCCAAGCTTATATGGCATTAACTTCCCTTTCTAAGGATAACATTTAACTAGAAGAGATGGAACATAATTCATATTAGGTCAAACTCATTACTGGGGAATTTAATGAGGTACATGTCATCTTTGAACATATTAGACTAATTTTAGCTCTGATTATACCAAGGAAAGACATGTTAATTCATAAGATATAAAAGTACACATAGACCAATAATACTTATTCATCCCATCATATCAGGTAGAAGCCAGCTCCAAACTACATGGCTTTAAGGGTCGAACCTGAGATAGGCATACTGGAATTGCAGCTCATTCTTGGATTCAAATATGTTCTTGCTATGGCCTTACTCCACCTGAGGGAAGAGCCAGATGCACACAAGTTTCTCCTCATTTCACCCCACCATTTGATTTCCATAGCAGGAAACTCAGGTATATAAGCCAGACACAAATTAAAGCATTCCCCAACTGGGCCTTTCATCTGGGTGACAAGAGGAGCCAGACCTCAAGTTCCTCTGTAGTGTCAGAGTCCAAGGACACAGCAAAAGATATCCTAAACATAAAGCAAGCACTTTTATAACTGACAAGAGGGACACTCAGACTCTGAGATGGCCCTATGATACGCAATAGAAAAACAAACTAAGTACAAGACATAGCTCAAATTTTTCTCAATGTTCAAGAGAAACAAAAATTCTCAAGGGCAATTCCAGCCCCACTTGAAGGTAAATCCCATGCAACAGGCTGTACACTCTGCAGTTTAAGAGGACAGAGATTGATGCCAGACTAACCAGACAACTGGCAGGCCTCCAACCTCAATTCTCCAGTAAGCGTCTGTGGTTTTACCATTGCTCAAGCCAAACAGAAAAATAAAAACCTACTTTCTTCTCCCTTTCTGTACATTTCACTTATCTGACAAGTCTTTAAACTCTTCTTGAATGCATTTACTCTCTTCCTCTCAAAACTTTCCCTCTTTCTCATCATTCAATCCTAATAAAAATCTTCCTTGTACACAATAAATTCTCTTAAAGCATGCCACTCCTTCCTATATCCAAAGTATTCTTGCTGACTTTTTCTGAGCATACAAGTTCTCCATTATATATGTTTACTTAAAGCAAATGCAGGGGAGTACAGGATGCAGTAAAACCTTAAGTGACAAATAGGACTACCTGCTTTAAATCACAGTTTATATCATTGTGCCATTAGGGATTATGCAATAGTCCATATCCCTGAACTCATGCCTAATATCAGGACAGATATTAGGATTATTCATACTAAAAGAATCTATGAGCAAGTATGGCTTGTCACATAATGATGTGCATTAATGATCCTGAGGGTTGTTACATGATCCATGTCATCTTATATGGTAACTTCACCTACATACTTTGTGGATTAATGCTCAGTCAAGACATTTGTTAAGTAAAGCATTAGAGCTACCAGAGCTAGGAATACATCTTCTAATCCCATCACTGAGAGATAGAAGAAACATTTACTGTTTTTCAAGTCTACTGGGTCACAATGAAGTATTTGCTCATTAGTCCAACCACACTAAATAACTGAAGCTGAATATTGGACTTTATTTAGAGGTTTGACAAAATTCCATCCCTTTCAGCAGAAAAGATGGAAGCACTGATTTACCTCTATTGTGGAAGACCCTCACTTCTATACAAACACATCATTAAGAAGCATCACTGCCTTTCCTCCTGTAGACTGCAACAGCAGAAGGTCATCAATTGCATCCCCTGTCCTTGGGCAGTAGGCTTCTCTGTTAACAGGAGATTGGCATTTCAAAGGGAATAACCTCTTTCCATGCCAAAATGAAGGAATACTCAGCTCAGCTGGCAGTTCTGCAAACCAGGGTCAAGTTTTTAGCCCTAAACCTTGCTGGTTTCCCAACACTGAGGCTAACTCCTCTCTGGCTTTAGAAGGGGTTGAAATGATAGTGGACTTGCAGTTCCCAGTGGTAGGATTCCTGTGGTAGCCATACTGAAACAGGGATACAGAGAAGTAAAAATGCTCCCTCAACCTGTAACAATCCCAACACATAAATTAAATTCCACAAGAGGGCAAAAATGTCTCCAAGTAAGTGTTACAATCAAGTACCAGATTTAAATACACTTCCCTTTACTAAATTCAGTTGTTCCCCTTAAACTAAAACTCATGGAGTTTCTCATCCACTCTCCCAGAGTACCCCATGAAAGCACCTAAGTGTGCTGCTACTGTAAACACCACCCTCTCACTATCATCTCCCATATCCCACTTCAGTCTTGTGCTGCTTTTAGACTGTTCTACAGAAAATCAGCCCAGTCTGCTTCTTGAACAACAGGGTAACATACTCTCAACATGGGTGCACAGCAGGGATTCAAATTCTATCCAGCTTACCCAGTATCATAGAATCCCTTAGGTTGGAAAAGACATGTAAGGTCATTGAGTCCAACCATTAACCCATCACTGCCAAATCCACCACTAAATCATGTCCTTAAGAGCCACATGAACATGTCTTTGAAATACCTCCAGGGATGGAGACTTAATCACTTATCTGGGCAGGTTATTACAGTGTTTTCCTAATATCCAACCTAAATCTACCCTGACACAACCTGAGGCAATTTCCTCTTGTCCTATTGCTTGTTACTTGGAAGAAGAGACCAGTCCCCACCTCCCTACAACTTCCTTCCAGGTACTTACAGAGAGTGATAAGGTCTCCCCTGAGCCTCCTTTTCTCCATGCTAAAAACCCTCAGATCCCACAGCTGCTCCTCATAAGACCTGTGCTCCAGAGCACCTCAATGTCCTTCTTGTGGTGAGGAGCCCAAAACTGAACACAGGATTTGTGGTGTGGCCTCACCAGTGCTGAGTACAGGGGACAATCACTGTCCTAGTCTTGCTGGCCACACTGTTTCTGATACAGGTCAGGATGCCACTGGCCTTCTTGGCCACCTAGGCACATACTGGCTGACATTCATCCAGCTGTCAATCAGCACCCTCAGATCCTTTTCCACCAGGCAGCTTCCAAGTCACTCTTCCCCATGCCTGGAGTGTTGCATGGGGTTGTTTTGATCCAAGTGGAGGACTTGGCACTTGGCCTCATTGAAACTCATACAACTGGCCTTGGCCCATTGATCCAGCCTGGACAGATCCCTCTGTGGAATCTTTGACCCTCCAGCAGATCAACACAGCTACCCAACTTGGTGTAGTCTGCAAACTGACTGAGGGTGCCCTCAGTTCCCTCATCCAGATCATTGATAAAGATATTAAACACGACTGGCCCAAAGACTGAGTTCTCGGAAACACCACTTGTGATTGGCCACCAGCTGGATTTAACTCCATTTACCACCACTGTCTGGGTCCAGCCATCCAGCCAGCTTTTCACCCAGCAAAGATTGCTCCTGAGCATCCAGTTCCTCATGGAGAATGCTGCGGGAAACAGTGTTGAAGGCTTTACTGAAGTCCAAACAGACAACATCCACAGCCTTTCCCTCAGCCACTAAGTGGGTCACTTTGCAATAGAAAGAGATCGGGTTACTCAAGCAGGACCTGCCTTTCATAAACCCATGGTGACTGTGCCTGGTCACTTGATTATCCTGTACATGCTGCATGATGGCACCAGAGATGATCTACACAATAATGTTTTAGAGCACTGAGGTCAGACTGACAGGCCTGTAGTTCCCCAGACCGTTCTTGTACATGGGCATCGCATTTCCTAACTTCCACTCAAACCACCATGTTTCCATGACTGCAGCTATATCATAGTTTTCCAGCTGCACAATGGGTACCAGTGCATTGCTGCAGTTGCATTTTAGTGGGATACTGGTCCCATCACCTTTTTGGAGGAGGAAGTCCTAATTCCTATGGGACCAACTGTGCTTCCCAAGATTTTAACACATCAACAATCCCTGCATCTTTGCTGCCATATGGATCTCCATCCCTTACTTCCACTGAGATGGCAGACCAAAGGACCTTGCTAGCACACTGTCCCTTAAATACTGCCGTGCCACCCCCAGGCTTATCTCTAGTGAGCCTGGATGACATTACAACTTAAAAGATCAAGAATATTTGGGTAAGGTTCCTTCCCCTCAGAGTAAAATAATAAACTTAACAACAAATTAAGGGAGACATATTATTAATCTTTTTTTCATCAGGATCTGCTCCTTTCCTTTGGCTTCTAAAAAGCACTACTGCGAACACTGTTGATATAATGGATTTTATTTTGAAAAAATATTGCATTTATGTTACCAACCTCTGCTATTTTAACTTCCAGTCTTAGAACTGATTTCATATCAGATTCAGCTCGTGAAGCATTTGCACCCAGAAGCACTGCTGTATCAACCATGAACTGCAAGAAGGCATCTCGGTACTGTAAAGAAACAAAAAGAGTGATGTGACTACTGGAGTTGCTCTTGAGCAGAGTTGCAGCAGAAGACCACAAATGCCCAGCCATAGCAAGGAGTACAATACTTTCATGCTTTAGCAACCAAGGTTGTTCTTTCCTTACCTTGAATGCCTGCTGTCAGCAAGTTAAAAAGGAGAAATAACACTATAAAAGTATTGTGCGTGGCAAACAAAGATATCTGCTGTCGTTCATGGAGTTCAAATCTCAGGAAATGCAAAAGATACTTCTGGATTAGACTAACACTTTCAGCTCTTACAAATGGACTAGACAATGTATATGAGGGTACACCAGTATTTTAGGCCAGCTCATAAAGTAATCATCATGGGACAGCAGAAGTACTTGTATACAAGTGCAAGTTTAGTGACTAAGAAGATAGGGAGATAAAGGGATGCTCTACTGAGCTCTCTCCTCTGTACCTGCCACACATTGACACACATGTATCCGCTACATTGCTTTTCTCTGCTCTCCCCAGGCATCCTAATAAAGCACATTTTAGTCTCTGTGTGTACACAAATGTTAGCAAAATACACTGCATGTAATGACACTGTAGTGATTTCTGTGCTGCCTTGCCTTGCAGCATAATCTTTAGGATTTTGGAGGGATCAGATTGCTCCTCATAAACTCCTACTAGTCTAATGCCCAAGAGCAGCAAAAAAATATCCCAACACATTTCCACTTTTAATCTTTTAGCAGCTACCATTCTCTGTATCCTGACATCATCCAGTCTGATAGAGATAACTAATAAACTTATTAACCTCTCAGGGAACTCAAAAGAGAAGCAAAACTGTAAAAATTCAGTAGCAATGATTTGTCCTCCATGATAATCCCAGAGATAGTTTTCTTTGAGTTTTGGGTTGCATATGCCAGATACTGCGCACAGGTCTTCATTGAGTGAGGGGGAAAAAGGTGCTGTCATCATAGTCAAGTATTGATACACCAAAGCCTTTGATAAACATCATTATTTCAAAGCTGCTGTTCACAGAAATGCAGCAAGAAACTAAGCTGCATATCAGGAGCTGCTGACAAATCTTGCAGGGTTATGATTAGGAAAGCCAAGGCCAACCTGCAGTTCAATCTGGCAAGGGGTGTGAAGACAAATGGGAAAAAACGCTCTAACAGCAAAAAGAAGATGAGGGAGATGGTGGATCTACTGGTAAATGGAGCAGGGTGACAAATTACACTAAAATGACCAAGATACTCAATGCCAGCTTTGCTCTAATCTTTACTGCTAAAACTGACTTTCAGGAGTCCCAGTTCCCTGAGACCAGAGGGAAAGTCTAGAGCAAGGAGGACTCATACCCAGGGGAAGAGGACCAGATGAGGGAACAAAGTGGCCACAAGTAAATCCTGGGGATCTGATAGATTGTACTCATGAGTGCTGAGGGAGCTGTCTGATACCACTGCAAGGTCACTTTGGATGGAATTTGGAAGTTCATAGCTATTGGGAGATGTTCCAAAAGGGTAGAAGAGAACAAGTATAACCCCTGTATTCAAGGAATGCAAAAGGGAAGATCCATGGAACTACAGACTGCTCAGGCTCATATGAGTCACTGAGAAGGTGATGTGGAAAATCCTCCTGGAAACTATTTCCAAAGATATGAAGGATAAGGCTACCAGGAGGAGCAAGCATGAATTTATGAAGGGGAAATCATACTTAACCAGCCTGATAATGTTCTACAATTACATTAATATCTTGGTGGATGAGCACTTGTGGTTGATCACCAAGTTAAAAAAGTACAGGGTAGAGAAGTGCATAGTGAGGTGGATTGAAAATGAGCTGAGTGACCAGATTCAGAGGGCTGTGATCAGCAGCACAATGTCTAGTTGGAGACTAGTCACTAATAGTATACTCCAGGGGTAAATCCTATTTCAGCAGAGGAGCTGAACAGGATGAACTCCAGAGGCCCCTTCCAAGGAGGAAGAAAAGCAAGAGACTCCAAATTTAACAAAAATCTTCCAGTAGGTAACTTCGCAAAAGTATTTGTGGTAGTAGTAGTGTCTTGTGATAGAAGATACCTCAAAAAATCCAAATCCAAACAATGCACAGCCCTTTCTCATTTTGGAGCTCAACAAAACAAAACCAACACTGGAAAAAAGGTGAGGGGGAAAATGCTTACTGTAATTTCCAGTTGATAACACTTACAGTTTTGGCTTCAGTGGTGTTTTCCAGGTAATCTTCTCGAGATGCCAGAGAGAGGCTTGCTTGGTCAAGCTGTTAAAAATAACAATAAGCAACATTTAATACATAAGATTAATCAGAAATCAAAGGTAAATTGATAAGCAACCTTGGAAGAGTTCATGTTTTTCTGGCAGTTATGGTAGATGTGTGCAAATATGTAATACACACAATACTCTGCACCAGCCTGATGTCCCCAGGAATTCAAAATAACAGAAAAATGTTATGCTGTGCTGAGTGATATTAACTAAATCACATTACTGTGATCTGGGGAACCTCTGATGCTCCCTGCAATATCTAAGCCACCTACAGAAAAGAATCACCTGTGTGATGTAGGAGTTTATGGCTTCATTAGCATTAGGTAGTGCAACAGGACTGGGTCTACAGGATCAATCAGTTGGTATTGATGACCATTCATCCTATGCATATTTCGGGGGCACAGGAGTCAGCTTTGGGACATACCAGTCTAGTGTATAGACCAAATGTCCATGAGGTGCTGGAGCATGTTAGCTGCCATGTATCTGGAAGGCATCGCTAGCCTTTCTTGACTGAAACCGCGATTAGACTTCTGAGCTTCACCCCAGCCCAGCACTGCGTGCTGTATTTACCTTTTGAACAGATGTACTGGAACAGCTGGATGCCAGCCAGGATTGCAGGCATGCCCAGGATATTGTTATCTCTCCAGTACATTACCTAAAGGTGTCTGGTAGGTCCAGATGGATCTTTGATTTTCACATATGTTTTTGATCTAAACATGGATGTAATTTGCTGGTCTGCAGTCACCCTAATTTTGGAATTAGGTCCTCAAGGTAATTTCTAAACCAGAACTGAAAGTTCAAGATTTGCATTTAGTGTTTTGAGTGAAGTATCTGCATGGGAATGTTTGCATACTGCTTCAAATTCCTAACCAGGCAAAACTCACAACACAGCATATATAATTGTTCCTGGGAACTGAGATTTCCCAGAACTTTTCAATGTAATGAAATTGGGTTAGGCTATGGAAGTCAAAGCTGAAAACATCATTCAATCAGCTTTCAAACTCTAATAAGATGCTGATTGGAGCAGAAACAACAGGTTTGGTGTTTTAAAATTATTACTTTGATGTTGTCATTGTTTTTAAAAGATAAATCTAGTAAAGACAGATTGTATTTATTCATACAGTTTCACATGTGCCTCTTTTAATCTAAATATTTTAGGTTAAACCATTTACATTTCACATTTTCAACAATTATAAAAATGTTCCAAATAAATAAATATATCTTAGAACGTAAAATGAATGAATAAATGTAAACTTTTACTTGACTACCTGATGTTCACATTAAAATAATGTTCATTTAAAATATACCATAAACAAATAAATCATCCTCAAAAAGAAGAGTAACTGTAATGCTCAGTGCAAAGCTGATTCTTTGAAAAAGAGTATCTCCTTCTTTTCTTAGCATATTCAAGTAAAAAGAGTATGCTTTTATGCTTTTGTATGTGTGTATTGGCAATAGTTAACTTCAGATTATTTGGTGTGTTTCAGTTATGCGATTGTTACATTAAATGTTCATCCAAGACAGCACAAAGATGAGAAATAAACAAAAAAAGTTAACCAACTTCTTTAGTCCTCAAGAAAAAAAAAAAAGATCATGTTGAATGCTGAACAAAGTTTTATGTGGAGTTTCTACTTTTTTTTATGATGCATTGATTATTTTGCAATGCTGAACAAAAAGAATTTTGCAATAAAGCCATTCTCACAAGTAGATTGAAATACTTTGTGGTACATCTACACTGTGGGGAATTTTTAAAAACACAGACAAAGTAGAATACTGGCTGATGAAATCTGCAAATCAAGATCTTAATCAAATTAACAACAGAATACCCTAAGGAATAATACATTATTCATAGCATGTAGTGCTCCAGTTATTCAAATACTTAATTCTTAGGCACCACTAAGCACACTGAGTGAAGGTACTGATAGTTATAATTCATTTCCAAGAGACAAGCAGTAAGGATATCCCTACCCAGTCCTTTGCTGACAGGTGAGCTGGACTGAAATATTATGACAGGAAATACCTAACTAAACAACTCTGTGATTCTATGGCTTCAGTTATTTTAAGTCTCCAGCCAAAGAAAACCTGACAGAATCTTGAAAGCATCTTAGCAGAATGACATCTTTAATACAGCACACTGTTAATCTGCTGCTGACTATCCAGGATAATGTCCTAGAGATGGGGAAAAGTTACCCTTCAACTTTCCAGATAAATGCCTCTGTCAACAGAGATTTTGAAGAACTGACTCAGAACTGACATGCACTCCAGTACCACCACAGTTAACTGTTGTTTGAACCCAAAACTCAATGTATTCTTGGCTACATTTCTACAGCTAGCCAGGATTCCAGCAAACTAAGGATCATAGGTCCTATTTTGCTGTCATGAATGGCACCAAAACTTTCTTACTTGTTCCTTCTCTCTGGCCGTCATAAACTATTTTCTTGTAGCACCAGAGGACTGATCTACTGTGGCTACTCATCTGTGGTTCTTAAACAGCAATGCATTTGGCCCAGGCACTCAGACTTGCCATGGTGACATCTCACCGTAATACTGCTTTCTGTGGAATTTTGTCAGACTACAGGGAGGCAACATTCCTTGGGTCTTTTCTCTCACTAAACTGTTGTGTAATGCCATGCACTGTTAACAAACTGGTAATGCTTTGGTCTAAAGGCAATAGCACTTCAGGAAAAAGGTACATTCTGTATTTCAGATTTAAAGGTTCTTGGGATACATCTGTGCTGTGTAAGCACCAGATTATGAGTTTACATCTTACAAAAAACAGCTCAAGTTCAGAATATCTGCTATTAAGGCACCATTCCTCATCTTCACAGACAAAAAAACCAAACCAAAACAAAACATTTTTCCTGCAACTAATGAATCATAAGGAGCACCCAAAACATGCCCAGGACTAGATATTGACCTCCTGTTCTCATACACATAGACTCTGGACATTGGTCTACTGCAAATATTTTTTTTCCTCTGCCATTTGAAAGAAGAAAACAACATTAACAGCAATATTTTCCTGTAGCACTTGGTTGCTAGTGGCATTCCTGTGTATGGTACATTCCTATGTATAAAACATTCTTATAAATTGGCACCTACCTGAGTATCTGTAAGTTGGTAGATAATAACAATAGTAAAGTGTAAACATATTTTTTTTAAAGTGACTATAAAATAGCATGCAAAGTAACCTATTAGATATGCTATATTGTACCTTCAGGATATACCGATTGGAGATTTTGTCATCAGCAGCCACATACAGACGGATGAAGACAGAGTTACTGTATTGACCACGAAGGGATGCCAAGGCTTGGACTAAGCTAAACCTCCTTTCTGACCACAGTCCTTCAGGTCCAATGTTGGATTCCAACACAGGCCAGCGGAATGGTGAATGCTTCAATATACTTAAGAGAGGCTTCACATCAGCTTTTTCAATTTTATCTGAAATGCCAAAGTGTGACAACAATTACATTCTAGACAATTCAAATGCAGCAGCAGCCACACAACACAAAGATTTAATGGCATCAATTGATTTCTAGGGAAGACAAAACACAATAGCTGAAACCCAAAGCCTCTGCTCTGCTGTGAGCACAGCAGCACAGGAGTCCAACCCATTTTATCTGTATCAAGAACCAGAGAAGCAAATCAGTACCTTTCAAAAAAGGCAAAGGCTGTAATTCAGTAAATGTAAAACAATTTCTCACTTAGAAACCAGCACAGAAACTTCACTGTTTCTGTGGGCTGAGGTAAGCTGATTATTGTACATAATCAAAGCTAGAGCGGTAGTATCTTGGCACCAAGGCTGCAGGGCAGGCTGTCTCAATTGCTAACAGTCAGTCTTGGGCCATGCTGGAAGAAAACTGTCCAGGAAATCAAAGAATCACAGAACATCCCAAGTTGAAAGAGACCCACAAGGATCATTGATTCCAACCCTTAGCCCTTCACAGGACCATCCCTAAGAGTCACATCATGTGCCTGAAGGTATCATCCAAAAGCTTCTTGAACTCTGTCAGGCTTGGTGCTGTGACCACTGCCCTGGGGAGCCTGTTCCTGCACCCAGCCACTTCCTGGGTAAAGAACCTTTTCCTAAGATCCAACCCAAACCTCCCTTGACACAACTTAAGGCCACTGCCACTATTCAGCACAGAGAAGAGATGAGCGTCTGCCAGCCCTATTGCCCTCATGGGAAACTTGTGGTCTGCAATGATGCCTCCCCTCAGTCTCCTCTTCTCCAGACTGAACAGATCAAGTGGTCTCAGCCACTCCACATACAGCTTCCCATTAAGGCCCTTCACAATATTCATCACCCTCCTTTGGGTGCTCTTTAAAATAGCTTATCCTTCTTATATTGCAGTGACCAAAATTGCACACAATCCAGAAGGACAAAGGGCACTTCCAACTCATCTTTCACCTGTGCAGCTACATAAGGGTAGTGATGTGTCCCCAACCACTGTACATTACTTTACAGCAGCATTTAGAAGCTGAGGAAAAGCACTGCAAACAGCTAAAGGGCTTCCTGCCCTAACTTGCTTGACTCAAAGCAGACAACTCAAAGATAAAGAGTGCAGGGCTGCCTATATCCAGCCCTCGGGAAGTGTTTTGATTAAATAGATTTAGAGAAACATAGAAGGTGCTGAGCAACAGGTGTTGAAAATATCAGTATGAGAATTTCATCGGAGAGCTCCTCTGATTTACTGACCCCAGGCACTAACCCCACAACCCTGGGGCACAGTTTTAGCATACTTTTGCACAAATAAATATCTCTTTACAGTTTCTTGACTAGCAGACTGTGGGGGGTGACAGTGAGTGCATCCCTTAAGGAAAGCTGTTTGGAGTGCAACCTTAAAGAGAAGAGATCTACCTGGGGTGTGTGTGGCTTATAGCCAATGAGAGGCTGTGGTGTATGTAAGGTGAATTGGTCAACCAATAATGTTGGATGTGAGAAGGTCTAAGAAGTGTGGATGTTACTGAGTGAGGTCAGATGATGTAATAGGAACTTCTAGGAACTATCTACTACTACTATGACCTACGAGGATCTGTCTGTGAAGCTATCTTGAATAAACTCTCTAAGGTGTGAGCCTTCTGATCAGCCTTCTGATGTCTGCTGTGCCTGAGCTCTTCTGACCTTCAATCCATGCTGCGTCCCTGCTCGGGACTAAGGGGCTTACCCCTACACCTCATGGCCCCAATACATGGTGACCCCTATATCTGGTGAACCCTATAGCAGAGGCCTCCCTAAAACTGAATTCTTGTGTCTGAGTGTACCTCAGTCTCAATAGCCACCTTCAGAAATGGTAGATCCTCTTCATTCAGTTGAATCTATATCGATGAAATCCATGCGTCTGCACAGAGCTTCACAGAGCTCAGCAGAGATAAAACCCCTGCCTTTATAAACACAGGGAACACAAACACCTTAGAATCATAGAATATGCTGAGTTGGAAGGGACCTTGTCCTCCTCAAATCAAGCCACTTACTCTCATTCATGCAGGATGCATAAAGGATCTTGGCCTTCTGTACAGCTTCACTGTCTCGTCTTTTGCTGATGGGTTTTTCAAGCAATGCTGAAAAAAACAAAGAAAAATTATTTTCAATACATTGGAAAACGTAGAAAGTGCTTGCTTGTTTCAGCATTTGCTGTAATCATATCATTTGTTTAATTAAGGATGAGGTTCCACATGTACTTTCTTAACTAGTAGCATAGGACTGATTTAAAGCCAGGTAACAGATGCTTCTTATTACTTATCCTCAAAACCAGATACTCTCAGCAAACTGAGGGGACAGGGATTTGTGGGGTGAGGGTGGGAACCATCACGGAAGGCAGGGAATAAGGAATTCTTTTGAGTGGCTCAGCTTCCACTGCTGGTAGATTATGAAATCAGGCTGTAACAGCGAAGACCAAAGAAACCCAAGAGCTCATTTTTGTCACCTCTGCTGTTGCTGACAGAAAGCAGCAGAGAACTGCCCCATTGTCTGTCAAACACATAAAACCTCAGTCCTATTAGTGACACAGAAGGCAAAGTGTCCAACTGCTATTTGTAAAGCTGCACTATATACACAGTCATAGTCACACCACACTATAGGTGTCAATGTCCTTGGTGCTCTAAAGCCAAACAAGCTTTTCTAATCTGACATCTCTCTACATTCCTTGCATTCTTCACATCATGTTATGGAAGGGAAAGAGCATGAAAAGTCCATCTGAATCTCAGCAGTCCCCTCTCAGCTGCCTGGAACTGTTTTATCCAATTTGTAAATCAGCCATGATGCAGCAGCAGATATACTAGGGCTAAATGCAGAGGCAGCTTAGCTTCAGAAGGATCTATCAGCTCAGGTGCAGCACAACAGGAGCCCTTCCACAGCCAAGAGAAGCAGGGTAATACTTAAGCACATCACAGAAACAGGGCTGGCAATCTCTGTTGGACCCCATCTGGTTTTTGTAAGACCCAAACAGGTCCTGCACAGCACTACCTTATTGTTACTGGGACTGCTGGAGAGAGTGGAGGTTTTGCCAAGTTCCTCCTGTTGTGTGCTCAGCCAGAGCTAAGAAGCCTTAAAGACTCCAGGAGTGACCTCTCTGTACCTTGCTACCACCCAGTGCTCTGGGTTTCAGATGAGAATAGGCAGCACAGACCACAGTGTCCTAAGAAGCAAGCCCCACACAAAAGGGGGAGCAAAGTGCAGCACAAGGGCCCCAGTGGCCTACCAAAGCAAAGGACCGCTGGAACTTCACATCATCAACCACGGCAAAGCCAAACTGTTCCCACATAGAGCTGAATTAGAGGGCAATGTAATGTGACTGCTCTGTGTCAGTACTGCCTGGGGTGATGCAGAGTACTGAAGAGGTGGTGTTGCTGCCACCCAAAAGCAGTGCCCTCCTGCAAATGGGTGTCAGCTGCTCACTCTCCAGCCCCTGCCCTTCCAGCAGCTTGCCAGAGGCTGCCCCCAATGACTCTTCATGGGAGACAAAAGTTGGGTGGGACTGATGTGGCTGAGAACAGTCTGGGTTTGCATTGCTTCATTCCCTATTAGGAGCTTGCTGCTTGAGGTAGGATTCTAAAGCACTTATTTCCCAGAATTTCCCCAGCACCTCGAGGAACCAGCCATGCTGCACCTCTCAGGTATTCCTGCCTGAGCTCATATAAGCACTCATGGGACCATAATACAAACATGAAACTGCTTATTAGTCAAAGAATACACCAGGGATAAGCAAATGCCACTTGTTCCCTCTCTTCAATCCCTTTTCTCCTTACAAACAAACCAAACCATCCCTTGAGGTTTTTCACCATCCCTGGAAGTTTTTAAACTGAGATTGGACGTGGCACTGAGTGCCAGTAAACGGACTGAAGTTGAACCAAGGGTTGGACTTGATGATCTCGGAAGTCTTTTCCAACCCAATCGATTCTATGATTCAAACCAAACCAAACAAACCAGATTCAACTTATTTGTTGAATCCTTAAGAGATTTAATGAGATGATTCCCTTGTAGTTATGGGTAAGATTTTCCCTAAAAACACTTCCAGACAGGATCCCCAATACCTTTGACTTCAAATCCACAAATTGCTAATATTTTTCAGGTTGTTAAATACAATATAATGCCAATCACTGGCACATATCTTCAGTGCACACAATTCTTAGTAGAATAATCAGACCCATTCATATTTTAAAAATGGCATTTTAAAAGAAATTATAAGCCTAGATAAAACTAAGGGTTAAAAAATACCCTCCTACTAGAGCCATTACAATAATTTCTGCCCTTGCCAGTGAACTGTACAGCCATGAAATTTTGAAGCTAATAAAATTCGATGGCTAAAGCCCAGGTAAAGCTCAGGAGAGATACAAAGAATGAGAGTCAATAAAATAAAATCCACTCTATAAATACACCCACATCAGATCCTGGTAAAATCAAACCCAGTGTAGTCCCATCAAACCATCTCATTATGGCACAGAATGAAGCAGTGACACTCACTGCACTATTGCAGAAAGTAAGGTTGGGTAAATGCTGCCAATTCGCTCAGAATTCTTTTATAAACACAATTCTTGCTTACAACAATGAAAAATCGAGTGATCAAACATGAAAAAGTTAATAATATGGTTGAATCCTCTGGACACTGAAATAGGGGATGTGATCCATGATTGTTCTTTAGGCTATAAAAGTTTCTCAGCCTTAACCTCAAGTTTTCAGAAAGATTTAGAAGCTTAAACCTAGAGGACTGCTTACATCCACAGGATTTCTGCACTAGCTAGTATAAAATCCAAACACAAGATTTAGAAATTTGCTTCTTATTTAGCTCACAAATATGTATGGATTTTACATGTCCTTGAGTATATAGCAAGAAAAGGCAAGAAGCGAAGAATACTGATCAAAAATAAGTGTAATCAATTAGTCTGTCTCCAGGTTGCTTATCCATGGAAAGAAAGTCACTACTGTGATTGGAATCAATGTAGACACATCAGGCTATCTTTAAATTAGCAATATTGGGTACTGTGAGTAGCCTGGCTGTAGCTGCAGGCTCTGGCAAACCCACTCCTGCACTGAGCATATCTAATCGTGTGGGTCGATGAACTCTGTGTTCTACAGGGCAGCATTTTGGAGGCTGCAACTCAGAGTCTCTGCTCCCTGTGGACCTCCACAAGTAGAACAAACCTGCCTCAGGGCCACCCTGCACTGCCCCCAGGACAGAGAGGCACTCTCTGAACAGTGCTCCATCTCTTGGCACATGACATGGATTTCAGGCTCTCATCTACACTAAGGGAGATGCCAGTCAGTGACACACAGAGAGCAAATTCAGCCCCTCCAAAAGAATTCACCTGAACTGTAGCTGTCTGGGAGGATCGTCTTTCCACCTTGAAAAATTGTAATAGCTTCAGCTATTTTCTGTTTGGACAAGAATATGTAAGCAAAACCTATAAGGTCTTTCAAAGGTTAGGAAGAGAAAGACCACCATAGATCAAATGTTCAGGCTCATGAGATCCCCACTGACCTGCCATTTAATTCCCTACTTTGCCTTTCCAAACTGCTACTCTCTTCCCTCACTAATGAATTGTGTCTATTTGTATTTGTGTGTAGAAATCCACTGAGAAGTTCAGTCTAGTAGGTTTTTCTTAGGCATAGTTTTCTTAAACTTTGACCTAGTTAGGGAGATCAGGGCTACAAACATTTTGACTAAAGCAGCTCACTTAGCACTGAGAAGGACATTGCCTTTGTTCTTCTTGCAGCATTTTTTCTGTTTTGCTTTGGTTTTGGTTTTTTTACCTCAGTTTCTTGTTTCAAATTAAAAATTCTAATTCCCTAAAGCGATCTTACATTTTAGGACACCAAACATTTATCTTTAAACAAAATTTTTAGCAATCAGACTAGGAAGCATACATCACTACAACAATATCAAAAAAACATCCTTAAAATAATAGGTCATTTTTCAGCTCCCAATTAAATGTCACAGTGCTAGACATAGAAGAGCAATCTGGCTGCAGAGGTTAAAAAATCCCACAATCCAAACTGAATTGCAACCATCTGAAAAGGCATAGAATTATCTTCAACTACAACTAAACAATTTATTGCTGATACTGAGTTATAACACCAGCCTGTCACAACTTCAAAGCAGAATATCATAACCAAAAATCGCCAGGAAAAGCAAAGTGAACCGGCATAGCTTAGGCCACCAAACATAAAGTTTGGATCATGTTTCCTTGGCCAAATACCAAGTACATGTTTGAGCAGCATTTCTAACAAAGCAGCTCTTTTTCTCTTACATATTTTACTTTCTTCACCTTGAAATTATGTCCAAAGTCATTCTCTTTGGGATAAGAAAAGATCTTGGCTTGTGCCACTGATCTCAGCACCTCATTGTCCATGTTTCCATATGCACAGGATGCCCAGATGCAAGATTTATGTTTCTCTTCACATAAAACTTAGTTATGACAAGTGCCAAAATGTACTGGCAATTCTGCTCCATGGCACTGTAATAACATAACTCATCTCAGTAAGTAACTACCACTTGAACAGTCAGAAACTGGCTAAAAGTGTTTGTGATATCCTAAACTTTCTGAGGCTGCAAATTGCTTCATCATTCAGTTTCTTCTACCAAGGGGCTGAGAAGGGGGTGGTTCCCATTGCAATCAAAGTCCTTTTACTTCTGGCACCCCAGGTCAAGCAGGTTTTCATCATTGTGCTCCCTGGCTCTTACACAAAACACAAAGACTCAGCATCACCAGCAAAAAAAAAAAAAACAAAAAACAAAAAACCCCAAAAAACAACAACAACAAAACAACAACAATACTCCATAGCTGGGAATGATCCTCACTTGTCTGAACTGGAGATGCTCAGATACACAGTCAAGGAAAAAAGCCACAGCTGGGGGTGGGGAGCTGGGAAGGGAAGGAAGAGAGTTTACATTGAGTTGCCTTCACATAGTTCTTTTCCAGGGCAAGAGGGCTAAAAAAGGGCAGCTTCCTGTGGTTCGCTACCCTTCAGTAAACAGCAATCATCTGCTGTTAAAAGTGACAGCAAGGCACATTACCAAGTAAGCTTTGCATGCGTGTGTGTTTATTTAACTGCTTACTATTCTGAAGCTGCTAAGGATAGTCTTGTGGCTAAGGGTTACCTTTAATCTTACTTTCCATTTCCAGCCTGTGTTGATTTTCCAGCCCACTGTCTTGCACAGCTTCACTTTTCAACCACCATATTTTATTTATGGCACCAAGAAATCCTGTACCTTTTCCTCTTCTGACTTGCAGGGCATGAAAAAGGGATCGTAAAGCCAGATTTGCAGAGAAAAGAAACATGTATGCCATTTATTCAGACTAGAAGTACTGATTCAATTTATCAGTGTCCTGACTGGCAGAATGCATATATCCTGTGTGCTATCAGAAAGTTTTCTACAAAAATAGTTGAGCTGCAATCCCAGGAAGCACCATGTGATTTGTGAAACTTACTTCCTATTCTACAGACAAAAATATATGCTTTTTCTGCACTTTTCAACCCAAGAAATGGAGAATACATAGTGCTAGTAAAGATAGTAGCATTTTTTTCCCCACTAATTTTTGTCCTTATCCTTTTACAAACATGTGCTCTACGTGCAAAATGCAAACTGAAGTGTTTGCACAGTGGTATCTGACAATGATCTGAAATATAATGCTTTGTATCTTGAAGAAAAACAACTGCATGTGCAAACATCCCACTGGGAATATGCTTGGACATTAAACAAAACAAAAATTATACAAGAACCCCAAGGGACATCCCATTTCCTGGAAAGTTGTAACCCTGGAAGAGTGAAAAGCTAGAAGCAGACAAATAATTCAGCACAAACTCCCAGGGCAATGCTAAAACTGACAGTGGTCTTGGACTGCAAAACCAGAGAATTATCAAAGTGAGGAGATGACCTTATTTTTGTACAGAGCCTGGGGACAGCCTGGAACTCTACCTGCCCTTCAGCTGTCTGTATTGAAAAAACAATGTTGGACAGCTGGAGAGGGGGTAGAAAAAAATCAGAACAACTGGGGGTTTTTGGGTGGAGTGGCTTGAGAAATAGAGCGGAGGGATAAAAAAGATCATGCATTGACGGAACATAATTTTCTCACAAGAGTTGTGAAAGGATGATGGGATCACAGAAAATGGTGGGTGCCAGAGAGGTCTTTAGTCCATTTAAAAAAGGCAGAAGGAGAGCCAACAGTTAGAAGGTGAAGACAAATTCAGCAGTGACAGTGATTGATCACCAGAACCAGAAAGCACAGGAGATAGTGCCTTCTCTGTCCCCCTAACATTTTCAAGACTTGATGTTTTTTAGGAAGATAAACTTTCCCCCAAAGTGAATTATGTTTTATGCCAGTGCAAGCTATTGAGCAGCATCACATAAGTAATGTAATTGTCTGTGACACAAGAAAGGTCATAGGGAATAATCTAATTGTACTCTATACATTTAGGATACAGATCTCAAAGCACTCTTAGACACTGGGGACCAAGAAGACACAGCCATTTTCCATTGCTGCAGATAAAGAAAGTGAGCCACAGATTCTTCCTTATCTACTTCACGCCAGAGTCCTACTGATAGGAATGCTGCTCCTTTATGAGCATAAAGCTTGCTCAACCTGATCCAGACACTCAAAGAGCTTGATTCTTTGGAGATGGTGAATGCCCTTCAGTCCCTTTAATGTCAGTGACAGTGGGAGTTGGTCAGTGTTGCTCAGATGATGCTCAGTACTAAAACTGAAAGCAACTTGCAACGCATTCTTTTGGGGATCAGACTCAGAAAGCAGCCCAAGGACCTACTCATTCAGTGAGCTACAGGCAGAAGGTGCTTTCATGAACTACATCCACAGTAGGACCCTGTCAAAGCCTCACACAACAGCATGTTCTCCCTTTGGTAGCAGTAACTAGCAGCTAGATATTTGCTCCATGTTGGATAGTTATGAACTTAGTTTCATAGATCAAAATGCAGGAGCTTTGCTTGTGAAGAGAGAGTTTATTTACAAATACCTGATGACAGAGAATTTCTCTTTCAATTCTTGAGCAATACTTCGTTCTTCACTCTCCTCTCTGTGCTGCTCTACAGCTATAGGGATTGGGCTTCTAAACTGATGAGAAGAATAATTAAAAGAGCTGTCTGCAGCTATCACTGACAAGCTTTGTTTGCTCCCTAGGTTAGCACTACTTTGTGCTACCTCTGTGAGGAAACAAAACACAAGTTATCTATTGGAAATTTGCAGAAGATCCTCTAATGCCAGGAACACATTGTTTTAAGGATGTTCTGTAAGGAATTACCACTTAAAAGTAGAGAAAAACCTATTCAAACCTTGCTTTGAGTTTGGTAATGAAACCAAACACACAACACTTGTGTCATTCCTGGAGGTCCTTGAACTATAAGATAATGAGGAGTAGATTAATCATAATTAAGACTGTTTAACCATTAATTCCCTTATTTTCTTCATACATAAGAGCTATGGCAAAAGAGTTCCTGGGAAGTAACTGTAATACCTAAAACCCAGGTAGCCAACTGCACTTGTGCCACCAGGGTTATTTAAGGATTCCAGCAGTGTCATGAAGGCATCACCCTTTCCTCAAACCCTCAGTGCACTGGATTTCAGAAGTCAAGTTCACAGAGCAAAGATTTGGCCAGGATGCCAAAGGGCGCACAAAAAACTTTAGAACCCCACTGCTGTAATGGAAATCACAGCTAGATAAATGCACTGTCTCAATTCAGTAACTCAAATGTTCTGAAAGTGATCATTTCAGAATGGTTTGGGATCAGCTGATGTTCATTTAGAGTATCTGGTTTCTAATTCCTTTTTTCAGATACCAAAGTGAAGTGAAGAAGAGTTGGCAATGCCAAGTTTCATAGTCTACAAAGGACACAGTGTCCTACCCCAAAATAAAAGCACTGGCCACAGCACCTAAAATTATACACAAGACTGTTGAGATCACTCAACCAATGGTAACATTTCTGTCTTGATACATGAAACGTGAATTTAAAAGAGTGCAACAGTTCAGGTCACAAAATAGTCAAAGAAAATCTGATATATAGATATAGATGATATAGATATAGATGTAGGTATAGATATATAGATATAAATATAAAATTTTTTATTCTCATCAGTTTGAAAACCTGATCCCTATAGCTAGATAGGAGTATAGAAGGGAGAGTGAAAAATACATTTGTAACATATTATATATATATATATATATACATACATATATATATATATACACACACACACACATATATATATATGTTCTAAAAGGAAGTGACAGACTTAACTGACATTTAAAAGCTGTACATATTTCTTGTGAACAAGACAACTGTTATCAAGCCAAGGTTATTCTTAGAGTTAAATCTGTTCTCACAGAGCACTGTCCTGAAAAAGACAAAGACAATTCCTGCCGTAGGATGCAACATTTAATGTTTCAGTACAACTTTATCCCTTCTAACAAGTTTATTAGCAGAGGTTGAATTCCCACACAAATGGACCTGTCCAAATTTCCATTTTACATCTGCTTTGCCTCTGGACGGCTCAGAAGAAGAGCAAAACAAGATCTCATCTGCCTGGAAAATACCACAGAGACAAACCTCAGTGGATGTGCAGAAACCTGGTACTCTTCTGATACTACTGTAACCCAACTTTAAATACATAATTTCAAGGTCTCATTAAAATCCTTTATGCCTTTAGAACACAAGTTCTTCTGAGAATTTCTCCTGATATGCAACTTTAGTGTCCAAACCAAATCATTTACAATCATCAGTCACTAACAAATCATTAACAATTGATAGCAATATTTGGTTTTTGAGGCTACCTGAAGTATGAACTACCTTCAATTTATGTATTTTTGTAAACTGCCAGTTCTACTAATTGCTCTGCAGTGCTTCTTGCTATTACAGGTGTCTTATGCACAGTCTGACATATGCAGTCTGGAGTCCTCTTCCCCACCTGGCTCTTTACAGGAAGTGAGTTGCAAATGATTGGTTTTGGAATAAAAGCTTGTTTCCAGAATTCCAAAATATGAAAATACACTTTTTAAAGATACAATTTTCACTGCCTCACAACTAAGAAAATAAGCAATGAAAAATGTTCTCATCGCTGTAGTTAAATAATTGTTAAAAGTACTGACACCTTACTGACAATAAGGCTCTTCTTCATTGTTTTTCTTGGTGGCTGTAAACAATTCTCAATTTCAGAGGACAGGAAGGGGAGCAGTTCAAGCATAATGCAGTACAAAAATTACTTCATTGCACTTTATAAATACCTTTTTTGAGTTTCTGATGCATTATAGTCTAGATATATCTACTGTTTGAAACATATATGGAAAACCAAACTAGCATTAAAGGCTTGCAAAAATCCTTCTCCATATGCCTAAAACTATCCTTGCCTAATTAAAACTTTTCCCTCTGAGACTAAAGTAAAATAAAATAGCAAGTCAATATAACTTTCTGGTGCTTCTAATGAGCTTTTACATTTTACCAAAGCATATATTATTTCTACTTTCATGTCTTTTGAATTCCCTTCTTAATCAGCCTTCTACTACTTTCTTACCTTTTTTCTCTCAGTTCCCCATTGCAAACAAACCGGTCACCAGATTCATCTTACTGGAGTATGTACGGACTTGAAATAACCACTCAAAGCAAATTCCATAATGGCAAACTCTTTGTTCACACCGGACTATGAAATACTGCAGAGTACTAGACATCACTCAGATTGCCCTGCCCCCTGCCATATTGCATGTTCCCACCTCTTGGGAAGGCAGAAGCATTCAGGATATCAATGAATGGGGCTAATATTCTCTTTTGGAAGGCCTTGTGTTGGGTTAAATAGCCTCAGATATCCCTTAGATATAGTAGTTTCCATATTTTTTTAACCATTAACTTTTTTTTTCTTTAATAAAAAAGAACAGTGTATTCTGCAGCTCCATGAGCTCATTCCTCAGAATGGTCTTTGTGAAGCTAATGTCTTAATCTAGGCCTGCCTTGTTTTGATAAACTGCATCTTCCCCACCCCTTTTTTATTTTATGAGCTAGGTGAGAGAAGGTTGGTTGGTTGGTTGGTTGGTTGGTTGGTTTGTGGGGGGGGTTATTTTTGGGGGTTTGGGGATTTTTTTAAAAGTCATTTAACAATGATCAACACACCATTTATCAGTTCAGGGAAATATGTTTTGTATTTGATACAATTAATATCCATTAGCCTATTTCTTGATGGCAGTGTCCATCTCACCATGGACAGACTAGTGACTCTTGAAAATAACCAGCCCATCTGACATTCGGTTGGAGCCTTTAATCATTAGGAATTAATTTTTCACTAATGAGGATGTAATTGATATGCATTTCCACATGAATTCATGATGATTTAGTAATTTATCAATTATGTAGGTTCTAATTCCCAAGGAACATAAGTCAAGTAAATCAAACAAATGTTCCCAAACACCAATTTCATGAAAGGATGCTGTATTTACACAAATAAACCCAACTAATATATCGACATTCAAGGGTTCCCCCTCGGCCCTTGAAAAGAAATTCCCCAATCCTTTTCCTGAATATCCATTTTAGCAATATGGAAGTTCTCATGGAAATGGCATTGACACAGCTGTGCTTATATAAATATTTCCTAATGCTCTAATATACAGCACATTTCCTAAATGGAAATGCTGTTTGTTTACAGTTTCAGCATTTTGTAAATTCTCTGAGTTTGTATATCAAAAGATAAGCCCATCATGTGAGTTCCTCCACAAGTCAACAGAGTTGTACACAAACTGTAACTAAACCAGAAAACTTCTTATAGGGATGTGAGAGCCTCTGTTCATAAATCTGATTTCAATTAAAAAATCTTACTCTTTTGAGTATATTGCCCTCTTCCCTGCCCTGCCCCTCTGGCCTCCCAGTATCACGCTGTAAGTCATAACACATGTCATTATAATGGTAGGCAGAAGAGTTTAAACCCCATTTAAACCAGATGATTGCAAGTTTCCCAATTGTTACAATATAGGTGGAGCTCTGTACTAAATAGCAGCATTAAGCAACATCATGGATTGTTGTGCCTTCCAAAGAATTAATCCTCTCTCTGCAAAACTACCCGTCCAAATACAGTCATCAAACAATTTTGAAATTCAGTATCTACTGACATGAACATGTCATTCAAACCAGAGGTTCACTGTAAATAGAGGGGAAATATTGGGCCTCATGTGGAACAGCAGTGAGCAGTGTGCCCCACTGATTGTAGGCCAGGGCTCAGAGGAGGATGCCATTCTAGCCCCCAACCAGGAAGATGCTGTGGGAATCCTGTGGCTCAGTCACTGTGCTGCCTTAAAACCTGATTCAAGAACCAAAATTATCTCCTTTCTGAAATCATGGTTTCCCAAAATCACCAATTACAAATACAACTTTCATTTTGAGCAGCCACAAAACCTGGCAAAGTTCTGGCTTCTCCACCTTTGACTTAAGTACTTCATTTTACCAAACAGCTCTTAACCTCTTACCCAGAGAGATTTACCTGATTTGTGTCACTTGTGGTTTTTCTTACATTCAGACAAACAAGACATTATAGGAAAGTTTTGAACCAGTGGAGGAAAAAAATGTCTCTACCATTGAAAAGAGACCCGCTTATAGTAGAAAAGACCAAGAGAAACAGAATTAAGTGCTGTTGCTGTTTGCTGCTATCTTGTTATCCAGGAGCAATTTGAGAAGATACTGGAGGCAAAAACATAAATACTCTCTGAAACTTTTATTTGAATTACCACTGGTATTCTCCCTCTTACCTGGGACAGCTCTCAACTAGCTACCTTTGAGGGAAACAAATCAAAAAAGATGGGTCAGCTAATACAGAAACCTAAGGGTGAGTGTCAGCAGCTATGTTACAGATTTCATGGGGGACATCCAAGCTATCCCAGTGGTCCCAACTGAGCACCAGATGAATGGTGGGAGAAGAGAAAACAGCCCCAAAAGAGCCCTGTGGCACAGGGTGCCCTGTGCAGGATAGCACCCCTTAACAGCAACTGCAACTGCTCAATACCAACTTCTGAATTAGTCTGAAAGGACCATCCTACAGTCAAACAGTATAAATTTCCAAACTGAGGTATTTTTACCTTACTGGTTTTACTTATAATTTAATTTCCTAAGAAAACCCTTGTAGATTATCTTGGGAAAAGTTGTCTGCACTGCCAAGTTGTTATGTTTGCTGTCTGTCTCATGTTCTTAAAAAACCCACATGCCATATCCTCCTAAAAGGCCTCCATTTCTTTTTCTTTACTATGATGGAAATTTCTCATTTTAAACAGACTGACATTCAGAAAACAACCACACTACAAAGCTTAGCACAGCAAATCAGTCTGAAGTCAATGTCTCACTGTGCCAGGAACAGTATGGAGACTTAATTTGTAAATTGGTTTCCACAGACATAAATTAAATTTAAAAGGCCTGGAAGATAGGTTAACAAAATGATTCACAGAATCTAGATCAGCTCCTTCGCTGTGCTGAGATTTAGGAATGTTTGTGTAGTTTTGTTTTGCTGTTTGTTTTGGTTTTTTTTAATTTATTGCTTCCTGCATGGTCACTCAAAGAAAAAAAAACAAACAATCCAGCTGTACACTCGTGTTCTGCAAACTTCAGAGAAAGGAAAAGAAACTGCTTGGTTCACAACCAACATTCATCACAGGTAATAGGCATTTAGTTACTTGTTTCAAACTTCCAGCTCTGAACTATTCACAGAAAGCCACATGCATTTCAACAGTAAGACAA
The DNA here is from genome assembly GCA_035583235.1 of Hafferia zeledoni. NCBI lineage: Eukaryota > Metazoa > Chordata > Aves > Passeriformes > Thamnophilidae > Hafferia > Hafferia zeledoni. Next base: position 105,445,075 of record JAWWEV010000001.1, on the reverse strand, counting down.
TAGCGCTCCTAAAAATCTTAATTCAGGTCAGCAGTTCAAAACAGAAAAAATCTTCCAGAACACAAATAACTTTGCAGGAAATATTATGGTAAGTGAGCACACACTTATCAACTCACAGAGGCACTGCAATGGTGACCTGACTGAAACTGCTGCAGTCTGAGACAGCTCTCGTTCCTGCAGCACGTGCCACAGCCAAGCCTTTTTGAACATTTTGAAGGACTGCACGGGCTTCCTCATCAGAGTGTTTGCCTTAACCAACAAGAGGCACTTTTTAACATGCAGATAACTTTTTGTATCTGCAAAGCAAAGCCTGGCTTCAAGTCTGGGACAACCTGGTCCAGACAGGAATAGTTAATGGCAGTAGTCGTACCTCAGTCCTCTCCAGCACAGTTCTGTAAGGAACCAAGAAATTTTAATCTAAGTATTACATATCCATTACCTGGACTTGGGTCATAACCAAACCCACAAACCTCTGCTTTTGACGTATTTTTGTCTATCTACAGTTATCTTTACCTTCCTCCACAACACATGAAATCCTGCTGTAGGTCACATCCAAGGAAAGACCTACCACCTCATTCACCAGGCCGGGACTTTATTCATTTTGTATAGCCAGGAGATCAAAGGGAGTTACACACATGGTTGGTGCATTCCTCCGAGAGCAGAAAAAGAAATCCAAGTGACCCTCAAACAAAGCATGGAAAAGAAATAAAAGGGGAAAAGAAATAAAAAAAATGCTTTGTTCTCAAAGCCAAGAATAACTAACGCAAGGTTCAGGATGTTATACAGCTACACCTACTGGGTTTTGGTAGAACAAAATTAATTCTTACACATGATACCCATTGGCAACTGGAAGATTTTCTACTGTATCAATTGCCTCTGAACAAAAAATGTTAAGCTTTAAGAATATTGAAGATTTGCTCGTGTAACCAAGGCCACACACAGGTCTTTGCCCAAACTCCCTTTCTCAGGAACAGGAACAGGCTCAGGAACATTCAGGGACAAGAAAACAGATTAGATGTTCAAATAATTTATTATAAGTGATGTCATTTTTTAATATATAGCCTGAATAAATGCTTCCATCTATACCACACCATCAAAGAATATCAAATATGAAAAATGTGGCTTTCTGGACAAGCCATGTTATCACTTCAAGATTAATTGTTTTCTTTTATATGATAAATATTTCAGAACATAGAACTTTTTTAATAATCAGCTCTTCAAAGACTGGGGCTTTTTTAATCTACTGAGTGTCAAACAGGGACATTTACGATGAAGTACAAAGTTCCACTAAGAGTTTTCAAAGAAGGAAAGATTAAATTGGCTTCCAAGGTCTGATCAGCCATATAACTGTTTCTCTATGCAAGAGTTATTCCTCTTGCTAAAACTTCTTCTAGCAATGTTGGGATCATACACAAATTAATAACTCAGTGTTAAGCTAATTTATTGAAATAACTCAAGTGAAAACACAAATGCACACAGAGGCTGAAATTATGTCTTGTTATTTCAGCTGCCAGCACTGATATCCAACACTTTTTTTCCCTTTTCCTTTTTTAATTATGCAGAATATATTTTGAAAATTTTATTAAGTTAAGGAGGAGATGGTAAACATTGTATTAAAAAAACCTCCTGTACACCAATGAACATTTCCTATCTCTGTCCCTGTTCCATGCTAAGGAGCAGTACAGGCCTCCTATTAAAGTAGTTATACACCCTTTTTTTTGATATTAAGTTTCCATTAAGCAAATACTTCTCACTTGGATATTTCTGGCTTTGTCTTGTGTTTTCCTAGCTATGGATTAACAACTTCTAAAGGGATTGCAGAAAGAAAACCAAATAAAAATAAGGCTTAGCATGATGTCCTTGATTAGGCTCTGTAAAAGAGGAAATTAAGGATGACAGTCACAGCTTGCTACTCTATATTCAATTACAACTGGCTTTTTGTGGCTGTGGCTCATGCAGGATATGCAGTTATCTAATATAGCCCAATTCTGGCAGCAGAACAATTAGAATGCAAAGCATAACTTGAAACAGTTTCTGGTAACATTTTTTTCCCTTTGGTTGTGACATCTTCAGCAGGCTTTAAACAGAAATCTTGAAATCATATCCTATGCTGACAATCTGAACTCATATTCTGAAATCAAATGCAGCTTTTAAAATTTTTAATAATGTGAAAATTTAATATGGTATGACTGAGAAAGCAAGTGGAGAGGGGCTTTGATGCCTAAACACACACACATACAAAATCCAAAGAAAAAGAAATGCTATATTTAAGCATAACATCCTACAACTGACTGTTCTGTGGAGAGCTCAGTGCAGTCTCTTCTGTCAACTGTGAGGTGAGTAATGTGCTCAAGGTGCATGATGTACACCAATAACAATATCAAATCTTGCATGTGTCCCTTCTTTTGTGTGACTCACTTCCAGTGAAGACTAAGAATCTGGCTGGATTTTCCTACCTAACAATAACCAGGATGCTTTCTCCCCAGCTGGTCTGCAGGGCTTCCTGATGGGGTGGCCGTGCTGCAGAGTATAGCACAAAGTCAAGTCACACGCAGATTAAAATACCTCTCTTCCTACTCATTTCCACCCTGAGGCTATTTTTTCCTCCAAAAACACATTCTTAAGCAGCCTTCTGTTTCACTGATGACTGCTCAGGTACTTCAATGGCAGCCTGAATGGCAACATGAAGGAAACCCGATACCCAAACAACCTCCATCTCCAGAAACCTGTGAATTGCCTCTGCCAAGAGCTAGGTAAGTATACTGAAAAATACCACTATGGTTTGGCCTTATTATATTATTTCCTGCTGTTGGCCACTGTTAGAGACAGACTGCTGTACCAGACTGACAACTGTCTGATTCTGGAACATTCCCAAATGTGTGTGCTGTGCTCCTGCTCTCTGTCTAACCATATACTGCAAGAAGGAAAAGACTTAAATCCTCTCGTTTTTAATGACTATATAGTAAGTATCATTTCACTCCTTTATTTTTAACTAGTAGAGTTTCCAGAAGTTCTATTCTTTCTCCCAACTTCTGTTTCTGTTATAATTCACCATCTTGCAGTATGATTTTCAATAAAAACAACAAAAAGATACTTAAAAGAGAACATCAGGTTGGTCTGTTGGATGTTATGCAATGATCAGAAGTGCAGAGTCTTTTGGTCATTTCAAACCCAGCCAATTAAACAAGCTACAGTGACAAAGCCAGCCAGATACTTCCAGCAATGACATATTTACCCTTCAGTTTGAGGTCCACATTGTGTCGCAGCCAAGGATAAACCCCATAGTTTGACATATCTTCAGGAATGGGGTTATTATATATCCAGCCATCACACGCAAATCGATAGAAGTTCTCACATGGATCTATGGATTGATTTATCTTGCTCAGGATGCCAGCAGCTGTAAAAAAGGCAGCACTTAGATTTTGTGGAACATTTTTTCATAAATAGAGAATTATACAAGGGTACAGTCCAGAAATTATGATTAATGAAAAAGAAAGAACAGCAACAACAAAAAGACAAAATATCTACAATGAATCTCCTGGAGTGCCATTCAGCAATGATGATGAGCTTAGCATGACAGGAACAAGAACTGCTGGAGCCAGACACCTGAAGACAGGATCTTCATTGTTGCCATGACAGAATTAATTGCCTGAGGAATTTAGTAGCAATATACATTAAGAAGATTATGATTAGCATTCCAGAAATGACGTACTGTTTACCTTTAGCTGAATAGCTACACAAGAAAACAAAGTTCTGATCTACCATACATTGAAAAAGATAATTGTAGCATTTTCAGCTCCATTTTGTGACTTCATCCCCACCAGTTTCTATTGGAAGCCAGGCTGGTAAGAGAGATATCAGTCTGACAAGCCAGAGACTATGTGGCTTTTGAGTACCTAATCATCAAATCATAGAATAATGTGGGCTGGAAAGAACCCTTAAATGTCACCTAGTCCAACTCCCTGCAAATATCAGGGACATCTTCAACTAGATCAGGTTGCTCAGAGCCCCATCCAACCTGTCCTTGAACACTTTCAGGAATGGGGTGTCCACAACTTCCCTGGGCAACCTGTGCCCATGTTTCACCATCCTCATCATAAAAATTTCTTCCATATAACTAGTCTGAATCTTCCTTCTTTTAATTTAAAACCATATAAAGTCTATGCCAGATCAGGACCAAAAGCACCTCTGTGCTTAAAAATCCATTTGTTACTTTTCTGACTATGGGAAAGGAAGCAACGAAATACACCTGAAGGTCCAGTCACGCAGCATTTGTTTCCTATTGAAAAAAAAATAAACCCTATGGGAAACTTTGAGTCAACCTGGTTAGACTAGCATTAGACCAAATTAAAACATGAATTTTAATTGTACAAAATAAACAGAACTGAAGCAACTTTGACAGTGACTTTTAAAAAAGTTTGCGGTTGTTCTTTCAGTCTCATTAATTGGGCTTTCTGAGTAAAATGTATAATGGGGAAAAAATTAAATGGTTTAAATATCTCATTAACATACTATAATAATGATATAATTGAAAGGATAAAATTGCTGCTTACCAGCTTCAATACACTCTGCAGTCAAACAGTACTGTTGCTTCGGATGAAACTTTATAAGACCTTGGCTTACTGCAAAATGGAAAACCATAATGAGATAATTTGCAATGAATTTTGACAAATGAAGCCAAATGTTGTATCCTCAATCATTCAAATGTCAGTGAAACCTCCGGTCCCACTGCATCTCTGACTATTGATTTAGAACACTTAGAATGTATACTAAGTAAATACTGTATCTCATAACAAATAATTTTCCCATCCTGGGCCTGCTTTCTCCTTCCTCTCTCTTTGCTCACAGGCAGCACAGAGCAAGGTCTGTCTCCCAGTGTCCATTTGCACAGTGCCTAGAGCAGCATCACTTCAGCCCTTCTCACTGACAGTGAACACCATCACGATACAGGCAACTCATCATTGTTATTATCATCCTCCAGAGATCTTAGAAACATAGAATCATAGAATGGCTTGGCTTGGAAAGGACCTTAAAGGCGCTCTAGTTCCAACCCCCCTGCCATGGGCAGCGACACCTTCCACTAGACCAGGCTGCACCTTTTGCATCTGGCAATGCAGCACAGAGCTCACTGGCCACCTCCTGCAGGCCCTGCAGCAGGACTGAACTGCCCAGCACAAGCCAGCACCAACAGAATGCTTTCAGGGTCTTATTCCAGCCTAGAATAAAGCAGATAGCAACGGGCACAACAATAGCTGTGGCTTATAAGGCACAGCCCTGTTTCTGTCTGAACTGTCTCCCAAAAGTATTTGCTTCCAAAAACCTTGCTGAGAAGAACTATGAAATTGTCAGTTAATTTTGCTCATACTTTAAAAATGTGTATTACAACTGCCACTGAAACTTAAGCACAGGAATTGTTAATTTTAGACACTGCTGTCAGGCAGCAAATATGCAGATAATTGATACTTGGGATTAGGAAGGGAAAGTCCCAAGGGGTAGGTGAAATAAGTACTCACTAGATGTGCTCAGTAGACATAAAGAAATGTCTCATTATATCCATTACTTGGTAACAGTCCATGGCAAAAATAAAAAAGCAAAAAACACCAAACAAACAAAAAACCCCCAACTATGGAATATATTATGATGCTGGAACTTTAGCAGTTATAAAACAATTTCTGTTGTAGTTACATATTGTTCAAAAGTGATAGGAAAATATGAAATGGTTTTTCAGCCCAGGAAAATTTTATTATAAAAACTCTAAAGCTAGAATTGAATGTAAAGCTGTTTGGCCTCTTCCAACATCAAAACTTTAATGACAGAAATGGCTGGATTTCAGTTACGCTTGCTTAGAACCTGAGAATGTAAAACTATTCTGGAGAACTTTACCAAAGTTTGCATTGGCTCAGACCTTAACCACCCTTGCAAATTCGCCAAGAAATACACAAGATTTTGAGGCATACAAAGATTGCAATTGGTATATTGAAGAACAGTAGAGAAAACTGAGAAGTGGAGATCTCCAGAATATGATTTTGAGACACTACAAATATTGAACTACAAATAATGGATAATGTAGCTATTAATTAAGTGTTGCACTCCTCCCAACTCACCTTATCCCTCACTTTGAATTTAGCCTTTTAGAATCCATCCAGGTCTTGAAAGTTTGTTAGATCTTTTTTCTTAACAAAGCAGAGAAAGGGGGGAAAATCCCAGACCTCATTTCCTTCTTAATCTGAAGCAGCCCTTGTGGGTCTGATACTTATGAAAAAAAGCAAAATACTATTTCAGCTGGTTTTGTTCCGCTTACAACTTTAACATGAGAACACATTTTTTTAAAAAAAAATCTTTGGCAGTAACATTTCCCTTTTAATTAACAGCTAATTTTAATTTAAAAAAACTTTGTCTAGTTTTGTTCTCTTGTCTTTTTGTTGTTAGAACTAACCATTACATTAGTACCTGAAATTTTGATTATAACCCTCAGTGTCCCATCTTCTTCCTTTATAAGACAGTTTCCAGATTCTTAAGCAAATATAACCATACTTAGCTTCAGAGACATCTAGAAGAGGAAAAGGCATAAAAATGTGCAGATGCAAATAATGTGAATGGTCCTATAATCTGAGAAACCCAAAGGGTTACCAAGTCAGGAGAAGAGGCTGTCAAATTGAGGTTCAAAGCTGCTTGACCAAGGGAACTGGAGAGCCATATTCTTCCTTTTGCTCTGGCCCAAGCTCCTGAGGAGGAGGGTCCTGCCCTGCCACAGCCCACACCCCTGACCAGAGCACTGCAGGCAGGACCCTCAGGGTGCCCAGTCATTCTCCTGGTAGCTCCCACTGAAGTCACGGTGAAGTCACAGCCAGTACGAGCAAGGAACAGTTAATTAAACTACATGATGCTCCCACATTCTTTTCAGAGCTGTAGGAACTCTGAGAAGAAGAAGCAAGAGAAGCAGAAGGCTACATTTCACTCCTCAGGCTGGAAAATTAATTTCAGGTGTACCAGAAACAGCGAGTTTTGAAGAATAAACCAAAACTGAAGAAAAAAGAACATCCTGCGGTGCCCAAAATGTTTCACATGACAGGGAGTAATGATCTCCTTTTCTACAGTTCAATAAAACTAATCAAGAGTTAAACTCAAACTTACAAACAAACCACAGTGTCACAATAAAACATGGGAACATCTAATTACTAAAATGTTAAACCAAAACAATTTAACTTTTTTTCTTTTATTCTTTTGGTTAAAAATTTCAGACAAATTCCCAGCAAATCCTAAAAACATTTCGGTTGATCCAAGACCAGCATTTTTATTTTCTTAGCAGTTATGCCAGTGAAAATTTTGACACTGTATCCCTTGCTACGGAACACGTCACAACTCGCTTGGAAAACTATTTGTAGGAATTAATATATTTGCTTGAATTTTCACACCTGGTCTGTGGATAAAGCACTTCTATCCCCCACAAACAATGGTAGTAAATGTCTCTTGCTTTTTACAAGCAGTAAACAAAAAATCTAGTGCAAACATAAAGAATTAAGGTCTCTGCATTATTACTCCCTGGAGTTTATACTGCAGTCTCCAAGTGAAAAAGGTTTTGTTTTGGTTTTTTCCATCTAGAAAATAGAGTTTTGAGCAAACAAGTTGAAGATTCATTCCTGCTCACATTTATAAAGAGTTTTGTTAATTGACTGGGATCACTCATGCAGAAGTTACTTGCCTGCAAATGTTGCAGAATTTCCTCTAGAGCAGACAAACACTAACCAAGTGTGAGCCTGGAGCTTTAAATATTCTTTAGAAAACCTGGCAGCATCTTCTGTGTTGTGATTATAAATGAAGCAGATCTTTCAAACAAGATCACAAGATCATAAAGGATGGGAGGGAAGCAAAGGATATTCTTAGGGGCAAGGTTTCCTCCAGCCTAGGGGAATCTGTGTTAGTCTAAAGAAATTAAACGTTGGGCTGAATTATTCCGAAAGAGGATCCATCTTTGCAGGTTCTTACAGGACACAAGACTTCTTCCTCTTCTCTGCTTGAAGTTTTTGGGTACATTTTTACTTCTTCACATAGTTTTAGAAGTGTAGGCATATGTTTTCATCTGATATTCTAACAAAACCAATCTACAGAAGATTCCAAATCAGAGAGAGGAAAAATTAATTACTTCTCTATTGCCTCTCCTTACAGTAGATAAATCTGATGAAAACATTTTAATTGCATCCCAGATCCACTCTTTATGACTTTTGCAAAGGCAACATTGCAATCCATCATAGAAGAAGAGAAAGATCTAAAAAATGTGCACACATATGCACTATTTGAAGCTTTCTACAGCAATTTTAGTCAAGCCCTAAACGAAAACCAAATGAAGAAAAACCCAAAAGATTCCATAAAATGTGTGCACTAGAGATTAGTTTTCAGGAAACAGAGAATATTACTCCACATTGGTTGCAACCTGTGAATTCGTAATCAGCATCGTTCATATGCATAATCTTACTCATTTCTTGCCCTTCTGTGGAAGAACCCAGTTCTGACTAGAACACATTCAACTGAGTATCCAAATTTAAATTCAGCATTCAAAAAATTACATGAGCTGACATTGCATCTTCCAGCTCTAGCATTCCCACATGAAGAACTCCTTTCCTGACACATATCCCCTTCAGGATAAGTAGCATAAAATGGGGAGAGAGAAGAAGAGGTCGAGATTTTCACCAAAACACATCGTGAAGCGCAAACATTGGCACCAAGCAGAGGGGCTGGGAAGGGTTGGGTTCAGGTTAGTGTCAACATTTTCACTTACCCAAGAAAAGCGCAGCACCAAGCACAACAGTGCCACTCACAAAGACACCGAGGGCGATCCGTGTGGCTTTGCTGGGTGCTCTGCTCGCCTCGGGAGCCGACTCTCCTTCCATCGGGATAGCTTGGGGCGTGCTTGCTCTTGCAGAAGTCTGGTTTTCCCCTGCTGCTGTGGTGTCAGTGTTTCAACAGTTCACAAACTGTGCCCATGAGCTCTCCTCCTCCTCCTCTCTGCTATTTAAAACTCCAGGTTTCTGTCAGGAACCATTTCCTAGGAACTTCCTAAATTCTCCCTCTCAAAGGAAAATCACGTGTGAAACAGTAGCTGTCTCCTATGGTTTCCTCTGACCAGGAGGAGGAAAGGCAAGCAGTGGCCACCGTATGTGCAGCCCTCGCTGCCTGTGGAGCCTCTATGAGCCAATCGCTCAGCAGTCCCCCTTATCAGGGGTTCCGAACATGAGGATTTCACAATGTCGCTGAACAGATGTTTTAACTATTCAAACATAAAGCTGTAAACCCTTTACAATCAAAGCAGAATTGCTGACAACTTCTATAAACACAAGACTGATGGAAGGTTTTCTTTTTTTTTCTTCCTTGCACTTATTTAAAAAGACTAATTATCTGCTGACTAAAGTTTTCTCCTTTTAGACCATTCCCACTGTATCATTTGGCTTCACTAGAAGAGGTACCCACTCAGCAGACAAATCCCTTTTTAAAGCTTCCTAAAAACTCTTAGAATATCATGTAACATTTTATTTCGGGAATTTGGTATGTGACACTGTGTGCCAAAAATCACAGTCATACAGCACAAAGCAATAATCAGCACAACCTACAGAATAGTCCTGCTCTAAAAGCTAGATTTGTTTTTTCCAGGCAAGATATTTCAGTCCTTGCTGATGCACAATACATTTTAAGAGATGATCCTATGCTTCCAAGTGAAATACTACTATAAGTTTAGTGGAAAAGTATTTATTTGGCACTTTAAGTTGGTGGGGAATAAAAAAAAAACACTTATATAAATATGTTTTTCAGTGTCTGTGGTAGTCATGACAATCCTCTCTCCACATGGCAAATTTTCCCAATTCATTAAGTACGAAAAATTAGTAATTTCAGGGTGAATTCTCTGAGCTAAGTGTGATATGCAGCCCTCTGAGGAGCTCTTGCTTTCTTCAGAGCAGGACTTCCATGCAAAACAAAAGGATGCAGGGAGAGGCAACACTATGCTCATGCTCTCAGCAACAATTTATGTGCCTGAGTAAATTTTATGTGGACTTACAAGTTCTTAGCTCCCAATCATCCAGATGAAAACCTGCCCAAGTAGAAAGAAGAAAGACATCATCAAATGTGTGTGATGGCACTTATCAGTTTTGAGACTGATGGTTTTTCCATGTGAGCACCTGCACACCAGTTGTTCTGGACGTCACATGGACATAAAGGGAAAGCCCACTCTATCTAGAAGACATGGAGTTTGAGGGCCCTGAAATCCTCACTGCCCAACCTCCTATACAGCCTGGCTGGGGTCCTCAATTCTTATTACTGTCCCTCTTCACCAGAAAGCTCCAGGAGGACATCCTCATTTGCTTGGTGCAAAACAGGAAAACAGGAAAAATGTATTTGCTTCTTTACACCTGCCGACTTGTCCCACATATAACTCATAATTTTTGACATCCATCAGCTGAGGAAGGAGAAGGAAATGATGCCATGGAGCCAAAAGGATCACACACCTCCCAGTACCAAAGTTCCCACTCATGCATGAAATGACTCCATGGGTGTGATCAGATCTCTAGTTACAAACAATACCCAGCACAAGACTGTTACCAGCATAGGTTTGAGAAGGTATTTAAGCAATGTTGGTGCAATTGAGTCTTCATATCAGAGATTAATGTGAGTCTTAAAGGGGCTCCCAAAAAGGGGTGTTGACACAGAAAATACATGGATATGGCATGATCTCAACACTCAATCAGCTGTGCCCATGATCTGAATGAGGAGTACATCTCAAAAGGACCCTTTGACAAGAATTTGCTATTGGCTGCCTGATGGTTTTCCTTTTGCGTCAGCTCTGAACCCCTGACAATACGAATGCTCAACAGTTGTTAGAACCATGCACAGTGACCATCAGCTTGGTATCTCCCCAACCAACACTGCATTATCACATTCCTACTCAATTCCCCCATACTTCATAACTTTCAAGTTTTGCCCCCTTGTACTGAATATCATGATCTATCAGTGTTTCACTAATGGGATTTTATTTTCAAGGTATGATCTCTTTCTAAGACATCAGGCCAGAAACCAAGAACATCTTTCAACAGCACAAAGTAGCAACCAGTTATTTCTCTTTGGAAATCTGGGTGGGAAAAAGAGGGAAAGAGGATATAGGGAGGCAGATAAGAGGAAGAGGCTGGACGATTCAGTCCCCTCTCCCAAACACCCAAAAGAGAAGGTGAGAGCTATGGAAACATGGAACTATCACAACAAAGACCAGTAAGCTTCAACTACAGGACTCCTCTGGAGAGTCAGCCCCAAGCAGGACATAATCCTTGTGGCAAGAAAAAAATCACAAATCAGCTGCCAGCAACACCTTTCTGTGTTTGGCTTATTTACACTGTGGCATAGCATAAGTGCCTAGCATACTGTCCTTCCCACTGGCTGTAGAGCCTGGCTGTTGTCTGTAGCCATTTTGGTCTCTGCAGCATGTAAAGAACTATGAAATTAGGGCTAAACCATAAACAGCTGCAGGCAACAGCTGCAGAGGTCCATTTCTGGCAGTATCTGAAAAGGTGCACAGAACACATGTGAATAAGTTCCTGAGGCTGCTGATCTGTAACAGAAGTCTGTGGGATTTACTACAGGATTTGGTTGCCTCGCTTATCCTAAGTGTGGCGGCTCTTTGGCAGGTACAGGATACAGCTCGCTGCTGGAACTGCTAACAGCACTCCTGGCCATTGCAGCCCAATGAGGCACGACTTAATGAGGCTGTGCAAAGACTCTGCTAAGCATTCATAAAACATTGAATAGACATAGTAGGGAAAAAAGTAATAACTAAATGCTACACGCTCCAAATCACTCTTCATTCGCTCAGAATTGCCTCTGACCAAGATCCCAGTCAAACAGTGGAATCACTCTGGCACTTACAACAAAGCCAGGACATTGCACAAACAATTCCACCCAAAGCCATATGCCAGAACTGGCAAGCCCTCCAGAACATGCGCTGGGCTGAACTACAGCAACAGTGTCCCAGTTTCTAGAAAAGGTCTGTCTACATATAAGTGCATGTGCATGCATGTGATTGTACACACACAGATACACACACATGTATTATCTTGCTCTTTCACAAGCGGGCACAATTCTCACTTCCATCCATTATGCCAGAGTCAGACAAGAGTACAATGTGCTCCTCACATAGCTTGGTTCAAGGCAGCTCCCATTTAGTGAGGTTTGATTATTCAATAGATGCACAAAATCACACATTTCACTCAGTTTTCACTGTAACAGTCAAAAACAGTTATATAGGTGTTGCTGAATGTCTGGAACAGCTGAACTGCCTAAGGTCAGCATATGTTCACTCCAAGTTGCTGAAAGACCTGCCTGCAATGAACCTGAGTACTGCAAAACATTTGAACTTTCTTGCACTCAGATAAGTCCAAAATGTATTAAAACGACTACTGATATTTTTTATACAGAGAGTTTTACAAGTAAAATCCAAAATAACTCATGTAAAACATATTAGGTTACACCAACACTTCAGTTACAGAAGATACTTCCTCAGAAGACACTGTCTTCATGGTGAATGTTAAAGACTTGCCCTGTCTGGGAGGTTGACTCATCCAGTTACCTTAGTGCAAGTAGAGCTTAACAAAAGGAGTCCACAATCACAGCACCACAGCTTTGCTGGTCTCCTATTGAGCATTTGTAGCTCTTGGTAAAGGAAGAACATAGCCATTATCACTCTGATGGAAGCAGAGCCACCAGATACAGCTTGAGTGGTTTCCTCAGAGAAACAGAGGTATATGCCAGCTTCATTTGAAAAGATTGATTAGTGTGGGTCAGAGTAAAGGACATATTCCATTCCATTTCAAGGGTTCCACCATGGGGCCTTGAAGCGATTTTTCAAAATATGCAGCTGTTGTAGCCAGAATTGGCCAACTAGGCCTTACATACACAAAATGTGCTTGAGAAAAGCATTGCATTTGAAGACAGCTTGACCAGTTGTCATCAGATCTCTGAATCTTATAAATTACACTCTCTTGACTACAAAAGCCCCCAGATTTCTGTGCTGAAGCCAACAGCAACCACAGTCTGGCACAACTTCATGTCCTTTATTCATGTGACAGATACAGCTGGAAATAAATTACTCCATTGTTTTCCACTGGTACAGCCACATCACAGAAGGCCTCAGTACATCTATGAGAAGGTGGGTCATTAATTACAAGTCATTACTGAGCCAACAGGATTTACAGGGCTCCAAACACTGCTGGTGGCAAGCTTTGCCGCTAACTATAACTGTAACTGTAGAAAGAGCACCCTGCAAACAGAAAACTCTGCCCTCCAACACTTAATTCCCAAAATCAATTTTCTTTTCTGATTCAATTCCAAATAGGATAAGCTATTCTTATTACTCCAAGAAAAATTTGTCCCTTCTGCTGGAAACATTGCATTCTCTGACCAAAAGGTGCTTATATCTAACCCAAACAACAACTGACTATGAAAGCCAACATCTGGGATGATTAAAGCTAAGCCACTCAAGTTTGCAAGCTTTTTTAGAGCTGCTTTTGAAAAAGCACTTTAATGAAACAATGCATATGTTCTCAAGCAGAAAGAACTGCTTTAGGTCTTCCGGCAATTTTTCTTCAAGAAGCACATTAAATTATAGCTAAACAAAACACAACTTCTCCTAAAGACCACATTCACACTACAACAAGAGTGTGTTTACATATAGCCATCACATGTGCATACTTCTCTTCTGTCATCCCACTGCACAGATTAAACAAGCATTCATGCTGACAGGGACTGTAGAAAGGCATGTTACTTGGGGATTAAGAAATATGTAACATACCCTGGGATAACTCAGAGCAAAGTTTTGCTTTCTTTAATATGATCTAACTGTGAACATAGGCTGAAAAGGCACTGAAAAAGACATTGCTGGGAAATGTCACTTTTTCAGTGGCCACAGCCATAGGTGCAGGGATGTAGACAGGACACAATTGTGTGTTGTTTCCTTAAAATATAGCATGAGGCCATCAGAGCTTTACTCACTTATTCTGCTTTCTCCAGATGTTTGCTCACAGCTGTCAAAGACTGTTATGTGAAGAGTGGAAGCAAGGAAGCTTGGTTACCAGTGCATTTGTGTCCCGTGGATGAATTGTCATACATTAATCAGCATATTAAATTTAAATAGGAGGAAAGCCACCAGACCTGCATGTGACTGCTTTCAGCACCTACCAAAGGGATCCCTCTGCTGTGACTCCTGTCTCTTAGGGAAACATAACCATCTCTGCAAAAGCAAAGACTCCTTCCTGCTTTCACAGTTGAATCTTCACTAGCACAAATCTGTCTTTGACAGCAGCAGAGCTCAGACACAGCTGGAGCCAGGAGAGAGCAAATGCTCCACAAAGATGCCACTGAACAGGTACCAGGCACTCTGTCACTGGTGTCTACTCCCTTGCTTTGTGCAAACTTTTGTAGAAAAACAGAAAAGGTGGAGCAAAAACTCCTCCAAGTGCTTTAGTACCCAAGGCAACAGAGCTCAGCCATCCCATAAGGTGCCAGCTCTGGTAAAAGCTCTTCTCTCACAAGGGCTGTTCAGTCACATCCCTCTGTACAAGTGCAACTGAACCTACCAAGGGCTATTCTCACACTGAAGCCTTTGTAACAGAAACAAGAGACCTTTTCACCCTAGCGAAGAGTTGTCAGAATTGAGTATCTTTGAACCTGAATCCTCTCTGTCAAATTTGATTGAAATTGGCTGACAAGGTCCAGTGTTACTAAGCAAGGCTGCGTGGGTGAGAGTGGGCACAGAACCAGGAAAAGCACAACTCCATAACCTCTGTTTTCAGAAGAAAACAACCTGGCCAAAAAAAACCCCTGAAAAACCCAATCCCAGCCTTCCAGGTTATTGCTGCAACACAGGAGCTTCCTGAAGTTAGTTTTATTTTAAAGCATTTTACTCAATTGAATTCTTTATCGTGTCAAAATGAGATTACAATTTACTTTGCACGTAACTAAAAGACAAAAAAATCGCACATTGAATATGATATCCTAAATAAAATGCCCCTTGACAACGTGAGATTTTGTATCTATCAGTTCAGTGGAGGTATTTCTAGATACTGTCTGTTCTTGTCACCACCTTTGTACAACTCCAGCAATTATGTACATACCTAATAATGACAAACAGCAGCTCCTCAGGAGAGTTTAAATGCATTTAGACATCAAGTTCTTGGGAAAGGGGAGACCAGAGTCAGATCAGGTTGAAACTACAGCACCAGGCCCCTTGGGGCAGGATCCTCTTTCCTGAACTTGCACAAATCCTCAAAACTCAAACAGTTAGGTACCAACTATAGCTATCTTTACAAGTCAAATTGCTATGTCTCTAACAGTCCTTCTCCGAAGTTTCCAACATCTCTATTTAAAAAAAAACAAACCCAAAACATTCTATTTTTTTCCTATTAACACAAGGCAATAAAACACACACAGATTTGTCACTGCCTTACATCTTTATGGATTTATAACAAAACATGACTAAAAACAAGAGACAAAACAAGAGTAAAACCTGCTGAGACATGGACTATTTGCTGTATTCAAACATATTTCTCAATGTTGCAGATTTTCACTAAATTTGAAATTATTAGTGTATTAACTTCAAGCTTATTGCAATGCTTGGATAGAGGACTTATCTAGGACCAAAGGAAAACACATAGTGATTTTCTTCTTTTGTGACTTATCTGCATACACTGCAATAGGAAAGTAGGTGGTTTGGATTATTTGGTTTCAACTTCTATTATTGTAAAAAATTTGCATGAGGAAAGCACATACTTGAAAAGGGTTTCAGCAAAATGTCAAACATTGTTTCTGCTCTGAGCAGAATGTTTACACAGTCACGCCTCTGTAAAAAGTAAAAATGGACTAGAAATGAAGCAGTAGAGTTAAAACAGCATTAGAAAAGGTGGTTGCAGTTTGTAAGGGGATTCAAGAGTCAGGAATTCTATATTGCTGAAAAAATCCACAACTTGGCCTTCTTAGACAAAAGATGAATAAATGGAACAATGAAAATATGAAGGAAAGTTCTGACAAAGAAAGGTGTGAGTCTGCATCTACTGAATGGCTGCAGGATGAAAAAAAATCTGTTTTTATCTACTGTGAGGGAAAAGGGGAAGGCAAATCAAGCATCAGAATGAGGATTTCTAGACAATCAAACATACCCAAACTGCTTGTTAGTTATCAAAAGCAGGATCATTATGTGGTATTGCTCCCCATAAATTTTCACGGTAACTTCAGAACTAGTAGCTGGAATAGGGACCCTCTGATCAAAGGGCCTCAGTATGACTCTAACTGGCTATTCTTGGATATTCAAATAACTGGGTAAAGAAATTAGCAATGCTGTTAGCAAAGTTAATAACGATGACAAAAACAATTGTGAGCAAGCTTGCTTACAGGGAAGGAAAATCATGTTAACCAAAGCCAAAGCTCCTTCTAAAGCTTGCAGAAAAGACCATACTCTTCTGAAAAAGTGTCCTTAGCTTCTTCACTATGCACTTACCAAGCAAATGACAGAATCTTAGTCCACTAAAGGACACTGATAACTTCACAGATCTTTAATAATTTAATGCTATTTCTGCTGATAATTCTTTGAAATTACTGCAAACATGATCAGGTTCTTCCTTGGTTGAACTGACTGACTGAAATGAGAAATTCATTACCCAACTTTACAACAATACTCAAGTCAAACTTTCATGAAGATTGTGCTTCTTTCGTGAAGATTCTAATAAAAAAGTCATAGATATGCTAAATATCTTGCAATTTGGACTACAAACAGAAATAAGATTGGCTAGAACATACTCGTAACATCTGCTTTACCTAAGCAAAAGTCTGCAGGCAAGCAATAGGTTTCTAAAAGCAAACTAGGAGTATCATGGCTTTTGAAGTAGTAATTAATGAGCGAAAATAAGACTCTGTAGAGGCATATTCCATCTGCCCAACCCACAGAGAAAGCACTTGAACCCAGACTACATCTGGACTGAGACACAGGAGAATTTCCTACCGGCTTCCCAAACAGGACTTGACTCTGCATCTGGGTACAACCCCAACCCATGTTCAGGGCAGCGAGGGAGAGAAGGACACTGATGAGAATTCCAGTGTGTCAGGGGCATCAGAGAGATCAGGATCCCAAGCTGTGCTGTAGCCAGGATGTGATCATATAGCCCAGGCTACTGACTATTTTAAGTCAAAGACCTCCATTTCCTCACAGGTCTTACACCTCTTAGAGTCTAAGACCTGCTCAGACCTTATACAGGGCTTTTCTAACTTTCTCTGGTTCCAAGTTTTTCTCTGGAAAACAGTCTGAGAAAACACAGTGCCACATTCCTGCTTTTCACCAAGGTGCTGCCCACTGCTGAAATAAATTCATTCCCTTTGCAGTCACTACTCACACCTTTCAGAGGACCAGAACAGGTTATCAAGAACGATGCAAATACAGCTCATTTCACTCTGGGTCAATCAGATAAACTCACACTCCTGTCCAGCCTTTCATACTGTGATGCAGTCACATTGCAGCCTTCACATTTGGAAAACATGTTCTCAAGATGAATCTTGTGTTTTCAACCTCACTTCACAAAAACATTCATGTTACTTGCTGGGGTTTTTTTAACCATGGATTTTACTTCCCCGTATCTGGGCATAAAAACAACTATAAAGCACTATTTAAAGTTAAATAAAATACTAAATGAAACACATCCACTGTTGCATGAATCTGGAAGCACTATAAAACATTTAAAGCCATTCAAATGCATTTTATCAGCATGACATAAAATGTATTTTAGCATGCCTGAATGTAGGAAGATGCTGAAGTCCAAAACCAGCACTGGACAAATACCACAACTCAGAGACTCAGTTGAAGTTTGAAAAAGCAGTTTCGGGTTCTGTTTCCCTGCTTAGTTGTTACCCTGCCAGCCTTCTTTGTGTTCCTTTTGCTCTCTTAAGGACCCACACATTAAGCTGGATTGCCTTTCCCTGGCCCAAGCGGGACGACCCGTACCCAGGAGGTCCCGGGCCCCCCTCCCCTCACTGTCCCTGCGACTGCAGGGTAGGAAACCCTATCCAAGTCTCCTTGCCTCGTGGCTGGGCGGGGGCAGGGCCAGGGCCCAGCCAGCCCTGCCCCTGTCCCAGCTCTATTGGTCAAGGGACCTCGACCCTGCCTCTCCCTCAGTTTTCACCCAATCCAGCCAGACCCGGGGACCGCCCCCAAAGGTCTGTTAATACCAGCGCCCTTTTTTGAATAAACGAATTCTCTCTGCCCTTGCAACCGGCTGGAACTCTTTGTCTCTCCCTCCCTTTCCCTCCACACCGCACAGAAGAGACCTTTCCTTTCCTCAAACCTATACCTGAAGTTCAGAGGTACTTGAGTATAATTTGTTCACAACTAAATGTTCAAGAAAGGCCAAATCTCTGCTGTTCACTGGAAAAAAAGGATTCACCCACTCCCACGAGACAGCCAAGCAGGTTTTGGAAAGGCAGGTCACAAGTGTGACCTAGACCTAACCCATGTTGTTCTGCCCTCCAACAAATACATGTTCAGTACAGAGAAACACTTCCACTAGATGGAGGAAATTACAGTGACCCACACAGCTACCTTGTAGCTGTAGCTCACTGAGCAGGCACTTACCTTTGTAATAAGGTATGATAGCACTCCTTCTGCACATGCATCTAAAGCTACATTGCTGATTGTGCTTGTAGTAAAAATAAAATTAAATAATAGGTCTTGCATTTCTTTGTTTTAGAGAACAGATGAAAATAGATGAACAGCCAGGAAGTTCATGTTGCATGAAGTGGGTGCTGGAAATGCGTTCTTTTAAACTAACTCCTCTATAAGAAAATGTATCTAAAATCTGAGTAGCATTATCATCTTTTTAACCTAACCTCAGAAAACAGAATAAAATCAGTCAATGTAACCAAAAATCAACTGGGAGAGTTAAATTATAAACATAAACAAAATTTTATTTAAGCGTTTTGAAGGTATGAAGTAGTTGAAAAACAACACATACCCTCAACAAATCTACATGGAGAATATTGACAAATAAAGCTCTGAATTCCCTCTAGATCAAAGTGCCATGTGGTTTCTGCTGGATCACCTTTCATCTGCTCCCAAAAGTTCAAAGTACTTGAAACTTCTAGATGATTGAAATCATAATACCATAGAGCATCTCTAGTTGGAAGGGACCCCTAAGTGATTCAGTAGATGGGATCAGAGAAAGATAGGAAAAAAACCAAGGGGTAACTCCTATAACAGTTCCTCCCTATATTTCTAAAGCAGGTATAAACCATGATGCCATGCAGTCTTTAAACACTTTTTCCCATATCCCATACCTGCCTTGACATGATCCCCCACCCCATCACCAGTTCCCCTGCCTGCACACCACTCCGGTCTTCTTGTCTGGCAACACGAACCAGACAGGCCCATTTTAAACACAGACTAGTTTTCATCCATTCATTTCAGCGCACAGCTGAAGTAACGTCAGTTCCCCATCTCCTTTTAATGTCTCTGCTTGCTTGTTTTTAAGTGGATTAACATGGCCATGGGAGAGCTCACTGCAACTCTCATGGCACAGGAGCTAACGCAGGGTGAGAATGAAGCTGTGGGAGTGCAGAGATGTCAGGGACCATTCACATGGCATAGCTACTGGAATAAGTGTCTTCACAGCAACCCCTTCACATAAGCTGCAGCGTTGAGGGAACTGGGTTGAATAGATTTTAGAAAACATTCCAGTCAAGAAAATGTGAAGTATTTTTGATCTTTGAGAAGTTATAGCTAATTAAATTTCCATATATCTCTGCATATTCTTGTACATTTGCAGCACTCTTAGAAAAGTTTAGAGAGACAGGGGACAAGGGGGACTACACCTTGTACTCTCAATAGACATAAAGGTTAGGTCCATTTTGTGAACAAGCTCATACAATAGTTCTAGCACAAACAGTTTTAGCATGACCCATAGACTAGACACACAATGCAACAGAAAGGCTTTGGCAGTAGTTTGACACTTTAGATTCAGCTCAAGAGAACAACCTATCCTGTTCCAGAAGTTGATAATGTTTTCAGGCTAAGCAGTCAGCAACTTAAAAATGGACTCCTCAGTTTTAATGAGGCTGTGTCTTGCCCTACATACCTTAAAGATCACTGAATTCCTCCCTTATCTTGTTTGTTTTCCCAGTCAACTTACACATACATCAAACTATCATTAAAAAAAAAAAAAGGTAACAAGTTGTTCCAGAGAGGCATTCCTGCAGCTTGCATATGGTCTTCCAGAAGAATTCAGATGACCTGTGACCACTGTCTCGTCCACCCACTAACAGCAGGGAACCCATAAACAGTTTGTGGGCTGCCACCTTTCCTTGTGGTGAGGAGTCTACCCACAGCCACCAGTCTCATTTTTGTCCCTCTCCCTGTCCTGCAGCTCTGTCTCCTGTGTCTGGTACTCCTAGAAGGGAGGCTCTGGACAAGCATTAAACCTCACATCTGAGTTGGCCTCATATTTTGTCCTTCCTGCCAGGTGCAAACAGCACCCACAGCAACCCTGCCACACAACACAGCAACAGGGCCCATCTGTGCACACACAAGGCAGGATGGACAAGCACAGTCATTCCCATTCTACATGTTGATGGCTGTGGACTGTATTCAGAAGCAAGCTCTCCACATCTCACATATGGTCTGGGCTCTAAACTGGCTGTAAGGGCCTCTATGTTAAGGCCAGTTAATTTCTGTCAGAACCGGTATAGATCATCAGGGGGTGCTGGAAGGGGGATAGTGACACTATCATCTGCTGGTTTGCACTATTATCCATGCAAGTGACAGCTTTGATGAAAGTCCATGTATGTGATAGGATGAGTAAAGTAGTTTGGTAAGTGTACTGCAGTCCACCACCTGCAAGACCCACTTCCTTTACACCATATGGTTTTGGGCTAGGTTGGGTCAGCCTTCAGATTCTGAGGTAACTTCAGCATCAAAGTTCACACCCCATAGTGCCTGGGACAACAAAAAACAATGCATGTATAATGAAAACACAGCATGCCACGTATGTGCTAAGATCATCAAGTCTCCAGGAGATGTCAATGTATAAATGTCTTAACCAAAGGAGGGCTAAGAAAAATTTCTATCCTACAGCCTTCCTGAAGAGGTGGTGGATGCTCCAAGCCCATCAGAATTTAAGAGGTACTTGAGCAATGCCCTTTAACATGGTTTAACTTTTGGTCACTCTGAAGTGGTCAGGAAGTTGGACTAGGTGTTCCTTATAGGTCTCATCCAGCTGAGCTATTCTATTCCATTTCATTCCTTACCAGTTAACAAAAAAGACTTGGCAAAATGTGATTGAATTTGATGCAAATTAACAACACAGGGCAGTGAGGAACAAAGACAAAAGTAAAAACATCCCTTACAGCCTAAGCCTTTTTTCCTGGGCTCAACTTCACTCCTGTTGATTCCTTGTTCCACTCTGCTGTGGGGTGCACGGCAGCAGGGACTGTGCTCTGTTGATACCACAAGCTTCTCTCTGCTGCTCCGTCTTCCTCACGCTCTTCCCCTGCTCCAACATGGGATCCCTCCCAAGGGCCACAGTCCTTGAGGATAAACCTGCTCTAATTTCTTCAGGAAATAACTGCATGTTGCAGTGCAGGGTCCTGTGCACAGCAGCGTGGATCCCTGCTCTGGTACAGTCCCCTCCAATGGATGCAGCGAAGTCCCTGCTATGTTTGAGTCCTGCCCAAGAGCAGCAGGGAAATCTCTCCTCCAATGCCTGAGTACTTTCTCCCCTCCTCACCTTGCTGGTCACAGGGCTGTTTGTCACATTTCTCTACTCACTCCACAGTGCAGCATTTTGCCTCTTGTCACCCAGGCCACTCCTGCAGCTCCACCACTGCCAAGTCTGGACACCTGGGCCAAAGATACCCATTCAACAGTATCAAGAATGAGCTTCTCAGCTCCCTGGGAGATGCAGGCAATACTACTTTGGAGTAGTACAGAAAGAAAAGCAAGAAATGGGATGTCTGTGCACACAAGATGACTCCCAGTGGCCATCAAACTGCATCTCAAGGTGGGTGAGTCTCCAGCTGAGGGTGAAGATCTGTCAGAGTAACTCAATGGACTCTATAGGCCTTTGGGCACTCACTTTATGGGACCTAGAGCACAAACTGTATGAGGAGCAACCAAGGGAAGTGGGTTTGCTTAGTCTTGAGGAAAGAGACTCAGGGGAGACCTATTACTATCTACAACTACGTGAAAGGAAGTTGTACTAAGGGGGGGGGCGGGGGGCGTGTCACTCACTTCTCTCCCAGTAACAAGCATCAGGATCAGAGGAAATGACCTCACTTTGTTCCATGGGAGGTTGTTTCAGTACTAAGAAAAAATTTCTTCACTGAAAGGGTTGTCAAGCACTGGAATAGGCTGCCCAAGGAAGCAGCTGAGCCACATCCCTGGAGTAGATGTGACATTTTGGGACACAATTTAGTGTTGGCAGTGTTAGGATAATGGTTGGACATGATTATCTTAGTAATTCTATTAAGTGCATCTCAACTATAACTTAAGGCACATGGCTGACTGCAAACCAGCTCCAGAAATTGCAAGCAGTTATCTTCCCTTTTCCTAGTCTTTAAATGTTAGATTTTATATATATGGTAAGAACTTAAAAATAGTAGTAGAAACATTTTACTTCTAGACACAGGCAAAAATTTCTAACATTATTCTATCCATCCTAAAACCAGAAGTCAGTGCATGTTCCTATAATTATTCTGTCAGTCTTCACTAGGATTTTAAAGAATGAACTGTCAAAAACTTGTTTCCTGAAAAAACCTGTCACATTTCCATTCCCAAGAACTAACCAGTGGTTCTAAAACATTGTTGAAAACACCTACGTGTTACAAGAGATGCCAATCATTAGGAAGTAATGATTGCCCCAGTATGAAGCTTAAAAGCAGAATTTGGACAAAGCATGGAATAAAATAAAATAATTTTTGAAAGCAAAACCATCAGTTTTCATAATCATCATCATGGCTACACTTCATGAACAAAGATTTGGGAAGGGCTCTCCCCACGTGGGTGTGCCCTTCCAGCCTGCACAGTGGATTTTTTAGGTGAGGCACAGCGTGCACAGAACTGGCCCCACCCTATGGTTCATCTGCCACAGCTGAGTGAGCTTGGACCGTGACAGTGAAGTTCTCAGGACTAGAACCTACAGTATTCCCAATAGGTCTCCCATCCAAGTACTAAATGGGGCTGACCCTGCTTGCCTTCTGAGATCTGATGGGATTGGGTGTCAGGGTGGCATTTAACTGCCTTAGTTTCCAGGATAAACCGAAGTTACATGGGGAGGTGTTGGATAACATTAGCAGCTACCAGAAAAACAACTTCACATTAGCTGCACATGCTTATCTCTGTTGTTCTCATCTACTAAAACTATTGTTTTATTCCATTGGTGCTTTTTTGTGTCTGTACAAAGAATAGTCACACAAAGATGTTTCCATTATACATCCATAAAACACTTTTGTCTTTGGATTTTCCCAAATAGTGCTGTACAGGCGAATGGTACACTGTGTTGTGCATTCAGCACTCAGGTCATGAAACATCCTCTCAAGTAACACACGAAGTTGTCATGGCACTTTGAAGTTTTATCATTTTCATGCATTTGCCAGTTCTGATCAGTTTTTCCAGTTCCATGAGCTGAAGACAGCAGAGATGCCACTGGTGTGCTTCTGCCTTCCACCCTTCCATGCTCACAATGACAAGCCATGACAGGTAAATTTCACAGTGTCCTTCCTTCGGGCTTCATGAGGTTTGTATTTATTTACTTGGGTAATCCGTCTACTCTTAAATACTCCATCCTCTGAAACCTCCTTTTGGTCATTATTTAACTTCCAGCAGTTAAGTTCTTTTCCTCCTAAAATACTTAGAAGACATCTTGCAATCATTATTCAGTTAAAAAAATAAACAGGAAAACAAACTCAAACATTTACCACCTCTCCTCCTTCATCAGATACACTGCCTGCTTGTCCTCTGAAGGTGAGTGGCACTGTTTTTTGTATATCCAACATGTTCTCCAAATTCCCCCCATCACATCTGTTGTGCTGTCCTGTTTCTGGTTCCTCCCCTCCTGGCTCACTCCCCCAGTTCCTTTCCACCTTAACAGCTCTTGGCCCTGCATCCCTTCTTCCCTGCATACATTTCAGTTCTCATCACACTTCTGATTACGAACCGTTTTCACACTCTTCTTTTCCTCCTTTTTATCTTCTCCACTTCTGTCTCTCAAGTTGACTGAACTGTATGACTGCTGTATCAACTTCACATCCTTCCAGTTCCCATTTGATATTTCTCATTCCTTGCTTCTTAAAACATTTCACATTTCAAAAAGGCACTTCTAAGTTGCTCAATATTATTAATCACTCCTGCACTTGCTTACTTTGCCACTTCTCTCACTTGCTCCTTCAGCATCTCTAATGTCTCCAGCTACTCTTTCCTCTGTGGGCAAGGTGTCAGCTTCTTCTTATCCACAGGCAACATCATCTGCAGCCTCCTATTCCTAAATTAAAATATTGAGTTCTCTTCCTCTCACTTGTCCCCTTGCCTTGTTCCCTCCAGCAAGCTGTCAACACCTCGAATTCTCAAACAGCAAAAATAAAAAAGCAAGCTATACCTATGTTCCCTGTCGTGCATGTAGGCACTCCAAAATTACTCTTCATCCTGCCCTCAAGAGTCTGTATGTGACACTTTTTATCCCCTCAAAAAGTTAAGCCTTCCCCCTTCTGTTTCCCAACTATCAAGCCTTCTGCTATCACTATACTTAATGCAGATGTAAACACTTCTCCTTTCCAGTTAGCTGTAATTTATGTATATCTCTCTATTTTTTAGAAGTCATGTTATTCTTTCATTGTCTGACATTACTCTGGTAATGTCAGATTCAGAAAGATTAATAACTTCTTCAATGTGCCCATCCTGCTCATGTCCTTCTCCTTCTTCCTTTAACTTCTGTGCCAAACCTTCCATCATTCTCCATGTCTCATTAACTCCTCCTAAGCCTGCCTTTTCCTTGTGCCACACAATGAGTCACACTGCCACCCAAAGCCAACTTGCCACTTGAGGAGACAAACTAAAACTCACACTTAAAAACCTCCAAATTCCTATATACAGTATTCCACAGAAAATTAATGCTTTCTAGGCAATTACTACTGAAGCCTCAAGTGACTCTTCCCATTGCAAGTATTTATCAGTGTGCTGTTCCATACTACAGAGTATCTTATTTCAGCATTTATTACATGGAAAATAACTGAATTTATTAATCTGAGACAGAAAAGATACTCAATAAAAAGACCATGAAGTACCTTTATGTTTGTTATGTGATGAGGAAAAAAGGTACAATGGTAAACATCATACCCATCAATACCATCCTTTTAACACTGAATCCACAACGAATTTAACAATTCAAACACACAAGTAATAACAGCGTACCTTTATTTTAACATGTGCACTGCACTGATGCAGTAGATACAATGCCAGCAGTCTTCTCCTTGCACAAACTACTACCAATCAAGAAATTTCTAGGTGGAAGCAGCATTTAGTGCAAAGAATAATTAAGAAACCTCTAATGTTAACCATATGTTGGGAACTGTTTGTATACCTAGTGCAGCAATCACAGCTATTTCCCAACTGGCCTTAAACCTGGAAAACTGATCAGCTATAGCAGTTTGCATTTGAGAATTCTAACAGAAATGTGTGTTTCTTTAAAAAAATCTACACTACAGAAACAAATAAATAAAGATGGACAGTGTGTATATACTTGCACAAAATCAATTCAGCAACTTAAAAAAATAAAATGTTCAGTGTTTGCTGAATTGCTTTATACTGCATCTATCACTTAAAAAAAACTACATTAAAAAAAATTTAAAGAATAAAAATAATTCCTCCAACTCTGGGAGTTTTTAAAATTTATTTGATCAGTCAAAAAGAAAAGGTTTGCAAGCACTGCTGCCTTTCACCTATTAATATGCAATTCAGGTCCCCTGGTCCATCTGGGAATCATTACAGAACATCCCTGCACATTCAACAGCTCTCTGTGCTCAGGCAGCCCTGAGCAGCGATGCTAAAGGGAAGTACAAGCCTTGGTACAGCAAGCAGATCAAGTCATCTTCCAGTTCACAAGTTTCCTTGCTAAAAAAACAAACCAACCCCACTTGTGAATGATTTCTACACCTGTCAAACTCATCCGTGTGCTTAATTTTACCTACGTGAGTAATCACACTAAGAATCAATGGAAATATTCATGCTTGCAAAGTTATGGATACACTTATCTGTTTACAGGACATCTGCGTTCATTTGCAGCTATACAACATATGGATTGCAGTCCTGTATGATAAATGAAGGGTCACTACTAGATTACAGGTAATAATATCAAGGTATTTTCTGGGATGCACTCAACAGAGCTAAAGCCCTCGAGGAAATGCAGGACACTTTCCTCCTGTTTAGAGGGGAGCTCTGCTCTTTGGGAGCATTTCGGGATGCACAAGCTGTAGGCCATGGAAAAACTATGCCCCATGTATCCTGAAGAATTAACTGCAGTAATTCAATACAGTAAGACTGAAGAATGTTTCTACTGGCTCTCCAAACCGAAAATATTCTAACTATTCTACACCAACTACAGACAAAACAAAAAGCAATTTTTTGCAAGTTGTCCAAAATCATTCTGGAATTCTACATAGGCTACTCAGATTCCATGAACAGTTTATATATGAGAGATGCAACAAAATTCTTCTTTATGTATAGTTTAAGAATATAGATTAAGGACAGCTTTTGTTTCTTTTGTTTTCATTAACAGTATCCTGGGGTTGCAGCACAAATAAACTCTCTCCAATAAAAGTAAGAAAATGCTGGTACTAGATGTTGAACAAAAAACCCCATCATTATTGTTCAGGATTAGAGTGTTTAGGGCAATAGTGCACTTTTTATTCTACCTTGGAAAAGTACAGACATGCACAGAATGGTTTTATCCTTCCTACCTCCTTTCAAGTGGATTTTTTAAACACTGAAAGGAAAGTTTTAGTCAATACAAATTCTTACAAAAATATAACTTTAGACAACATGAGAAACTGCTAAAGAAAAACGCTTTGTCTTTCGGAACAACTACAATGCAACCTTAACTTCCACTGGTTTTCACACTGCAAGAGAACCTAATTCAGCAAGAGCCTCACACAACATGGTAATCTGTGGCAACACCACTAGAATCTCCCCTACCAGAGCAGACAGACTTGCCTCTAAACATTCAGTACAGGGGCACATGAAGATGGATCACATCCACATTTTTTCACCCTCTCCAGCAATCTCCTCTTCAGAAATCTAGCGCTTACCATAAGGCTGGTGAGAGTGTGCCCACAAGAACCTCATTACACTCAATTCTTTGCCCTGTGGTGGGATGGAAAATCAGCTTTAATCTTCATGCTTAAACACTTCAAAGTGCCTCTATAACTGACTGCTAAATCCATATCAGAATCCAACTAATCAATATGGCAGCAGCTAAAGAATTCCACGAGGTGGAAGGTCAAAGATTCTTCTCCTGCAGCAGAGATTGTGATGAATGAAACTAGGGTAAATAAGCAAAATGTAAGACTGGCTTTTTCCCTTTGCAATGAAGGATCTGGGGTATTCTCTCAGCAGGTTTTTTCTTTTTAGTTATACCCTTCTCTATAAGGAAGCACTGCAGTGCTCATTAAAAAAAAAAAACACCAAAAACCAAAACCAAACAAAACCCCTCTCCAACCTTATAAAGCACCAGAGATGAAAAATCTGTTGGAAAAACAAAAACAACAAAACAAACACCATGGACCACCCTTCAGGGATGAAATGCTAAAGACGTCTTTTTTAATCAATCAGTTTGTGAAGATCTACAAAAAAATAAAAAGGATCACATTCTAAAGGTTCAGTGCAGTCAGCAGCTATAGTTTTGCTGCTTATTCATCTTTAAGTTGACTTTCAAAAATAACACCCTAGCTCGTCAAAATATACATTTTCCATTTGCTTTTAAATTAAAATAATAATAAAAAAACATTTAAAGAATTCACAATCAATAGCATGACTAAGTTTCAGGATCATCTACAGCATATAATTTAAAGATTCAATATGCCAATATGCAGCATGTGGCAGGCCTATATGCTCCATGCAGCATGTACATTGAAGATAATCTCAAACAATCTTGATGTTCAGATGTCAGTTTGTTTCTTCCAAATAGTGTAGAATACCCATCTGGAGAAAATGAGAGTTAAGGAAAAAAAAAAAAAGGCAAAGTTTGTAGTACACAGTTAAAATGGAAGTAGCTCTTTTTACTTATAATTCAAACTTTTGGTAGCTCATAAAGACGGCATAGGTAAAACACTCAAAAGTGAACTCTCCCTGGATGCTCTTTTTGACCAGCAGTTTAAAGATGCCTATTTCAAACCACACACATGTTCTATGAAGGCCTCACGGCTGTAAAGGCAAAAATAACCTGTTTTTCTGAAGCTGTAAGGGCAAGTATCTTTGTATCTTCCTCCATGCTCTTTTGTCTTGAAAATGTAAGGTCAAATCTGAGTTTCACTGGAGAGCTGACAATAATGAGAAACAACAGGAGCCTCTTATAGTCAGTAAGGAGTTCAGAGCAGTAGGCTGTAGCACTGAACTGTACCAAGATTGGAGACAGAGGAAGGCAAAATGAACACACAGAAGAATGGCTGTGGCAGTATCACATGCCTAACATATTAGGAATAAGCAGAATCCTGGAAAGATGCCTCCTGTGTCAAGAGAGACAACTACAGCAGGCATTACCCTGCAGAAACATTTGTGGGGAGATCACACAGAAGCAGTAAACACTCAGGGCAAATGCAGCCAGTAGAACCACCTTCTAGCACATCAAAATGTACCCCTTGAGCAAAAAATGGCTTGAAGTTTAAACTTTTAGCTCCTTGTGTAACTTGCTTACCACCCACAAATTGAAGAAATTCTGAAGGATTATATTTAGGAATGGCATGTTGCCAAGAAATGTGTAAGTGTGCTAACCCCTCCACTTGGAATATTTTTTTCAGTAACACTAATTAGTAGTGATTGTTAGGAATCATTCTCCTCCCTACTCCCCAACCTTAAAGTCTGAGGTGTATGTTCAAGAATAGATCTATCAGACAATACTTACAGACCTGGAGCATGCTCATCTGTATGAAAATTCTTATTTTTGAAAAAGAAAAAAGGAAGATACAGCCTTGTCAGAACTCCCCAGTAGCATTAACCTTATCATAGTTTATCCTACATCACATGAACTTGGAAATACTCAAAAACATTAACCAAAACACAGACTGACCTTGAAAGATGCTGATCATTTCACCAGCTTTAAATTTAGTGCCTTTAGAAAACAATTCCTGCAACTGTCCTCAAAATAAAACTGCAGTTGTTTATTTGCCATGAAAAAAAACTTGGGTGTTTTTAAACTAGAACTGCCTTCCTGTGCTTGAGTTCATTACCTCCAAGTAATCTAAACTTGTATGATTTATTAATACACACACTCCAGTGTTTTTCAGTCTTTAAGGATACAATTCCATGTAGGAGGGAACGCACACGGTCTCTTTTGAGAACTCCACAGGGCAATAAAGCCTGCTCAGCTGTTCTTCATACAGAGTCAAGGCATCAGTCAGATTGATACAGTTTCCCTGAAGAGAAAAAAAGAGAAGTCCCAGTAACAATCAAAGCAGAATTTCAGCTGAATACATACATTTTCACATTACTGCAAGGCTCCCACATACTTCAGAACCAGATACATGCTGATCTTAATATTTAATATTTACAAAGCAAATACTGAACAGCTTGTCTTCATTCTGCCTACAGCAAACAATAATTTGTATCTTTTCAAGAAAGAGAAAGTATGGGGTGATTATCTATATTCTCATTAGCAGAAGTAACCACTATATTAGGGCTTTCAGTTACAACAGACCACCATGTGGTGTTTACCTATAACACCTCCTCAATAACCATTTTCTTTATGATTACTTTAATATATTAGTAAACAGTGTTACAACATCCAGATTTTCTCAATTATTTAACATTGCCTAGATCTTACAATGTTTAAATGCACTATTAAAAAAACTACAGCTTATTCATTTTAAACAGATTTTTCCACGGAGCAATACAACAAAATAAATCAGATTATACAGAAGTTCTCTGGCTTCAGGCTATACTGTCTTGAGTTTCTGCATATTGTGCTTCCGAAAAGGAAGTGATTCCTCTGATACTTTTTTCTTATGCTTGGATCTGTGTCTTAATTAATCTAAGACTATTAGTAGTATCCTTTTCTGAACAAAATAAAAATCAGTGCATTTTGTTAATGCTTTTTCTCATAGCAGAACGATGAAATACCAGACAAAAACACATCTCAAGGATTACAAAGAGTGAGGCACTTAAAAACAAAAAAACCCAAAGGAAAAAAACCCCATGCCCAAATTGCAAGTACTACCTTGTCCCAAGCTGTAGTGGTAACAGTGAGCTCACAGAACACCAGACTGAACAAACACCCACTACCCAAAGCAGTAACAGTCAATGAAGTTCAATTAAAAAAAAAAAAACAAACAACTTTTGCAAGTTTCTTGCCTTTCTTGCCTATGTAACTGAGAAGACTAGTAAGTACTTTATGACCTTAAATACAATGATCTTAAGGATGTGGCAAATACAAGTTATTTGGACACTAACTTAAAATTAAGTAAAGTTGAATATGGCCACCACCTACAAAGTGCTCAGCTTTTGTTTCCCACTTCTATTGGAAGAAGGTTTACTACAGAAGAGAACAACAAGGAAAGTTTCCTGTTAATGAAAATACACATCTAGCACACAAGCTGAAGTCCCACAAAATGATGGCAAGGAACACAAGGCACAGAAGTTTGTTGTTTATCTCAGATCACAAGAACGTTACTGTCAATAAAACGATGACATGCATTGGACAGAAAAAGAACTAGCTAAGTCAAAAAATAAGGGAAGAAATGTACTGTTACCAACAGTCACCTTCTTAGTTTATAGGTAACTTTCCGTTCATGGATGGCCAGGCCAAAAGCCTTCCAAGCACAGGCACTTCCGAGCAGAGTACTTTTGATCTTTAAAAGCCCTGAACTTTGCAAGAAAAAGACAGTCTAAAGCAACAGATTGCACTTACGGAACATCAGTATGTTTCTGCTGCTCTGAACGACTTTGGGAAATGTTTGTGCACACACACACACACAATTTTGGGATCAAGTTCTACAGGACCCCAGGAACCAAGGACATACTCAATGCTTCCAAAATGACTACACTACCCGTGTTTTACACATGCATGTTGCTCTCTGCTAACACACTGTGAGGCTTTTAAAAACAAGAGAACAGTCTTTAATAAAGACTCATTTTACCCCTTCCCGCTTTTTGATGCATCCAGATTTTTAAAACAGCCTTAAAATAATTACACACACAGAGATGCAGCTGGAAGTAGATATTCACAGAGCAAGGAACTAAGATGAGTTTGACTAACATATACTGTCTGTGCTCTTTAAAACAATGGTTAACAGGCAGAGGCCAAAAAAAGCAGGGGTATTATTTGAAATCGGCTTGTCTAAACAGCTCCACTACATTGCTTTTTCCTTGTAACACCATCAGGTGATACTAGATCCAAACTACAAAATGCATATTCTGACTCGAGGATTTACACTATTTTTTCTACTTTTTATTAGTAAGATTTTTTTCTCAATGTATTTAAAATGTTTCTGTTTCCAGAGGAATTGGAAAGAGATTTCATCCTACTAATCTTCCTCTGAATTTTCTGCATCCTGCTCAATGTACTTTTTTGCACCATGGTCAAGTTTTCACAAGGTGAAAAGAAAACCTCAACTTAAAATTTTAACACAGCATCTCCACAATACTCTCAGGCACAGTGTATGACTCTTGGGATTGTCCTGTGCAGGTCCAGGAGTTGGGCTCCAATGATTCTTGTGGGTCTCTTCCTTCTCATCATATCCTATGATTCTATTCTATGATTCTATGATCATTTGAAAATCACATTTTTGAAAGCCCTTTTTCAAAAAAACTTGCATAAAATATGTTTAATTATGATTAAATTGCACAAAGAAACGTACTTGATTATTGGGTAAAGGAAGATGACGTTGATGGTACTGAGTTTTTCACATTTGGGTTTGGGTATCAGAAAACAAAAGGGGTTTGTAAAAAAGGTAGGAGACTAACACTAACTGAGCATAACAATGAACACACTGCTGCACTACTTGTTTTAGTAACCTGTTATTATCGAGGGGATTGTGGCAGGTTTTTCGGTTCAGCCGCCCTTTTCCAAACATGTAATTTTGTTTCAACATCAGCCTGAATGCAAAGGAAAACTAAAAAACAACCTGTGTGTAATTTAAGTTATAAATAGAAAACAGTGCTAGGTAATTTCTGGAGCATACCACTATTACGCAGGAAATTGAATAGCATACACAATGATAGAAAAGTATCCACAGTTTCCCAGCCTGTCGCTTCAGTATTTCATTATTTCTCCCTTCTCTGGCAAGAGACAAATCGCTGTAGACACCACAGAAAACAAATTACAGGAACAATGAACATGCCAATAAGCAATTTCTACTTTCCAAACTCGCAAATCCCCAATCTCCAAATCAAGATCTAGTCCGTAGGCTCAGATAATCCACCTGGCTGTTCTATTAACTTCTTTCTTCTAGAGACACACCACAGGACTTTGTAGTTTTGTATAGTTACAATGTTTTATAATTATCTGGCTTTGCTCAACAAAAAGTTAAGAATTCCAAAAATCAAATCTACAAAACTTAAGATTTATTTCAATCAAGTTACTGAAAAATCATTATTAGCACCTTTCTTTAGAGAGTGAATAGCTTTATCAGCAGAGACTACAGTGTTAATAACAGTGTCCATCACACTTAGACATTCTTGTATCACTAAAACGACACAAGGAACCAAGCCCAGAATGAAATACAGGGTTCAGCCTAATAACTTGAGTTCATTTTAACTCCTCACACCTAATGAAAAGTGTTATGTGGTAGTGCAACATACTGTTTGTTCTGAACAGACACCATATACTTAAACAATAGCTAGTATTGAGCACTGTTTAATAAAGTTTAAAACTGATGACTCACCAATTATACTTTTTCAAAGGGAAATAAAGCAAATTCACTTTCTTCTTTCTCCCACACTGTTCAGTTCATTTTCAACATACACAAAAACCCTACCAAAGTCCTCTGCTCCCACCCCTTACTTAATGTGTGTTCTATATCAAACAAATTGACAGCTAAGAACTGGGGGAATGCAGAAATTCTTTTTATCCCCTAATAAGCATCTCTCTGATATGGAAGTATTTCAGGCAGTTTTAAACTTTGAGATTAACCAATATCTATTTATAAGACCTTGCTTAAGACTGATGACTCCTGCACAGTTTCACAGCCTTTGCATTCTGAGTCTGCTCAGTGCTTGCACACTCTTTCAACAGCTCATGCCTGTTCCTCAACACCAATCTTTTCTGGGCACTCATAAGGCATGCATTTTAATAGTTTCATGGGTTAAGTTCTTAGGCTTCTACAGCACAATGCATAACAAATGTATGCAGTTCTGGAGAGACAATAAAACCCATTCCTTAAAATAAGTAGCAAAAGAAAGAATTTGTTTAAATGAACCTTATTAAGTTCCAGTTAACTTCGCCCACCTAGGAAGGGGATGCATCCATCAAATGGTAACAGGCTAAACTTAGGCCACAATGCTTCCTCCAAACCTTAGAAAGTAAACTAGTGATTTCAAAACAGGTGGAAGAGTCCTTTTTTTATACTTGCCAAAACAGGGGAAAGTGGACACTCTTCCACTTCTTCCATGTCTTACCCTACATGTCATTGCTACTGGACACCTTTGTCTGTGACCATATACCAGAGAAGTTTCATTTATAATTTTAATTTAACATGGGTTTCAGTTTTGTTATGACATGCCAGAACTGAACATGGCCAAGACTGGGTTTTAGCCTTCCTCACTTCAAAGTGACTAAGAAGCAGTGAGTCACACAGAGCATGAAACGCTCAGCATCAAAGCTAGGCTTGAATTTTGGGTGACAGGGATGGCTTTAAGGAGGTAATGGAGGCAAATCTGACTGAAGACATCTCCACTGGGCAAAAGATCAATTAGTTTAAAACTACTCTCGGTAACACAACAAAATGAAATGTCTGTTCCTTAAAGTCTCTCAAACTGCCAAGAAATCACGGAAGCTCACACAAGGACATACATCCCTTCTCCCAGCCTTCTTTCACACTGCAGTCAAGGAGAACCTTGATCCCTCACTGGAATGGCTAATTAAAAAACCCACGCAGCAGCCAAAAAAAGGAGTCTAACTATGGAGCAACATGATGGTGGTCTGGACATTTAGAGGGCAGGGCCATGCTGTATTAGAGAGTGGCCAGGAAGAGACAGCTTGGGGAAGGGCCACATGTACATGTGGGAGGTATTTGATCCCTTGAACCAGGGGTTAGTGCTGTTTACTGGAATGCAAACCTGTGAGTGGTCTGAGTTTCTATCCTGCCTGGGCTGGATGACCCAGACCAGGAAGGAGCAAATTCCTGTTCAGAGGTATTTTTAAAGGTTCCACTTCATAAATAGGCTGAAAATGATAGCCTTCTCAACCTCAAAGGATTAGATCAACAGAACAGAAACTTAGCACAGAAAAAGGCATTTTCGTAGCTACACATAATCCCTTGACACTCAGACACAACCTTACAATCACTCTCTGCATCTTACAGAGCATGATTTCACAGCTGTTGGGGCAATCCTCACATGCTACCTAGAAGGCACAAGACAGTGATAGTTCAGGGGGAAAAAAAAAAACCCTACAAACATATCACACTGGTATCTACAGGTATACATTCTCACTTTAAGGAAATCTAAAAATCATAGCAGATTTTAGAAAGTTCAATACTGTAAAAATACTTAATGTGTTCAGGAACAAATCATTGGGAAGGTGTATGAGAGATGAAACTGGACCTCAGGATACACTAAGTTCTTACATCCTCACCAACTCCCACTTCTCTCCACTGTGATGGTTGGGAACCTGCACCTGGAACTGGCTGCCCTAGGAGAAGGCAGCACTGAGCACCCCACAGACACAGACCCACATTCTGTCATTAAACACTTTCAAAAGGAGAAGGAAGAAAGGAAAT
The DNA here is from genome assembly GCA_035583235.1 of Hafferia zeledoni. Lineage (NCBI taxonomy): Eukaryota > Metazoa > Chordata > Aves > Passeriformes > Thamnophilidae > Hafferia > Hafferia zeledoni. The sequence continues at coordinate 105,409,873 of JAWWEV010000001.1, read as the reverse complement.
GGAGCATCCCATATGACCCCTTGAACCTCAGAGTGGAGGGATTATGTTTAACAGTAAGTTTTTACAAACAAACTGTAAGTTTTAAACCTACAGTCAGGGCTACAAGTTCTCAGGATGAGAGCCCTAAAGCTCATCTCTCTCTGTCCAGGTCCCATACGCAGGCTGCAACACTCAATATAGGTGGTGCAGCTAAAAAATACAAGGACCTGCAAATCAAGGCTGCTCATCATACAAGTAAATTGTTTTTTTCCAAGTGTGATTACTATTTGTGGAGGCATAGAGCAAGTGTTGAGGCATTTTTCCCCAAATACACTTAAGCAGAGATGTACCAGCAGCAGAGAATGACATCCATTAACTGCTCTTTGATATCTTTCTAGAGCTGAAACAGGGAAGAAGTCTCTCTTTGCATCCTAAAATTGGCCACATATGTTGTTTTATTCCCCAGGAATATAAATAAATAATCTGAAAAGCCTTCTGCAGGTAGAATCTCTCTATAAATGTTAGTAAACTGCCAGGCAATACTGGTTACCTGCCTCCACCTACTGGTGAAAGAATATTCTGCACCAGCATTTGGAGACCACTTTGAGGATCACCAGGGAAGGTACTCAGAGGGAACAACCCAGGTGGTGTTAAGAGGAGCACACCAGAAAAAGAATTATTCTTATAATCTCAGATAAATTATATATACCTAGAATTAGATAGCTCCAGACCACACCTGCTAACAGTTCATGTGTGGACCAGAACCTTTTCTAAAACTTGTGCAGAGCTCAAGAAAGAGGTGATGAGTATTTCCATTTACTTTTCCCAGCAGCAGCATTTAGGCAGCCTGACAGCAACACAGTATACCAAAGGCTGGGATTCTGCGACCACAATTCCACTTTTGGGTAAGGCACTTCTTTAGCATTGAAACAAATTACCTCCTAACCAGATGCACACAGTTCTGTTCAAGGTGCAACTATCAGAGGACAGGCTACAAACTAAAAAGGACAGAAATTTCCAATGTTAGTACAACATAATGCAAAGGCAGAAGAAGCAACTATAGCTACTGGTTGGCAGTCAACAGGACGATGACCCTTTTGCTCCATCTTTCCTATGAGATATTTCCTCATAGCAAAGATGAGGCTCTAACAAATAAGTAGACATTTAACGGTGATATTTAAACAGTTTTTGGTTTAAAGGACCAAAAAACACTTCAAGAAGGGACTGGGGGGCACACACTGTCCTGTACTTTAAAAACAGAACTGTCTTAAAAGGTATGTGCTCCCTTCAGTAAGGTCTGATACATAAGATAAGCATCCAGGGAGCAGACAGTTGGAACAAAAGTAACTTACATTTCTAATGTTAATACACAGAGCTAAAAACCCCTGGCATTTAACAGCAAACACAGCCAAGCAATCAAAATCATTTATGAGTTCCCAGTGTGTGTGACTAAGCTGCCAAAGTTGGTAGTGGTCATGTTTGAACTCCTCTCCATGGTCTAACGCAAACCTTTGGGTAGCCAGTGTCAATTACTTTAATTCAAAACCTAATTTAAAGTTATAGACAGTTCACTTTATTTAAAGCACTCCAATAGTCTGTTCATCCTATGACCAGACTCCTGAGTCTTCTGAAGGTGTGATAGGTTGATCCTGGCTGGACACCAGGTGTCCACCAAAGCCACTTTGTCACTTCCCTCCTTAGCTGGACAAGGGAGAGAAAACAAAGCAGAAGTGTTGTGAGTCAATAAAGACAGGGAGAGATCACTCACCAGTTACCATCACAGGCAAAACAGACTCACCTTTGGTAATAAATTCATTCCTTCATCAAATCAGAGTGGGATAATGAGAAATAAAACCAAATCTTAAAACCACCTTCCCCTACCCCTCTCTTCTCCCTGGGCTTAACTTTACTCCCACATTCTCTACCTTCTTTCTCCTCCCTGCTGCACTGCTGGGGGATGGGGAACAGGGACTGCTGTCAGTTCATCCCATATTTTTTCAGCTGCTCCTTCCTCCTCACACTCTTTACCTGCTCCAGAATGGGGTCCCTCCCAAGGGAGAGTCCTCCACAAACTTCTCCAACATAAGTCCTTCCCACAGGCTGCAGTTTGTACCAACTGCTCCAGCGTGGGTCCCTTCCATGGGGTGCTGACCTTCAGGAACAGCCTGTTCCAGCATGGGCCCCACCAGATCACAGGTCCTGCCACAAAACCTGCTCCAGCCTGGGCTTCCCACCGGGTCACAGGCTCCTTCAGGCATCTATGTGCCCCAGCATAGGGGTCATCCAGGGGCTGCAGGTGGGTTCTCTGATAAACTGTGGAGCTCCATGAGCTTCAGGGTGACAGCCTGCCTCACCATAGTCTTCATCAAGGGCTGCAGGGCACCTGGAGCACCTCCTCGCTCTCTTTCTGCACTGTCTGCAGGGCTGTTTCCCTCCCATATTCTTCCTTCTCACTCTGGCTGCAACTAGTGCTGTACGGCAACTTTTCCCTGTTCAGAAATCCGCTATCCCAGAGGAACTACCACTGTCACTGGAGTTGGCTGTGTTGGACATGGGAGAAGCTTTCAGCAGCTTCTCATAGAAGCCACCCCTGTAGCCCTCCTCACACGCACACCAACCCACCCATGACCAAAACCTGGCCACGCAAACTCAATACAGAGGTTTTTTCCATTTTTATGGAGAGTTATGCTCTTTTTTCAGGCCCAGCTGGAGAGAAGCTACAAGGACCATCAAATGGGCTGTGTAGTGTCTCAGCAGATGTATCAAAAGCTCTGACAGCTGTCTGCCCCAGTATTAAGTCTCCTTTTTTCAACCCTCAGGAGTACTTAAGTTCTCAGAGTACATTGATTCTACACTCCAGCCCTTTCACTGGCTACCAGTTAGTCACAAGCCCAAATTCAAGCCACTTCCATTTTAATATTGTTTCTTTTCCATCCTGCCATGTCCTACCTTGTTGCTTTGAGACCATGAAACAATACTGCAGTTTCACAACAGCTTAAACCCACCAGAGCTGGTTCAGCACTGCTATTCATTTTTTCTGTGCAAGCAGAGATGCCAGAGAGCTGTCTTATCTCCTCCCATCAGGACAGGACAGGCAGCAGGGCTGCACCAGTCTCAACCTCCACTGGTTTCAGCTGGCACAACACCACTCCCCTGTACTCTGGCAGCAGCATAGCCATCGCTCCAGCTTTCAGCACAAGCTCCTTCTCAGAGTCCTTCTGCAAAGTCTGATAAAACCTGTCCACAGCCACACATTTACATACATTCTAATAGATGTGGTTAGTCTTGCTGTGCATGTTACAAAAGTATGATGGATGCAACACAATGGCTTGCTCAGTACAAGGAACGTGATGTCCTTTCGATAGCAAAGTGTCATAAATATTTCCACTATTTAGAGAAAGAAAAGCCATTAATATTCACAGTGTGATACAACCATGTGAATCATTTCTCTCATTTCAACAATATAATTTCTCTTGCCCATACAACCAGAGCATTTTAAAATGAAGCAGCACATTAGAATTGCCAAAAACCTTATCCAACTAAACCTGCAGAACTTTACAGTAAACCAGTTCCTTTACACATTCCAGAAACTCTATGCTGTCAGGAATAGAGCTCAAATACTTAATTTCAGGTAAGCTATTGCAAAGCTTAACAAGATTACTCCAAAATGTGGTACTTAGATGCTCCACACATCAGATGAACATGACAAAAGAAATACAGCTTCAGAGACTTAGACTTCACTCAAACATCTGCTGGCTCCTCTCACATTCTTATACAATTGTACACCACTTTGTGGCACTGCAAATTCAGGATTACATAAAGTATCTTCACTTGAAAGCTCTACTACAATTGCATTAATCTATGAGGTGGCTACACCATAGAAGGTATACAAATTGTGAACTTTTTATTTTTAAATAGAGCTGCACTTAAAACTTCATACACAAGGACAAAACATTAATTATGACTATATAAAATACTTCACAAAATGCCAAATATTATAACAAACTTATTCCAAAGTTCAAAATGTGTTTTGCAGAAGCCAAACCAGTTGAGCTAACAGAGAACAAGCAATAAGAGTATTCGCTACCAAATGACTAATTCTCTCATCCCATTGCACCTATCTCAAATTCTTACACCTTAATGGATGACAAATTTTCATGTCTTACACTCTCCAACTGGAGACATTAGCTTAAAAACCATGTATCTGTTCTGCTTTTCCAAGAACTGCTTACAGTTACGATATTCTGTAATATGCCTTGTTGATTCTTAAAATTATACTTTTAAACTCAAGACAATAGTGCTACAAATTCAGCTGAAATAATGAAAATTAAAGTCATTAAAAGGAGAAAAAAACAGCTTGTAGTAGATTTTTAGTTAGTTTTGTCCTCTTTTTTTTAAAATGAAAAATGCAAATTGCAATGCCTATAAGGCAGTACTTTTTACATCAAGATATCATACCTGTGTGAAGTATTTTCCATCTTGTTTCAGGACTTTCATTGAGAGGTCAAGAATCAACCGTAGAAATTCCCAGGTGGAATCTGCATGTAGAGAATGATTGAAAAACAGAACAGCACATTACTGGCTTGTTCATTTGTTATGTATGGAAGACTTGCAAAAACCCCACTGTTTAAAAAGCAGCTAGTCTATACTGTAAAAAAAAAAATTAAAAAAAAAAAACAACAAACAGAAAAAAAGCCTGGTAAAAAAAACCCAAACACAAACCACATGCAATGGCAGTGATGGTGGAACTATCGTGTTTTTCCTCACAGTCATTTTCCAGAAGTTTCCAGAAATTTATAAAGTGAGGAAAATTTACTGGAGTAGGAACTCCAAATACTTCCTCAAGAACTACATAAGTTCATATTATTCTAGAATAAGAGTACAATTTAAAAGAGTCCTGGGCACAGTCTTTTCTAACATTCAAGAAAAATTCAAAAAAAGATATGCTACTATCATTTTTTTCTCTCAAATTTGCTATTAAAAAGGAAAAACATCAAAACAATTTTTCTGCAAACTACTATACAGCAGAGGGACAAAAATGTCGAAAATGCTCAGAAGTTTAAGAAAACAAATTAAAATATTTACCTTCTTCTGGAGATGTGGAGATTGGAACAGCCGTCAGATCATTAATTACATAATCAAACATTCTTCCTTCTTTGGCATACCTCTTCAGCACGGGAATACAGTCCTCAATTAGAACCTGTAAGAATGAAATACTTTAGGTAGTTTTCAAAATACCTAAAAGTGACCAGATAAAGGAACAAATGTGGATTCACAGGAATTAAGAGGGGAAAAGAACAGAATTAAACACGTTTAATTTTAGGCTAAAATTTTCAACTTTTTACTTCATATCTAAAGAAGGAACTGCAATAGGAATTATAACAGTGACAACACAGGCACTCCAGGACTGAATTTCCCAGCTCTGTCACTGATTGCTGGGTGACCACTGTTCCTCCCATCAAATGGTAACAAAAGTTTGCAGTCCCAGTATATGAGTAAAATAAAGTATTTGCATGAAGGGCCAGTGACTCATGCAGAGTAGCCTGTGATTTCTCCATTAACTTTTTGTGCTTTTTTTTTTTCGCTCCCTCCTGTAAGTTAGTACCTGTGAGAGCATTTAAGGACTAGTAATGAAAACAGAAAGACGATGTCAGATTACACCTGGGCTAGTTTGTAAGCTCTGTCAGATGCAGCACATAACGACCTTAACTGCACGGATGCATGACATCTGTTGGGGGTTTTATTATTATTTTTAATATAATAGCAGACTAATGGTAAAGAGATTTTGCCTGCAAATTAAAAACAATTGTTAAATGTTTATTATAAATTCATATGTTTTCAACAGTATAGAACAACTCATTTAAATACACGTCTTCTATCTTTTCAATGATTTAAGGAATGATGTTTAACACCACACTCATTGCTATTTCCTCTATCTGTATGCAATGGCAACAATCATTCTCCTGTTTCATATTCATTAAAAGTTATATATGTAATTAATTTTAGAAGTCTGAAGATGAAGAGTTAAAATATTTTGATGCTAATATATACTTCCCACACAAATCCCAGCTATTAAAATTTGCAAGTGTCATAAAAAAGGAAATAATGCTTCCTAAACTTCAGAAAAGTCAGAAAACTTGTACCCAAAACTTTGCCATAGTAGTCTTCCAAGCAAGATATAAGTACATGTGAAATATTACTTGTAATGAAAGAAAAGCAAAGCATTACCTGGTAGCACTCTCCTTTCAGATTGTCTAAGACATCTCCGCATGTTTTACGCATGTACTTTTTACACCCGTCAATCACCATTTGGTCAATGTTTGAAGGCTGTTAAGGCATGGTACATTCCAGAAATAACAGAGGTAACATTTCCTATTTCTTCAGAAACAAATTCTCAACAAAAGTGCCATTCACAAAGGAGTAAAAAGATGTGTCTATTGGTATACATACTGCAATAGTCAGCCTTATGTACTGGCCTCCAGACACAGTTAGATGGTCAGGAAGGGCTTATTTTTTGTTTTAATCAGTATTTTTGATACCTTAGGTTACCATTACTGTGAAAGCCTGAAATGTGAACTGTAAGACTATTAAAATCCCCCATAAACTACATTAAGACTTTAACCTACAATTATTCAAAACAATTATTTTCAGTCTTAGCAAAGGGATCCCAAAACCTAGGATGACCAACATTTCACATGGCTAGCATGCTTTGCATTACATACTGGATGAACTAAAAATGTTGAAAACTTGATATGTATTGGTATATTTAAAACAGGGTTGGACATTCTGCCACAAATACCATTCATCAAGTCCTGACATTGCTATTGATTGAACTTTTTTGCTTCTAGACACTATTTTTTATAGGTTTCAGAAAAACAGAAGAACTCAAGAAGGCAGAACTGAGTCCAAACCACAGACTTGACAGACCTGTCTTCTGTTATCAGAGAAAGCATCAGTCTGATGACAGAAGCAGTTCTTTCCAGTTTTATGTAAACTGCTACTCAAAGAGTTATAGTATGGACTGGGAACTCAAAAGATGCACAGATATGTAGTCACTGGGTCTCTCTAAGCTGACAAAAAGAAACTTCATTTTAGACACTAACTCCTAATGCAAATCAGAACCTGACAGACAGCTGTGCTAAGGTACCAGCAGAAAATACAGGCCAAAAAATGTGGAAATGAATGATCAGTCATTTGTCAAAGGATATCTCTACCATAGTAACCATCTTTGGCTTCAGTTTGACTATCTCATATAGTATACCTCCATCACCACCTCCGAGGATTAGCACTTCTTTCCCAGTGTAGTCTTCCTTTCCACTGCCCATTATGGCTTGTGTATATGCCAGGTCGCTTTCTGCCAGATCTGAATGGAAGGAAGAGAAAGAGTTGGACAGAAATATTAAATCTTTAGTTCTTCTCACTAACTTGCACTAATCCAAAAGTGATATAATATAAACCAAAGCAAAAGCATCTACAGAAACAACCTAGTTCTGAGATAGTCCAAGCAAAGGGATCCTTCTCAGAATCCTGAAGAGGATTTCTCTAGTTCTCAATGGGAACCCACTGATGGCTACCTTGGCATCAGGAAATACTGTGTGCATGGAGAAGCAAAGTGGTAGAGCAAAACTGTCAGTATTTAGGACTTGATGTGCACAATTGCTACATCAGTGGCTTTTTACCTACAACTAATCCTGCAAGAGACAGATCAAGAAATTTCTAAAAACCCACTGCAGACCTCAGCTAAAGAGAGAGCAACCAAGATAAACACCAGAGGATCCCTGCACAGAAACAAAAATATGACCACTAACACCCAACTGCTGAAGGGCCCAAAGGATGCCTTCTGCTGGCTTGTTCAGCATTAGCTTTAAAGCAGACAGAAGAACTCTTAAGCCGTAACAACAGATCTCAGCCACACAAGGACAAAGCTTTGTGCAGCAGCACATCATGGCACGTCCTATCACTCTGCCAGGCAATCACCACTTGGCTTGTAAGTGCACAGTAACAAAATGAGACAAAACAGTATTTTAAAATCTTATGGAAGGTATATAAGTAATGACATACTTCCCTTTCCATGAGGCATATGGGAACAACATTCTAACAAAACCTCATGTCCATATTAAACTGATAAAAATTTCTGGCTAAAATATGAAATACCTAATTCGGTGATTTCTAATACAATTCCATCTGAAAAATACCTTACTAATGAATTCTGTAACAATGCTCTTCAGCTGCCACCTGCACAGAAGTACCCCTGACAGTTGCAGAAAGCTAATTGAATTGTTAGAAGTATTTTTTGTAATTTCAAAAGGCTATCATTAAATTTCTTAATTACTCTGCCATTAGAGTGAAATTAGGTATTCTATCCCCAGGCAGCAACATCTCTCATTTGTCACAGACAGTACTTTTCAACCTAAGAACTGAGAGATTTTACAAGCATGCTCCTGGTTGGCAAGATTTTATAGCAAACAGCAGCCTTATCCAGCCTAAAAGAACACTTAAGTTCACTTTCAAAAACACAAAGCTCAGCAGGCACAAAGTACCACATATAAAAACCTTTAAAAGTTGGTCACTCTGTCAATTAACTTAAAAGTTCAGCTAGACATTCTGGAGAAGAGTCAAAAGACAATCAGAACAAAGCAGCTACATGGTTTAAGATACAGCTGTCCTGAATCCACCAACCAGAAAATTCCCTTAGAGCATCAAAGGAACAGCAGGATTATACACACACACCAGCTCCTATTTCTTCATACTTCTTGAGAATTCCACTGTGTTTTGAAGCCTGACAAAGTAGCTTGTTTTACTGTCAAAGAGAAACTCTCGAGAGGCTGGACCGGCAAGAAACAGGGAAAAGCTCATATGAAAGAAAGGAGTAGAGCAAGATCTGTTATAGAATGTCTTCCATTCTCCTGTGCCACTTTCCACAGCAAAGATACCAACTTTGGAAAAAGAAAACTTATTTTTTAACTTGAGATTTTACACTGGTCAACCTTTCTGATTAACATAGTATAACATAGTTATACACAGGAACAGATACATGTGTACATGCACATGCAGTTTCCAGCATCAGAACCATGACCCTTAAGTCATCTATTAAAATTGCCATAGCAAGACAGAAAACAACACTTCCAAAATTTTCACACCCAAGATACTCAAACAAGATGGTACTTACTAACATCCCCACTGAGGATAAGAATATTCCCAAACTGTTTTGAATGCAGAATTTTAATATTCTGAAAAGGTGAATCTTCATCATAAACAACTTCATCTATGTCATACTCCACCAGGCGCCCATCAGCTGTGGGCCAGTATCTATCAATGACACCTCCTCTCAAAATGGCTGGCAAACTAGAAAGAAAGAGTTAGAAAAAAGATTACAAAACATTTGGAATGTTTATTTTTTTAAAAAATTCATTTTAAACATCCTGTGGATTCACCATAATAAATAAATAATATTAACAAGAGGGATCTAAGAAAACTTGCCACATTTAGCACTCAATAGAAAGAAGAAGCCTACCAGACCTATGTTAAATACACATAACTTGCTAAGGCATAGATGACATAAATGGTTCTTCTTTATCTCTCTCCATTCTAACAGTGGGAATTTACATAACATAACCATCCTCTGTAGAAGAATCAGCTCATGACTAGAAATGAATATACTACAAAAGCAGAATGCAGACAAAAACACATGACTTCTTCCCACCTTCAGCTCAGTTAAGAATGCCATTTCTCTGCAATTAGTGGATCTCACCCTTCTCAAGCTGTACCGAGAGACATTGTGATACACAGAGAAAGAGAAAAAGTGAACTATTACAGTGTTTCAAACTGAGATAGGTCACCCTGCAGTGTATAAGCACAATCCCTGCAATCAACTGACACTCTGCATTACTTTTTAAAATTGGTTGAAGCATTTGCATAGATCTTTTGTTTGTTTTGTTGTTTGTGTTGGGGTTTGTTTTTACATCTAAAGAGAGGTATCTTGGTTCAAATCAGTATTTCACCTGGAAAGACAAACTATATTTGAAATTACAGTGTATGATCAAAGAAAAGCAATTGCATTCAGGAAAAATGTGTGGGCACAGAGTTCATCAGACTTCCCACACACACTTCAAAATGTTACAGGCTTTTTTCCAAAGCAGGGTGTAGCAGAAGACCAGGATCCGACAAGGTTCTTCTAAAATCACTAGTGATTCTCAGTATACATTTCAGAAATCCTCTCTACCCTCAGTGGGCCGCAAGATGGCAGCACATAGTGAGAATAAGAGCATCCACTCACTGCCTCAAAACAGCAAGAACGCAGGAAAAACTTTTCCAGTGTGACAATAACACTAAAAGGATGCAAACAAACTAAAAAAGAAAGATAAAATGAATCAAGAAAGACATTGAGGGGTGAGATCCACACCAGATATACTGCTCTAGGAGGTTCATCTTCCTTTACCAAGGTAACCAAACGATCTAGATCACTTCAGGCAGCTGTTGTCCTGATCCATTTTAAAGAAATTCTTATTGCAGGCATTCCACAAACTCCCATTATCATGCTTCAGTATCAAAATATCCTCAGAGAGTTTCTCCCCCACAAACACATACACAAGATCATCTTTGTTTTTACTCTGTGCAAGGTAAAAGTGCATTTCCACCAAGTGCTTGCCTGCAAAATGTGCTCCTTTGGTTTCAAGGTGTCAGTCACTGCGAGACAGCCAACACAAACACAACAAGAGTCACGTCTAGTGCGAATGTTATTTCGGCAGTAGGCCACAAGTCACTATTTGAATCCTTAAAGTTTAATACATAGCCTTGAATATAAGCAATCCAAACTGACAGAGGGCTTGCAAAGCCTCCATTGTTCAGTTATAAGATAAAAATTTGCTACAAAACATTTCTATTTTCTTAGCAAGTCCCTAAGCATGCAGGTTCCACCAAGGTTTTCACCACACACGCCCACTGCAAGCACCAAGAGGCACAGCAGGGGCAGAGCTGTGAGAGAAAGACCCGCAGGAAATCTTGTTAGGGCAGGGTCTCCTCCATGGGCTTGAGCTTCCTTTTAGCTCTAATCTTGCCCCTGGTTCACATCCCCAGTCTTTTACCAATTGTTTGACACCCAGTTTGCCCTCAGAGCTGCCTCAGTACTAGATCCCAAGCTGGCAGACACAGAGCTGTTCTGACGCTGCTCACCTTCTCCATGAGCTGTGGCTCATGGGGTAGTTTATGACCTGGCCTATTCCCCTGGCACCCTTTGCTCCCTAACCCTTCCAGAATAGTCTGCTCTTGCATCCTGTCTGCATTTTCTCCTGTTATTTCATGCAACCATCGCAACAAAACAAACCAACCAAACAAACCAAAAACCAAACAAAAACCCCTCAAAAACCCAAACAAAAAAAAAAAACCAACAAAAAACCCCAAAGAAATGAAATTATCCCTGCAGAAAGTAACAGTACCAAAGATGAAGCTTAACAAAATGACAAACCCCACAGGAACCTCCAATTCTGCAATAAAACAACTTTAAAATATTGGGGAGGAAAAAAAAAAATGCATGAATTCATACTCTAAGCTATTCACTGCAGTACAGCAAAGCATAATCTGCTTATTGGCTCTAGTAACTACACAGACGTGCCACAGGGAGAAGCAGAGGTCCAAACTTACCGTTTCACCCTTTTTATGTTACTTTGAAACAGTTCTTTCATTCTTTCTTCTACTTTGTTCAGAAGCTGGAAAAAAAAAGCAAACGAGAGGTGGAATTTGCTGGTCACTTAATGTAAAGTATCTGTTAAATTAGACTACCTACAAGGCAATAAAAAGTAGGACCTGCACTGAAAGGCTTTGAAATGTAACCCTAGATGCCCACAAGTAACTAGCTGGCCACCTCAGTCTGGTTACTAGCAAGAACCTGTATATTACAGCAGCTGTCATCACTGCATTTAGCTGTTCTCCAGGACAACAGAGCCAGAGGGGAAACATGAGAAGCCCCTAAGGTTCCTTTCCTCCTAAAGCAGTGCCCTATTCCCCTGCAATATCCATTATCTGGAACCTTCTTATAATGACAGATGAAGCGCTTTTTCTCCATGGAGAGAAAGATTGACTATAGAGGCTCCCCTTCTCTCAGAATAGTGAAGGAAAAAATGTCATACATTTAACACATCAGGTAGGTTAAGCGACACTTCTCCCTCACTGCCCTGGATACATGAAGATACATGTCTGCTACATCTTTACAATTCTTACATCTAAGAACACAGGTCCAGTAAAGGCAAAAAAAGATTGTGTGTGTGTGTATGCATTCACACACATGTGTATGCCATTTCAATAGGTGTTCCTGTTCCTCATCTGTAAGCACCCAGGTTTGAACAGACTTTAATGTTTTAAAATCTTTTACCAAGATATACTTCGATAGACCTGAAGAAAAGAAAGGTCTTCCCATGCAGTTGGGCAAGCCTAGTAAGATAAGCAGCACTCAGTCCATACCTGATCAACTTCCTCTCTTCCTTTCATATGATCACTGTAGCTCTGCAGATCCACCAACACTAATCCATGAGGGTGAATTCTCAAATTGGCAAAACTACAACACATAAAGACAGTGATGATGAATTTATTATCAAAAATCACAGTGAGTGAGAAAAGAAAATCTGAAATGAAATCATATTAAATTCATAATGCATGTTTTTTGTTCCAGAATCTGTAACGGTTGGCAGTGCCAGCTTCAGTCTTCCTCTGCAAGTCACTTAAGCAGCAAGACCTAATAAACTACAACTAATAAAATCAGCAGGCAGCAAGGCAGTGAAACAGGGTGTCTAAGTCATAACAACAATGGTACAACAGGAAAACACGCTGACTATAGTCAGCTGTTTAAATAAGGCCTGGAGGAACAGCTGTGTTGTGTTGGTTTGAGCTTTTTATTTGAAATCAAGCCTTAAGAAAACAACTGGACACTTCCCCTACATACCTCCCTCTCTCTGCTGGGGGGTGGGGGTTGTTGGTTTGGGGTGGTTTGGTTTCTTTAACTTTACAGCAACTATTTAGAGACACTGTTCACATTCAAAGCTGATTAAAAATTTTTGAGTGAAAAACAGTAAGCATGCTGGAGCAAACCATGGCTTTGACTGGCAAAAAACTTGCAGAACCACATTCTCATTGATGAATACAGATGCAAGGTAGACAAAGCTACTACCACTTTTACTACAGAAGCTTTTAAAGACCAAAGAGCAAGACTTCACCATGCTCAGTGTTAGGTAAACGAACAGTGAACCTTGGAGAACTTGCAACAAACAAAACAAGAGCTAAGGACAATGGGGAAGGACACAACACACAAAGAGTGCACCAGAGGCAATATCCTTATCATACCAGGGGGGAGACAAAAAGAAACAGAAAGGCTACAGAGGGATTACATAAAGGAATGGAGCAGGGAACAGAGGGGGAAAAAAGAGAACAGAAAAGGGGAGGAGAACAGGAGCAGCTGACCAAAGGAAGAAGGGTATCCAGGGACAGAAGTTCATCAGTACAACACAAGACAAACTCTGCTGATATGCTCCTTTCCTTGCTTATTTTTTTCACCCTACTCAGCCTCAAAGGCAAAACACACACCAACTCTTCCTATGACAAGAAGTTTAGATGACCTCCCAGCTCTCCACAATTCCCACCTGTTTTTTGTCTCTTCCAGAGCTCCCTCCGTAAACTGTCAGCCTCAATATGAACACCACCCCTCCCATGGTGCTGGAAACCTTGGCCCTTAGGGTTTTGTCTCTGACCGTAGCTGAGTGTGCTGTGTTAGATGAAGATCATAATTTTTGGTGACTGTAAAACAATCAAATTATCAAACTGATTGAAGCAATTCATTAACAAAAACACTCTTGCTGCCTTTGGACAGCAGCAAACTGTAGCTGGGACATGTTTGCAGTTGGCAGGCAGGCTGTTGTTCACTTCTCTTCAAAAGGTGAGTCTGGGAAGGCTGAGGCTTTCCTGAGGACTCTGCATATGGGTCTTGCCTTCAGGAGGAAAGGTGTTTCTATACAACACACACTTGCCCACTGTGCATCCCTCTCCTCAGTGCCCACAGACTGTCACCATATTTGAGTGATCCTTTGATTCTCTCTCCATCCCAGTGCTGGCCCCCAAGGTGTTCTCCAGACAAGAGGTTTTAGTTAGGGAACACAAAAGCCTACCAGAACACTACATCATTTTCATCAAAATGGGTTTACTTAGCAATGTGCTTAACACAAAACCAAACCAAACCACAGCCCAGCATAAGAACAAACAGCGTTATTGAAAGACTCCACGAGATAGTATCTTTTGTGGGGTTTTTTTTCCAAAGGAGAGAAAGACAAAAGAATAGAAGTCTCTAAATGGAAGTACTGGTCACTCCAGCACATTTTGGACACAACCATTCACAGTGAAAAGGGACATTTCTTGTCAAGTCCCTAGACATGCTTCAGGCCCCTCAGAAGTGTGGCGCTACAGGCACAAATGAGTATATGCAGTTCATGAGACAGCACTTACTAGATTCCCTGAAAACTGGCACAGTGTCAGAAATATTTCCACAGTTCAAAAAAACTTTGTCAGTTTATTCCCATATTCCAGGAGTTGCTGCAGGCACAGATGAGCAACATATTGATTGTCCTATGACAGAACTTCTTTTCTACAAGAATTGCATATTTGTAAGATTTGACAAGCTGACAGTCTTCACTTCCCCTGTGATGAGCTCCTCAGTAGGGGATGTTACCGCCTCTGCTTTGGGGTGGGAGGCAAGGAGAGGCAAAGGGGATGGTTGCTCTGAAAAGCACAACACAGAACTTCAGATTTATTGAGATGATAGCATTAGAATACAGAGACAGTAACACTACTGAACCATCACTCATGCCATTGAATTGTTACTTCTACCACAATAGCAGGGTCCTGACACCTGGGGCAGGGGGGAAGAGATGGAAAGGCTGGCACCAGGCTGGACCAGTGTAGTAGGACAAAAATTCAAGTTCTAAGTGTCTGGCTGGTATTCTCAGACACCTAATTTATAGTAAAAAAAACTCTGAATGAAATTCAAAATTCTCAAAGGGCAATAGAGATCCAAGTTGGTTATATCTTCCTTATAAGTCCCCTAGCTGAAAATAAACACCCAAAGTAAGCTAAAATGACTGTAAAGATTGAAACACACAGCAAACAGCAAAGTGTACACAGAAAAGGGACCAGACTAGTAGTATTAAAGGAGTAGCAGCAGACTAAAGATGAACCCACAAAAGACTTAACGAGTTTCAATCAGCAGAAAGCAAAGGCCATAGTGGCTCTTGTTACTTTACATTTGCCTGCTTGGCAGAACGTGGTACATGAATGCAGGTTTGCAGCAGCAGCAGCCCTTTTAATCTGTGGAAGAGGGTTTTTAAGAACAATAATAATACTGTTTCCATTTTCTACCTATGAAAATACAGTGAAGATTACTTTAGAATCCAAATGGGGGGAAAAAATATTAAAAAAATGAAGTTTTCTTCAAAAGTCTCCCCTCCTGTCTCTTGTCTTGCTGCAAAATATAACCCCTGTTTTAAAAGTAAAACACCTGCCACACTTTTGCAGCATCTTTGCATGTACTTTCATGAAAGTGGGGAGGAAAACAGCTCAGTAAAGAAGTATCCTCTTTCTTTCCATTAGGCAAGAAAAATGCAGCTGAGAAGCAGCCCCCACTGTAACAAGGCTCCATTTACTGCACCAGTGTAGCTGCCATGTCTTCTAAGGCAGTACTCGAGATTGTGTGCCTGTATGCAAACAAGTGTCAACAACAGCAACAATTCTGCTGAGTCTGGAGTGTTCCATCTTACCACCTGAACAACAGGGAACACTGGATGTTAAATAATTCCCAACCGCACAAAACAAAAAGTAACTGCCTGAAACAGAGTAAAGTTCTGGATGAGTATCCTCTTTACTTAAAAAGAACTAGAAACAGAGAGATCAACACATTCTAAGCAAAAATACATATCCTATCTTAGTTACTTGTACTGAGGAGCAATAAAAATTGCAATCCCATGTATCTGAGAAAGGATTTCCCAACTGCATTCCACTCAAAAAATAGACAGGTGCACACAAACTCTTTAACCATCAAAGCTTTTATTTGCTGATACTAACCTTGAGTCACTCTAAAACGGATAAAACAATTCAGGTTTTTGAAAAATAGCTTGTCAATAAAAGTATCACCTGTCAAATTACTCAATGATGAAGGATATGAAAATCTGCTTGTATCATGAATTTATAAAATTTTTTTTAAAAAGTCACAACATTGTTTCTTTAAAGCATATTTTTTAAGTGCTCACCATAATTATGAAGTAAGTGAGGCTTTAAGGAACTAAGCAATCATATTTTTTCACTATACTATTATTCTCTTTTTACAAAATAAGAAAATTAAACAAATGAAAGCGAGCACAGTTCTAAACTGTTGCTGATTCAAGAAAATTAAACAAATGAAAGCCAGCACAGTTCTAAACTGTTGCTGATTCCTACCAGCTGCTTCCTATTCTTCAGCCCATTTTTACACTCTGGGTAACTCCAGGAATAAACAACATTTTAGCCTGAAACAAAGAGCTAAGGAATGTTCATCCTGCTCCTATAAAATATGCTGACTAGCATACAGAGTGGTTAGTAAAAGACTAACACAGAAAAGAAAAAAGTAAACACTCACCCCTCCCTTCACAGTGTTAACATATTCGTCATCATCTCTGACATACAAACCAAATTCAACTGGGTAAATCTTGCACTGCTGTGAACAGTGAAGTCAAACACCAGTAGGATTACACTTCTCTAAACAAGAATTCAGACACAGAATAGAAGTTAAAAATGGGTATGTGTATAGGGGAGATCATCACGACAAGGCTTCACAAACAAAGATTTGGGAAGGGCTCTCCCCATGTGGGTGTGTCCTTCGAGCCTGCGCAGTGGATTTTATAGGTGAGGCACATAGGGGAGATCAAAACTTTTCTAGAGGATGGTCTTCTGTAGAAACAGTAACTCAGGATTCAGTTTGTGGGGGTTTTTGAAGAAATTCCAGGTGGAACATGACAAAAGAGGGAGCACAGATGCGCAAAGGAAAGAAAAACCCTGGTAGCTGTACACAGTGTAACAGAAGAGCATGTGCTCAAAAGCAGTGATGACATTAAAGCTAATATTTGGAAATTGGTATCTTCTCAAATAATACTATATTTTAATGATTTTTCTCCTTGCCCTAGCTTTAACAACTCTTGTTAGTCTGTTAAAATATACTGGGCACTATGACTGCATGCAAAGCACCACATAAATTAAATGAAATAACATTTTTAAAACAAACTTTTAACTGTCCAATCCAAGGTAGATAAATGGCACCTAAGTAAAAACATGCTGCATTATGAGACCCTGCAAACATTCTGGAAGTGATCTGAAAACACACAGTTCAGAAAAATGAGACTGCTGGGGCCCCACAACTGAGACCCAGCGCTCCTCTCAGACATGTGCTACTGTACCCCAGCCAGTGTTGGGCAAGGGGGTTGCCAAAGCAGAGAGGAAGTGCATCCATCCCCACTACAGACCAGATCTAGAGTGGCTCAAGTGACCCATTTCCTGCCCGACTCTAGAGCCTTGTGTCCACAACCCCATTAGTAAGTTTTCAGCTGGACCTCCCTCAAACAGGTCCTTTGTCAAAGTAAATCACCAAATAAATGGACCAGGTAGAGTTGCCACATGAGACTTTTGCTTGCCTAGTTGCAGACAAAGGAGAAGAGGGATCTGTTGCTTTGGTAATGACAAGAGGAAAGCATGCCTTAATCCCCAAATCAGCTCCAATTTGTTTCACGATCAAAGCCCTCCATGGGGCTGTTCATGTGGTATCTTTGTCAGACAGTTTTGTCAACAGCAGTGCACACAATCCAACAGTCTGGCACAGGGCACTGCAGGCTGTGGAGGTTATCTCTGCAGACTTTGGAGTGTAGACATTGTTTAGCAATATATTACTACCTCATTGCAAATATTTTTTCCAGGGATTAGTACTCAGCTTCTTACATCAGCTGTACACCTTTGGCTGGCGAAAAACATGTTTGTGTCTCAAACCCCCTACTCACATTCAGCACAAACTTCTCCATCTTTCATCCCCAGAAATTTGTGACAAGCTAGACCCAGCCACCCTTAGAGGAAACCACTCATGACATACCTGCCCTCATCATAATTCTTTATTTCTCCTTTTTTACTACAAGCTGCATGTGGAAATGAAGTACAGTGTTTTGCAAGGAAGAAAGAGGAAAAATCTGCATGCCCTGGCTAATTTCTTCCTAGTTGTGTCAGGTAATCCTTTTATGCTAGTAAAAAGCGCATGATATTTGAGGTTACTAAGATAAAAAGGAGACAGATTTGCTAGTATTAAAATAAAGCCTATTTAGTTAGTATCAAATCCTCCATGTGCTCATTAGCTCACTCTTAAAACTCATGAAACGTGTTTCTTTCACTGGGGTTTTAATTGTCCAGTCTATTAGGTTTTATGGGTTTACACCTGCATTTGTTTCAGTTAACTGAAACTACATCAAACAGAAGCACAAACAATCTACTTAAGGCTGATAGAAACATGCTGTTTAAGACTTAAAAGTATATAGAACTTCTGTAACCAGATGGAACAAAACTGCTGAGGTCCCAAAACTTAAGAATTCCCCTGCATATGCATTCCTCAATTCTGTTTAATGGGGCTGGCAAAGCACAGAAAATACTTTAACCAACACCACCACACAGTAATTTGTCAGGCTAAAGTGAGTAGTTTTCAAGGAACATAGAACCACTGTACACGAGTTCAGATGGCAATGAATATACCAAGAGTAAGCAATAACCATTCTTTATTAATTTACATTTGACACTGCACCATTAAAAAAAACCAGCCACTTGCAAATGAACAATCTCCTTAATATTCAGCTCTTCCCTGCACTCCTGTTCTTCAGTCTTCAGCTGGGAGGCTGTATCCCAAACTAGCATTCTCTCTGATGTCCAGTATGCTCTCCCGGACAGCTTCGCTTGGAAGCCCAACAGTAAACAGTGGCCAGAGATATGCAGAATCACAATCCAATAAACCCTCCCCTTCTTTGCCTACAGGAAGGCCACTAGGCCCACTTCCTTATCTTCACCTTCCCACAGCAGTTAAGAATATCATGAACAATCCTCTGGTGCAAAAGCAGAAGCTGTATTTAGCAGCATAGTGAAAAGCTGGACTATTCAGTGTCATGATGCTGGAAGGTACAACGTTAACAAAAGTAAAACACACAGGAAATAACCCACTTACAAATCTGTGCCAAAGATTAATAATTGCTGAAGCTCATCTATTACACATGACTTTCAGAGAACAGCTCTGAAAATCTGATCAGGTATTTATAATTAATTTCTAGTTCTCCAATACATTGCCAAGCCTATACTCCAAGCAACAAGGATATCCATACGGGGTCTGTGCTTTACCAGGGAAAGCAGCAGCAGCAACTCCTCTGTAACTAGGACTGCCCTGTACACCAGTGCACGGGCCTGTCTCTCCCAACCTCTCCTACAATGGAGAAATCAACTTTTACATCATCTTCTTCCCCTTCACACTTTCATTAGTATTACACTCCAGCATTTGACAAAGACAATGGAATTTGCAGCAACAAGTATTTCCAGATGACAGTGTAGTAAGAGAAATCAAGTTAGATATTTTAAAATTTAGAGTATTATATGAACATTTTTCTCAGAGATGCTTCCAGGAGCCAGGTCAATTACCTCCTGGAAAAGTTATACATCAAAAGAGACTGTTTTTGACCAAGTTGCTGAAACACACCAAAAGAGGGGTGATTTAACTCTAGAAACTGCTCCTTTAGAAGAGGCTGTCTTCTCAAGGGGAATGATCAGATGAGTTTGCAATGGGGAAATCCAGTTTGAGAATTCACATCTCGTGTCACTTTCAAACTCAATGAAAGACAGAAAAACAAAATGAGTTCATGTAATCAAAGAAGGCCACACTTTAAACCTTCTAAGACTATTTTTACTTTTAGGTATTTTATATTTTTTGTTCAGAGGTTGTATATTCTTGTTATTATTTTTAGGAGAATTGATTACAAGCATAACCAAGTATAGAGGGAGGATAGCACCAGACTAGTAAACTTCACTACTGACATCAGAAACAAAAGGTTATTCAGAACTGGAATCCTGGTCAAATTCCTCAGAGGAAGACTATAAAAACACATGAAACTAAAGACAGAATAAGCAGGGCTGTAAAAAAACAAGATATAAGCAACAGGTTTTTCTAGGCACATCAAGTTTAGAAGCCAAATAATTTAGACCAGAAAAAGCCAGTGTCACATTTGAAAAGCTGAGATATACTAAGCACTTCAAGGAGCACAACTGGGAACCACAAACATACAACTCAGACTCATGTCAGCTTACATGTTACCTTTAACTGGGTCCCAGGTTTGCCAGTGTAGTTCTCTATACTACTTAACATATAAAATATTTGTATGTACATCTCTATCTATATATGTTCACACAAAGTACACATACAGAGACAAATTCTAGCAGACAAAACACTTACCTAGAATATGATTTTCCTTCTAGAGATATTTGTCTTCTCTTATTACAGAGAGAACTTAAATATCCTGAGGCAGTTCTCGTATGTTAGGGGTGTGGCCAAATGAGCTACTTAACAGAACACCCAGCAGAAAGACAACCAACAAATTAAAGCTTAAACAACAAATGGAGGTGAAGAACAAGTAACTGAATAACTGTAAACAAATAAAGTGCAATAAAATAACGGTAGTTCACACATTTATGTATACCATAATCAACTAACCCTTGCACTATAAAGCAGCATCAGGAAGTAAAGGGAATGTGGTTTTTCTTACCAGTTTGCCCCAGCTGACTCAGCTTAATGTGTCACTAATGACACCAACCATCCTTATCATGCTGTTAGTTACTTCAGTAGCTGCTTGAGAACTTGAAGTACATAATAAAGCATTTGAACACACATACAAGAAGACAGGGACAGCAAGCTTTCATTATTCACATGCTAAGGTTAGACTAGAATGTATTTATACATATTTTATGGCCAAAAGAATTACAAATACACTTAACTGACTTGACCTGTCCAGGCTTGAGACCAAGGTACCCACAGAGGTACATGCCAGATGAGCCAGGTCAACTGTTCTGATATCTAAACTGCAAGGTGACATAGTCCAGATAGTCTGCTTTATTTTTAGATACTTCATACACAATAGCTTGCCCTGTCAACACCACAGGAGATCCAATAAAGGGAGAAATAAATATTGTAAGGAAGGATAGTGGGAACATAATCTACGAGAAAAAAATCTACTCACCTGCCATTTTTTTTGATGTAGGTTGCTAAATAACCATGGTCTTCCCAGTTATGAACTGTTTCTGTCATTCCCTGCTCCTGAAAAATGGGCTGTAGAGCTTTAAGAACGGCATTGCAATCAGCTGCAAGATTAAAAGAGATAATAATCAGTAAGGGGTTTCCACTCAAGTCACTTCTGCCCTCTTTTAAAGGCTGTGCAGTTTTTCCTGGCAGCCTGGATTGTTATTTCTTTGAGTACTATTTGAACAACATCTTTTTGTGTATCTTCTCCTCCCTCCATTCCCAGGGATGTTTCTCAGTGCATGGGGCTCCAAACAGTTTTCACACCTGAGCAGAAAAGGTTATCTACTATGCATGTAGGAAGAGTACCTTTATTACAGCTACTGTTGGTCATCCACTGTATCACAATCCAGACAAGTCCTTACGCACATAATTACTTTTTAAATCACTTAACACACAAACAATAATGCCAAGAAGAAACTACAGCACTAAAAGGAAATTTTAAAAAAATGTTGAGCTGTAGGACAAGGAGACTACAAAGGCACTGAAAACCAGAGAGGGCAAACCAACATATTCACTCTACCCCCACAGAAACATCCTTTCTCTGACATCCAGCCAGGTCCCCAGTTGAAATCTTCATGACACCATGGAGGAGATGAGATCTCTCAGAAAAACACAAAAAACTCACCTGGAAATAACTGAGGTTACTCTGGCAATTATCTGCAAAAGCAAGCTCACTATTTGTCTATACAGATATTTCTTCAGTCAGAATACAATGATTTCAGAAGCCTGAAGTTCACTGTACACAGTTTTGAGGGATTTTTTTTATCCACAGCATTGTTCATTACAACTACTTTAGGTTCCCCAAACAAGTGTCTCAAAAACAAGCTACAAGTTTTGTCTATTTATTTTGGAACTGACAAGGTGAGAGCCAGTGGAGGATGCTGGTAAGGCTGCACTTACTGGAAGAGGAGCAAAACTGGAAAGACTCCCATCAGTGTTAGTGAAGAGACTTAACAAAATATTTATCTACAAGCTGTCCTAGTGAGACAAGCATCATCATTTCTGCTTCACAAACACAGATATAAGCCATTATGGTCACGCAGTATGTCAGTAACATAACCAGGATTTAGTCTCTCTCAGAGAAATCACCTGGCACAGCCACATTATGGAGGCACAGCTCACAACCCAAGGGCTCCAGCACGGACATTCCTCCCCAACACAACTTTACTACAGAATTCCTCCCAAGGTAATTATTTTGGTTTTCCCCCTGCCTCCAAAATGCATATAAATTCAAACACATTGGAAATCAGTAAGTGTAGCCTGCAGACATAATCAACAATAGTTTCCAGAATGCTACTGAGCTGTACAAGCTATAAAGAAACAACAAAAATAACCCAGGCCAAATGAATCCAAATTCAGCTCATCTATCATCTCTGTGAAACTCCACAGTAGACTAAGCTAAAATCTGATTACTTGAAACTTATGTTTGCCCATCTGAAAACTCTAGACTCAATTATCCCTGAATGTTTTAACCAGACAGACTGAACTAACAGGTAAATTGTTTAATCTTCCACAAATACAAAGTCAAGAGCAAGCCACTTCCCCTTTAGCCAAGGATACTTACTAAAAATGAAAAGGCTTTGCGCTTCTTATTGCCCGAAGTATCCAATCTTGATGCATATTGTGAGATACATACTTACTTCTCCCTTTCTGCACCTCCCTCATTAATTCCCCATGTGGCAAATTAAGGCAAAATTGAACCAACAAAACTAAATTCTGCCAGACAGAGAATGATTTAACTGCTCATGCCTTCCCAGTCAGTAGCACCACTGATGAACTACCACACACAGTCCACTACCACTATGAAGATTTTTTCCTTCCCCCCCACCTTCCTGTAAAATTCTGCATCCTTTGTACCAGTAAATTTTCAGGCTTCCTATCCAGCATCAGGTACTACCATGGCACAGATAATAATTCAAACCCAGAGTACACAGTTTGTCTGTTTGTAACTGTGGTTACATTAGTAATAAGTGGGCCAACAATCAAGCAAACATGTTTTTCAGACATCAAAAGTATAGATGAAATGGGGCCATAATTAAGAGCCATAGTCCTTAAATGGGTTCTGATCTCTGCAGCTGCACTGGGAAGAGAACTTTGCAATGCTCACCTTAAACCTGCAGTTTCTGTCAGGCCTCAGCACTCTTTCTGGAGAGTATATGAGCAACTGCTACAGGGCCAGTACATTCACAAAGAATTTTTTGTCACTTAGGACATGTGATCCACTCTTTCTGTCTGGCACTTGCTTCTTTGCCCTACTCCTTTAACTCCTCCTTCCCTTCTTTCAAGACACGTACTTATTTCCATCCCTTCCTTACTTCTTAGATCACCACAACAATGCCAAACAAGAACTCAGTTTAATAATGCATACCATAACCCTTCTAGAACAGTAAAATATCATGAAACCCAAGCTGAGCTGGTATGCACCTAACTCCCAGCCCACTTCACTTCCCCAGCTGCTGCAAGGCAGCATTGCAGTACAATGGAGAACAGACTGGAAGAACTGAAGTGCTTGTGCCACATTTAGTCTGTTTTCAACAGATTCAAGGATTCCTGCTACATCCATCTTGGCAGATGCTGCAGAACAAACCACCACTGATATTTTTCTGCTCCATGAACATACCAATTCCTCATAACCTGCTCATCACTCAGCAGCAGATTTCTTTGCTAAGCACTCAGGCAAGAGCTTGATTAAGGTGTTCCTATTATGCTATTAACTTTAGGAAATTAAAACAACATGCTCTTTCATCAGGTCTCTTTTTAGTTATACCACACAAGATTGCCTTGGAGGGATAATTAATTCTCCCAAGTTGGAGACTCCTTTATAAAATGTCCGAGGCATAAGTGGTTGCTTAAAGGCATCAGGAAGTTTCAGCAATCTCAGGATCTCTCCTCCAAATCCACTTGCCACCACCTAACTCACCCAGCACAGATTTGCTCTATCAAGCACTGATAAGCAAAAAGGAAATGGTGATTACAATACATGTGTTTCAGAACCATCTTGGAATCTACATCAAAATGTTTATTCAAGTAGTTATTACTTTCTTTTCCTATTCAGGAACAAAGGAAACAAACTTCAGTTATTCAAGCATGAAATACTGCTTTAAGTATTTGATAACTATTTGGCAGAAGGCTATTTGGCAGAAGGAGTGAAAAATGCCCAGTTTCAACTGTAGAGAAGAAAAAACAAAAAACACTGTGTAAGATTTGAGATACACGTATTTTTTACAAGAGTTACTGCCCAGTTTAGCTGGAAAGTTTGTGAGTCCCAGCACACTCGAAGGGATGATTTGCAGCAGTTGCAGACATTCCTCTGACATCTGAGCAGCAAAGCAGCCACTGCCTGACAGTAATCTGCGAACAGGAGAGCACTGAACATTCAGGTTCCTCTAAGTATCCAGTCTGGCCTTTTGCTTAACACTGGCGAGTTTCACCCAGATACTCCAACAAGGAGCTCAAGTAATCTGATACTGAGACAAAATATTCTGGTTTAAGACATCCTCATACCGGCTGACTGACAAAATCTTAGTAAGCTATGGGAACAGATTAGGTCTCATTTGAAAATATTCCTATTATTTCCAACTCTGATTTTTTCTTACCCTGATTTTAAATAATTTCTCCTAACAAGTGAGACTGTAACATAACCAAAATAATAGAACACATCAAAATTTGTACGTGCTTCTGCATCTGATGCATTTTTCCCTTGACAGCTACATTTTCAACAGAGAAAGGTGAAGAAAACAAAAATCAAATTAAGTGCTTCATTAAGAATACATTAAAGACTTAGCACACATTAGGAAACAAAATGCAGAATATGCTAATAAGAAACAGCAACCTGAGCAGCTGGCATATTGTTTCAGTTCAGAGCTGCTTTAATTGTTTCAATATAATAAATCTCTGTGTTACACAAGTCTGATACTCTTGCACACAGGCAACGTATCTGTCAACTCCAATTCTTCAGAAACATCACAGGAAAGGAAATACACAGAGACAAGCAGGGAGGGTGTCAGGTACAAGGGATGGAGCACAGGTGAGGGAAGAAATTAATTTCTAAGCAGGTGAGGTCCCAGGGGCAGTTTAAGAGGAGCAGCAGGAGGCTGAGCCTTCTGCCTGGACAGCAGCACACCTGACTGAGCTGGCTCTGAGCCACCAACTCAGGCCACTCACCTGTCTCCCTCCACCACCACTCAGTGGAAGGAGTCACCAGGCTTATGGTGTACATGGGATGTCACTGAAACTAATTCAATGCATTTTTCCAGTGCCAATATTGTATCTCAACTTTAATCACTAAAAACTGCAGAATTAGAGGTGAGCTGCAGAAATGTTTAGTGAGCAAATTGTTCATAAATTTTAAAATCCAGAGCCAAGGAGAAGCTTCAGTATTTTACTTGTCCTAGATTCCCTTTAGGCACTAAAACAAATAGAGAAATAACAGAAAAAAAAAAAAGAGAGCTAAAAATCACAATAGTTTACAGAAAGTCAACAGCCTCATCCTACTAGCTCGCCCTTCCACAGTACATGAGAGGGGAGAGCAACAAAATAATTTGTAGATAACTGGTTATCATCTAATCATCAACACTTCCATAGCAATCTTTTTCTTAAAACTTGAAACCTTAGGAACTGTACTCTCTTTGTTTTAGTTAAAAGGATCTGCCTGAATGGAAAATGAATGAGCAGAGGACACTGGTGTTTGGAACAGACTATACAGAGAAGTTTCCACAGGAATATCACTGGCTCAACTAAGAAATTGGAATGTCAACACTTGCCTAAACTAGCCCTCCTCCTTCAACAACAAAATGACCCAGTGCCACACAAGAAGGAAAGTACCCCCTCCGAGCCCACTCCAGAGCCCCTGCTCAGAACAAAGCAGGTCACTTTTCCTGACATGTTAACAGATGCAAATAAAAAACAACTGACTTTAGCAATACACACCTCCCGGGTATTAGGTTGGAAAGTTTCTCATCAGACCCAGACACGCACACAGAAAAAAACCTGTTTTATCCTTGCCAGGTCTGCAAAAAGCAGAAAATAGCAGGAATCAAAACTATACTAAAATTACTCCTCTCCATCAATTTGTATCTGTGAGAATCATCATCATGTTGATTTATACACAGAAGTCAACAGATAATGCATGGTGTCATTCTTAAAGGGGCAGCAGGTGGAAACAGTCACCTACTATTCACTCAGCCATAAGAAAATAAATCAAGTTTTCCAGTGCACTTATTAATTTCATTATATATTACACAAGGTTAAGAGTACAGGCTGCTTTTCTCAAAGAGTTCCCACAGAACTCCTCCCACACTCCAGCTACACAGTGAATACAGGCAGAACCATCCATACTGTGTCACAACAGCAAGTGCATGAACTTACTGGCACATTCAAGTAATCATCACAGCCAAAAGGACCCTGTGCAATCAAGGGCCCTTTGGGAAATTATGAGTAAAACAATCATGAATCAGAATGAGCTCTCAAAGTGTTAAAGACACCCAGCTACAAACAGGAGAACTCAACCCTCACTCTTACTCTGCACGACCACCTTTATGTTAGTTCAGATTGCCAAGAGGAACACACAAATAACACACACCTACATGAGATAATAAAGCTCTCTGCCAAACACTGGAAGACTTCAATGCACTATTTCTGAGAGCCTCTACTCAGACAACCAATTTTTCTACTTAAGGTCAATTCTGTGTGTTCCTCTGGCACAGCCACGTCAGGCAGGGCTCTGGCTGTATATCCCAGATCCATAACATATAACACATCTTCAGACCAAGTTTCATGTGTTTCAGTTAGTGCCCACTGCCTCTTGTCCTGTCATAGGGCACCACTGAGGAAAGTTCAGTTCTGTCTCCTCTACTCACCCCATCAGGTATTTTTATATATATTAATATATGTATTTTTTTAAAAAATTGACATATGCTTAGGGACATGGTTTAATAGTGGACTTCTTGTTGCTGATCACTTCTTGGCAGGCCCAGCAGATCAATTTTTAATCCACCCTCACTGTAGATTCCTCTTAACTTTTTTTTCCACCACTTAGTCCATGAAGATGTTACTGAAAAGCATGGAAAGTCCTGCTAAAGTCTGGATTAACAACAATCACCAGCCAGTCTTGTGACCACGGAAGGCTCTCAGGTGGGCCAGGCACATCTCCCCTTTGGAAATGCATGTCAGCTACACCTCCTTTCAAGTCCTCAATAGGTTTGGAAATAGTTTGCAAGACTTACTCCATCACTTGCCCAGGAATCAAGGTAAAGTTGACTGGCCTGTAGTTCTCTGAATCTTCCTTCTTGCTCTTTTGAAGTTAGAGGTGATAATGATTTTCTTTCAGTCACAGATTTTTTGCTCAGTGCATCAATTTTTTTTTTTTTGGAGGGTCATACATCAACAAGGAAGCTGGTTCTGCATAAAGAGTACCACACTTCTTCCAATAATCTATATCCACCTTCTTCCCTGACCTACCCCCCACAAAAGAATCTCACAAAGATGACCGGTCCTCTCTCTGCCACTCACCAGAATGAGCTCTGAGGAAGCACAGAGGAAAAAAAATGCATGGGGAAAAAAGAAAAGCTATTTCAACTTTCCTACAATCACCTTTTTAAAAGCTGAATATTTTCTTGTACTTTCAAAAGACACTGCAACTTTGGTAATAAGGGTGATCAAGGTATAAAATTAGTAGAGGAGTTTTCAGCTGGCACTAGCACACAAATACATTTTCTAAGATAGCTCATACAGTCATGTATCACCTTTATGGAATATGGAATGTTAATGTAAAGAGAACAGAGCTACATAGACACTCAGCCTTTCATACACAACAAAAATTCAAATTCAGGCATACAATCAGCAACTTGTTGCTTAAAACCCCAGCAAGAATTTAACCACAAGTGAGGGTACATACAGTGAACAGGAATGGCTCTGCTTGGGAGCTGCTTGGGAAACCAAGCACTGCAAACACACTTGTCCTGGCTTGCTCACTGCACAAATACAGGGATTCACCAGTATCTGAAGGCTCATTCCTGATGCCTCCTGGAGCACAATGCACTAAGGAAGATAAGGAACACACCACAGGGGACTGACTTTAAGAGGGTTTTTTTCTTGTTAGCTTTTGGCAAAACTTTTAGAAGACACTCACTGCTGCTGTTCCAGGAGCACCTCAGGGACCATATTATGTTTTTCAGTTTGAGAGGGAGAATCCAGAAGAACATTCCATATAAGAAAAAAGTTTAAGACACCAACCATGTCAAATTGTGACAGTCAGGGCAGCTCTGAAGAAGAGTTGAGTACTGCCCTCTCAAAAAAAAAAAAAAAGGAGAAAAGCCACAAAGAACTGCCACATTACTATACCTTTCACAGTAACCACATGTTTTAAAAAGTCTCTCCCATTCACCCTGACATTTAAAAGTTATTTCTTATTTCACAAAATATTGCTATAAAAGTATTTTTTCTATACCTGGCATCCAATTGCAGCTAGTTATGATGTGACATCCTATTAACATTAACAACTTTTTAAATGCTTTTCTGCAACAGCAAACAAAAGATGACAAAGTCTGCCACTCTGTGGTAACTCCAAAAGAAAAGACATTTTAGGCCTCCACAAGTGACAGTGGCTTTGCATTCTGGAAGTCTCCCTGCTGCTGTTCAATATTCACACTAAAGTTGAGTTAAAAAAGCTTTTCAATTTTTTTTTCCTTTCCCTAATTCTACTTTACCCTATAGAGTCTTAAAGGTTTTTCCAGTTCATACAAGTCCACTGTTCTTTAATGTAGAAGCAACATTTGCTTAGGAGACAGATGTGAAATACTTGCAACACTGTTCTGGACAACCCACAAACAGTATCTTTTACCTTTTATACATCTAAGTCTCACAAGATATTCTTTCAGACTTACTGTTTAGTCAAATTTAACTTTGCCATGGAGTGACAGCATTAAATTAAATTTCTTGTAACACTTCTCAACAGATTAGCAGAGCTGAGCAGTAGGCCAAGAGGTAAACCAAAGGTATTTGCAAACTAACATTCTCATGCAATTTTGGCATACCACCTTCACAAAGAGTATTTATGCACTCAGAAAACTCTTCTTATGGTGTGTTGCTTAAGCCTTAATATCAACAAGTGTGGTTTCAAGGCCTCAACTCCACTAACTTCACTTGTCTCTCTGAAGGTACTACTTTTAGTAGTTGCAATTACTACTTGAGTACTGCACCAACTGTCCATCAACTGGTACAAAAAGACTGCTCACATTTTAAATCTTAGCACCGTGTGAAATATCTGTAAGCCCTCCCATTAAAAAAAAAAAGGCAGTAAAAAAGAAGATGCACTTGGTAACAGAACTTTAGCATGCCCAAATAATACCAGCTCTCCTGTACACTTACATTTCTCAAGTCATTTTCATCACCTTGTACCTGACCCTGCTCCAGAAACATTAAGCCAAATGATTAGTACTTTGTATGTACTGTCCTCTCCTTCCAATGATTTTGCTATTTAAACGGCATGGTCAGAAGTACACCTGAAATGGGAACTACTGACATGTCAAAAGCAGTCTTCATTTCCTACAGGAATTTGCTCCACAGCCTCAGACTCTCGTGACAAGTATCTCCCACGCTGCTTACCTTCACCTTTGCAGGTGACAGTTCCTTCAGGCCTGAGCAAGTGGACATTGAGTATCTGACACTATGCTGGAGAATCAGATATAATTATATTTTCAGAGTTCCAGCCAATAAAGCATTTTAGTCTTGAAAACTAGAAATCAACAAAAGCAGGGAATGAGTTCATAGCAGACCTTGCTGCTAAAAATGGAAAGCTATTAATTCCTGTATTAACACCTCCTGACAAGCCCCATTTGTGCTCTGACACACAGCAGGCCAGTTCTCAGTCCAGGCCTGTCAGAACTGGAGTGTGGAGACCTGCAGGGCTCGACTCAGAACAGCCCAGCCAAAGGCACAGGCTGAGCCCACACCACTCAGGGAAGCTGCTAAAGAAACATAACTAAAACAGACCCATTCCCAAACTGCAGCTGCAAACACACCTTCAGCCAAGGTTGATAATGCAGTTTTAAGTCCAGAGACATTTACTTGAGTCGTATTTAATCTTTATTGACATGGTCTTCACATACAGACCACAGTCAAGGAGTCAGCAAACTTTGCTAGCACACCCTAAATCAATAAGGTGAAGAGATAAGTGTACCATCTACATGTTATCACTGTGATCAGGTATTTCAGCACTTCAGACAATCCAGCACTTGACAGAACCAGTCAGATTTAGCTACAAGGATCAGAGATGCCATGCCCCCACAATATGTTCAAACATACTTATTTAAAGCTAACTGCAGCCAACTCCTGCCAAAAAAGCAGAATCTGCCTCGTAAGAAAAACAAAGCCCTTGCATCTCTAGTACATCAGGCAACAAAAACACCCATCACAGAAAACATGAAATTATAAATAACTCTATAGCTAAGTGCTCTACGGTTTTACTTTTGAAGTTTTTCATTTATAATCTTAGCAGCTTCCAAGTACTAAGTATTAGTTTAAGCCTTTTTCCTTCATACGCAAGATTGGCTTACTTGAAAAACAACTCTGCAATTCTTCAAGAAAAACATCAGCTTTTCAATTCCAGCCATCTCCTCCTGCTTTCTCTGGTATTTCCACACAAAGTATGGGATGAACCACGACTCAACAGCTAGAACTGCTAATTAATTGACAAATAAACCAAACCCAGCACCAGCTCCAAACTGTCTTTACTACACCAAGATCAGCTGCTCATGTATTGTCAGCTCTAACTCATGCAGAGTTTTCACAGATAGAAAATCAGGCAGAGGTTTCAGAGATGGCAGCGAGAAAGAGCCGATCAGCACTCCTCCTCATCATCATCATCTAGCTCTGTTTAACACTCCTCTTACCAGGAGATCATCCGTTCAGAAACGCATTTTTTTAATTAGTCCAAGTACAGAAAACTCAACTACAAGGCTTCAAAGGGTTGCAAAACTCAAAACCTTGTCAACTCTCTCTGTCCTCCAAAAAATT
The DNA here is from genome assembly GCA_035583235.1 of Hafferia zeledoni. NCBI lineage: Eukaryota > Metazoa > Chordata > Aves > Passeriformes > Thamnophilidae > Hafferia > Hafferia zeledoni. The sequence continues at coordinate 105,378,513 of JAWWEV010000001.1, read as the reverse complement.
TATATTAGTACAGCCAAAAATAAGCACATAAAATTGTGGTACTGCTCTATGAAGAACATTGACTTCCAATCAAAACAAAGACAAGAATGAAATACTAGTTGAACTGCATGCAGTTCAAATATTTAACAATTTGAGAGCCTACGTAAAAAACTTCAATGCTTAAAGAGTATTTAGTAGAGTAACTTAGAATTTTAAATATAAGACATTCTTCCTCCACACACAGATTCAGAACTGAGCAGTGGACCCTGCAGGTAGGAACAAAGCCACTGAGAGAATGTTCAGCCCAAAAAAGGCAATTCCCTTCTATCTCCATAAAATTATTAATTTGAGGAAAAAGGGACCATGGGCACACACATCCACTTACCATTTTTCTTAAAAAATTCAAGCACTGCCTCACCTGCACTTCAGCATTCCCACTGTGTGCCAATTCATATGAGTTTTGTATGGATGTTTCCACAATTGTGCCAGCTCAAGTCATCACTGCCCTCCCCTCCTCTCCACCAGCTCACTTGTCTGTGCCCAGAACTGGAATATCATCAGCCCAACCATCTGTGCCATGAACTACACGCAATCCCCTTAACAACAATCCCACACAGTTAAAACTAATTTCCAACTACATTTCCTGTCAAAATAACTTTCTGAAGCAAACAGAAGAACCCAAATATCACGAGAGTCTCTGTATTATCTCCCCTCCCACCCTCAGAGAAGTCTGAAGAAAAATAATCAGTTCAGTACTCAACAACTGAGAAAACTAAGCTTATATGACCCATTTATGACTGGATGGCAACACACAAGGAGATTTACAACATATAGTAAATCTAAAATCAATCCTATACAGGTGTAAGGCATCAAGTATCTACATACTTTCATAATAAAGTCCTCAAACTAAATAACCTGAGGAGTCTCAAATTCATCACTTCTGACTGACCAACAAAAAGACACAATTAAAGGAGGACGCCCTTCTACACCCAAATTAAAGGAGGCCAGCAATCCGTGTCCATTTTCATGAACACTGAAGTAGCCTTCCTGTATTTTAGGATAGGGAATGCTACGCTGTTTGCCGGCCAAAGGTGTCTGTTTATCTCCAGGGTCACAGATAAGCAAGACACTTCTGCTAAAACGGCTGAGCTCTACAGTTGCTAATTTAATCAGCTCTTGAGAAGACCATCACTGAAAGTCAGGCTATGCTATCCAGTTATCAGAGATTCAACCTTGCTTCTAATTAACTGACATTTTTAAAAGCTAATGGGATGTCTAATTAGAGGAGTTACCGTTATAAAGATACGCAAAAGGGCCTTTTTTCTTTTGACTAACAGATTTTTGCACTACATTTCAATGTATTTTTTAAAGTTTGATAAAAACTGCAGCTTTTAGGAGAAGTACATGACTTCATTCAGCTCATGTAGATCCATTCTCAAGACAGTGTTGTGTTCTCCCCATTCTAAACCTACACAAGAGGACCTGTTTTGCCCTGTAACTCCTCACGTTTTTATTGACACTACCGGGCTCTCTCAGTATTTCCAACCACCTCATGGAAGTCATGATAGTAAACACTAAGAAATGCCTACTGTTCCAGTTACCATTCTCAAGATCCTTGCTGGATACACATTTGAATCCTAAAGAATGTACATGACGTGCACCGTAGTCCATCAGTCCAAGAGAACTACAACTGCCTGAAGAAAACAGGGCTGTTACTGAAAGGTTTGTCACATACCAAGTAAGTCAGTGGGAACAAGGCACTAGAACCTACACCACTCTGCAGCACAAGCAGTTGCTAGTTAACAACTGCACACGTGACAAAATCCCATCTTCCTCATGGGGAGCTGTGTCCTCTGGATCCTTTCACTGCCACCCAAAGACAGCCTCCCTCCTTTACTCACAGAGAAACTCAGAAGACTGAGGATGAAGACAAGTAACACAACAGAGAATAAAGTAATAAACAGGTCACAGGAAACTTAACATCTCAGAACTACTAACCCATCCTTTACAGTCATGTTCAGTAACACTGAAGCCTTTGCATAGCTATGTTATAAGTGAACACTGAGAAACACACACAAATTATTTCAACCACATGTAATTACTCTCATACAAGCTAATTCTTAAGAAATGCTACCATAACCATATACAGCTATTGCAAGATGCATTGCAATGAAACAAACTATTGTACAAACTTGCTCTCATAACCTAAAATCTTGCCTTCCTATAAGCTACAGATGTCATTTATCTGGATTTCTGTAAAGCCCTTGGCACAGACCGCCACAACAGCCTTCTCTCTAAACTGGAGATGGATTCAATGGGCAAAATGTTAGGCAGGTAAGTAAGTGGTTGGATGGTCCCACGAGGGAGGCAGCGATCAATGGCTCACAGTCCCAATGGACATCAGTGACAAGGGGTGTCCATCAGGGGTTTGTATTGGAACTACTGTTATTTAATATCTTTATTAGTGACATAGACAAAGCAATTGAAGGCACCCTCAGCAAGTTTGCAGGTGACACCAAGATGAGTGTTGTGGTTGCCACACCTGAAGAATGGGACGCCACTCAGAGGGACCTGGACAAACTTCAGAAGTGTGCTCACAGGAATTTCATGAGGTTTCACAAGACCAAGGTCCTGCACCTGGGTCGGGGTAACTTCTGGTATCAATCCAGGCTGGGAGATGAACAGATGGAGAGCAGCCCTGCCCAGAAGGGCTTGGGGGTGCTGGTGGGTGAGAGGCTGTACGTGACCCAGCTGTGCACACTGGCTCCCCAGAAAGCCCAACGTGTCCTGGGCTGCATCAAAAGCAGCGTGGCCAGCAGGGCAAGGGAGAGGATTCTGTCCCTCTGCTCTGTCCTGGTGAGACCCCACCTGGAATACTGTGTTCATCTCTGGGGTCCCCAGCACAGGAAACACACTGACCTGCTGGACAAGTCCAGAGGAGGCCATCAAGATGATTAAAAGGATGGAGCATCTCTTCTGTGGGGAAAGACTGAGAAAACAGATTGTTCAGCCTGGAAAAGAGAAGGCTTTGAGGTGACCTAACTGCAGCCTTCCAGTACCTAAATGGAACTTACTCTGGAGAGGGACCATTTACAAGGTCCTGGAGTGACAGGACAAGGGGGAATGCCTTCAGAGGGCAGGCTTAGGTACTAGGAAGGAATTCTTTACTGTGAGGGTGGTGAGACACTGGGATAGATTGCTCTAAGAAGCTGTGGATGCCCCATCCCTGATGGTATTCAGGCCAGTTGGATGGGGCTCTGAGCAACCTGGCCTAGCAGAGAGTGTCACTTCCCACAGCAAGGGCGCTGGAACTAGATGATCTTTAAGGTCCCTTCTAACTCAGGCCGTTCTATGATTCCATGATAAGCTGGCAACAGTTATATTAATATCTACTCAAAAATACATATTCATCAAAAAATGAGGACAGAGCTAATGTTCTGAGAAACAAGGAGTGTGCATTTTCCATGTTTGCAGGTTCTGCCTTCTCCAGAATGCAAACGAAGATCCAACAGCTTCAGCTGAGATCTAGAAATAAGGAATTATCCCCACAAGATCTGAAAATCCAAAACCGCACATTTAATTTTACTAAATGGCATTTCATGGCATTCCAGACCATTTGGAAGCTTTATTGTCCACACAACTTGCAGTAAAAACCTCAACTAGTGGACGATCCATAATTAAGCATTAAATTCCTGTAACACAAATTACACATGTACATTCACCAGCTTTTCTTTTTAGATGACTCTTCATGCTCTGGGCCATATGCAGTAGATGAGAGGACAAACTCATAAAAAATATAAGCCAACTTCCAATCTGTCATTGGTTGAAGAAAGTTCCTCACATCTCACTGAAGATGTCTGTTGTGCTGAGCCAAACATAGAAAGGGAAAAAGCCTTCTTCCCTCCTTTGATCTACAGGGCAACCCTTCTACAGCAGGTCCATCAACCCACTCCCATTTAGGCACATCCACCTTGGCTGTAGAAAGATGCAAACATTATCTTCAAAAGTACAGGGAAATGGAATAGAAAAGCCTACCTGAAACCTAGACAATAATTAAGACCATTATCACATTCACTAATTAATGGCATCATTTCTGTATCATTGAGCATCTAATGTACCTGTGGCTTATTTGCAATATATCTAGGCCTACTTTTATCCCTGGCAATTCTGACGCTTCTGGAGAAGTCTCTCGAACCTGTGACAGTCCAGGGAACTACACAGCCAAAGAGGTCACTGTGGGGGCTGGATGGTATCTACAAATAAAGTTTGTATACTGGTTTAACTTCTCACTTCTGCTCACAATCGATCAGTCAAGCACAAGGTACAAGGAATGTAGCAGGGCTATCTCACTGGCCATTCAGTCACCATTCAAGTGGCTAAGCGGCCCCATAAAAACCTCACCGTAAAATGGAAACTGCAAGATTTTCCCAGCACACCATCCTAAAGAGCACTGTTCGGGAACAGCTCCACTGCTGCCTCCCCCTCCCCGGTCCTGGCTTTCCAAAACGCAGAGGCAGCAATGCCACAAAGGGCACAGCATGCAGCAAAGCCCCTGTCCTCAGGAACGTCTTTCTCAAATCAAAACACCAACAGATTTTGTCTGTAGATGCAGGGAACTGCCTTCACACCTCCCTCCCTCCAAAGGGAGGCCTCCAGAAAGGGAGGGAGGGAGAAAGGGGTTCGACACACCAGGCCAGGCGCGCCCGGAGGCGGGTGCCGGGAGCGGGAAGGCCAGACCGAGCCCGCGGCCTTGCTCAGCACTCACCGAGCCGCTTTGGCGCCCACGGCAGCTCCGCCTTCCCCCATCATCAAACCTTCCCACCCATCCCAGCCCCTGAGAAACGCGGTTTCCGCCGGCCCGAACGTGCCCCCTTGCAGACCCCCATGGGGTCAGGCCCTGCCGCAGCCGCACCGCCAGGCGCTCCCCCCACGCGTCCGCCGCCAGGTCCGAGCGGCCCCGCAGCGACTCGGCGCTCCCGCACCGCCCCCGCGGCCCCTCCAGAGCCTGCAGCGCGGGGCAGGGCCGGCTCCGCGGGGAGCCCCGGCACACACACACACACAGGCCCTCCTTCCCTCCCTGCGGGCCCGCGGCACCGTCCGCCGCTCCCGCAGCCCCCCCGGGACCGGCGCCGCCGCAGTGACCGCCCGGGTCGGGGGCAGGAGGCCGCAGCGAGCCGCCCGCGGGGACAGCGGCGGGGACCGCGGGCACACGCGGGGAAGGAAGGGCCGCGGGGGGAGGCGGCGCCCGCGTGGGGCCGGGAGGGGTCGCACCGCTGCCCCGGCGGGGCCCGGGCGAGACTCGGCCACGGGGGAAGGCAAAAGGGGTCTCGCCCTCGCCCGCCGCTACCTGTGGCGCCGAGCAGGAAGTCCAGGGTGCTGTGCCGCGCTGCTGCCATAGCGAGGGGGAGCCCTGTGCCATGCCTGGAGCGGCGGCGGCGGCGCGGCCCGTGCGGCGGAGCGGCCCTATATGCGCGCGGGGGCTGCGGCGGCGCCGCGGGGGGAGCGGGGCCGGGGCGGGGCCGGGGCGGGACGAGGGGCAGCGGCGGGAGGGGAAGGGAGGGGAGGGCAGTGGCGGGGCGGCAGCACCTGGGGCTGGGCTGCGGCTGCGGGGCCGAGAAATACCCCGAGGGCTGCGGGGCCCCGAGGGCTGCGGGATCCATCCGCGCCTCCCCGGTGCGGGCTCGCTGCGGTGTCCTGGCGGGACATCCTGGGGGATGCTCAGCTTACCTGCTGCCCTGCCCGGGGGGCACGGACGGGCTCGCAGCCCTTACCCGCAGAGGGACTGCCACCAAGGACTCTGTAAGGCCTTGGATTTAAAGTAATTTTTTCTTTTCTGACTGATAACTGTGGAACAGCGTGCTGAGGGCACACATTACACTAACCACGTGCAGTAGTTACAAACCCAGAAAAACAGTATGCAGAAGTAGTTAATTACAGGACTGATCACAGAATGAACTGGATTAGAAAAGACCTCTAACATGATCGAGTCCAACCGGCGATCGAACACCACCTTATCAGCCAGACCATTGCACTCAGTGCCATGTCCAGCCTTTCCTTAAACAGTTCCAGAGTCAGTGACTCTACCACTTCCCTGGACAGCCCATTCCAATGTCTAATCACCCTTTCTGTGAAGAAATTCCACCTAATGTCCAACCTGGCACAGCTGACAACTGTGCCCTCTTGTCCTGTCGCTGGTTACCTGCGAAAAGAGCCGGCCCTCCACCTGGCTACACTCTCCTTTCAGGCAGTTGTACAGAGCGATAAGGTCTCCCCTGAGCCTCCTCTTCTCCAGGCTAAACAACCCCAGCTCCCTCAGCTGCTCCTCACAGGACTTGTGCTCCAGACCCTTCACCAGTTTTGTTGTCCTTCTCTGGATGTGCTCCAGCCCTCAATGTCCTTCCTGAGTTGAGGGACCCAGAACTGGACACAGTCCTCAAGGTGTGGCCTCACCAGTGCTGTGTACAGGGGAAGATGTTTTACTCTGTCCGTTCTATGAGCTTTGCCAGCACTTATTTCCTTTAATTTTATTACAGGATTGAGAGTGGATTTGCACAATGCCATGGCATCAGTGGTTTCACATCATTCCACAATTAAATGAAGAGATTTACAAGTAATCATTATTGTGTAATCCAATGTGCTACCATGATTATTTCTATAACTTGCAATAAGATTTTTTCAGGGCAAACTTACAACAGTATCCTTTTTTTTTAACAGCTATAGGTACATGCACTGTGAGCAAAGCAAAAACATTCTGTGGAGATACACATCAGAAGAGACACAGAAATCTGCAGTTCTGTAGTAACTACACTTTCATCAGCTGATGTTCATTGCAGAGCTCATGCATGAAAGTGCTTTCTTTTAATTAATTAGCTAAAATATACAGCTCTGGAGATTCCCATTCAACATCTTTGATCCAGTCCTGGATGTTACAAGGGATTACCCAGTTCTGTTTGGGTGGCTTGTGCCATTCTGTCAGGAATTCTTCTTTTTCTTAATGCCATGCCTTTTTTTTAAACAAAAATCAATTCTTTCTTGCTGCTGTCTTTGATCTCTCTACCACTCTTCTTTTCAGACATGCAGCTGCCACAAGGCAGCCAGGAAAATCCCTACACTTTGAAATCTCTTGTGTCCCTCACCTTTGCTTGTGGTGGCTGCAGTGGTTTCAGTTATCTCCTTCCATAAAGGAGCTTACTGGATTGATTTTTGCTCTCCTCAATGGGAGCAACACCTTGTGTTCAGTTCAACCTATTACATTATCTTTCCATTGTGAAATAATTGGAAGAAGGTAATAGTGATGTTGTCACCTAAGTGCCTTCGAATGTATTTGTTCATAGGTGCCAGGTGCCCAGCTGAATTATGTCCTTACATACACACAAACAGCTTTGCTGGGTTTACAGGGAGAAAAATACCCCATCAATATGTCATGCAAATCTTTTCCTGGCGTTAATTTTGTAACTTAAGTCCAACAATTCCAAACTGGCACTTGAAGAAAATTGGGGCATCATCTTTTTCATTAAATTTACTGCTGAAAAAAGAAACTGTGGTCTTACTGTGTCCATTTCTATGTGGATGAGAATTTTGTGGATTAGTAGTGGACTTCAGGTGAAGAGCTGAAAAGGTTTATAAATTATTTCAGAGAACAGTATGAAGTCTTTCTTAAATTTTTACTTAAAGGACAGTTGTTAGCCATAAACGGCTTTTGCATCTGTTCATTAAGTTAGGAGGAACTGGGAAGGCTGGCAAAACAGCATGAACACATTCAATGAGGGGTGGAAAACAAAAAGTTCATCTTAGAAACGTTGGTAGAGCTGTAGGAAAACATTCAACAAGAGGAAGAAACTTGCAATATCAACATGTAGAGAGTGAAAGAGGACAGTAAATTACATGTGGTTTTACAGAAAAGCATAATTACAAAGCCCACAGAATCTAAGCCTCTGTGTGAAGGATCCCATCGCTGAGGAAAGATCTAATAGACTTTCTCTTCCGCTTCTTTGGCATGGATACTCTGTGCATGCTGCTTAACTAGGTCATGCCTGGGATGTTTTTGGGAATCTTCCTGTTAGAAAATTACACTGAAGGGAATTTAAAAAAGAGCAATTAAAATAATTAAAGAGATGAAGGGATTGATTTATGAGACAAGATCAAAAGATCTGGAATATTAAAACATGTTTCACAAATGCTATGGCGTTTGAATGACATCGTGTTTTTAAGACTGTATGGAAAGAGTTTATTCGGTGTAAGATTATGCACGTTTTGAAGCCAGTGCAGAATGCAAAAGGGGGTTCAATGGGGAAAAAAAGGTGGTGTTTGTGGGGTGATGGAAAGCTTTGTGCTGAAAATCAAGGGCAGAGACCCTGCTCTCTACAGGTAGGTTGGGCAGATGAAAGACAGTGGCTGATGGGAACAATCTTACACTGGGCAATAGCTGGGACAAAGGCCTTGCACAGTGTGCAATAGATGTGCACTAGATGCATGTTTTGGTCTGCATAACCTCTGTCCTTTGTACAGGGCCATGGTGGGCTGAAATACCAAATGATTCAAGTCTCAAGGTTTTTCTAAGCAGAGTGTGACAGCATTTTTAACCACAAGCTCCCAGTTCATCTATTCTGATGACATCTGCCTGTGTTCAATGGTCTGAAAATATTTCATTTACAACAGTCACAATCCAAAGTTCATCTCAGGAATTAAAATTAAAATCTACTTCTTTTCATAGACAGCTAAGAGGTATCCTTTCAAAAATTTTTTTTTCCTCATGTTTATGACCTGTTCAGAAATTAATTCTGAATTAACTTCAGGTCTTTCTGAGTCCTGCCTAAGGGTGCACTAGGGTCACTAACAATAGTAGACTTTTTTCCCTTATGGTTAACAAAATTTCCGAAGTGATGACAAATTTAAGACAGGAGTTCCCAAAGGTTGTGTTAGCCCTTGTTTAGAAATACTTGTATGTCTCATGGCTCTATCACTCATGAATAATGTGGTCATCTCACAATGCTAATTGAAACCTTGAAATCAAGCATACCTATTTCAAATACCCATGTATTCTCTTCCCATGTCTCATTCTATATATTCAAAATATTGTTAAACATTAATGCATTACAATTAAATAAGGAGAATAACATGTGCAAACATGTAAGCCCATGTTGAAGTGCCTGCTAGAAGATAGTACCCAAATGGGAAAAGCAGGGACTGCAAAAATAAAAGGTTTAGAGTTTGATACAAACCCCTGATTGTGCTTTCATCATCTTCACCATTTATGCATCTTACTGGGTCAGTTTTTCCCTAGGAATTTAGTTTTTAAACACAGCTCTAGTACTTTAGTATTTGCTTACAGTTGATAGAAGTCATGGTAAATTTTGAGGGGTAGGAGAGGGAAGATAATACTTTTAGAAGAGCAGTATGCACAGGAAAGGGTCTTGTAAGTTACTGCTTGTTTTAGAAATTATTTGAGGCAACAATGTGAAACCACAATATGACCAACAATTAAGTTCACTACATTGGAAAACAGCATTATCTTATTATATAGGACAAATCTATGTTTTCTAGAGGTGAATGTCTGTTTAATACAGATAAGAAAACTAGAACTGGGTATTGTAATGAATTTACTGCTTTAATTCTTATTTCTGCTTTTGTGCCTGAGCATGTTACTGTTTACTAAAACAGATACAATTTATCTCCCCCTTCTTGAACGCTTGCAATCTAATATGTAGGCTTGCTGGGGCATAGCTCTGGAGGCTTAAAAAAGATTATAGCAAACTGTCTGGTTCAAATTAAATTTAGTCAGTGTGGAGCCTACATCCTACTGGAAATCATAAAGAAAAAAAATCTCTAACTTTAAAAACAAGTATATTGAGTTGAACACGGAAACATATTCAGGTAGATTACAAGATGAGTAAAGGCTCCTTTATTTTTTCAGTTCTGCAAAGAAAGACCCTGGAGAGTCAAATTATATCACAGGATGTAAGACTTCTCACAGAACAAGAGAACAATTTCAGGAAGTTTTAGCAAGCTCAGATAAGAGTTAATTACTTAAATAAGTGCTACCATAAATTATAACAGCTATTATATTCTCTGCTTTTTCAGAGCCCTCTGCTGGATTTCAGCCAGAGTGCTGCTTTTGAACCCTTGGGATTTCCTTTGGTCCAAACAGACTCCAGCCTGTTTCTTTTGGTCAGAGGTTATTTACCACAGACATGAGACCTCAAGTCCAGTCATCCCAGGATTCTGGTTAATCTGAATACCTTCAAGGACACCTTATTTGTGTTAGCACACTCACTAATCAGGTTTTAGTCTTGACAGAAACTAATTATTTTGATAACACTGAGAAGTAGCCACAGACAGACCATTCCTTACCTTTGCCTCTCTGCGAGCATCCTCTAAGCTCAGTCCAGGGTTGTACCTCTAACTTGCACATAATGGGAGGTTTGGGGGTTTTTTTCCTCACTGCCAAAATGCCACAGGCCTGACAGCTTCTTTCTGTGTTTCTTTGTAGATGTTTGACCACTCAACACAATTCCCCAGAATCCCATTGAGGATTTCCTCAACCCAAAACCAAATACAAGGAAAGGCTAGATGAACAGTGCTTTTCCACCCCAGCCACTCTGGCCTGTGAACTCATCACATGATGCAGCAAAGTGAGATCAAGCTTTTCCTTGACAGCTGCATCATCTCTCAAAACAATTACATCCTATAACCAGTCCCTTTTGGTGTGTGAAAATAGCCCCTGAGGAACCTTTTTATATCTTCTATCAGATGACCTCCCACACTCCCTCTTCATCCCCAGTCATCATCTGATCCCATGGGCAGCTTATCTGGTGATTCCCAGTACCACATCAGATGATCTCGATCTTGGATAGCAATCAAAGCACTTTCCTGGTTTGTCCACCTTCTTTATCATGCCTGTCACATAGTCTGGATATGCCTCCTCAGGCATCGATAGGGCCTGCTAGTACTAGTCTTCCTTTATGACCTAAGCTGTAGAAGTTAGGTCTGATAGCTGCATCAGCTTGTTAGAGTACCTTAACCACTCCCAAGTGGTGACTTACAGACCCAGCTGCAGGGCAGGACCTGTGGATCACAATCAAAAAGATCATAACAGAAAAAATTGGATTCTGATGCCGTGTTTCCCTGCAAGCAAAGCAGAATGATGGGAAGCTTAGGTGAGGTCAGAAAACCAGTGCTGGGGGTGGGTATGTGCAATATGGTTGGGACTTTAGGATAACCCTGTCCTTGTTTTCATCATCAATACAACTGAATCATTTTTCTATTATGATAGGCTGGTTTTCTTTGTTATCTCTGTTCTTCTGGTTTGGGTCTATTTCCTAATAATTACTGTTGCAAAACCAGTAATGCACAAGTTTCATGTCACAACATCTTGTCTATTGATTATAATATAATTATTATAATAGTTGATTATAGTTTCCCATGTTATGCAGTTGACTTCAGGAAGACATTAATGCCCGATATCAAAGAACAAACTGAACAGATAAATCTCCCCTTTTTCGTCACAGCACTCTATCCAGTGGACACCATTTTCCTTTCTTTTGACCAACATTAGCAGCTATAATTGAAATAATGTAAAAATTAAATCAGACCAATAAAATCTTAAAAAACACAAAACAAAACAACTTGGTCAAGGAGAGAGAATATCTTTTTATACCTTGTAAAAACTATATATGGGTTGATAATTTGTAACCCCAGACTCTCATAAAATAAAGGAAATAATGTTCTTTCTGATCAAAGTGTTTACAAGGAGGGAGGGAAACCCTGCACAGAGAAAAATGGATGGTAAATTGATTAAAATTAGAACAATTAATTCATCCAGGCACCATGAGGAGGCAGTAAAGCAGATGAGCAAAAGTGAGGTAGTGTAAAAAGAAGACAGTGGAAAAGATGTTTTACCTGAACTAGAGACCAGTAATAGATACCTTACTTCATATGCATGTTCTACAATGTTATTTCTCATAAAATTGTTCCTTTTAGTTATCTTTTCAAATTCACTTTTGTGTGATGATACCTCAGTGTGGACTCTGTGAGAAATGCTGATAAATGATAATGTGAATTTTATTCTCATACCTGTATTATATACTGGATTCAGGATTTCTTACATGAAATTCTGTCTCCACCAGAGTCAAAGACAGACTTACTGCTGACTTCAAGGGAGCCAGAATTTCAGTATTTGTCTGGTGCACTGCAGGCAAGATTAGACTAATACTGTTTGTTGCATGGCCCTCTGACTCTCCAGGCAGAATTGTATGTAACTGCATTCAAAATACTAAACTAAGGAGAATGAAAAAATGGCTAAATACATGCTAATAAATCATACTAGATACAATTAAGCTATAAACATGCCATCATAACTCTATAAGGGCTATTGGTTTATGTTCACAAGGTCAGCTTTTTTATTATGAGACAAGATATTACCATCTTGCCTATCATGAGTGAACCTTTTAATTGCAAGTGCAATACAAATTCCAAGTCAGAAAATGGCCTCCTCCTCCTCAAAGGAATTTCCAGATTAAATAAAGATGCCTGTCTAAATAGGCCAAGGTGTCAGTGCAGACCAGCTGTTCCACATCAGGCTCTCCTGTGAGCCCTGTGCATGAAGCTCATCTCATCTAACCTCAGATGTCTACAATCCAGAAGCCTGTATTTGATCTGGTTGTCTTGATTGCATTCAGAACCAGCAGAGTTTTAAGATGTGATTAATTTCACTCTGCAGTCTAAAACAGAGCAGATAAAATGTGTCCAGCTTCTGTCTGTTGACTATGAACAGTTCAGGTGAACTCCACATTAATGGAGTGCTTTGCACAAATTAAATTAATTTCCTTCTATTCAGAGACATTCTCAACATGAAATAAGAGTTTCCATGTGGAGAGTTAGAGCCATGATTTCTTTTTAAAGTTTTCTCCTTAGCAGAAACTGTCGCACAAACTTCACCATTTTCTATTGTAAATAAGAAACAGCATGTGCTTAGAAAAGAGATGAGTTTTCCAAGGGAAAAAACAATACAGTAAGACAATACTGATCAACTCAGCAGGCCATGGCCTCATTTTATTGACTGTGAGACCATCTTTGAGTTCATTAAAGGCACCACAGAAAAAAATTGAAAGAAGTTGTGAAAGACTTCATGGTTATTCACAGCCAGTTAATCTAAGAAGTTGTCAGGTAACATCTACTGTAAATTTGTATGGTTTTTAAATGCGAAGTAATTAAATAAAAACATAGAGTCAAGAATATAATCCAGAGTGGTTGATCTAAAGCTCACCTAAATACTTTCACAATTAAAGCTACAATGAATAAACCAAATTTAGAGAAACAGACAAAAAAGTAATTAATCCTCCAAAACACACAAAAAAATATTAACCCTATGGCTAAGGTAAGATATTAATGTATTGTAGTCTGTTACCAAAACTTCACCAGAACTCAATAAAGTAATAATTGGCACTAATTACAACAAAGTGACTTTTGGAATTGACATAAAAATTTTCAGCCTGACACAGCCTGTTGCAAATATCAGAAAAATTACATGTCCTTGCAACCCATAAGTTTGTCAAATAACATAGAATTATTGTGGTATTTAGTCCTCATTGTTACCAGCTCAGTCTTTACTAAAATGTCTGAGCTGAGATTTTGACAGAACGAAATGTCTTCTAACTGGAGCAGTAGGGTAAGGAGTTAGGAGATCAATGTTTTAATTCTTAAACTGCAAATGATTATTCCACCTGAAAAGTGGTGGTAACAGAACTTTCTCTATTAGTTTGTAAATCCATGAGTAAAGAAACTGTTTCTAAAAAATACAAATTCAACAAGGAACTATAAATGTCTCTCGTGAACACAATGTGTATGATATTCTACTTAAATTTTCCATATGATTCTTTATTACTTGCCTCCTGTTATTTGGGTAATTCCTTACACAGTGTTTAACATATTCTCCGGTTTTCAACCATTGGTTGTTTTGGATTTGGTTTTCTTTTTAGGTTTGCATTTTTACTCTGTTAATTTTAAACTAAAAGAACTTCTGATGAACACAAAATGGTATGTGTAGATATTGTCAATGATCGAGCAGTTGTTCAAAAGATAACAAGTAGTTTGCTTGGAGGTTTTGGATGCAATACTTAGATAATAACTATTTTTGCCAGCACCATTAACCTAGGATACAAGAAAATCAGAAAAGTAATCAGATAGGAATACTTACCATATGCAAAGTTCAGATGTAGGTGTTTTTTTCCTTTCCAGCCTCAGAATTCTGGAAGGTTTTCTTCAAACAGGTGAGAGATGAAAATCTTGACAGGGAAGATTTTCAAATTTTTAAGGGGATTTCCAGTAGAACCCGCAGCTATGTTGTACTGGGAACACCTGAGCATAATTTTCCAAGGCAGGAATTTTGAGTACTGTATCCATTTTGACTTCTAGGCTGAAAATGGCTGAAAAGAGGCAGAGCAAAAAAATTTCATATGTGAAATTTAAATATTCAATAATGTCCTCTATCTGGACAAAATTAGAAGAAAAAAAAATCAAGTTTTTGTCAAAGCCTGTCAAAGCATAGGCATTGAAGGTGCTGGTTGCTTCAGTAAATAAAGGCTGTAAGATTGTTCAGCTATGTAAAGGAAGGCTATTCATACCGGATTCTGTACTATAAGGAATTCAATTATCTTATGCAATAGCATTCAATTATATTTTCTTTAAAGTTTACTAATTCAGGGTCTTACTTTTGTGAGTGTATGAATCTTGAAAAAAACCCAAACAAGTAGCTATTTTATTTCCTGTCATTTCCCAATCCGAACTTTATTAGCATGACATGCAAAATTAAAAATGTCAATGAATAGGCAGTATCATTTGAATTCCTGGTGTGAAAACATTTTAATTTTTCAATTAAAACTTAATAGAAAGATTGTTTTTATGACCTAAAGCAAATGGTGGGTAATTTAGTTTGGTCTGGCTCCGATGCTTTCACTGTTTTTTGGGGATTGTTACTATGCAGGGGTAAAGTTGTAAGAAGAAAAGAATCTATTGTCATACCTGCGGGGTACTAGAAACCCTAGTTAGGTTTCTCTTCTGATTCAGGCAGTGATATGATGGCATTGTGTTTGATGAATTCAAGCCTGCTGTATTCTGAGTGCTCACTACTTCCTGACTTCTTTTTCTGTTTTGCCCAGTTTTCAGGGCTGCATCTGTCATAATCAATGATACTGTGTCTTGTTGTGCCAGAAGAGCTCAAATTGGTGTCTTGCCAATGCCAAAAGACTCAAAAGGACATTTGAGAATGCTGAAACGGAACTCTTGAATACATTTTCTTCTTGATTCCTGTTTTAAAGCGTACACTATTGTATTTCTCTTCAGCACACACTCCAGCTGACACAGCCCCATGTAACAAAAAACAATACTGCACTGCCAGCCTTTAGCTTCTACTGTTTTCTTAGGAAGTGTGCAAGAGCTAATGAGAAAGCATATGAATTCATTTTTTGGCTGACAAATGCTGAGTAACAGATTTTGCAATAAAAATATTTCAGGAAAAGACAAGATAAATTTTCTGCGTGACACCCACATTTGACTCTGTCAAACAAAAGCTGTAAGACCTTAGCCAATATGTCATGCAGACTTTTTGGAACAAAATTATGCAGTTGCCCGCCTCCTTTCTTTCAGAAAACTTTTCCAAAGATTTTATTGTGCTCTGACATGGTTGCACTATGCCCCTGAGAGCTGCTGACACAAGGAGCCCAGGGCTCTCCTGGTGGATGGGACCAGTGGTCCTTTCTGTTGTGCACAGCTCGGTGCAGCCAGACCGGGTGTGGAGCCTGTGCTGCAGCACTGCGAGAGTGTAGAAGCAGCAGAGAGCTCTCCTTTCCCACACACTGTCCTGCATTGAAACTATTTAGTTGGATCAAAAAACTTGACTCTAAAAGATAAAAGCTTATCCTGTCATAAACCAGGCCTGAGTAATGACGTTGGAGTGCCTCCTGCCCGTCTGAGCTGCAGACACAGTACCTGCTGCAGTGCTTTCTAATGGTATTGCAACAAGCTCCACGGGACCACAGTGGGAGCAGCCACAGGAGAGTTGCAGGAGGAAGCCAAGCTGGTTGAAGGAAATATAGTAAGCACCTTACTCTTTAAGTATTCCACTTCCCTGAAAATATGTTCTTGTCAGCATTCCTCTGTTGGATCCCTCCTAGTTATAAAACCTCAGAACCAAATTCTGCAGAGTAAACTTAAGGGACTCTTAAAAATTTCTTCAATTTCCTGACAAGAGAGCAAGTGCATTATTACTATGCATATAGGACTGTTTAGATTACTGAGCACTTGGCAACAAGTTGGCTTTACTTTCAATTTGATTTATTTGAGGTGCTGGAGTGAGTCTGGAGAAGGGGAAGGGATCTGGGAAGGGGCTGGAGCACAAGTCTGATGAGGAGCAACTAAAGGAGGTGGGGCTGTTTAATCTGGAATTAAAACAGGCTCAGGGGTGACCTTATCACTCTCTGTAACTACCTGAAAGGGTGTACAGAGGTGAGGATCAGTTTCTTCTTCCACATAACAAGTGACAAAACAAGGGGAAATGGCCTTGAGTTGAGCCAGGGGAGGTTTAGATTGGATATTAGGAAAATTTTTTCACAGAAAGAGTTGTAAGGCATGTGCCAGGGAAGTGTTGAAGCCACCATTCCTGTAAGTGCTCAAAAAACTTGTGAGTAGAGCACTGGAGGACAGTTTAATGTTGAACGTGGTGGTGGTGGTGCTGGGTTGACTGTTGGACAACTTGGTCTCAAAGATCTTTCCATCCTTAATGACTCTGAGTGTACGACTTTCCTAATGTTTTGCTTTCTCATTCATGAATAATAAAAGCTAAAAACACATTTTAGGTTTTTTCTTTTGTTTTGTTCAAAATGAAAATGACGCTTTTTGATGGGAAAGAGACCATAGTTTTCTGCTCATAAGCAATATTTCTAGTCAAATTACATGTTGTCAGTAGCATTAGCTTTAGGCTTACTTCTGTTAGTGAGTCTCACTTCTACCTTTATAATAATTTATGGAGCTCTACTTTAAGGGATAGTGCATGTGTTATTGCCTGACTAGTCCTATTCATGTGACATCCATCATGCATGGCATATTTCATTGCCTGGATTATATGCAGTCTGTCTGAATGGTAGCCTCAAGTAACACATTTACAGTATATCCTTCTGTTGAACACAACTGTTCAGAGCTGTATTTATAAACTCTTTAGGTGTTCAATGTCTCGTAAATGTTCCTGTCCTTAATACCTAGAGTTCTCACTTCCAGTGTATTAGTGAAATGCACACATTTATTTGCAAATCATTCTTGGGACTGGTTTTATCAATTCTAAAATACAGCTGAATCAATGAGATTTTCTCCATTCATCTGGCTTTCAGTCAAGCCCACAATCACTTTCCCTGTGTGCCTTGAATGTTTAAATAGTAAACACTGCAGGAAAATATTTAACTACAAATAAAAATCCATCATTACCGCCATGTCATAAACACACAGGGAAATTCCAATTTAA
The DNA here is from genome assembly GCA_035583235.1 of Hafferia zeledoni. Lineage (NCBI taxonomy): Eukaryota > Metazoa > Chordata > Aves > Passeriformes > Thamnophilidae > Hafferia > Hafferia zeledoni. The sequence continues at coordinate 105,361,025 of JAWWEV010000001.1, read as the reverse complement.
TTTCCTGAAATTGCTTGCTTACAGCACTAAATATGTGGGATTAAACCAACTTTGAGAGAATGCTAACTGAGTAGCAATAAGATGTTTTGGCCCTGTGCTGCTTCTGAAGGCTTTGTAAAGATGATATCTTGCAGCATTTCAGTCATGGCAGGAATGAAGTGGAAATTTCCTGAGCAGAGGTGATAGGTAGGTAAAAGGTTGCTATAAAAGCTTAAACCTCCCCTAAAGTCATATTGCAAGCTGCTTGAAAAAACAAATGTTACAAACATGTAATGCAACTTGGAATTGGTGTACATACAAAAAGTGCTGCCTGACTAAGAAGACAGGGAGATTAAAAAAAAAACACAAAACCAACAAAAATCCAAAACCTAAGAAAAATATGAGATACCTCTGAATGAAGGAGAAGCAGTGACTTTCTATATGACCTCTCTTTAATCCTTACACTCTTCCTGCAGTTTCAGGCCCCAGTCATCTCTCTCACTCCCCCTTGGAACATCCTGTCTCCTCAGTTCTATTCTCTCTTCTTTCTTTCTTTCCTGTGATCATCACTTACCATCGTTGCTGACTGGAGGCCTCCTTCTTCAATGCTCTCCCAATTACTTCCCTTCTGTTAACACGGGTTTTCATTTGCTGCATGCTACTTCAGCCCTGTTTCTGTCTATAGCTCTTCGATACTTAATTCACCGTATTATCTTTCATTTATCTTGACATCTTTGCCTGTTATTTAGAGATCAGTGGAGCATTCTCCATCTTCCCATTCAAACTGCACAGTCATTTGCTCAACCTGTTCTGAATGAAGCACTGTCTGTTCTCAGTGCTTCTTCCCTTTTTTCCTAAACCATACTTTATTCAGTTTGATAGGAGTCATTTGCATCCCTTCCTGCTGCGAGGCCTTTGTATAATGTTCATTCCACCACAGTTTCTGATTTCCCTGCTGTTTACAACTGCTTTCTCTTGCTCTGCCTGCATGGTTGCTGACTTCTTGAATGAATTAATTGTCAAAATGTATGTACTGCTCTTGGGGTCTGGACTGTGTAACAGAGATCATGTTTAAGACTTAGTATCTTTTCTAGAAAAGTCTTTTCTGTGCACTCTACTGTCAAACCCTCTTTCTGTGAATACCTGGAGGCCCCACTCTCCAAACTGAGTTATATCCTCACATCACCACATTCAGAAAAGGGAGTCTACACAGAGAGTTTATGGTCCAAATACTGCAAATAAAAAGGGATCAGCAAAACATCAAAACAATATTGCTTCCTGTTGTACCGTGGCTGAGCCAAGACTTTAATTCAGACCTTGTAAAACTTGGTCCAATTTTTAAATGTCTGGAATATTCTGTGACTCTGACCATTATCTCCCTGGTTATTCAAGAAGTGAAACCAAGCCTGGGCAGATGTGAAGATTTTCTCAGCACCTGCCATGGTCACTCAGTGTCACATTTAAGATGTTGCTGATTTGGATGATAGATGTATTGCAGATTTTACTGTGAAGTGCCATCACCCAGTAGAAACTGGTTCGGGGGCACTAAACCAGGCTGCTATTATTTCAGCTGCCCAGAAAACTAATGTGATTGTATATAATAGTATGGTTAGTGCCCTTACTAGCAATTGCCTGCAGTTTTTCCAACCTTTTTGGTTTTTATTTCAGTGGGAAGTCACAAACAGTCACAGATATAAACACAAATGTTTGTGTGTGGTAAGCAATGGTTCTGGTGTGCAAGTTGGCTCTTTTTAAAGGACTTGATTTTCTGCTCTGTTGCATTGGAGGAACAAATCCTTTAGATTGGGAATCCTAAAAATGTACCCAGATTCATTAGTACCCTTCCAGAATCTTGGCCACATCTTTTTATACGATGCATGTAAAACTTATTCACTGTAAAAATCTCTTTCTTCATAAAGCAAATTATCCTTCAACGTGAATCCAGGTTTTTCCCTAACATCTCCAATGCCCTCAAGGGAGATAATGCATTAAGCAACAGATTGTATGAAAGAATGTAACCTGGTATATATATAAGCTGCTAATAATCCCTGGCCAGAAGCGCAGCCTTTCAAATAGTTGCCACAGCTGGCAAACTGAACATAATTAGGTAGGGAGTCATAATTCTATAAGTAGTCCTTGTCAGTCATATCACCACAGTAATTTCTTTTAAAGACATGTAAAAACCCAGAAAGTTTGACAAATATATTTGCTAATTAAGTTCCCCAGTTAAAGCAAGAGTAAGACACACAGATGTCTTCCTGCTCCTTTTCTTCCTCCTGACTGCATAGGAATGGCTTGCTGAGAAATTCTCACTTTTTCATTTAAAAACCATGCATTTACTGATAAAACAAAGGCAGGCAGATACTGATAACTCTGTGACGTGGTTCTGGATTTTTTAGTGAGAAGGTGAAGTCAAGGTGGGGAGGTGCTGGAAAAGGCAGGAGGTAGAAGAAGTACAGGTTGTGAATTCAATGTTAATTTGGTAACCATAGAATCCTAGAATAGTTTGGGTTGGAAGGGACCTTAAAGATCACTTAGTTCCAACCTCCCTGCCACTGGCAGGGAGACCTTCCACTAGCCCAGGATGCTCCAAGCCCCATCCAACCTGGTCTTGAACACTTGCAGTGATGGGGCATCCACAACTGCTCTGGGCGACCTGTGCCAGGGCCTCACCACCCCCACAGTAAAGAATTCCTTCCTATTACATAATCTCAACGTGCTCTCTTTCACCTTAAAGCCATCTCTCCTTGTCCTGTCACTGTGTGCCCTTGTGAAAAGTCCCTCTCCAATGAATCAATGTGACAGTCAGCTATGATAGGGAAGATTTATTTCTCACTGGCTTTTCTGTCTTCAGTCTTGATTTTGGAAGAAAGATGGAGAAGAGGCTCATGAACAGTTCAGTGAGTAAAAACATAATTATTTACACCTACAGTGGAGATGCACAGAGTGGGAGGTGGAAGGGAACCATTTGAGGCCACACATCTAATTGAGAATGCCTGTCTTCAAGCATACATTTGACTTATTTCTAAGCCTATCCTAGACATGTTGATTTCTAATTCACTCTTTTATCATTAGTACTTTTAAGCATTACTTTTGACTTTTCTCTTTTTATTGTAATTGTTACTTTAAAAAATAATAAAAGATTACTAATTCCAGACACCTAGCAATTGCAAATTGTTCATCATCATGTCTCAGTGATCTTAATGACACATACTAGACTAAAATATTTTAAAATTCAGAATGATTCAGACCAATACTTACAATTTTTAGAACAGGTCCTAAGACATTCTTTAGTGGAACGTGGTGTGCATGAATAAAGAGCTTTTGAGTAAGGTAACCAGCCACAAATCAGTGTTTATTCATGCAAAGCTTTTTATGCATCAACATACTATGGACCAAAGAAAGAAAGACTAAATAAGGTGGTGTAGAAGGGGTTTGTGGGACACTGTATTACGCTGTTGCACTGCATACTACCTGTGTAGGTGCTCTGAGCAATCCTATTTATTGATGTAGTCCTTCTGCCACATGGCTGTGGAGCAGGCTGTAGCCACGCTGTGTCTATGTATGTTGCACAGTGGGATTGCTCCTCAGATGGCTACCTGTGGTGGTATGTCTGTATTGATTGTAGAAAGAGGCTAAGGTGACTATCCAAATGCCTAAAGCAAGTGACTCAAGCTAGGTGGGGTTGAATCCCTGAATTCCTCCCCTCATAGCAGCACACTGTTCAATCAACAGCAGCCTTGGAAGCTTGTTACAGCCCAAAGCAAAAAAACCCTTCCAAATTCCATTTGATTGCTACATCCTTATGCTTCAAGACAAAGTAACTTTTACAAGATGTGCTTGAAGAAGAATAGATCTATGTCTTACACTACATAAGTAAGGAGCTTTGCAAAATGCACTATATAACAGCAGAAACCCCTTGCTTCCTTCTGTAGGTTGAAGCAACTCCTTTCCTGTTACAGCAGGTCCAGTTCTGTTACTGTTCCTTAGGCTATGCCACCTTATTCTGCTATTACTTTAGCAGACAATATTCCTCTCCACAGAGGGGCAGGATATTTCCTACTGACATCAGGGTAGCCAGATCATGTTTGTTGTGAATGAGGATGGAAGAAAGGAGTCCTTTATATTTTCATATTGGTAACAGTCTTATTACTTGTGCATAATTTGGTTCTGTTTTCATGTCCCTGTCATATTCAGGGTTTACTTCATGGAATCCATTTAATTTGGACCTGCAATCTCCTGGTGTCAGGTCTAATTGTCTGGCTGCAGTGTTAGATTTCATAGGACAGCATGCCAAACCTGGGATGCACCAGCAGAAATTTCTAATTTCAGATGCCCAACTGATTAATAATTTTAGCTGTTCTTAAGACAGATGACTTTCCTTATGGCTAGAGAACAGCAAGCTTTTATCAGCACCACTGATACAGCAAGGTCAAATATTTGGAGCAGTTGAAGAGGAGACAGCCCATTTCAAAGCTCCTTTGTTTCTAAACTTCCACTGCCAAACCTGTACACTTCCTAGACTTTGAAGAAAGCTGCAGTTTTTTTAAACACTGAAAAGGTATTTCAGCAAATACTGTAGAAAAGCAGAACAGCTATTCAAATGTTAAAGCACTTTTATTTTTTAATATTTTTTTCCCCAAAAGCTAAAAATTGACAGCATCTCTTTCACATTCTGCTCCAGCAAGAAAACACCTCATTCTTACATGGTTTGCACACACTTGCAGAGGACACATCCCCACACAGACTGCTGCATGCTATTAATGGCCCTGGATTAAAAAAGCCCAACAACCAAGACACAATTTAAAATATCCTTGGAAACTTTGTGGCTCTGTCCTGGAGATTTTAAGTAGGTCCTGGCCAAGACCTCAAACTCACCTACAGTTTACATAAACTGTTTACTGGTTCACTAAACAGACATTGGATTGTATCCAGGCTGTTTCCCATCTGCTGCATCCTGCTCCCACTCCTGCACACAGCATTATCAAAGACAGAACTAACCCCTGCTGTATTATGTGGGATGCTGGATGTAAGACAAGGTGGGCAAGAGAAAGTGCACTCATCTTTGGCAGACCCCAGGCTGGGAGTTGTGTGTGAGCATTTCTGCTGCAGCAGGGCTGGGCACGTGCAGAAGACTTCAGGGCTACTTTGAGTGAAAATCTGAGCTAGTTTTGGAGTCTTGTTGACTTCAGGGTAAGCAAGGCCCTAATGGTGGAACTTGGGGGCCCCAGTGGCCCAGGTCCCTCCCGAGGACTGCTGGCCCCTTTATGAGGCTGGCCCTGAGAGGTTGCTCAGGTCACACTGGGAAGGATGGACCTCTGCCCTGCTGGGTGGTGTCACATCCCAAGCCCCTGCAGAGCTGCTAGACCACTTTTCTTCACTCTAAGTTCTGATTGGATCTGACAGTGGCACTGCAGTTTCCTTCACTGCAGCTATGGCCTGTATGTTTCACAGCTTTCTAAGGCCACCAACAGTCACTGTTTTAGTCTAAACTGGTGCTAATGGGGGCCAGCAGAAGTTAACCAAGTTTACCAAATTACCGTCTGTGTGTATACAGAAACCCATGGCAGGAGAAAAGAGGTTTATTTTGCCTTTCAAATCATCTTTTTGATCTAGAAGAGTGCATTCATTCAAGGGGCACTTTTCTTTTTCCAATTTATTTACTTGTTTTTAATTAAAAAGAAAAAATTTTAAACCCGCATGATCATTATTTTTGCTCTTTTTTATTAGAATATGACAGGTTTGGTTTCAGGACTCCTTAATTAGCTACATTTGCTATCTAGATTTTTTTTCCCATGGTGTTATGATGAACTAAGTTCACCAAACTTGGACTCTTTGGTTTGCTTCATGTCTTCAGGTACTTTGTACAGCTATAAAAATTCATGCAAATAAACTGCATTGAACTTGTATTTGATTTACTATAGAGCACAAGAAACAAACTAGAGAATCACATATACGAGAACAGAGTGAATCATGTTTAATATATTTAGTATCACTTTATTAAATGATAGCTTAGTATTTACACCATTACTTGCAAATGTTAAAAGTGAACCTTCTAAGTAACCCTGTAAGTGAAAGCTGAAATGTCTCTTCAGAATCACTTTTTGTTTTTTCATGTCAAAATAAAAGAAAATGTTAAAAAAACTGTGCTGTTCCAAGTTAGTAAGTCTCAAGTGAACAACAGATTTCTGCATGTTTATGAAAAAATACCATTTGATAATATGCTGAAGATTTCACAACTATTACAGTAATATTTTAACTTCTACTTTAACTTCTTGTTCAGCTACATTTATTTGCAGGGGTCAGTTAGGTTAACTACTGAAGTGCTCTTTGTAGGAGTAACTTTAAATATAAATTATGGAAAAATAACCAGAGCCTTCACATATGACAAAATAATTTTATTTGCACTGGTTCAGTAAATGAAACTGTGAATTTTGGTTGTGAAAAGCATACTATACAAGTTTTGTTTTGCCCATTTTTTTCATTCAACACTGCAGCATGTTGAGCATTGCAAGCACCCACAGAACATTTCCAGGGAATAAATTCAGTCATCTAATTAAGAGCAGTAAACAGTGGCAGTGAAGGGGAAAAAAAAAGTTTGTTGGTATAACAAGTGGCAAGTACCCAGGGATTTTTGGGTTATAATGCACGTTCATAATCTGTTGAATTTGCAGCGATGGTAGAGATACAGGTGGTTTGGCCAAGTTTCTGCTAGTTATTCCAATGGCTGCAGGAATGAAAATAAAGCCAAGGGGCAAAACATCATAAAAATGGATTGATTAACTTTTCTTAATAATTGCATCTGTAAGGTCAACTCATGCTGAAGGAGGAATATGAAAACAGGAGGAGAAAAGTTCTGACTTTGCATCCAGACTAACTGAAAGTCAGATGGGTCCCAGTCCTCAAATTGGGAGAGGGATATGACTCTGTGTTCTAAACATCCTTAACTGCTACTAGGACAGGCTTTTAATGCCCTTCTGTTCTTACTAATTGGGTTTTTTCTACCAATGATGGAAGTTTGTTAGTTCTAGTTGCAGGTCAGCTCTATGAATGCTTTAAATGCTTCAAGGGAAAAAAAAAGTACTAAAAATGCCTATTGTGGAGTTATTAATGAATCTGTAAATAAACAGACCATGTCTCCCTGTCACACTCCATCGCTGATTTTATCCCATTCCTAACTATGTCTGACCATTTCTTTTCCCCTGCAAGGAAAAAACCAGTCAAATACACAATTGTAGTAGTTGGCCAAGATGATCACAGTCTCCTCACAAAGCCTTGTCTCCACCTGGTGCCACCATAGCTAGAGACTGATGGAATTTTCCTTATAAGATAAGCCTTCCTTTTTCTTGTAGGTAAGGCAGAACACCCATTTCTGCTGCTTCCAGGCCTTAAGGTGCAGAGGAGGAGAATGCATGTATTCTGCTAGCCTTTATAAAACAGCCTGCATCACACTATTCTGAATAAGCAAAAAAGCTTAGATGTACTTCTCTGTCAAATAAACTCATTCAAAAAGCCTCATATTCAACGATAATCCATAAGTCAAGAAGAAAAAAAAAATCAAGGGAAGAAAAGGAGTCAGTGTGGCTTGATTTGTTGCCCACATATAAGCATTTGGTGTGATTAAAAAATCCCCTCAGGTACTCTTCCAAGTATCCAGCTGCTGGTCCAAAATGTCTTTGATCTCCAAAAGGGCCTCACCCACATCTGCCAGCCCCATGTGTAGGTCTTAGAAACCCTAAGACTTATCAACCAGGAGTCAAAGGGAGACAAGCAGGGGATGAGTTTCAAAATGCTGTTTCAAGTCAGGTTATTAACCTAAGAACACCTTAGGATATCTCAGACCACACCAGATGCCTGCGTGGGTAACTGAATCAAATTCAGCTGGCTTGGAGAAATTCACACTTTAAAAAAATCATCTGGTAGTATTTTAATAGAGATCCTCACAAAGCTATGAAAGGAACTTTCGTAATGCAATAGCAAGTAAAAAGGACGACATTTAACAACCAAAAAGAAAGGAAAAAAGTTGTGGGGTTTTTTTTTGTTTGAAATACCCTTTTGAGGGGAAATGAGGGAAATGAAAAAGGATGTACAACCATGTGTTTTCAAGACTGTCAGAAGTGGTGGTTACACAGTATTCAGCCACTAATATATTTGCAAAGAACTAAAAAGAGGTAGAATTAATCATAAATGTAGAGAATATAACATATAATTGGTAAGAACATCCAATTCTACTTCAACAACACCACAGCCTTAAAAGTATGAAAGTAAACACTGGACCCACATCTCTGAGGCAAAAAAGGGAAAATTTTAGTATAAGTCTGTGACTGATGCTTAGTCCTCATAAATGTGGATTCTCCCAGCTTACTACAACAAGATTAGAATCAAACCTTAAATTGTATTTCACTGGGTAGCTCACATCAAAATATCATAAAACTTCTTAAAAAAAAAAATTTTAAGTTCAATGCATACAGATCTACTGAAGATGTTTAAGAATGCTTCTGCTTGGTGGTTCAAACTAGTATGATCAGAGGAAGAATTATATTAAGCTTTCTTTATAAAGTTAAAAGCAGTAAGACTCATATATATAGTATTTCTTTTTAAATCTTATCCTGAAATGATATTAGTGATTAGGGCAACATTCCACAATATGACACTAGTATATCATGGATTTTTTTCCAGATTACAGAACATACATAATCAGAATAAGGGATAATATCTTCAAAATCAACTGAAAAACCTCAGAACTCTCTGAGAAGCTTAAATGCTTCAGCAAAATAATATGCTATTGTCTCTACCTTTAACATGGGCAAGAGGAAAAAAATGCCATCTGCAAACAAAAGCCTCATGCAAGTATTCAGAAAATTGCAAAAACTGCCTAGTAACCTCTCTGGGAAATCCTACCAATGTGTCCAATCTGTGCCTTGTACCCATTTCTCGTGATAATCTTTTATCTGGGGACAAAGCCACAATGGATGAAACAGCTCTGGTTGTTTAAAGTAACAGCTTGTCCAGGAAGCAACAAAGGACAATTTAGTTCTCAGTACAAATAACCTGACTGTAGATGAGCTTGCTCAAGAAACAGAGCAGTAATGCCTCATTCTCAAATACAGCTGAACTACCTAGTTATGCTGTGCTAAAGCAGCCCCAGATACATCTGGATACTGAAAGGAACTTGTTCAGAACTAGGTGGGAGTTGTGCCCAGCTCTGGGCTGGCCTGTATATACAAATCAAGGACTATGATATGTAACAGCACCTTAATGTCATCTGAAGACCTGACATTTTAGTTCTTCACATAGAACTGGCCAGAGCAGTGGTTTCACCTACCTTGGCTAAGGCATCCTGTCTCAAATATTTCAACTGTTACCGTGATAAACTGGTAAATAAGGGAAAGTAAAGTTATTATTAATTTTAGGAGGTGGTCAGATACCGGAAAGGACAGCGTACCTTAGCATGCCTTGTCAGTACCCAGAGAGAGAATACGAATCATGGATGAAGAGAACAAGAATATAGGACAGAATATGGCAATTGGCACAAATAAGGAATTATGTCACTCTACCTTATTTTAAAAACAGATTTAAGAACATTAACTATCAAACAATGAATTTATTTGCAGGATACATTTATCATACACAGAAAACAATACTTATTGTTTGGTTGATTAAACAGAGAAAAAAAAGCAAAACAAAACCACAATACATTATTCAGTGTTCCATATACTTGTTAGCTGACATTTTTAAAATGAAGCTTTCTTTTTTTTCCCCCCCTTTTTTTAATAAAAACATGTTCATGAACAATGCATAGTGGGAACAAAGGGTCTAGAAATCTAACATTCCACAGCTGTGAGTCAGTGTGAAAAAAAAGGCTATGTAGACGAAAAAAACCCCTCAGTGAATTTCAAAACAATACATATTCCATTGACAGGCTTCAGATAAGATCATCTGAGTATATGAAATCAAAAAGCAAAGTTATGTAAGGAAAAGAGGAATTTAAAATATTAACAAACAACTTGGAAGGAAACAGATTTTTCTAGTGATGGCTTTGAAATAGCCTCCAACCTTTCAAACTAGTATCAACGAAGGTCAGTTACACCATGATGCTGCAAAAAACATGCCAAGACGACCATCTAGAGGTGAGAAAAACCAAGTCCCTTTTACAAAATGAGCTACAACTATCCCAGCACATATGTATCGATGGAAAGGCAAAACGTTAAAAAGTTTGATCATCAGCCACTGAAGGATTCAGTGAAGGGATGGAAAACGAATCTTCGTGCTCTGAAATGTTAATTACAAGTTCTTTTCAGGCTTCATGACAATGTAAATGGAATGAATGGAATTGCTGTGTCATATCCTGCTCTTTGTTCCTGTCCTTTCACACTGGGTCAGCAGTGGGAAACTTTCATAAAGCTGCCATAAACTGAAGTTCTTCACTGCCCTTAATCGCTGCTATCTGCTCTTCACATGTTGGCAGTGGTGATGTCCAAGGAACAGGAGTCACAGAGCTGCTGTTTGCTGGCAGTGCCTTGTACAATGCTCCCCAAATGCTGCATTAATACAGGGAATGTACCCCAGGTAATTCAGTCACATTAAATAACTGATCTATATGAAGTGTTACATGAAATTCAGAATAAAGAGGGTATAACATACTTGCTAATATTGGATCTTACCTATGTTAAGATTCAAATTCCTTACTCACAAGAACAAACCTAAGGCAAGACTAGTTGTGGAAACTGATGCAGGTGTACAGAATGCATATTTTACAAATAATTATATCTAAAGTTAAACTCACATCTTTTAAAACAATTAAATACAGACTGGGCTACATAAACCTCTATATGCCTTCTTCATCTGTCATAGATAATATCCAGACACAAATTCAGATCTTTCATATAGAAGACATACTAATTTATTTTAAAAAAACATTTCCTACAGGTCAGCCTGTACCATCATGTAAAATGTATATGAAACTACTGGGAAAACTGGGATTGTTGATGTGGTAAACTGAACAAAAATATATCCTTATTAAAAGAAAGCTGAAATACCCTGACTGCTATGGGAAGGTCTGTCCTGAAAACTTTTCTTCAGAATACTCTACACTGTCTTGCTCATCCCAGTTATCATTCAGAACAGCATAAACAGCAGCATTAAGAGAGTGATGGATTCCAAGGTTGACCTCTTTTACCTGCCCTGAAAAATCTGTGTTTACCATGCTTGTAGCTGAAGCTTCACAGAAACTAAAAAACATAAACATCAACTGAACAAAATTCATGCAGCTGTTACATTCCCATCACTTATCTTCTGTTAATAAAGTTAAGATCAGTCATGGGAGAACAACATAGTTTCTACTTTAAAATCCAAAGAAAGCCAGAGAGAGAATTCATGGAGAGAAGGAAAAAAAGCCTGCATTGCACAATATGGAGGACTGCTGTAAGTTATCCCTAAAAAAGCACTAATACATCCTGCAGCTGTATATGTACCTGTTATACAAATGTATATATATGCATACATATCCACAAATGCAGAACCATCACTGAAAAAAGTAACTGTCAGTTGGTTGTTTCGTTCTAAATTAAATAAAAAGAGTTGACAAATTTTCCCCTGTGGCTCATAATTTGGGTTACCTAATCTGCAAGTTTGTCTATACTTTTTCTAGTGAAGTGTCCTTTCATTGAACTTGTACAGAAGCAAGCTGGTTTTCATTTCCTAAGTTAGCAAAGAACATGTCACATCCCCCAGGCTAAGAAGTTTGCCATTTGCATGTCATATTTTGCATTATCAGAACATGCTATGTAAATACTTGCTGATACAAAATAATTCTCATAAAAAACAAAGCAGAACAATTATAATAATTATGGAATTCTTCTGGCAATTTTCAAGTAAAAGCTACATATAACATTTCTGAATATTAGATATTACTTTTTCCATCTGATACAGATTTAAAATGCATAGTACATACATAAATAGTAGCAGCCATCCAATCTTCAAGAGGGCTCTGTTTTTATATTCCAGTCAATATGCCCTATAATTACACTGATGGATTTTGTATTACAGATTCAGAGAGGCTAATTAGAAGTGGAAAGGTTTAATTTTAAGAAAAGGCTTCCTCTCTATTTATACAAAACCAGAAGAAACATCACAAATACTCCAGAGTAAAAATCCAACATGCAGAAATCACTGTGTCCTTTTGTGCTTTCTCTTGCTGAATAAACAACCAAAACCCCAGGAAAAATCCTCCCAATAACTGTATATATGGCACATGCTTATCAGAATGTAATCCATATGTTAGGATTACAGAACAATGAAATGGATCCACTGAACTACTTTCTCTTCAGGGGTCCAATTTAAGTATTACCTTAGTCCACAGGTAATCTAAGACATGCTGAGTCACCATTCACAGCCAGTTTGCTTAAAGTCTTGATTCAAAGCACCTGTATATACCTAAACCAACCCTTATCAGTAGAATTCCAGCATGTGGAGAAATCAACTCATTAATTATTTTTAAATACCTCTAGTACTCTCTCTTCCATATATGGTATCTAGGGTCTTTACAATACACCCCTGTGCCTGATTTGCTAAAACCATGACCACTGTCCTCCACCCTCTTCTTGATTACGAAGTCAGACACAGACTGAAGTTCTACTTAGTATAACTTTGGCTTTCAGTGATTGTGTAAACTGGATTTACTGTCGTTTGATAAAACTTAATGGTTTGGTAGCACACTAAATAACCAGGAACAATGTGCCAGCCTCATTGTAGCACATGTAATTTGTGTATGTTAATTCAGAAACTTTGGGCTTTTTTAAATGTTGCCTACATCTCCACGGAGAGGCACTATGCCAGAGATTGCCACAAGCTGTTGTAGTCATACACACAAAGTATAAAACTTGACAGGTTTCAAAAGTAAATACTCTGTCTTACTAAATTACATCAAAACTCCTGAGTGCAAATTAATTGTTTGCACTGTAGCTTGGATGAGACACAGAGAAAGGTGGCATAGAGCCACTGAAAAGAAGAGCTCAGATCAGTAAGCAGCCACTTACGTTAGAGCACAGGCTTCTGGAACAGAGCCTCAGAGCCAGGCTTTGTGCTAGGATCAGACTGCTCATACCCTCCTGTCCACAGAGACAGCAGAGTGGGCCCTCAGAACTGCTACCCTGAAACCTCTGCATTTTTCCAGGAGTGATTACAAGTTAAGACTTTCAGGGAGTAGTTTGTTTTTTCCTTTCTTGCACTTTGTCTGACTTTTAACAGTCCCCCCAAAGGGACCAACTCACACTGGACTGACTGGCGGATTTCCTCTCTCTTACCAGGATCTGTGACAATATGCCTGGTCTGAAACCATTCAAAGTGAGAGGCATTGGCCTGCCACCCCACAGAGGTGAACTTCAAGAGGTCCACCCAGCCTGTGACAGCACTGGAGAGGTAAGTAAAGTAGACAGCAACAAATAAACACACAGGATCTCTTATTACTGCTTACATCTTAATTGTGAAAGAACTGTGCAAAAAATACACATCAGTGGGCAAATGCAAGTGTCAGTTATGAATCCATGCAGCAGCAATGGAAATTGGGCTTAGCTCCACTTGTAAAATTACCCAGGCTTTTACCTCTGGTGCCAAAAGAATCTATTTAACCTGGGCATGAATGATTCAGTACTCCGTGCAGGCCAGTATCCATGAGCTCAGATTCATAGAATCACAGAATTGATTGGGTTGGAAAAGACCTCTGAGATCATAAAGTCCAACCCTTGGTCCAACTCCAGTCCATTTACCAGATCATGACACTCAGTGCCATGTCCAATCTCAGTTTAAAAACCTCCAGGGATGGTGAATCTACCCCCTCTCTGGGCAGGCCATTCCAATGCCTGATTA
>JAWWEV010000001.1:105318431-105347080 GCA_035583235.1 Hafferia zeledoni | reverse complement strand
CGTGCCCCCTTGTCCTATTGCTGAGTGTCTGGGAGAAGAGACCAACCCCCACCTGGCCAGAACTTCCCTTCAGGTAGTTACAGACAGTGCTGAGGTCACCTCTGAGCCTCCTCTTCTCCAGCCTAAACAACCCCAGCTCCCTCAGCCTCTCCCCACAGCACTTGTGCTCCAGTCCCTTCACCAGCCTTCTCTGGACCCACTCCAGGTTCCACGTCAGTTCCTGATGGAAAGGCCATTTCTGTAAAGGAAGTTTGGGCTGCAGCAGCTCCTACAGGGAGCACTGTAGGAGGCAGAAGTTGCAGTGTATTTTTCAAAAATTTCGTATTTCAAATATTTAGGCTCCAAACTGGAGTATTTTTGTTTAAATATCAGCCTATATTGACAAGGCTCTGACTGAACCTGATTTATATACTACGCAATATATCATAGGAGGACATGACAATATATAATCCGACTGGATACAAAGTACTACAGACTTAAAGAGCTTCAAAGTGTGTCAGACATACTTCAGTCAGCAAAACACTGCCTGTTCTTCCACTGTTCATTTAAGAACAAGGATATGAAATAATTTCAGAAAGAAAAGCAAAATGTTTAAATTATTCAATTCATAATTATATTCTTCCTCTAAATAATTCTGATCCAAGACCAGCTTCAGCTAAATATCTTTGTTAGCTATCTTTGAAGAGAATGAATCCTGGCAAAGGAAAACAACCCTCTGAAATACAGGAAACCATCAGTGAGTTACTGTACATATTACATGCATAGCATCAGAAGATAAACACCATAAAAACAACAGGTTTCACTTTTAACTGTAAACAGGTAGAATACAGTATTTTTTTCTGAGTAAAACAACACAAACATTACATATTATTTAGGAAAAAATGTGCACAGCATACTTCAGCACTCAGAAACTAAATTTCAGTTATCTTGTAGCTGTTGCTGACAAATATTGCCTTTAAAAAAATTTCAGCTATGTATGCTTATATACAACTGAATGTGTTAAGAAACATGGGCACGTGGGCTTTGTTATCCTCCCACATGCTTCATTTTTAAGACATTGGCACTTCTCATCTACACCCCGAGGACAATATTCCTCCAGTCCTTTTGGCCAGCTGAAAAGGACAGCCACTAACCCATATTGCCACTATCTCCCCATTACCACATTTGCTTATTAGCATCTCACCATTTTGAGATCAAACTTTAGGGCTTCTTAGAATCTAGTCTAGTAGTATACCAGATTCAAAAAACCAAAACAAGACACTAGATTATGCTGACTGACAAATGATCAGAGCCAACACAGATTTTCTGAAACAATTATTAAAATTATAAAGGAATACTGAAATGTTTTTTCTCCCACTTTACAGTTGCTTTAGGCCAAATAATTCCCTTGTTTTGAGATCGAAATTAATGAAGTTTGACTTTTTCCTCTGAAACTTTACAATACAATTTCTCCACAAATGATACAGTGTTTAAAGAGTAAATAAAAAGGTTCTTACTTCTATTAGATTTCTCATGACCACAGGCACCATGTTGTACAGTTTTAAACTAAAACAGCAGCCACCAGTGATTGTTTTTTTAAGTGTCATTTTAAGGGAGTTATTTCAATCTCAGCACTGGACAAATTTTAAAAGGCAACAGATTCATTATTTGTGTGCACTTTGAGACTTGATGGAAGTGTATCCAATGTTCTACCGTGCCGTCACCATCCAAAGTCCCAGTGCAACATTGGCAGCCAAAAGTGCACTCCCAGCGAGCAAAATTAAAAAGCCAACAAGTTCTCTGTTTTGTTTTTCTACAATCAGGGAGCTCAGTGTGGCTTCCAGGAATGAATTTAATATCCACTGACCATCCAAAGCGAAGCAGGGCACAGCATTGATAACTGCCAGTGCTCCTGATAGTGAGATCAGGTACCTGGTTGACTTTAGTTAAGGTTCATGAATAACATCCATGTAAAAAAATAACATATATACAAAGTATATATAATTAAATTATTTCTAGTATGCAGAGAGAAATATATGAGGGTTATTTTTTTAGCTGGCATTTTGTTTCACAGAAATTATATGAGTAAAATGAGTTTTACACCATAAGATACCTGCTCAGAGAACAGCCTTTGTAGACTTTTATTTTTTGAACCACTAGATTTGGATACTTAAACACAACTTAAAGGAAAGCAGGAGACAGTAAAATCACTTTTGATGCTGCCCATCTTTCTCCCTTGCTTTGTGTGGTTTTAGAGGAAGGTTACAGCTCTGACACCATGCCTGAAGTAAGAATGTATTCTAGACCTATGACCCAACTATGAAATCATGACTAGGAATATTTTCCAAAACACTCCCTAATAAATGACTAGAACATAATTGGAAATCTGGCCTATCTCTCCTACTTAACTGTTAGCCAGAAAAGTTTCTGTATTTCTGGATTTCTATACATGTGTGTGCATGTGAGAATGAGGCATGGGCAAACACTTTTTATTGCTGGTAAAGGCTTGCTAACTGCAATACCTACCTCAATCTTAAATGGGCAGACAAGAAGACATCTGACTCAGAAAGCAGCTGGGGCAGCATGAACCTTGCTGTGTTCCCAGGAAAGGGGAGCTTATCTTTATTCTACTTGTATGGACTACACTGAACTACAGTTTAATTGTTCTACAGACACACATAAACATTTCAGTTTCTAAGGCTAAGGGTTCTTAGATTAGCCATAATCAAGCCTATTAATCCTTATGTATGCAAATATATATAATCTTGTTCATTAATAAGCATGTGTTAACTGAATTATCCTGCTTTGAGAATATGCTGTTTTCTTTTCTATTAAAGAAAAAAATAAACAGAACAACCGTATCCTGCTACTTAGTTCAGTATGACACAAAAATGATAAAACTCTGACATACCAAAGTTAGCAAGAACATCTTATTTGTCCTGCCATAGATTCACACTTAAGACTTTCTCGCCACATTCGTTAAGGCTCACCCTCATGAATTAAAAAAAGCACTTACCAAAAATATATTGTTAAGCACAAGAAAGTGAGAGATTTCATACTGAGCTTGGCATATGGTCAATAATCAATGCACAGACGGGATAAAGATGTGAAAACCCTACAGAAATATTTCAGAGCATCCTGTCTGAAATGATAGCCAATTGAAATTTTGCTAGTTTGCTAAGTTTTAAACAGTCCCCTTCTTGTCTTAAAAGAACAAACATACTTTAAAGGATACTTGCAAAATGTCTCTATCACCACTGGCAGATCGATGCTTAGAAAGTTCTGTCGCGGTACAAAACTGCTGAGACTTACTGAAATGAAAATATAGAGATACACAAAGCATGAAAAGTCATTCCAGGGTTATAGCATTACAGATTTTAGATTATAATTTTGCAGACACATCAGATGTGAAAGGACCTTCTTCAAGGAGGAATAACCAACCTAATATAGGTTTACCTGGACTTTTTGTTTTCACAAGAGTACAGCCATTATGTCTTTCTTAAACATGGCCACTATCATAGTAAAGTCATTCTACAAAATACAATTAGCATTTCAGTAAAACTAGGTCAGAGATACAGCTACGAAGTTCTTTGAACCATTCTGTGTATTTGTCTGGAAGTATCTACTATCAAGCCACTACAGTAAAAAAAAATAGTCGAACCACAAAAAAACCCCAAACCAAAAATATTTTTCCTTGACATCTATTCTACACACAAATTTACTCAACTAAATGCAAGATTTTATTAAAATACTCATTTAACCTTAGTTTAAAAATTACATTAGTTAACCAAGAAGACACTATCACCTTCTGCATACTGAGGATTGCCCTGAAACAGATGCAGGACTTTGTACTTGGTCTTACCGAACCTCATGAGGTTCCCATGAGTTCTCATTCTTAAACGTGTCCAGGTCTTTCTAACTGGCTTCCCATCCTTCAGGTGTGTCAACTGCACAACTCAGCTTGGCATTATCTGCAAACTTCTTGAAGGTGTAATTGATCCTGCTGGGGGCGGGGGGCTGTGTCCCAGCCCTTGGACAGAGCTGCCCTATGGGACACGCTCCTCTATCTGGGAGGGCAGCAGCTCCCCACACAGCCCTGCCCCAGCTCTGTGGTCATTCCAGGGCCATGAGGTCACAGAGCCCCATAGTGCTGCCCTGGCCCAAAGAACCAACTGCTCAGCCTTCTTCTCTGACTGCAGCAGCAGCGACAGCAACAGCAGTAGCAGCGTGGTGTGAGCGGGACCATGGTTCTTGTTCACCACCTCCTCCTCATCCTCCTGACAGCCTGGCATGCCAGGGCTGCCCAGGCTGCTCCAGGACAAGTGCAGGAAGCAGGTAAGCTGGCAGCACCAGTGCAGCCTTTCATGGGCCAGTGGGGTCTTCTATCTGAGAAGCATGGGCAATGGGTTCTTCCTCCCATGCTTTAGAGAGGGTTTCCTCTGTGTGAGTGCTCTCACAGAGAGTCCCAAGGGTCCATCTGGCCCTCCAAGGTGTTGCACATCACCTTAAAGAGTGTTGCACTGCTGGCTTAGAGGTGCCCAGATCCTCCCCTGCAGCTTTGGCAATCCCCTGACATCTGGCTCCCACATTGCTACCTGACCCCCTACCAGTGCTTCTGTTCATGAAGGCAGAAGATCCCAATATGCAATGGGCACATTTCTCTCTGCTTGTTTCTAGCTGATTCTCTAAAAGAGTCTATGGCAGCTTGGCAAAAAGATGGTTTGGAGCCATTGGGTCAGCCTGCAGGTAAATTCTCAATGTCCCTTTCTTTGAAAGAATAATGATCAACAATGTCTCAAGAGTTCACTAATGGGCAATTTTCCTTAAGATCTCCATGCTGGGGGCTTCCTGAAATCTTTGCCAGTTCGAATCCTCAAGCAAAAGCGTGAGCCCACAGGTAAGTCAGTTGGAGGAAGTACCATTTACTTTTTAATCTTCCTTCCAAGTGAAATGTAAGTTGCTCCTTCCATGGCCAATGCCAGTGTCCAGTGGTCAGCTGGTGTCAGTCATCAGGATGGCTGTGTGGCAGCAGGCTCTTCCCCAAAGCCTGCTCTTGCATTCACGTCAGTGTGTTGGGTTCAAGACATCTGGATCACAATCCACAAATGATGAGAAATGGGAGTTTGCCCTGAGTTCCCAGAGGCCCAAGGTGCAACAGTAGCCCCGAGAGGAATCCCTCTCATGACTTTTAAGGTCGGCAGCAATGTTCTGGCTCCCACACTGGGAAGCAAACCTAGAGGGAATCTCCCCATCCTCCTCAATCCCCTGTGCCTGAGCCATGCTGAGGCTTTACCTGTCTCTGCTTTTTGGCGGTGCTGTCACAGCCTGGAGAAAAACGCAATGGAAATACCAAAAAATCTCCTCAAATGGACTCAAAGCACTCAGGTACTGAGCAGTTCTGCTGGGATCCCTAAGTGCAAGACACGTCCTGAAACCTGGGAGCAGTTGTGAGGGGTGCCTGTACTGGAGGAAAGGCAGATGGGGAGAGCACATCCTAAGTGCCTCCTGAGAGGGTCTGACTCCATCCCCTTGGTGTGTGGGAGCTGGCCCAGGGAGGGAGAGTTGCAGGTGGCCCAGGGAGGGAGAGTTGCATCCCTGCTTGCTGCAGGGATGGGTTTTGTCCATGTCCCTCAAGAGACTGACTGATCAAGCAGTGGTGCTTCTGTCTGTGCTCTCCTCCTTACCATCTGAGTTTAGTTCAGAGGGACTCCCAAAGGGTGGGAGTGTGTCTCCAGGCACCACCACTGGGGGGAAACAGAATGTCCTGGTGGTATCAACCATGCTGGAAGATTACCAGTGGTGCACAGGGTGGGCTAACGTTTTAAATTGCTC
This sequence comes from Hafferia zeledoni, assembly GCA_035583235.1. Lineage (NCBI taxonomy): Eukaryota > Metazoa > Chordata > Aves > Passeriformes > Thamnophilidae > Hafferia > Hafferia zeledoni. Next base: position 105,341,269 of record JAWWEV010000001.1, on the reverse strand, counting down.
CTGCAGAAGTGGCTGGAGAGATGCCCACACACGTTTCCAAACCCAAGGAGATCGAAAGTATTTTCTGTCGAGGAGCAGGCTGTATGATAGGCATAGTGATAGTCCTGGTTGCCGTGCCAGTTGGGATACTGTTGTGTACTGTTGCAATCTGCTGGTGGTGTGAGAGAAAACGGTGAGTCATCGATTCCCCCATGCCCTCTGGTTTCTTCAAAGACCACTCATTGCCAGGAAGGATTTTTAGTCAGGCTGCTGTGCAGCACTGTGTTAGTGGTTGCCCAAAAAACTCTGCTGAGGTTTCTGCTGCTGTCAGCTGCTTTAACTGGCCTCTTAACTGCTGGGTCTTCGCCTGGGGAGCCTGCTTGGACTGGAGCCAGTGTTTGGTCAAACAGCCTGCCTGGACAAGAGTAGCCCCCATGAGCAACAGGTCAGGAAAGAGTGGGGGACAATACTGCTATAAAAGCAAGACATGCACTGGCACCTGCTGCTGACCAGTGAACCTGCCTGAAGGAATCCCCCTGTATGGTGGCACCTTGAGGTGCAGGTGTTCACCTTGGCCAAGCTGTGCCAGCAGCTTTGCCCATGGTGGTGAGTCTTGCCAGCTCTGGGTCCTGTTGCCATGTCCCACCAACAACTCAACTGCCTCCTCTCTCCACAGACGTCTCTCTGGAGACAGGCAGGAACACGTCGGCCTGATCTCACGCCCAGACAGCCAGACAAGTTTATCTGAACTGCAGCAGCCCTAAGAAACTGTCCCTGTTCCCCAGCCCCTGCAGCAGCTTCAGAAACTGTCCAGCCCCAGCCCCAACAGAAACAGCCCCACCCACCCCCAAACCCACCAGCCAGCCCTCCAGACAGAGCTGAAGGTGGGCCTGCCAGGGAAGGGGCTGGGCTGACAGAAACCTGACCCACAGCTTCAGCGATTAGCTCTTTTTGTCTGAATAAAAAGAACAGAATGATCACACAAGTGTCTCGGTAGTAACAGAATATCCCAAGTTGGAAGGGATTGACAAGGATCATTGAGTCCAACTGCTGGCCCTACACAGGAGCACCCAAGAATCACACCACGGGTCTGATAGTATCATCCAAGCACTTCTTGAACTCTGTCAGGCTTGGTGCTGTGACCACTTCCCTGGGGAACCTTTTCCAGTGCCCAACCACCCTCTAGAACCTGATATCCATCCTAAAACTCCCTGGATACAACTTTAGGCCATTCCCTTGGGTCCTGTCACTGTTCACCACAGAGAAGAGATGAGTGCCTCCCACTCCTCTTCCCCTCATGAGGAAGGTGTACATTATGATGAAGTCTCCTCCAGACACAACAGACTAAGTGACCTCAGTCACTCCTCAAATGGTTTCCCCTCAAGGCCCTTCACCATCTTTGTTGCTCTCCTTTGGACACTCTCCAATAGCTCAGTATCTTTCTTATATTATAGTACCCAAACCTGCACACAATATTCAAGGTAGGGCCACCCCAGTGCAGAGCAGAGTGGGACAATCCCCTCCCTCTCCTGCCTGGTGATGCTGTGCCTGATGCTCCCAGGACATGGTTGGCCCTCCTGGCTGCCAGGGCACTGCTGACTCATATTCAACCTGCTGTTGACCAAGACACTCAGATCTCTTTCTACGGGGCTGCTCTCCAGCCTCTCATTACCCAGTTTGTATGTATGCCCAGGTCAATGGACAGCCAAAGCAAACAACTCGTCATACTGAAGGCTGACCTGACCTCTTGTTCATGAGCCAAAACAGCAAAATGGCTGAGGCATCCAGTGTAGGTTTCAGAAGACACACACTGCAATATACTGTAATTTCAAAACTTGACTGCCTCTTGACTAACACCTAATGGCCACTAAGTCACCAACCTGAACCTGAAGTTGTGCTGACACTGAGAATGGATCACTAATCTTCCCTCTTTGTTACAACAAATTGTTGTCACCAACAGCCACTAGACATGGATCTAAACTCCAAAACTTGCTACTGAAGCAAATTCCAAACACAAAGAAAGTCTTCGGGAAGTTGGTGGACTGAGCTCTAGACACTGTAATAGCAATGAATTTAGTGGTTGTAATAGATGACTTAACCTAATGGCAGGAGGCAAATTTGTCCTCTGACGAATAACAAAAGAAGTACAGAAATTATGTTCTCTAGGCTTGTCTTCAAAAAGATACTGCTGGGAAGAGGTGAACAGCAATGATCTCGGGTGAGAGAAAACAGTCATTGTTTTCCCACTCCAATTAAACAATTCTTTGACCTGGAAATAATATTTCTTTTGTTGGCTAATGCTGGATGGTGTTGGCAAATATTGAGAAGAATGCACAACAGACATAATTTTAATTAGAAGTGACTGGGAGCCTAGGTTGACCAAAGAGCTTTTCAAAACTTCTTCACAGGGAAAAGGGCATGTATGCTACGGAGGAGATGGACAGCGTGGCATGAGATATTTCTGTGTGGTCTCCAGAAGAACTATACATGTAATCCTTTTAAACATGGGTTAAAAGCAAAGAAGGACCATCCTCCACGAAAAGAATAAACAAGCATGGAAATACTGAGAAAGACCTTCATCACGGATTATGGCTGTTGTTGATAATAAACATCCTCAAAGCCAGGAAATGACTTTTTTCTTCTTTTTTCTTTTCTTTCTTTCTTTTTTTTTTTTTTTTTTTTTTTTGGTAAGAAGACTCTGATACAACAGAAGTAGGAGAGTGGTTCAGTTCAGGGAAATTATCTTCAAGGTAAGTTCCATTTTCTTTTCATGAAGGAAATCTTGCAAGTTTTGTAACATTCAGGGATATGATGTTTCCTCAAGTAATGTGAATTCCAAATATGAATCTTAGTCACCAGATTGTTTCCAGCAACACGGGCCAGAGAAAGAAGCAAAACTTTTGCAGTATCAGAAATGACACAAGGGAATGAAAACCTTCACACATAACACAGAAGAAACAGTGCAAAGCTGCACGGCACTACTGACAGGATTCTGCATTTCAACTTTACATATCCTCTGTCCAACACAAGGGAGAGCCTCTAGAGGATAACTGGCTTGCAATAAGAAAAGTTTAGAAGCCTTGAGTAATACCACATGTATTAAACTGACAATATGAATTTATATCGGATTACATTAGATACTTTTTACAGAAGGAATGCTAATGAAAAGGATTAATCAATGTGTCTGTCCCAAACAACATGCATTCCTAATCATTCATTCTGGTTTTTAGTTTTGGCCAAATCTCTGGCACTGAAAGTTCAATTACAACTATGATTCTTTGTAGGTTTTTTTTTTAAATACTGGGGAAAAGTGTTATATGCATCCATATCAACAAAAATTATTTTTGCTAGGATATTTTAATTTGAGGAAACAGGAGCATTTAATAGAAAAAAGCTGTAGAGATTATTTCTTCTATGTAGCTATTATGGATATATATTTTAAAAAATATATTATCTGGAAGTTATCTTCAAATGGAAATATGAAAAAATTACTGCTTCACCATAAATCAGGACTAACATAACAACACAAACCTAAGCAGAAAATAATACATGCATAATTTTAGAAGGTTATTCAAACATTAGTGACATTTCCAGAGAAAGTAAAGTCATAGTACATCCTAGTGAAACTCTTGTAAAACGTTGTGTGTTAAATGTAGTACCACTCTAAAAAGTAATGTTTCCTGCAAACAGAAAGATCACACTGAAGAATAAGGCATTTCTCTAAAACATAGTCCAATTTCAACACACATACAGTGGAGGAAGAAATTATTTTCCTGTCTTAACTGTAAAGAAATGGTTACCATGTGCTGGTTTGTCCTATTCAGAAAAAAACAAAAACACACCAAGCCTGTTGGCCCCAGCCAGGATTGTACAGTGCAAAGTTTGAAATATTTAAAAGTTGTTTCATTGGAATGCATGAAACTTTATGATGGTACAGTAGATTACCTGCTGCCCAAGCTAGGATCCTATAATTTTAGCTCTGATGTTTTTCCAAAAAGAACAACAAGCATAGGTTGTATTTGCAGCAAAGCTTGTAATAAAGTCAAGCTTTTAGCTTTCAAGTTAATACATTCAATGCACAGTTCCCAGATACAGTAAATCACTTTAGAATTATATTCCTACATATGTATGTAAACAGTATTTTCACACAGTAACTTCTTAAAGTAGAACTACCTCTTAAGATTCAATAACATTCTTTTCTGACTTCTGACAGACTGACAGGTTCAATTGTCTTGCACAAATACTGTTCAGTAGGAAACACTGACTAAAACTCCATTGTTCCAAAACACTGGAAAGCAGAACAACAGCAATTGTTCTACAGTACTAATGGTTTGTGTTGTTAGAGACTAAGAAAAGGAATTCTGTATAGTGGTAAAACTCTATTATTAAAATATGTTGCTGCACTTGGAATAGATGTCATGAAATATGTTGATATCACAATGTTTTTCTTTTAAATGGCAAGAGGCCAAAAATTACAAATGAAGAGACCTCTGGGGCTTAAATGCTGGTATATTATAAAAAAGTTGAAATAAATAACTCCTCACAGGGTATCAAATAACCAGTACAGAAAGATGAAGACTGACAGATGAACTAAAAATAAATTATGCAAGAATGTTAATGGCTTTACACTATCAGATTTCATCACTGTTTATAAAGCTCTTTTGTACCTAATTCCAGTGCTTATTCAGAAAAGTACAATGCCTTCCCCTAAGGAGATACTTCCAAATGTCTGAAGTAAAATCACCCCAAGAGGTGCAGTTGACTGTAAGGAACAGGTACGTTCCTCCCAGGAAGGAATAGTAGTTTAAAAATTTAAACTTTTTAAAGCCCATCTGAAGCTAAATTTCACCATGCCACTCAAGCTACTAGGTAGGATGTTGATAGGTTTGTTCATTCTTTCCATACTCTCTCCAGCAGCAGAATTAATGTTTACTTATACACCTGGCTCAAGCATATAAGCTTGCCCAAAGATGAGACACAGTGAATTTCAAAGTAAAGAACTGTTATATGTTATTTAATTTAGGGCAGTAAAATGAAAAAAAGATCAGGAAAAGACTATGTTGTGGTAATACTTGTGGCTCAATAGTCATGGGAATCTGTCACTGATACTTGGATATCAGGTGTGATTTAAGCAGTCGTGCTAACCTTCCAGGCAACGTGACAGAGCAAGATGTCCTACAGATTTTACAGTGGCATTTTGAGCATTTTATGTGTTAGCAAAATGCCGGTATCTGGTTCCTATGACTAACCTGAGTAAGACCTAGTCTACAAATAGCCCTTTCACACTTCTCTGAAGAAATAACCATCTCATATCACATATGGTTTCTATTACCTTCATAACTCATTGCACTGTGCACATTTCATTTTAGGCCTGAGTAGTCCATGTCTCTCCACTGGCTGCAACAAGAAATGGATTCTGCATTAAACAAGTTAACTGACGAGCATTCCGAGACCTTGCTCAAGCAGCCAAGCAAAGGAAACCATAGTGGAGACTGTTTTTGCTAAACTATTTCAATAATACCAACCTGTGTACTGAAGATGCAAGGGGTGTCCCACGTATAGCATGTCAATATGGGGTGGATGTTTTACCCTGATTAGCCTTGTTTGGTTCTCCAGAGAAGGAATCACACAAAAGCCTGGCACCAAGTCCTTCTGGCAATCCGTGTTGGTTCGACAAACTTTGCTGGATTCAATAACTTTCCGTGCTGGCAGACAGGCATACTGCAAAGAGCATTTGAAATTATTATGAAGGTTTAAGGTATTTTCCAGCAGATTAGAATAAAAGGAACTAAATATTCCTTTCTAAAGCAAAGAAATGCCTCACTGATATCAGCCCATGAAGAGCTGAAATCTGATTTTCCTTCAGGTTTTTTTGTCAAGTCCTGAAGAACCTCTACCTGATACATATTCAGCCTTTCATTCCATATTTATTGGAATGAGGAAGAGAGGGTGTGCACATACACCAAAATAAAAGCAAAGTATTTTTAGAAAGGTACACACCTGCATAACCTAAAAATCAAGGCACCTAAACAGAAGTCAGTGATTTCTAATGGACAGAGCCTGCATCAACATACTAGTGACCTACCTGTGTAAGAAGTGTTAGTCCTCATTGATCTAAAATCTCATTTGTCTGAACAAAAGCTTATGTTCAGTAAATAAACAAACAAACCTCCCATGAATGTGGTAGCTAAGAAACCATTGTGAACTAAGATGAGCAGAGGACTTAATGCAGTGCTCTGTCACTGTAACTCCCACCTATAACACTCTTCCACTTCAATCTGAAAGACCACATCTTTCTTACTCCCAAAGGCCAAAGACATTACAGCAGAAGAGAACAGGAAATTGGTCTCTTGTAAAAACTCAGTGATACTTTTCCTTTTGTTCTTAAAACACAAGCAAGAAAAGTTCTTAATCTACTGTTTGCCTTGGAAAAAAAATGCATGAGTGTCAGGCACTTGCCATTAACCTTGATACAAGCCCTTCCTAATCTAATGAGAGGGAGAGAACACACTTTCAAACACTGCTGCATAGCACTGCAAAGACTATTTCAAATAATTGTTCAAAACCTCACAGCCAGTCTAAGGACACTTGAAAGACACAAGGTCACAGGCTTTCTGGATGCTTTTATTTCTTCTCTGTTCGTAAGTAGCAGCTATGAGTTTAAGAATGCCAAAGCTCAGTGGGATAGTGATTTATCAGATCTTGCTGAACTCCAGGATGTTACCAGCTACTGCCATATTTCAAATTAACTGCTGGAATGTGCTCAATCCTTCCTGTTTAAATACCACACAAACACCCTGGAGTGGGAAGCTTACCATCACAGAAACTCTAAACAAAGCAAATTTGGAACAGACTTACTTGTATTTCTTCAGTATTTATCACTAGAGGTCAGAACAATAACAAACTGGTATGTGCAGAAAATTTTACACAGTTGATATTTGTGCTCTTTTTCTTGTAAAGAGAACCAACAGAAATATTCCGTCACTGCCAATATGGAACATGTATTTTAACAAGTATCTCTGTATTTTCATAGAATGACAGAATTGGGTTGGAAGGGACCTTAAAGATCATCTCATTCCAATCCCACTGTCATGGGCAGGGACATCTTCCATGAGACCAGGTTGATCAGAGCTCCATCTAACCTGGCCTTGAACACCTCCAGCGATGGGGCACCCACAGCTTCTCTCGGCAACCTGTGCCAGTGTCCTACTACCCTCACTGTAAAGAATTTCTTTCTTATATCTAATATAAACCTGCCCTCTTTCAGTTTAAAGTCATTCCTCCATGTCCTATCACTACATGCCCTTGTAAAAAGTCCCTCTCCAGCTCTCTTGTAGCCCCTTTAGCCACTGGAAGACTGTTATATTCTTTGAAGGAAGTAAGTCAAAATCCTCTGAGAAACTTTATGTTTTCACATGATGAGAAAATGAACATGGCAGAAAAGGAATCAAGCAGTGACCCTCATTTTGAGAAACTGGGCAGTCTCTAGGACTTTGTTCTGCATGTTTTTAGTTTAACTTAGGGAGCAGCACTATTAGTTTCAGACAAAATAACTGAACAGATAGTCCAGTGCTTTGTTTTGCCTGTAATGCTCAATACCTTTAAAGACTGAAGCACCAAAATAAGCCAATTTCACCATCTTCTCAAAAGTTTTTTTTTCTCACCAATATCCTGCATCCAGAAAATCAGTGAGGTATTTTTTTGCCTAAAAGAATGAGGGCTGTAAGATTTTTATATGATTCTTCCAGAGACTTTCTGATTGATCATGGGAAAAATCATAACTAATATTTTGTGGGTTTCTAAGCTATAAATGGGGAGAATAACGTAGATATATACCTTTATTGCAAACTGTAGATACTCTTAAACCCATGAGTATGCTGTGTAAAAGTTGGTAAATATTACTAATTAACTAAAATAATTTTATACTTACCAAAGAAAACTATCAATTTAAGTAACTTACCAGGTGGCTGTCCAACTTATTGCTATATGAAAAGCAAATGTCTGTGAGGCTGTTGTTACTACAACATTCCACTGTGCCATCCAGTCTTCTGTAGACTAAAAAACACAGAAATAGAGCAAATAATTGGTATTATAGTAACTTCCTGAAAAAAGTTAATCTCTGAATAAAATAAAACAGTCATCCTGCAGCTTTCAAGAATGATAGTAATTCACACAGTGTAGCTGTGGTTCAGCCGCAACTAAAAATAAGTTTCATCACCAGTGTGTGTGAATGTCACGTGATTTCAGTTATGAGACACACTGATTTTTTCATCTTAATACATCTCCTTAAGATACTGGAGGTCTACACTGCAATGTTTTGGGCATTGTGAGTTACAAAGCACTTTTATCCATTGCACTCAGCTTGTATCAAGGTTTGGTATAGAACTCTGTTAGCCACCACTTTACTGATTTCACTGCCTGGCTACGGAAATTACCAAGGCTCAAAACATTCTTTAAAATGTGAAAGTCTTTACAAGATTCAAATTCTTAATGCTTTCCAAGCCTTGAGGGTTGCAGCAGTGAATAAATGATGCTTTAACCCTTGATTTAACTAGTCTGTTACAGAATCTTTGTACAGATACTCTTTAGATGAATTAAACCTAACTTACTGTGCAACAACAGCTTAAAAACACGCACACAAAGGAATGGTCACTGTACGAACCTGTATCACAGCAACTGCAGTACCTTCTTTAGGCAGATCAAGCCTGTGATACTGGTTGCTGATTTATCACTGCATAACCTGCAGTCCACTAACATGGAGCTTTATGCCTGGGGCTTGCAGGTGCAAGCACTGTACCATACCAACATTTTTTCAAGTAGCCTCAGGCCAAGGAACCTCATGTATTTTTGAACAGTGAATGACGATGAAATTAGTTTTCTTATAAACACTTTTGGAAACACTTTTTTTAAATTTCAAGGTCCTTGGGACATTGTTTTCTGTCTAGGTTCATACTCAAATAATTTAATCTCCATTTTTTTTATGCTCAAGTAGATGGGGTCCATTTGCTATATATATTTTTATTGATACTCTGTATTTATGTCAAGTTGTGAATTGTCAAGATTTTGACAAATGACAGCTGCTAGAGACCAAACAGAGTTCACTTAATTTCAGAGGAATATTTCTCACTGCTGGAGGCTTATGACTCCAAAAATGCAGACAGACTGGTCTGATTAGGAGGCAGCAGTGGGGACAAAGGGCTGCTAACACGACACAGCAACCAAGCTTGGAAGCAATACTGAGTCTCCAGTGTTAAGCCTCCAGTATTTCAATCTAAATAGGACTAGTTCAACTACAGAATATGCAGTTTTATTACCCATGACTCTGAAATTGCATTTCAGAGAACAGCAGAACCTCAGCATACATATACCTACAGCATCTGAGAATTGGTTCTTACCATCCCTGGCCAGATGAAAGCATGTGCCAAAGTTGCCCTCCTCTTCAGAGGCATAATCCGAACTGTCAGGTCTCTAAAAGCAGGTTCTTACCCATACTCCACTAGTTTCCAGTTTAAATATTTATCTTAGTTCCAGCTGTAAGATTAATTTCCTCACATACTAAAAAAAAATAAATTACCTTTTCAGTCTCACAAAAGTACTATAATGCATTAAAAAACAAGGGTAGTCAAGTTGCCAGACCTCCTGTTTATTTTCCAGTATGACGGAAAAATGCAATGACAATTTTAAAGCTCTGAACAGCATCATATAGGTTTTGCACAGCAGCAGCCCCTTACCTTTGGAATTCAGTTTCCATGAATGCTTGCATATAAGAAACTCTAGAGAGCTTTAGGGCATGTCACAAGACATTCAGCCCATTTAACTTGACTGTTCTTTTTTGTTCTACCTAATTTTTGTTTCTTGTTCTGGTTTAGTTGAGCTCACATTTTTGTTTTTGTTTCTCAGGGGTAAGCCCTTACAGCAACAAACACTCTAAGGTGTAAGTGGAAACAGAAGGACACAGACTGACTTTGAGAAGCTGTATGTGCAATCCAGACAAAACTGAGTTTATGGGCAATGACATAAACCCAGCACAGTGAGACACACCAGAAGAGGTGACCATAATAAAGCACATCATTGGGTTAAGCCATACAGTTTGCAATGTCATGCTGATCAAAGCTGTAAGGTAATGTGTGGAGTTTCCATCTGCAAAAGATCACTGAGTTGATCATTTTAACAGAACTTAAAATGGAGGAAATAACTGTATTACTGCTAATAACCAAGTTCTGCAATATCCTGAAGAAGCAAATTTTATTATTCAGATCATACAGGGTATTTGTACATGATGATCGAAAGACAAATGAAATTCTTCTACCTCTTCCTCACTTTCAGATTTCCCAAAACAGCATTGGTGACTGCTTAAGACAGGACAGCAGACTTGACTTATGAGAAATCTGACCCCAATAACAAATTCTAAATCGAAAATAGTCTTTCAAACATGATAAAATTAAAATATAAAGTAATATATAAAATAATGAGGAGAGCACCTGAAGTCATACCTCTAGCTGGAAAGCTTAATTGCTGTAGGGTGGCTGCACTTACACAGTAGCCGACCTGTGACTTTTCTGAAATGTCTCCCAGACAGGAATTCCAGTCTTCCACATTATAAACGGGGCAGTCTTGCAGGTTAGTGACAAGGTCTCCCACAAAAAGACCTCTTGGTCCATTGGCAGGAGAATCCTGAGAAGAACAATGAAGTCAGTCATATTATTATAGTTAAAACTACAAGGATTAGTTTACAGTTCTACTGAATAGTTATGAAATCTTTAGGTTAAGACACTATTTCCACAGAAACAAAATCTCAGACTCCACTAGAGCTGATTATTTCAGTTTATGATAAAGCATTACAGAAAACGCCCATCCTCTACAAATAATAACTTAGTGCAAAGAAGGAAAAGGGAAAAAAGGGAAGAAAAAGAGGAGAGGGGGAAAAGCAGGGCCTCCAAGTGTCCCAAGGACCTCTTCAAATTTGAGTAGATATTTTCATACAAGTTAAAACGGTAAGAAAACCCACAATATATTAAGTTTGAGTTACTTAAATTAATACCATGAACCTTTCAAGAAAGCAGGGTGTACCTGTACTTTAAAAGGTAATAGAGCATAATGAATGTCACTCCCTCCTGAGTTATAGCAGTTGACTTTCAGATCCAAGAAAAACTGAATCGTCTCAGCTCTGCTGCTCAACTGTGCTGTGTTTGATTAAGTCAGAAAAAAATCAGTCCTTTCCAGAATCTCAGAAGTCTATCTCTACTTTGCTTCCAGCTGACCAAACAAGGCACTCAGCTCAAAATAATCTCTAACATTAAAACCAGATATTGGTAACCAGAGCGATAATGCAGTTTCCAGTAGATTTGCTTTGTGCCAATAATGAAAAATAGTTAAACCACCCCCCAAAAATAAGCCTGCAAACTCATCTCAAGTGTCTAAACCGTTTTATAGTATGCTGAATAGTCTACAAGTATTCACACCATGTTCCTTTATTTACTAATACTAAAATACATGAGACTAAGAAGAAAACTTTAGGCAAAAAGTTCAGTATATTCCATTCTGCAAAGTGCTGCAAATCTGCCTGTGATAATAAGAGACAAGGGTACATTTCAGATCATAAAGCATAAAATACAAAAACAGCAAAGATCTTTTCTTACCTCTGCAACCTCAGTGACAAGTGCCCCAACACCCGTGTAATAGAAAGGGAAAAGAATGGCTGGCAGCAGAAACAAAACCATGAAACTTGCAACACCAAGAACAAAATTATGCCACACCCCTAAAAAGAAGGGAAAAAAATTAAGTTTCTAAATAAAAACTAATAGCAAAACTGGTTTTGAAATGATTCTACACGTACCATCTAACTAACTTTCCTGAAATTATTACTGTAAGAATGTTAATTTGTGAACACAGGCATAAAAGAATACACATATAACGTTACAAACTCTAGTTTCTATGATGCCACTTTGTAAGGGAGTTTTAGACAAACCTCTGAGCCCCTGAGAGTTATATTATCAGAAAAGACAGGGAAGCAGTAAGGCATTTCTAAGGTGCCATTCTACCATACAGAGACTTCATCATGTACCACTACTTTTGTAAGTATGTAGTGGTGAGAGTACCCAGAAGAAAAATTTGGCTTTTGAATGAATTATTAAAATACAGTTTCTACCTACAGAGTTGTCTTCAATAATAAATATTAAAAGAAAAAGTGGAATGAAATGTATTAATTGTCATCTGAACAGACATGAGTGCAATAAATCCAAAAGTAATAAATAAATATTTTAACTTTATTCTTTTATCTTAAAAATATGTTTTCAGCTTAACAGCTTAACAAAGACAAACATGGAAAATGGAAACAAAATTCCTTCACAACAGTGTGGCTGCTACAGAGAGCAAACTGAAAAAAAACCCTAAATGCTTAAAATAACAAAAAAAATAGACATGATGGAGCTGGTAGAGGATAACAAGGAATACTTTCAAACACCTGTGAAACATGAGCCTTACTACCATATTTGACACAGTTTGCTGTGTGGAATACAGCAGAGAAGTCTCACATAGCTTTTAAACCCATCTCAGGTGATCCACAGAAAAATAAAACATGTTCAAAATGAGAATAACCTGTAGAGGCCACTGCTCAGTATGCCTTCAACTTCATCTTGCTAAAACAGCCTCATCCTTGGACATCTAATTCCCTATATTTAAAAAGGGACACTTCATACAACTCTTAAAACATCTTAAAATAATTTATGAATTATTAATTATTTTAAACAAATTAAATGAAAAAATATTAACCTCCTGTTAAGGACAAGAGAAAATGTGTTCAAAATTATCTTAAAAAGTAATACAAACATTTGAAGTAATTACACGAAAGTTCTTCACAGAAGCACTTTCCATCTGGTAGGCATGGAGTTATGCTATAAATACCACAAGTCTTAGAGGAACACTCATGTCCTACTCTTGAACTCATGATGCCACCTGCTGTACAACAAATATACTTTTTAACCTCCATAGTACAGGTGGACTACAAAAAGGGTACTTGGTGTTGTCCTCTACTTTAGCTCTATTACTTGGCTGCCATACAAAAATCTGAAAACATGTCTCTGTAAACTCAAATCTTCTGAACACTGAGAGTAGGTTCATTCAACTGTTCTGACAATTAAAACAAATGAGTCATTTATTAACACATTTTACCATTATCAAACATCCTAGTTTTGAAACACAATAATCATTAATTGTAAAAAACCGCATATATTTGTTATACTTAACTGAAAACAAGCTGTTCATGCTAACCAGTCTTGCAACATTCTTGCTTCCTACCCTGTATTCCCCTAATTCAGATTTCCTGAGAAACACTAAAAACTATTGTAGGTCTTTGCTTGCCATCAAAACATGCAAACATTATTTCCTATTACAGCTTCGCATCTAATTTTTCTGGAGAATTTCCTAGGAATCTGTGTAAGCAACCCATTTTAAAAATCAGTAAGGTCTCTTCTTTCAGTTCTGTTCACAGTAGCTGGAAATGGAAATTGATTAATTTCAGAAATGGGGCCTCATAAAAATTAGCCTATTGCAGCAAATAATTTTTGTTGATAAAGGTATATGGAATATATTTACTTACCTAACATTCGTAATTACTTGATTTATGAAAGCTTGCAAACATTTTTGCTAAAGGTAAATGTATGCCCACCCTCTATATGATGCTTTAGATACAATATTCAAGAAACAATGTTAGAAATTAAATGTTACAACAGGCCGGCTTCTAGCCTACCATCTCCTGCAACAGAAAATCATCAGCATCAAGAACTAAACCAAGATGATAACTTTTCTATCTCTACTTCAGTTGCTTGGGAACCACCTTTGTTTATAGAAATAATCATACAAGTGGTTCAGGCAGCATAAGACAGTCTTAGTCTGACTTTTCACAGCAACAGAGCTCTAATTCCCAGTAGCCAGAAACATCAAAAACATCAAGTCAAAAACATCTGAAGGTTATTTGGAGCCAAAAGCTATCATTCTCTTTGGATGTTTTTGTTTTAACCTTTATTTTCTCCTGATGGCAACATCAAAACACAGTGACCTGTATAATAACCTAACTCACAGGTCAGTGAAACTCACTCACCATAGTATTGAAAAACAGATTGCTCCTATCACAGAAAATGGTTCTGAATTGCCCAAGGATGTTCACTGTGACAGCAAATCATGTTCTCATACCACATCTTCTGACTATTTCCCAGCTTGTGTGCTCCAGGGTTTTACTACTTAGACCATATAATATGCAAAAAAAGTCCCAAACAACAAACAAACATGAAAGACAAAGGAACTTCTGCACTTGAACTGGTGTAAGAGTTTTTTCTAATGAGAGGAAGGTCAGAACAACATTTTTTCCTCCAACCATACAATTGAACTTTCTTATGCACAAGTATTCTGAATCAGATCTAGAATATCATAATGCTTTTCATGGCAGGAGATTGGTACTCATTTAAGACCCCTGAAACTGACATCTCTAGCCCAGAAAGCAGCACAACATGGACAGTAATGATCAAATGATTTTCTGAAATGACAACATAGGCTCAGAACAGAAGGATCATCTTTAGGTAAAGAGCAGCTTAAGTATTTCTTCATTTTAAACCTTAAACCCTCTATCTAAGATTCACAAATGATGCCTGTAGAATATGTAATGGTGATAAGCAAATATGTAACTAAAAAGCACAAACTATTACCTGCACAAAATATCCTTAACTGCTGGACAGGAGATATCAGTTGCAAGTGAGTTGTGAAGAGGTCAACAAATGCTCCAGGATAGACAATGAAGATAAAAATCCCAAATCCATTAAATCGTACTTGTTCTCTTAAAAAGAAGAAAAGAAAAAGGAAGTGGTGTTACTACAAACAAACAAAAGAAAAACCAAGAAATTCTACATAGCACACATATTTTTGACAACAAGGATAACTGAAATTATAATTATAAATGAACTTATTTTTCATAATACAAATAATTCAAAGATAATTAAACTAAAGGATATTTTCTGCAGTACTTGCCACTTTGAAGTAGCTCACATTTGTGTGTCTGGTAGAAAATAAAGTTCAACTTCTTTTCTGTCTTCTGGTAACAGTAATACATAAAATGCTGTTTAAACTAACCCCATTCACTTTCAAATTAAAATATATTTTAACATTTGGGGTATTTTTTCTTTTAAGTAAAAATGGCAGCCTGCAGGAAGAAGTTTCAAGCTCATATATGAAAAATTATCTGCAAGAAGCAATCACTTTCATTTTAAAGAAACATTTACAGATTTCTGGAATTTATAATTTCTTTGTTTCTCCTAAATGAAATTTAGATTAAATTGTAAACTAACAAAAATGAGGCAAATGCCATCTGAAAAAATGGAAACAAGTCAAGAGGTTAAAAGGACAAATGCTAATGCCCTTCCAACCCTTAGCATTCTATGATTCTATTTAAATATATTGGTAGCTGACACTATCATACAGATAATATTTTTTTTCCAGAGGTTTTACAATGCTTTTAAGTGGAACGTTTTGGAACAAATACATTAAGTTTTTCTGAAGCTAGATAGTTTGTGAGGTACTCAGAGAGGCATAAGACAATCTTGTAACAAGAGAAACCAGGCACAGATCAGCCAATATCGTATCTTTACTGAGACAGTGTACTGGGTGTAACATTTTATTTATTCACATGTATTTGTTTACTGTGTATATCACAGAAGACATAGGGTTACAAAAAATTGTTCAAAATGAAGTCATACACTCATTCTGTGGAGACAACTCATCAGACCTACCCATGCTACAAACTACTAATGGGCAGTCTAATACCTATACATGATTTCATGACTTGGGTAGGAGGTACAGAGGGAAGAAGACGACAACTTTCTTGGTAAAAGCCTTGACTAAGCCAAGGCTCAAGTATTTCAAGCTCTTGTAGTTAATTGCTGATGCTATCTTGCCCTGAAATTGGCCAAAGTGTATTAGATTTCAGGAAGTCTAAGTGGTTGGCCAGAATTAAAATATTTGCTCACAGCACAGCTATTTAGTAAAGTCTGAACCCTGAGGATTTGCTGGAAGGAAAATAAAAAAGTCAAGTGAAAAACAACAGCAGCAACATTGGCTGCCAATGTATACACCCAACAAACTAACTTCTCTCCTGGAAACAGCTGGGAAACAATTTTTTGACAAAAACATAACCCAGAATTGAATATTCAGAACCTTTGCTGTAGATCTTGAACAAAGAAATCATATCACTAAGATATAAGAATTATTCTTTCTGCTTAAAAAGAGCTCTACAATTACTCCTAGCTGCTCTGCAGTCAGCCAGCAAAGAAAATCGTGTTGTTTCTTTCTCTGGTGGGATAAGCAAGAGCAAGAGTTTTATCTTCCATGAAAAAATCCCTGTAACTATTTGGGTAAAAAAAGCTGAAAGACAAACAGAGCATATGAAAATACAGAGGGTTCCAAGCCACTCCTTTAATTAAGAAACTTTGGAGTCATAAAAAAGGTAGTAATTGTTTAAAATGAAATTGTGACTCTCTTCACTCAAGAAAATCAGAGAAACGACTTAGGCCTTCATGGTCATAAGACCAAAAATAATGCTGTCCAGAAGAAATGAGGAGGACACCTGAATATCAGTCCCAGTAATCACCACTTAACCTTCTTATGCTAAAGTGGCATTTAACAGTAATGACTAAACTTGTCAAGTAAGTTCGGTGAAGTAATCATCATAGTTAAGGACATTAAAATATAATCTTTGATCAAAACTAATACATCACAGAGGTTAACAGAGGCAAATCATATTTGACTGAGTTATTGCTTCAACCTGTTCATACACTACTTCACAAACTGTGTTTAAACAAACTGTGTTTTGATGTATCATTGTGCAGGAGCACACGGGTCCTCTTCAGCTGTCACAGGTGCAGAAATGAAATTGCTCAGTGGAACAGAACCACTTAAAAGAAATAGTATTTTAAACCTGATTGTATATTTGCAAAGCAGAAGTCCTTTCTCACGATCAGTGTAAGTCACTGTATTAAAACTCTACCCTTAAGTGTACACCCTTCTAAACTTAACATCTAAGGGAATTATGAAATACGGACTAAACAGACTCTCTAGATAAACTGAAACAGTGCTAACAACATTCACAGTTAAGTAACTGCTCTGGAATATTAAGCTTTATTGGAAGAGGAGAAAAGCAACTTGTATTACCGAATAGCTGCCACCCCATGGCCGACTTCATGTATCACACCGCTGACGAGGATTGCAGAGAAGAAATAGGTCAGCTGGCTGACAGGCAAATTGACACCAGGCACCTGTTGATGCGGGCATGACAACAAAACAAAACAGGAGGAAACCAAGAGGTACAGACACGAATCTTTCTGCCCCTAAACTTCCTCCTCTCACTCAGCTTCCTCAGACCCACAACAAAACAGGGGCTGTTCTCATGCAGCACTATCAGTTTATACCTCTTTTCCCAACTTATTCAATGTATTTTAGCACATATTAAATATATACCCTTTTGTTGAATGTTAAATAGCCCTCCAGGCACAAAAGACCTTCTTCCTGCCCTATTTACTCCCCATGGCCCTGACCAAATGTGTCCTACTCTATACTAAGCTTGAGAAGTTTAGAAAAATGTACACAGACTTCCACTTAAATGAATCAGGCTTGGCAATTCTGAGCATTAGTTTACAATTTCCTGCAACCAGTCATGTAGCTATAGAGAAGATCCACACTTCAAAAGAAAATACTAAAAACTGTATGGCACTTAAAACACTGTGAGCCTTCAAAGTTCAAAAAATGAGCCTACAACTGAACAGTCAGTATCCCTACTCTCTCCCTATACAAATTACAAGATTATCCCAGATTTACAGGGTCAAAAAAAGGTAATTTTCATCTATTGTTTGAGTTTTGATTGTCTACATATGGCAATTAAACCTTAGAAAACCCCATATTAAATTAGTACAATATTTTAATTTACATACAACATAATATGCTGGCCCCTCATATTCCTGCTATTGGGGAATTCCCACCACTCACCAGGTCCTTCATCACCATTCATTGTCATGAGACACCAGCTGCTTCCAGGCAGGCTTCAAAGTGGTCACTAGTGAAAGAATTAGGAACCATCCCCTCTTGCCTCCTGATGGACCCTCATGCTGCTCAGTTCCATCCCCACTCAGAGCCACGCTGCAGTGGGGTGATAAGGCCCCTTCTGCTGCTTGTTCTGGGACAGTTCTCCTGTCTGCTCCACAGCTTTTTCCACTGGAGGCAGCGTGCACTCCACTACAGTCACTAACAGCTGATGTGCATGCAATGTAAATTGCATTCACATCAGCTGTCACAAAAGAGATGCTCTGCTCAAAAATTTCTGGTCTGTCTATCAGACTCTATCAAAACGACCTTTGTGGAAACCAAAAGGCTGCAGATCCAGAGCAGGTTTGATTCTACTGCCCTTCAGCCCTGCACATTTCTCACTTAAATGCATTCACCTACCCAGGCAGCAGAACTCTACAATAGGCCGAAATAGCTAAAATAAATCCTTCAAAAGACTGTTTTAATGAATGTTAATCATTTCACAAATTCTGTCAGGAGTATGATCATGACCAAGGTATTTATCTTAACCGGCATGACTGTGGTACCTCACTGTATGAAGACACCTCTCTTCATTCTTTGAGCATCTATTGCTTGTATTGCAGCACCAGCTGGTGGCACTAAAGCATCACTCAGGTGGTGTTGCCAGTGGCCCTCTGCAATGGTAGGACAGATGGCCATAGCAAGAGTTGCCATCCCAACACCACCATGACTATGGCCTGCTAGAACACAGCACCAGATGCTTTCAGGCTTCACATCAATGCAGGTGGTTTTAGATTCACCTACAACAGAAGCTACCTCTCATGAAGGGTTCTGAAACTGATGACAGTATTTTGTTAAAAAGCATGTAATCTTTGGTCTTCTGGAAATGGCTTTAGTAAAACAAGATACTTTGCTACTTTGATCTGTCTCGTTCCTACTTTTGTCAATAGGCAACCAATACAGGAGGCAGCTAAATAAAAACAATCCAGTTACCTATAGATAGGTATTTTAAGTAAAGTACATGACTGAACAAAAGAGGAAGGGTATAAAAATCTTAATAAAACATAAGCAGAACTGTTTCTCCCTCTCCCCATAGCCAAAGGCTAAAGGCTAAACAGATTTATGCCACAGGCTAAAGTTAGGTTAAGAAAGTAATGGGTTTTGGTTGGTTTTCTTTTTAGCTAAGTCACTCTCTTCTGGGCAGTCAAATACAAGTAAATAATTTAAATGAGAAGGTCCTCCCAAGCTGTTCTTCACCTCTTTGCAAGCACACGTGGGTCACTTTTTTGTGTCAACTCATGCTAGCTCATCTCTCCTAAAAAGAATACTGAAACCTGTTACAGGCAGAATTATACAACTGTGACCATTAAGAAATGAAAGAATGAGTTAGGAAAGGAAGAGTCACCTTTAGGAGAAGTAACCATATCCCCATACATGACATTACATTACCCCTATATAGTAAATCAGTCTCAGTGTCAGTCAATCCTTCATTTGAATGCAGTGATATTGCCAGTAGGCAGTCACTGAGGAATCAATTCCACATTGACATTGTGAATATTGTCCTACTTTTCTGCTCTCATTGTTCCAATTCACACCAGTTTAATTCCAAAGGCTCATCTTTACTTTGGTTGCTTCTACATTATTTTCTATAAAGAGCCATATACTGCCAATGACTACTTTACTCTCGTGTCACAGAAGTGGATAGATCCATACAATGACCTCAGAAAATGAAGATGTAGGGAGCTTTTCTTACTCCAGAATGTAATAAACATACATGGTTAGGATAGATGCTGTTGGCATGTAAATTAAAAATTTTCTGTCTCATGTTTGGCTTGTGCTCTATGGGATGCACTGACTGCCCATTCCTGTCTCTGGAACTAACTCAGGAGCAGGCTGTGTGGACTGGATGATGGCAGCAGCAGTGACAGCAGTTCTCTCTCAGACCTCACTGCCTGCTTTTGTCAACACATTCTGCATTCACCATTTTCACCTGCATGTGTGAAACAGACCCAGCCTCCCAAAGGCACCAAGTTTATGGCACGTGCTAATAATACATGCTTCCTGCACTTAGGCAATTTTTAAGGCTAGTTCCATGCATTTGGTTTAACATCTACATGTTAAAAGAAGGCCTGTTGTGACTGCACAAAAATCTCAACTTCTATTCACTAGAAAAACTGAGTTTGTAAATAGAGTAAAATGGTTGGGCACCCCTGCTCTAAGCCATGTAGCACAAGGCAGAGAAATCTCATAGGACTTTCTGCAATTTTGGAAAATGACCACATGTTTTTGCCAGATAGTGCTCTTGGGGCAAAAGGTGGGTAGGAACCCTTCCAGATGAAAACTGTTGTAAGGCAATGTCAGTTCTTCCATTACTGCCTTGTGTAGAGATAAGAAAGACAGTATTTGCAATCTCTCCTATTCTGTGAAATACATTCCATTCTTAAAACCATACAATATATTGCTCAGCACTAGAAATCCATAAAAAATTAAATACCTTCTTATTAGGCCTTTAACTAGATACTGCCAGAAACAGCACTGTAAATCTCACTGTAAATTAACTCCTAAGTCCTTGAACAATCAAAAAAAAAAAGTCACTTCCTCACTAATGAATCTTTCCTTCTACTGTGACACAAAGCTCTTTACATTTCCTTCCTTCTCCACTGATGTTTAATATTGTAATAGATGACACAAAACTTGTCTCTTCTTGTGAGCTCTACCCTGCACAGCTCACAGGAGGCAAATTCTTAGCTGTTTTATATTCTTAGTAATATAGAGTTTTTCAAAATTACTAGCCAATTCCCACTCCTGAGAATTTTTAATATAAACTCTTCCACATGTTTGCCTTCATTTGCTATCTGTTACTATACCCACTCCCCACTGTGAAGGCTGATAACAAACCAGCATATTTTCATGTAGATGAGTATCAGGAATTTGGTTATCCTTGCATGGGAACATTTAAGCATCACAAACCCCATTAACAAGCTGCTTTAGAGCACAACTGTCACATAAAGACCTGAGGAGAGCACACTTACCACAACCTGCAGCATCCGATCATTCTGCGCTTTCGGTGCCTCCGTGAGCATCTGTGTCAGCGTCTGCATCAGTGTCTTTCCCAGAAGAATAACAGAGCCAAACATGGCAACTATTCCAAACACCATTCCCACGCTGAACCTACAAAGAGAAGCAAATAGTTTAGCAATCCACAGCCACAAGAAGATGTAACTGCTTTATAGCACACTTCAGCACACAAAATAAGGGGAACACTTATCTGATGCAACTTACCAATCATGTAAAAACAATCCAATACAAAAATATTAACTAAAGGAGACAACAATAATAGACACTAACAACACTGACTAATAACATACAATATTTTCCTTGGTTAATAAATGTCTTACATCCTAACCACATCCTGATCAATTTCCAAATATTTTTATTCTGTTCTTACACATTCCAAGTTTTACTCAGTTACCCAATACACATAACTTGCCTTTAGCTATGAATATAGAAACATAACTAACAATGTATAATTGACCATTTTGCACCACACCATCACATATTTAGAGACCTGGATCAAATGCTGAGGTAGCTTACATACTCATAAATTTTTTTCATACATTTTGCATCTTTCTCAGAAACATTAAAAAATGCAAAAGAACAATAAATGGGACTCAATATTTTTTAAAGAATAACTTAAAGGCAAAACTGCAAGATCAGATTAACATTAATTATTTTAAAAATATTCTTTTTCTCAAATTTAGTTTCCATTAAAATCAATGTAGAAAATAATTTCAATGCATGTCACTCCATCTAGTGGCAAATTTTTATTCAGTATTACTATTTTACACTGTCCCATAGTTGAAGGATGTGATAACTTTTATTTTCTACCTAAATCACTTCACTGCCATTCCTCCTTTCTCTCACAACAGCATTAACTGTTCTCTTACCACCCTTAATGAAGCTCACTGGGAATTAGTAGATTTATTTTAAGCAACATGTACTTGTAATGCTAATTAAAGAGACTAGGGGAAACATTATACTGTAATAACTTATACACATTAAAAATTGTAATTGATATAAAACTATTTCAGACTGATTATTACAAAATCATTACATACCAGAGAAACCAATATGAAGCAGACCTCTCTTTTATTAGTATCTCACTGAGAGTAGCAATAACGGAAATGAAAAAAAATTTAAACTTTACTCCTTTTATATTTTCAGAGCAGATACAAATTAATGCTAGGAAGGCAACTGAGCAATAGCTTTCTAAACCAGCCCAGGGGCATCCATACTAAACCACTTCACTTATCTACCCAATCCCAGCACTGTAAAACCTCAGCAGCGAAAGGTGAAGGCAGACAAAAGACAGAAGGTGGCAATGTGCTTCTAAGCAGGTGAATATGTGAGCAATGACTGACTACAGGGACACCACTGAATCCTTTGTAAACTCTAGAGATCAGGAGAGTGCAGTGTATAGTAATGGAAGTGATGGTCAGATCCAAGATATTAGAAGCTGCTTTCAGACCTACTTCTAATATGCAGTATTGCACATAATTGCTGTACTCTTAAGAACTATGTATAGTTCAAACCACAGATTTCTAGATCTCTAGTTTTATAGGATCTCAATATGCAACCTGTATTACAATTATGTATTTCTGTAGCAGAGCAGAAAGACTTATATGGCACAGTACAATTATAGAATCATAGAATCGATTGGGTTGGAAAAGACCTCTGAGATCAAGTCCAACCCTTGGTCCAACTCCAGTCCATTTACCAGATCATGGCACTCAGTGCCA
>JAWWEV010000001.1:105152699-105318331 GCA_035583235.1 Hafferia zeledoni | reverse complement strand
CAGACAGTGCTGAGGTCACCTCTGAGCCTCCTCTTCTCCAGGCTAAACATCCCCAGCTCCCTCAGCCTCTCCCCATAGGACTTGTGCTCCAGTTCCCTTCACCAGCCTTGTTACTCTTCTCTGGACCCGCTCCAGCCCCTCAATGTCTTTCCTGAACTGAGGGGCCCAGAACTGAACACAACACTCAAGGTGTGGTCTCACCAAGGCAGAGTACAGGGGAAGGATCACTGCCCTGGGCCTGCTGGCCACGCTATTTTTGATACAGGACAGGATCCCATTGGCAACCACTCTAATTTGGTTTTATCATTAGCCTATTGAAACAACTATGTTTATCCACTGCACTTTTAAGGCTGAAAGACACAGATTTGGTACAGTTGTTGACTGTGTATTTGACAGAAGAAAACACATTGTGAATTTATACCATAAATACAGAAATCTGGGTTTCCATCTCCCCCAGCTGTAGAACTGGCGGTTGAACAGAGCTGTTTGCCATCGCATGTGAAAGGGAGAGACACTCAGGCCATACGTCAGCAGCCAGTCCTCATACGATGCCTTCAGAGAGCTGGACGACTGCAAAACAAAGGAAAACCAGTTTGACCAAAAACTTCTAGGGAGATTTTGTAATATGACCAAGCAGTAAATGAGATCCATTTATATAAAAACATATGTGTAACTTCAGGTAAATGTCTGACACATTCTTTATATTTTGACATATAGGTAGGTATGACACATAACGTGAAAAAGTTATGCCACCGTTTTGACGTAATTTGTAACAGCTTTAGGTTTGCCACAGCAATCGGGTATCCAGTGTTATTTGACAAACAAGATCTTATAGCATCTTTCCTAGTGTTAAATCACTTTTAGTTCTACTGTAGGGTTAGAAGGCTGAAGACTGTTGATGGTATTCTTTCAATGTGCAATTATATTGTAATAAACATTTTAATAACTACAATAATGAAAAACACTTCTACTGTCTTCAGCTGAAAAAACTGTTTCTCATACTGGTGAGATCTGGCTCCGTATTGCAGATACCCCTTAGAAAGGGTAAAAAAAAGGCCCGCTTTTGAAACACAAAGACTATGCCTAGGGAGGCTCTGAAATATTTGAACATGCTAACAAAAAAGCACAAGGAATTTAAAATTATTAACATGTACTGCAATGGTGATTTCCCAGG
Organism: Hafferia zeledoni; assembly: GCA_035583235.1. NCBI lineage: Eukaryota > Metazoa > Chordata > Aves > Passeriformes > Thamnophilidae > Hafferia > Hafferia zeledoni. Next base: position 105,317,157 of record JAWWEV010000001.1, on the reverse strand, counting down.
ATTTCAAGATACTTCTAGTTGTTCCAAAGATGTCGCATTGATGAGAAATGCGACCTATAAATTATATGATTAACACTAATCTGCAGTATTATCTGGTATTATAGACCAACAGACATGATTTTTTGCAACTGCTACTTTATACTGTATGACACTTGCATTCTCAACAGGTTCAGTCACCCGCTTCATGGCAGATACTATCAGAAATCCAGCTGAAGGAATGCTTTCTTTGGAGATGAAAGAGAAATTCATAGCTCAGGAAAAGCTCACAAGAGCCGTGAGCCTTCTGACTTTGGCCAGTTCCCAAGGTAGGAGTGTTTCTGACATAATCCAGACAAATCCTGGGAGCTGTCTGAACTGGAGCACTGTTCCCAAGGTTCCCTACAAGCAGCAGCACCTACTCAAGACATCCAGCATGGGTAGTTCACAACAGGATCCCTTCTACTCCCCCAGGAGGAACTTCACAACTTTCTGGCTGTTGTCTGTGGGTCTCAACAAATTTAGAACTTGCCAAGTTCCTCGTTTTCCTCCTGCCCTGGGGTGGGGTTGAAGATCTCATACTGCACAACTATATTAACAGTTCTTCTCATTTTGTCAAATTAGTTAAAACTTGAATACTAAACATTTATTTCAAGCAACAAATTTCCTAAGATGTGAGATCCATTTCCTTGGGTCATTGTTCATGTATCACCTACTACACCATTTATCCTTTCTGCTATGTATTTCTGTGTTATTTCCTTCTTCTTCCTCCTACTGATTTCAGCCACATTTTTGTTCAGTCAGCTGAGGGCACTGACAGAAATTTTCGTTGTAATGCATTCCCCAGTAATGCTGCTCACTCCCTATGACACCATTAATTTCTGTGTCCATGATCAGGTCAGCACTTGCTAACCCAGTTTTTGCTGATTTTAACAGACAAGATCACCAAGATGATTACACTTGTACTACGTAAGTCAAGGAAACAAAGAAAAGGACCTCCTTACATAATCTACCAACCAGATAGTTAAGAACAAAAATACATATATCATTACGTACCTCTGACATGAGAAACTATTAATTAAGAAAACACATCCTATTTATTCACACATGAGTCAAAAAAACCCCAAATCAACCTAATGCATTATTATAAAAGAGCTAATCAGATACATGAATTTGGCACTTGAAAATGTGTTCCTTTTACCACATACAAAACTCACTTTTTTCTCTAGAAATGCCACAAATTCACCCCCTTGTATTCATTCCAACAACATCACAGCCCCACTGTCCTGTCACAACATAAATGCCTATGAAGTTTTCCATGAGAAATACGGTATCACTGACTATACATCTGCCAAACGGGGGGAAAAAAGGTAAAAAAAACCCTTTCCTTTTGCATCTTCCTCACAAGTTGTGTAAACAGTGTTCATGATCACTAAATTACTGCATCCCTTTGCAAAACAGATTAAAAGCTCTATGCAAACTTTTGCTCCCAGCAGGATCACCACATTCCACACTCACTCCAATGCCCTGGTGTGTTTCATTTCCAACTGCCCTCACACAGGCCTTGGCTCTGCTTCTCCAAGTTGAGATCTAAGTGATCTTTGTTATACTAATTTTACTATAAAAGCAATACCTTTTCGATTTATTCAAGCCTTCAAAATAATGAATGTCTGCTCAATACTCCAAGAGCTCCATAAATACTGGCCAGCAAGCAGGAGTCCTTAACATTCTTTTTGGCTGACAAGATCCGCTCAAGAGCTCTGAATCATTTCACCTTCCTGACCTTAAAAGCTGAGAGCGAACCTTGGCTGAGTGCACCTAATGCATCCTTTACTTCTCATAGCAGAAGGAGGGAAAACCTTCTACCCTTTACTCACTCCTGATCTTTCAGGCAGAATGAAATGTGGCCATTTAGGATGTTGAGGAGAAGGAATTCAGGAGTCTGTCTGATTCCCTTCTATAGGATCCAAGCTTCATCAAAAACTTTGTTGGTAATGGTCCAATGAGGAGAAACAAGAGGGACTTAACATTCCAAATCCCAGCTTGATTTACCACAGCTTGAGTTTGCTAAGACAAATGTATCTTGTAACACAACTTTAGCAATAAGATAATGTGAATTTATTTGTGCAAAAATACATTTATACACACAGTTATACCTTCTACACTGTACTGTTTCTAAGAGGCAGAGAGCCCAATACAATGATTGAAATCTGAACCAAACCAGGAAGGGAACAGAGGAAAAGGCACTGCACATGGAACAAGCCTACAGAACAAACATTAACTGCAAGTTACAGCACACATCCCTCTCTGGCCAAAAATACCCACAGGATCACGCATGGAAAAGTGCTCTTGTGTTATTTTTCACTCATGCTCTGTATGTCCTCTTGGTTAATTAAACTGTAAGTGATTTGAGGTTTAAGCAGCTTTTGCTACAGTTGCTGGCAGCCTTGGGTTGTGAATGTGGTAGATTAACAGCACCAGCAGTAAAACAAGCAAGCCTCACCTTCCCAATTATATAAATCTGGTTATTTAATCCAAATTCTACTTTGGCTGTGGTGCTCACAGGGAAGCTGATCATTGAGATGTACACACATGTGATCTTCCAACAAGTTCACTAAAACCCAACAGCTCCCAAGTACTTCCTGACCATTAAAATCCTTTGTCAACCTTTAGTTAAAAGATCAAAGTTAAAATTTAACCCCTGGACTCTCACGCTGACTGTAGAATTCCAGGCATTCCACCTTCTTTTTCAATATAAATCAGGCACTAAGCTGGCCCCAAGTGTGCTTTTTTTACCTCCCTCTACCAGAAGCTGTAATCAGAAAAGCAGTAGCTCTCCCTGCTTATTAATGATTTTATGGTCCAGTGCAGGAAGAGATCTTCAGAACCTGGGGATGCAAATGGTCTGAGCATCACAGCACTGCACGTCTGCTACCTGAGCCCAGCTCTTGCTCCACACCCTGAGATTCTTCACCAGACAAAAAGCTGCTGCCAAGAGCAAAGCAGCCTCCTGGCTGACCTTCCTGCCCTGTCTCGGAGTACATTCTTCTGGTACCTGGCTGATCTTCTATAAAGTGTTTCAACACAATGCCACTTTTTTTTTTTCCAAATACTTAATATAGACTTGCTGTAATAAAACTTGAAAAATCTTCAGGTAAATGACTGTATTTCTTATTGTCAGTATGTATAGACTAATATTTTGCAATTAAACAGGTCTCATTTATTGAGCAACACTTGCTTTCCAATTAGCTGCAGGGGGAGCCACTTTCTCAAAGTTTGCTCAGCACCTAAAATTTGTTGAATTTCTTCCTATATTTCACAGGAGTGACAAGAGTATTTTGTACTTGGCTATCACCAGGCCGTATCTGCCTTAGCAGAAAGGGCTGCAGCTCCTGGACTGAGAATTACAGATCAAACCTTTCTTTTCCTTTTCCCTCATATTTAACCAGCATACAGCCTACTCTGCAGGCACACTGTAATTTTAATAATCTCTAAGAAATCACACTTCAGGAGCTTAAACAAAACACCCCAAACACTTTACGAAACTTGTGCAATGCACAAATGCATCCCAGATAAAATGAATGATGTCTTGCTGGTGTATTTTCTTTTCAAGTCTTCCCCCCCACATCGGGAGGAAAAGGACAAGGCTTGTAATACTCTCTGAAGATAAAGCTTATTTATTTAAAAAGTATTTGTACAGAGCTCTGCCTCAACTTGTTCTTTTTCTCAATAAAACTAAGGCCATTCAAATGATAAAAGAGATGCATTAATTTGTAGGGTTTTTAGAAAAATCATCATAAAACACACAGTCTACACACATAAAGCACATAACCCACACACATAGAGCACATACTCTACAGAGCAAACTTACAAATTAAGTTTGTATTTTTACTAATGCTTTAAACTCCAGGGAGCACACTGGAACGCCACGGAGCTGTTCCAGCAGCAGATTAAAGGGCAGTTTCCCCAATTTCCGCAGCTCTGGCCCTTCCTCCCCACGGGCCGCAGCTCCGCAGTGAGGGCGCTCTCGGCCCCGCCATGGGCAGCAGCGCAGCGGGGCCTGCCCGGGCCCGCCTGGGGACAGGGATGGCCTGGGCAGCCCGAGGGATCGCGGCGGGCCCGGGCAGGGCCGCGGCTGCTCCGCCTTGGGGAGCGGGGCCCGCGGGCTGTCGGAACGGGCCGAGGCGGGCCTGGCGCGGCGTCCTCCCTGCCCAGTCCGGCTGTGCGCCCCCAGCCCTCACCTTGAGCAGCGTGTCCGCCAGGTACACGGCGCACCAGCCGCCCAGCACGCAGACGACCACCGAGATCGGGATCATCGCCGCGGCCGCGCCTCATGCGGGCGGTCCCCGGAACCAAACCTGCCCGGAACCTTTCTTCAATCGCCTGCGCTGCCCGGGCGGACGCTTCCGGGCGGCGCGTCGAGCGAGGGCAGGTGCCGGAGTGACGTCACGGACCGGGGCACGGGGGGGAACGTGGGGGGCTTGTTGGGGAGGGCGCGTGCGCAGTGAGAGGGTGGGCGGGGCCAGGTGAGTGTGGGGGCGGGGCTTGGATTGAGGGGCGGGGCTTGGGCCAGGGGCGGGGGTTGGGGCAGGGGCGGGGCTTGGATCGAGGGGCGGGGTTTGGGGCAGGGGCGGGGCTTGTGGTAGCCTCCCGGGGTTTGGTGTCGAGGGGCGGGGTTTGATATTGCGGGGCGTGGCTTGTGGATGATGGGCGGGGCTCGTGGTCAGGGCGGGATTTGGGCCCGGGGCATGCGAGCGATGGGTGGGGCTTGTGGTCGGGGCGGGGCTTGTGGTCGGGGCGGGGCTGGGGGCAGAGGGCGGTCGGGAGCGGTCCCTGCTTCATGTGCTGAAGTTTCTCCCGTGTCTCCTGCACGGTCTTCCCTGGAGGAATCTGCTCAAAGCCCTGTGGTGCGGGAGAATAAAAGTGGTTTGCGGTGGCGAGATTAAAGCAGATTGTGTAAGCGCTCCAGTGACGAGGGAGCAATTGGATTCCCTTCAAGCGCTGAGGTTGTTTCAGAAATAACCCTGCCGTCATGGCACGGCCAGAGCATTCCACGTGGCTCGCAGGCAAACACCCTCTGGCCGCAGCGTTTGCCTCCCTGCCGGAAACGGCATGTGCCAGGAGGTCACTCATCCTTAGTTTAAAAACTTCCACTCAAAGCTTGAACACTGAAAGCAAGTACAAGGTTTGGCAAAGGTTAAGGAAAAGTATTTATTTGCCTACACAAACGATGCAAATTGAACTGCCTCTTTCCCCTCCCCTTCCGTTCCCTTCCCCCTGAGGAAGAGATGCACTGTAATGTCTTCAGTTTTCTCGTAAGATTCTTTAGGATTCAAGACGGCAGCAGTGGGACCTCTCTACACTTTGAATCAAGACAGCACTGGGAGAGCACTGGGCAGTTTGTGGCTTCCAGTCCACCCTTTCCTAGGCACTGTATACACTTACTTTCTTCTTTCCTTGATTTGTGAGAAGTTAGGCAGAAAGTCACCACTCTCCTAAAAATGCTTATTCCATCCATCCCTTATCTCTGATTAGTCAGTGGGTTCATGGACCATTCTGTGGAAGAGCTGGGACTGTCAATAGAAGGGTTCATAAAACCAACCACAGCCTTTCTTTTCTGCACTTAAACCTTTGTAGAAGTTGGGTTTTTAAAGATGTTCAAGTGTCTGTCCCTTAAATAAAACCCCTCATCAATACCTTCCTTCCCTAGAATTTGACTGTTTTAATGCTGGTTTTCAGCCACCTTTACAGATTTGTCAGCAATTTCTTTATTCCATGTGTTTCTTCATCCTGTCCTTCCCAGAATGGACGCTGTGAGCTCTACCTTATGCTACCAGCAGGAAGAACATCTCAGCTCTGAACTCCGTGGCTCTTTTCAGCTCCCTCTCTGCTCACTGACCACATGGCAGTGCTGAGGGGGAACAAGGGGCTGTACCCCAGGTTAGATCACCAAGTCAGGGGAGACAACCCTGGCCAGTCTCTCATCATTGGAACTTGTGGACCCAGAATGGGAAGTGAACTGGCAATGCACACTGGTCTGGATTTCATGGGTTCTCTGCTGAAGTCCTTTGTCTTTCATCTCAGCTCAGGGGTGGTTTACCCGTGACGTTTAGATTTGCCATCATCCTAACACCCCTACCCTTTGATGGGAGCTGTTCATGTTGCTTAATGCCTTTTTAGAATTTCGGAAATAATTTAATTCTGACATAAAAGCTAAAGAATTACAGGAAGTGGATCCAGCCCTGCATGCAGCCAAATCTGAGTTTGTGCACAGACATATCCAACTATGAGATGTTCCCAGCATTATGATTAAAAATGATCATAAACAAAGTCCCAGAATAATCAGATCTGATAATGATTCTTCTGCAGTGGTTCCCAATCTAGCAAGTTCAATTGCAAATCATTGAGAAATTATACACATGTGGCTTTTTCTGTACTTTATGGGTTGAAAACTCATGTTGTTTGATAGACCAACATGCATTTAATATAAATATGCAGAATTAAACTAGTGGTGGTCTTTGGAAGCCATGGATAGGAATTGTTTTCAAACAATTGAGAACACAAATACTTCTACTGGTGGTGCAGCCTCACTGGAATAAAGCAAATTAAAATGGACATGTTTAAATGAACCAGTCAGTAAACATGTTTTGTAACATTATTGTATTTTTTCTTCTATATTCACTTAGTATACCATAAAAGTACAACCTTGAATTTTATTGAGTTGTCATAGAAATTGGAAATGTAACTAAAAGGAATGAAAATAAAATACACAGTCTGTACTTTACTGCTGGAAAGTTTATCACAAGAAAACAAACAAAAATAAGGGTTTTCTAGAATGCAGAAGACAGATATTCTGAGTGAACTGCCAGTCCCACTGTTCAGACTTGTGTAACTTGACCAGGTGTTTTGCCCCTGGCAGAAAGGCAAAGTTTATCCTTGTTCCCATGGAATTAAACTGTTGTGGGCTATGAAGTGTTACAGGGAGTGATTGCATTTTGAAAGTTAAGTTTTTTAGGATTAAAGATTTCCACTTTAAAATGCTTCACAGGGCAGTACAGATGCTGATACACATTTTGTCATTGGTTGGTTTTACTTACAGCCACATATTAAGCCAAAGCAGTGACTAAAGCAAAATGCCATGCAGTAATCAGCTTAGTGCACAGGATCCACATGCTGTTGCAGACCAGGGTAATATCAGAGTTTTGAGAATTTCAGCTCAGGTGTGCCTTAAGGGGAAGGCATGGGTGGGCTTCAAAAGGGCAAGGATCAAAGAACGTTAGAGAGGAATAAGCATCAGTCATGCAAGAGTATCTAAGTCCATCAAAAAAGTTTAGATGGAAAAAAATGCTGTCATAAACATAATGCTACCAATTAAGTATGATTTATCAAGTAAATACCAGGCAAAATCTGTTAATGCATTAATTAACTCAATTAGTGATTGAATATCATAGGAATCTTTTTCTAGACAAATATATTTATCTTAATTATCAGCATATCTAATAATTCATCTCTTCAACTTCGATCTATAATTGAATTAGATACATGAGTATTCAGATAACACAGAATGCACATTGCAAAATAAAAGTAAAACTAGTCTTAACAACACTTTCAAAAGCTCTGATGTTGGAGGCCTTTGCAGGGCTTCAGGGAAATTGTATTTGATTGCAGTTCATCTCAGACTCAGACCTAAAATCAGCTAAGATATTGATTGTGTTGAGGACAGGTTGTAAATTTTGCCAGTTCAAAGACACTACAATCAGAACATGACTTGATTGAACAAGTGTTTGAGCCCTGGGGAAAGCAAATGGCTTTTCAGATGTGTTCTGAGTAGTCTTCATCACTACATTGTTGGACATGGGGATGAGCTAAGCAGAAGAAAGGAGGGCTGGAATAAAAAGTGATTGTGCAAATGTTCATGTGCCAGTGTAACTTAAAACAAAGCGATGTTTTCACAGAGTTTGTGAATATTTACAGAATGAGCCTTCAAGTCTAGCTGAGAATTTAGAGTACAGACAAGGATGCATGAAAGAAGAATTGATGGGTAAAGATGAAATAGATGGTCCATTAAGCACTTCTGCAGGTTTGGAGATTGCTTCTGGAGGGAATAAGAACATCAGAGAAGAAATCAAGAAACAAGAGGAGACATAGAAAGACTGGCACACTACAAAAATGTATATAGCATTGGTTGTTTGGTTGTAAAGATATTAAGGACAAATATGTTTTTATTACTTTATTAATATTACTATGTCAAAAATCTCAGTATAGGGGAGAAATTCAGGTAATGGGAATTATGGAGGCATGTACTATGTGTATCATTTAAAATGAAACCCAACAAGAAAATAAGAACAACTTTCATTTTTGCTGTGCCTAAAAAAGAAAAGGGCAGAATGTTACACAATTGTATTGTTCTGGGGCTTTTTTATGTTCCAATTACAGTAGAAAACAGTCTTGCTTTATTTAAACAGAAATGGGGTCAAAATAGTCTGCTAAGGTTCAGGATTTGTTTGCAGTATTTAACCTGGTTACCAAAAATACCAGGTTTTGCTGGAGAGGTGGGATTTTGATTCTTAAAACAAATTAAATTTGTTGTGAAGTCACTGCTAATTTGAAAATGTAACTAATGGAAAAGTACAAGTGTTCATAAAAACATGCCTTTACTAGATTATTCTGCAACAAATAGTTGTTGTACATGCTTTTTCACCAATTGTTTCATAGCTTTGATCTACAACAAAACAAATAACAGGTTTTCCTTAATTGCTATCAATTTGCAGCATTACCCATCTGTCATAACTCTGGTAGGCACATCACAACTGGAATTACAATTAAAAGAAGGTCCTCCAAAGCTGGAGCACTCCAAGGAGAATTGAGCGTCAGACTTTAAAGAAAAACAAAGGAAATGGAGACGTTTGAAACATGTGGCTTGATTATTATTCTAGAATACAGTTCCATAAGAATATTAGTTTCAGGCTTCAGATACTGTGGTGATAGTCTTGCTTTCTTATCTGTTGGGTTGAGCTAAAACTTGGAATATCTACTACAGAACAGCTATTAAGCATTATTTCCTGTCTTGGGATCCCTTTATAACATTAAAAGTCTGTCCATGCAAATGAGTTTACCTAAACTCCAGGAAAAAAGGGCTCAATCAGTGAAGGAGGAGAGCAAATAAGGGAAGCTAATGCTGAGCAATTATTTTGCTGGTTAGGTTTTGGGGTTTTTGTTTTTTTGTTTTTTTTAATTTACTTTAAATTACCTGTGAAGTTCCTATATATATATATATATATATATATATGTATATATATGTATGTGATACCTTATTCTAATGCAGAATGCAAGATAAACATAGAATAGTTTAAGTCTAACAGGTATTGTTTCACGCTTACTGTAACCTGAGGTAAATGCACATGATAACATTAGACCTATCAAGTTTGACCCCCAAAAGCTGTAAGGCAGCCTTGAACCCTAGGGAAAGAAGTGCACTTAACTTCAGTAAGGCAAAGGGAGGTAAGAGTTTGAAGGAGGAGGCAAAGTAGTTGGTAGTTCATCATTTAATGGCTATTAAAGCCCGAAGCATTTCTATTCATAGAATCATAGAATGGTTTGTCTTGGAAAAGACCTTAAAGATAACCTAGTTCCAACATCCTGCCATGGGCATAGACCCTTCCACTAGACCAGGTTGCTCAGGGCCCCTTCCAGCCTGGATAACCTGTGTGCCTGTGGCATTTTTCTGTTCTGAGCAATTGGAATGTCTTGCACAGGATGAACTGATGAGGATATCACTGTAACTGTCCACCTGGACTGCACAGATGGCTGAAGTAGCTCTCGAATTGCTTCATCATGCAACATGGCACTCAGATAAACCAGCACTGGTTTTGTTTTGTCTCAAGGACAAGGGGGAGCAGCTTCATGATTACAAAGCCCCTCCATGCAGTGGATAAACCAATTTTAACTGGTGTCCCAGTACTACAAATCCCCTCTGCCCCTTGTCAGCCAGTGCAGCTGTGAACCATCCATGACAAAACAGCAATTTTGCCTTACACAGATCAGTTTATGTTAGGAGCCTGAGCTAAAAACATTTCTTTTTCTCCTAATAAAAATAAATAGTTTGAGAGTTGGCTGCAATAAAGCTGTGAACATCTTCATGGATACTGTAGTCAGAGTATAAAACTAATGGCCAGCACCTCACTGATATTGGTGGACACAGGAAACACAGCACAGCCTTCAGTTCTCAAAAGTAATTTTGAAGACAGATGATTTTCAACAACTCCTTTTAACTCCAAATCTCAAGAACTGAACTGTGCTTCAAAGCTGTGTTGCACAGCCAGAGGAGATGGAGTGAAACGGCTTAACAGTTTCTTTTTCCAGACTTTTTATTATCCTTGTATAGAAGATATTGCCTGTCCACAACCCTAATTCATATGGGTGTGAAGTAAGATGTGAAGATTTTAAAAACTACTTTGTACAATTTTCTAAGAGAAACTGTTCATGCAGTTTTTGATCCTTGAGGTTTGACACTGTATTGGAAATCATCATTTCCTAATGGAAAAGCTGGAGGATTTTACTGGTCTTTCTGTGCCAACACTGAATTCTTTTGGCATTTTCTCTCTGAACATCTACAATACTTGTATGGCAGGAGACCGCAGGTGATTGAAAAATGTTCCTGTTGCAGAACTGATTCACGAAAAATAAGGTTTGACATAGATCCTGTTTGACTACTTGATAGGTAGGCATGACTAGTAGATTTATTCATATCTTCATCATAGAAAGCATCCATTCTTAATAGTCTTATTTTTCACAGCATTAGCGGTATGAGAAGGTAAAGATTTTTTTTTCTTCCTTTTCACTCATGGGAACAAAGATAAGTGTCTTGATATTGGTTCAGTTTTTAAAAATCTCCACATCAACAGTTTAACCATCTTAATCTTTTATTTTTTGTTCAGCAGACACAAACCAAAGTTAGCAGCTGCTCAGTCTCATATGATTCAGTGGATTGGTGCAGCTGTCCTTGAGTTTGCTAATTTTTTATCCTAAGGTATTCATTTCTTTATATAATGTCCTTGAAATTGTGCTTCCTCCATTGCCCCATCTCCCTTGTTCTGAGTGCATTTTTCTGCCACAGATCCTTCACATCTACCCATGTGTTTCTTTCCTGTTAATACGCCATTTAGATGAGAAATCATCTGAATTTAGTCATTGTTCTCTTTATTAGAGTTCAGATGATTGTGTTCACTGCAGGACCATGGCTGCATGTGAGCTGATTACCTGCACAGCTGCAATTTTTGTTGCTTGCTTTATTGCAAGGGAGAAGTAAATTGCATTCCGTGGTGCTGAGTTCCCAAGTCCTTGTATATCTGTACCTAGTTCTCCTACATGTTTGGGTCAGATTGGTACAACAGCAAAATTCTTTATTGATTGTCAAGTAAGATCTTAATCTGACCATTGAAGACAAAAGCTAATACTGCATAGCTGATGTGACCAACTGATGGGGATGGCCACCATCAAAATAAGTGTGGTGGGATTGAAAAAGATAGTAGATACTTATTTGATGTATCCTGATATGTGAAAACAATGAGTAGTCTTTCAGTTTGAAATTTCACCAATGATTTAATCAGTTCGTATTTTCTCAAACTTGTTTGCCAAGAACAATATCAGATGGTACATTGTCATGTTTTTTGTATCTTTTCCAAACAATGCTGAATCATTATAGGAAACAGGATGTTTACAGAAATCAGCATGTCATTTAAATTCAGTATTCTCTTCAAAGTCTGCCACTACCCTTGGTCTTTCTTATAGTATCTGCTTTGCCAGGTATACTGGTTAAAATTGACAAGGAAAAAAGAAACAAATTTGTTGCTTTGTGCAACATCATCACATTTCAGTTACCCAAACCCATTTGGTAACTAAGAATCTTTCACAATGCAAAGCAACAGAGAATATGGCTTTTGGGTAGTAGTGGTCAAAGCTATGAATGTTCTAGCCTTTGTGTGGATTATATTCACAATGCAGTTTTCAGAACTTAATACAAATTCTCAGATGATGCTAACAACACTATTAATGATGCTGTAACTGAAATTTAGAACAAGGTCACTGGCAGCCTCTGATGAGACCATCTCCTTAATACAAGGCTAATCATTTCTCTATGGAACAGTGTGTGATAATAATCATCATGCTTTTCTATGGAAAAGAAAGAGAGCATGCAGGAGATGAACTAATATTTAGCAGCCCAGAAATGTCACAGAAACAAAATCAGCCAATTTAGATACTTTTGTTTATTTCCTGTCCACTAGATAAGACCAAATATTTGCATGCTATTTTATGTCATTCATTATTTAAATAGCTTAATGTTATTGTTGTTGGCATAACTGTACAAGCAGAAACTCAAGAGAAAGTCCTTGGGTTTTTTCTTGATTTTAAGAAATGAAGGTTGGGCAAAATGGGGAGAAAAAATTGAACACTAAATGATACTTCCTCAAACAATTTTTCTTTTGATAAAATTGCTGAGGTTTGATATTCTTTCTGGAGTCTAGGATTCAAAGGTATTTTCAGTTTAAAACAAGAGTAAGAATGCACTATGATGCCTGGTAAAATTGATAGCTTTGCTGTATTTTAAATTTCTGCAGCTCTGTCTAAGCTTATGTGACTGGGTACCATTGCTGCAAGTCTCTGCCTTTCATCAAGCCTGTGTGCCAAGTCAGTGTTACATGGAGTAGATGCATCTTTACTAATGGAAAAGAGCCCAACAGTACATATAAAACCTGAGCAAGTTAGAAAATGGATGGTGGCTTTTTTTCAGGATCCTCTGCATTAGTACTCTGATACATCTGTCTGATAACAGGTTTCTTTTTTTAAATCTTAGTCAATAATTTAAGTGTGTTGAATGAAAATAATAGTTACACTTGCAGCACTTCAACTTAAGTTTTCATGGCTCAGAGTCTTTTTACAGACTTTTATGGCAACATCATGAAAAAATACAGATGAAGGTAGAAATAGGAAATAATTAATAAAATACTTAATATTATGGGCCCACTATTCTTTCCTTGTAATAAACTATAATTTATAGAGCTAAAATTAAGGCAGGGAAGCAAAATTTTGCACTGCTACAGATATATAACATGTTACTACTCCTTGGTAGTTTAAAGCAAAACTCCAGAAACGTGTTTTTAAACTTTTTACTTTAAAGAAGTCTTATTTCAACTGAGCTGAAGTTGTGACTGCTCCTGTGTTAAGTTGCATTTTCAGTTGTTTGCATTACAGAAAAACATTTTGGACTATAAAAGAAAAAAATATTTTCCTTTTGGAATCCTCAGGAAAGTTTGACTCGCACTCACGAGGTTTCTCACAAAGCAAAACATTTAAGTAAGCATATTAAGTAGTGACAACTTTAAAAAAACAATTCTGACATTATGCAGTGAAATATCTCAGTCCAGAAGTAAGACACATACACATTTCTGCTAACCATCAACTTCACTTTCAAAACTAATAAGCCATTCCAGGAAGCTTGTTAATTAGACAAGCTTCTGGGTCTGCAAAAAAAGTCTATTTTTAACTATGCTGGAATATTGTACTTCAAATAAATACATTGTTACTATGTCTTTTGGATCTCTGTACACAAGACACAATAGTTTATGTCATGTGTCAATGTACATGGCCTTAACTTGCCAGATGAATCCATCATCTGAAATGCACATATGCATCATTATTCACTTACTAAATAATCTGCTGTGTGTATCAAGCAGATGAATCTGCAAGTCATGGGGCTGTGCATCCCAAAGGTTATTCAAAGGTAATGATAATGCTGCAAAATAAAGCCAAGTGACTATTTTTCCCTTCAAAATCTACTGAGATCTAAATTTTCTGACATTATCGGTAAAATTTGGGTTTACTCTTTTTATCCCCACAATTTAATACAGTTTATGGGTGTTAGGTATATGACAAAGGTAGATTCTCTTCCTGTTTACACATCACTAAGACTATCTATTAACTTACTTGTCACTGCTCTGAAAATTTATTGAAGGAAACAGTGTTGTGTTGGTATTTCTCAGGAATATTTGCCAAATTATTTTAAAATCTAAACAATGGCCTACATTTGCTAAATTAATGACATGTGAAAGAAAGAACTGTGTATTCAAGAGCTAGTTTGTAATATAACTATTGTAATACAAATTGAAGTAAGTTCATTACAAGCCAGGTTACAAGTCATCAGCTTTACTGGCTTCCAGATGACAGTATTTTTGGAAGAGAGGGCAGCAGAGAGTGAGTCACAGGCTTAATGAAGCAGCCTGGCCGGTCATCTTCCTCTTTGAGATACTTGACATGAAAAGACTCATTGGTCAAATGAGTTTAAGTTCAAGTCAAGGGAGATGCTCTCTGAAATCACTGTCCCAACCACTAATTGTTATGAGTAGTTGCATCCAGAGGGACCCTGACAGGCTTGAAAGATGAGCCTGTGTGAACCTACTGAAGTTCAACAAGGCCAAGTGCAAAGTTCTGCCCTTGAGTCAGGGCAATCCCAAACACAGGTACAGGCTGGGTAGAGAATGGATTGAGAGCAGCCCAGAGGAGAAGGACTTGGGAATGTTTGTGGACAAAGAGCTCAGTATGATGTGGCAATGTACAACAGCATCCTGGGCTGCATCAAAAGAGGTGTGAGCAGCAGATCAAGGGAGGTGATTCTCCCCTTCTACTCTGCTCTTGTGATACCCCATCTGGACTGTGTTTAGCTCTGGGGTCCCCAGCACAAGAAAGATGCGGACCTCTTTGAACGAGTCCAGAGGAGAACCAACAAGTTGATCAGAGGGCTGGAGCACATCTCTTGTGAAGACAGGCTGAGAGAGTTGGGGCTGTTCAACCTGGGGAAGAGAAGGCATCAAGGAGACCCTCTGGCAGCCTTCTAGTACCTAAAGGGGGCTACTGGAAAGCTGGAGAGAGACTTTTCACAAGGGCATGTAGTGACAGGACAAGGGAGAATGGCTTTAAGCTAAAGGACAGGTTTAGATTAGATGTTAGAAAGAAATTATTTGCTGTGAGAGTATTGAGGCATTGCAACAGGCTTCCCAGAGAGGTTGTGGATTCCCTGTCCCTGGAGGTGTTCAAGACCAGGCTGGATGGGGCTCTGAGTAACCTGGTCTAGTGGAAGGTTCCCTGTCTGTGGCCAGGGAATTAGAGGTAAATGATCTTTAAGGTCCCTTGAAACACAAACCATTTTATGATTCTGTGATTCTGTGATAAATGTCTTTGGCATTAATTTTGAAAGTTTTTGATCTTCTCTTAAAGGTGGCAAGTAGCAGCAGCAAGTGGCCAGTACAGTATTGCCCAAAAGGACACTGCTCTTGCAACCATTAGTGTTGCAAGTCAAGAGGGGAGCAGGTACGGCAGAGGAGTGATGAGGAGGGAAGTTCACTCTTGTGAAGATGCAATGGACAGGAGTCTGCACTTCTGCAAGTGGAAACACAAGGATAATCCCCACACATGACTTGCTGTGACAGATCTCCATCAGCGGCCTTCACTGAAGACAGTACTCCAGCCACATGAGCATTGACTGTGTGATAACATTCCCCTTCCCTCATGAGCTGTAGCAACACACACACACATACACACTCTTCCTTTAGCTTTCCTTCATCCACATGCCCAAAGGGCTGCTATGGCTTTGCATGCTCAGAAGCCTTCCTCCCCTGTGTGGCTGTCCTGCATCCAGGGTGGCTGTGCCGACCCCAGGGCAGCTGCTGTGTGAGTTTACTCCCAGGTGGCAGCAATGCAGTCACGTTGGTGTGTCATTCACCTCCCCTAGATAGTTCCTCTGAGGTGAGTTCTTCATAATTACGTCTCTGTAATTATTTCATTCTCTGGTGTGGCAGTAGGGAGGCACACACTGCCCCAAATGCCACGGGAGGGGTTGTGCATTACCTACTGCTGCTGTATGCCTGGCACTTGGGAAAAACCCAGAATGACAGGGAGAGGAAGGGCAGGAAAAGGACCCAAAGGTGTGTTCCTTCAACACCTCCTGCTTGACAGTTGAGCCCTGGTTTTACCATGGTCAAGTGTCACAGGGGACCAAGTTACAGGGTGAATCAAATTCTATATTTAGGAAGAACAACTGGAAGCTATGACAGGAATTCCCTTTTACACTTCGCTTCTTTGCTGAGTCCCACTCCAGCCTGGAGCAGCTCTCAGTGCCGTCCAGGCTGAAAGCATCGGAGCTATTTCAGACACATTAAAAGGGTCACAGTCAATACCTCAGCTGGTAGAAGAAGGTACCTTTTCAGCATCAAAAGAAGGTGTGCATACTTACTTGACGGTTTGGAACTTTTCTTATATAAGTAAATAAGTAAGCTAATATTGAAGGGGTCAGTTAAAATCTTGGAAGACCCTTCTGAAAACTCTTCTATAACTGCCGTGAGTTGACTACAATAGTTGTGGGTTTCTACTTATTTTAATGTCTCATGCAGCGTATCAGCATATTCAGAGCAGAGTGCTATTGCTTCATAGTCTGTGGGGATCTTTAAAGATTTAAAATAGAAAGTCACTTAAATACCTAGTGACTCATAAGAAGTGTAACTGTGTATTAGCTTGAATACTATACTACATAGGTAGATGGTTATTGTTTTCTCTGTGGTTATTAGTGAAATGTTACATGGGAGCTTTGATGCTAAGAGTGGTTTCTTTCACTGTAAATTTAACAGGTAACTGTAGTAAAGATTATTATGTATTACAGAAAATGTGGCCACATTTGCCTGGAGCATGTAGTAAGTTTTCATGTAACAGACTGAAAGCTGCAAAGTGGGGGTTTCTCCTCTTTCGTTGTAGTAGCTGCGTCTCACAGTAGTGTAGTTCCTGTCAAAGGCTCTCAATAAGAGAAAACACTGCAGTTCTGTGTCTGGAATACCCGCTGTGCTCGATGCTGTGTGTGCGGCGGGGGGAGAGGACAGCTTCCAGCTGGGGCAGGGGGAGGGCTCTTTCTGTTGTCTGTGTGCTACTGTACATCTCTTGTGTGGATTACAAAAGATGGCATTATGATATCTCATCGTATTTAAAGCAAATTGCATAAGTCAGCTTATTATCTTGATGCAGCCCTGTCAGAAATTATTTTTAGCAGAGAGACAGAAGATAAGTCCTTTGTTTTACAATGTTTCACTGCAAAACACTGATTTAGTTCACTGTAGTAGTCCCGTATTTCACAAGTAGTTCTGCTTGAGTACTTTCACAGTGCAGCAAGGGAATTTGCAGGGGAATTTGCAGGGGAATTTGCAAGGAAGTCTAGCACAAGCCAGCTCCGAACTGAACCGATGTTGCCATTGCTTTCTAAGTTTGGCTCAGCATGCAGCCCATAAAAGGTAAAAGGTAAGGTGTGGGGAGGCCAAAAAGACACCAGGCAACACAGACTGTGTTTGTGTTTCTCTGCTTACCTGTGAAATTCTGCTGCGGAAATGAGGGTGACGTGGGATTTTTTTCAAGTTTGCAGAGCTGACCGGAATGTCAGGAATAGCTTAATGCAATCAGTGTAGCACTCTTGACTCTCTCTCTGAGATGCGTGACAAAAGAACAAAGAAATTTATAAAAATGAACTAATCACCTCTGTAATGGCTGCACCTGTTAATAAAACTCAGGTTTATTTTCCTGTGATTGATGGTCACTATTGCTCTGTAAGGAAACTGAGGAAAGGTAGGGAAGGGGAAAGAGCCAGAGAAGTTGATCTATTTTTACTCAGTAGTGAGCTGTTGTCCTGATTTCTCTGACGGTAATGAGGACAGCACGATCTGGTAGGAAAATCACCTCCTCCAAAAGCAGTCCTACACAATTGTATCATGCATCCCTCTTTAGGAACCGGTGTCTGATTGCAGTCCTTTCCTAACACTGACTGCCTGTGAACCCAGAGCCCCTCGCTGAGGCGCACTAACACTGTGCTTGCTTTAAAGCTGAGATTCAGTTTAAATCCTTGCTGTTTATCTCTAGGTGGCCCAAGAGGTGTAAATTGATGTTTTTTGCAATGCACTGGAGTCCAAGATGAAATACGTCTTAGCTTGAGTTCCTTTGTGACAGTGGTTGGGAAGCAGATCCACTGTGTTTTAAAATATTTTACGTTATTTTTCTATGCTTTTGTTTCCATTTGTTATTCTGGTTAGAAAGAGGAGAAGATGATAAGAAAAATTAATTAAACTTTCTGTATTGTGAGTCTTATCTTCCAAATAAACTGGGGGATTGTTTTGTGTTTATTTTGGAATACAGTCAGTGGTTAACAGAACAGTTACTTCTATGTATAGTGAAAGTTTTCAAAAAGGAAGGAGGAAGAGTGTATTAACTCCTTTTATGTTTTTGAAATCTGTTCGAATTTTTTTCATGAACTTCAGTGGCCAAGATTGCATCTCCTAAAGTGAATTCTGAAGTTTTTAAAACTACCTCTGATTTTAATATTGTATACGTAAAACCTCAATCTGCAGCTCACTGGAAGAATGCTGTTTGTATTTTGCCCTGTGGGATTTTTTTCTGAGTTATTAATTTAGTGGAAGCAATGTCAACCCAAAGCCCTTTATGAAGATGACTGAACACTGTGTTGGCTTGGACACTGTGTTGGCTTGGACAGCACGTTTTGCAGCTGTGAGTGCAACCAGAGAGAGACCTCTAATGGCAGATCATTTTAACTTTTAATTCTGCTCATCATCGTACACAGATTTAAAGCCGATGTAAGAATATGGACAGGCAAGTCTTTCATGCAGCCTCAGTGATACGACTTCAGGCTGATTCTAAGTTGAAGCCAACCTATAACTCATCTCTACATTTTTTTTGGTACTGCCTCACATGGCAGTTACACTCTTTGGACTACCCAAGTCTCTGACACTTTCAATTTCTCAGTATATTTCTACTATCTCTCCTATGCCATTTATTACTATTCTCATTACTTCCTTTCCTATCTCAAGTTAAATATAGCATCAGAAATATGCTGTAATTTGTTTGTGATCAATGAATTTTCTGGTGAATTAATTTCTCAACTTTTAGTATTACAATCTTGCTTTGTATAATAGTGGTTAAATAAACAGACTTTGATGAAGGGCTTTGATCTTAATTCTCAGTGAATGAGTAAAAGGCTGAGATGATGTTTCAAATAATCTGCTAATAAAAATTCTTGCTTTTTACTTCAGTGTATTTCTTTTTATTATTGTATATTAATACTGTGTTTCTCACCTGCATAAAATTCTATGGAAAACTCTGTTATTTTTTAACTTATTGCTGAAGAAAATTGGTGAATCTATATGTTCTAAAACTTTGAAGAGAGGCTACTTTGTGCACTAGCAATTGTCAAAGAGAACTTTTCAGTTTGACCATCTTGATCATTCTCAGTCTACAGGCATTAAAGGTTTGCAAGAATGTGAGAGTCAGAAAATGGTCATGTCTGCATTTATCAGTGTTTGCTAACAAGTTATGCTTTATTTGAAAGAAGGCTTAGACTGAAATTTCTAGTAATTCCCACATACATACTGTGACGGAGATAATCATACCTTGGTTATCCTCAAATGCTTCCCTTAGTTCTAACTCGTTTTACAATGCTGTTAATGTTTGAGAGATTCCTTTTCTCTACTCATTCTTGTTTTTAATGTGAAAGAGATAGCTTCATTTGTGGCTATGAAAGATTAATTGGAGAAGCTCAAGTGTTCTCTCTCCTTCTGATATTCAGAAGGAATAACTAAGCAACTTGGAAACTGAGATGGAAACAGGAGCTGGGTGGATGAAATGGATGCCTGTCAAGAGGCAGCATGGGTTAAGTTCTAGCCTATCTCCCTTAGCTATCAGAATGTCAGAGCCTGTAACACTTTCCCATTTTGCTTGCAGGGATAAGCCTCTGTCTTAAAAATGTCAAAACAGCCAGCATCACATGTCAAAGCCATTCAGGTAAGAGAGAGTGTTTATGTTTCTAATATAATAAAATAATAAATCTCAACCTCCATTGCTTGGCAAACTGCATTTTTACTCAGGCAAAGCACCATAGGTGTGCTAACTGGGGATTATTCTGTTAAAGTGAAAAGCTGAGTAGATATGAAAGCACTGAAAAAGTGTGACCTGAAGAGCATCTTTTGATCTGAGCTCATAAAAACTGAATCAGATAGGTTTGTTGATCACTTGTTTGCACAGTCTTTCCAGTGTTAGGTTATGCTGTTGGTGGATCAGCTGAGCAAACATGGTGATACATCTGTGTAACTGATCAGCATTATAAGTAAAACTAATTCTAGCAACTATTAGATTTTCTACCAAGTTAATACAATGCTGGCAGAATTATAGGCTAAAAAGATGGCACAGCTATTGTGCAGTTTTTAATGTCTGCATTCCTTTAGGAAAAAACCCCACAGCTTCCAATATTTGTTTAAGAAGTATGGTATTTTAAAGCTAGAATAAAATGAGAGAAAAGTTGATATTTTAATTTAAAGATTCTTCTCTACCACATAGCTCCTCAAATGGTATATGCTTATAAGGATGAAGTTGATTGTTGCATATTTGTAAAAAAAAAACAGCTGGAGAATTATCCCATTATCATGAAGTAACATAATGAAAAATGTATTTAGCTCATACTGTCAATGACTCTTGTAAAAAGGCCAAAATATTTCTTGAACTGAAGAATCTTACAGAATTTTCATGTATTTTGTAAAATACACTTCCAATGAAATTTTATGAGTTCAGGTTTCCTTACATAAGGAGCACAAAATGGAATTTCTAAAATGTGATCTGTCCTCTCTTTCCTCAAGATAATACTAATTCAATGGATTGGAATATCAAGATTAATTACTTGGTTAGGCAGCATGTTGAAGTTGTAAGGTGGTGTAAAAATGCTAATTCTCTTTATCATCATCAACTCTACTGAAACAGGCATGCAAATTGCTGTACTCTAATACAGTTGAAACTATGACAATTTGGCTATTTTGCCAGAATTTTGATTTCACTCAGTTCAAATTTTCATTCCTCTTTTATCCTGACTATAGAAATGCTTGTAGGATTAATGAAAAAATACAGATATTTTATAGTTCAGAAGTATTTACATTTTACATTTAAATTCCATAGACATGTATGAATATTTTTAAGGAATGAATTAGTTTACTTTTTTTCTTAAGTAAAGAAGTAGTGATAGACTGCTTTTTATTTTTCTGATGGCTTTCCAGTTTCTAAATGTAAACAATGCTTCTAGCTTGTTCATTGAAAAAGTGCATTTAGTTTAAATACAAAATGTAATATTTTAAGAAACTTGAATTTTTGCAAAGGTAATTTGAATCATGAGAAAAACTACAGCACAAACTTTAAAATATATCCATTAAACATTGTGTCAAAGGTGGCTCCAGTAGGGAGACTTGCACTTGAATTGGTGCCTATTACACTTTGAGCACTCCAAGAACCATGACTCAAAATGTGACATTACTTTTATACATTGTGTTTCATATATTGTGATTCTTTGCTCTTGTGTGCAGCCGTGGAAATGCAATGCCACTTTATTCAGTCAAGTATTTCATGGTGCTCTGGCTTCTGTCTGACCATATGAGATGTACACAAAAACTTTCACTGGACAAAAGCCACTAAATACAGACCTGTGAGAGTTAAAGGCAACAACTGGTTCCCAAATTTGGGGCAATAAAGGACAAAAGTAATATTAATTCCTGGTAAGATTAATTGCTCACCTTCCCCTCTCAGTGTGTAAAAGGCTGTGTACAGCTCTGGCTGAAAATTATTCTATTCAAATACCACTCTTTGCTTTCCCCAGAGGTAGGGGTGAGGGGGTTCCTGGTTGTTTTTTAGTGTGGATTTTCTTTTTCCTGAATTACATTCAATTTTCTCTCTAGTTACTCTCTTTCTCTCTTATTTTTAAAAATTAAATATATTTATACCGAAGTGTCTTTTCAGTTTATTCAGTCATCAGTCTGAACAGCTAGGAATGACTGAGATGCTGTGAAGAACTTATCCATAGCAGTCCTCAACTCATGCGTGGCTGCATGAGCTGTATCCTAATCTGAATACCCTGTATCTATTAAAGAGAAAGAACACAACAAAAAATTCTCTAAATATCAGTTCAGTTGATTCAGACCAGCAAAATATGTTGTATGTTGTGCTTACAGGTATTCTTCCTTTGGTCTGTTCAGAAAGACCTCAGCTGACAGGTGACAAAAGCCTTGAAATGTATTTTAAAAACAAAATTTCAAACTTGTGCTGATTGCAGCACAACACCATCCTTGCAGAGTGTACAGAATTTGGCCAGCCCTGTTACACAGCTGCTCATCTGTGGGACAGGACAGGCACTGGATTAACAGAGAGATTTTACAGCTCGGGACTTTGGTACCTCTGGTCAAGAACTGTTTGGAAATAAGTCATGCTTTCATTTCATACTTTATAGTATGTGTTATCAGATCCAGGCAGTGTTTAATTATGTCTTAAAGGATGCTAATTTTACCAAGTTAATACGTCATGACTGTGTATGTCTTGCCCAAACTCTGATGTGAGTGCCCTTATTGGAAGTAAAATAGTACAAACTGCTTTTGTGTGACACAGATTACTGTAAAAGTGCTGAAGCAGACCAAAGAGCAGTTTATTTAATTTAATTAGCAGTCTGGGACTTAGTGGTTCATTTTTGTTCCCTGAACCAGTTTTAGTCACAGTTGGTCTGTCAATCACAGTAGGAAATTCAAGGGCTGTGGTGTGCCATGGGAGGCTGACTTCTGCTTTGATGGACTCCAAGGGGAAGGAATGTCCAAGTTCAAGATGAGCACCATCTTAAACTCTTAAAGTTTCAACTCTGCAGACTTGTATGACCACACTAGCTGTAAAGAACAGAGAAGTTTCACATTCCAAAAAAAGAAGTTGCCTGGAGGTACCAGAGCTTGGTGAAGGAGATGCTTAAAATTAAAAATAGCAAAGCTGGGTTTTTTCACCCATAAATGAAATACTAGGTTAAGAACTGTGAGACTCAAAATGCCCTGTCTCCTGGGAATTTACAAAATGCAGGTGAAAGGTTTCACAGTATTTAAACTAATGCTCAGTGAAAAAGCTTTATGGAACAAACACCCAGTTGTCTATAAACTACATGACCCTGCAGATATTTGGCAGCCCCACTGAAATGACAGCATCACCTTGCCTAAACAAGATAATGGGAAACAGGTAAGTAAAATACAGGGAAAGGTGCTTATTTCTTGACAAACTGGACTCTTAGTTTGCTAGTTACAGCTGTCAGAAAACTTGTTACTGAAAACAGTGAGCTGTTTTCCTGTAGTTGACCAACTGAGGTATGATCGGCAAGACCATAATTTGAGCAGAAGGATGGGATTATTTATCTTCATTTAATGCAAATCAGTCAGATGGGGAACTACAGGAACACCAGTTCACTGTTAGAAGGTTCTCTGTTTCCCCTCTGTAACATTACCAATTTACCCCCTGGTTTTACCAGTGGGAGTCATGATATTTTGATGACATTTCCTAGGAGCAGCTTCTCTTCTGAGATCACGAGATAAGAGTAGGTATAAGTTGTGCATTTAGTTGATCGTGCCATTTGACTTTTAAAATAATCTAGACTGGGTCACATTGGGAAATGGATACATTTCAGCTGCTCTTTCCTAAGCAGTGTTTTGTGCCATTCTTTTCTCAAAAATCTTTACTTTTAAGGTATCCATTATCAGCACCAGTTATGTTATGGCTACCAGCTTTCTGCCCCAGATGAAAAGTCAGATTGCTGCACTTGTGTGGGTATCATTCTGGAGGGAGTTTGCTAAAGCCAGGGCCTAGTGGTCTGCCCAGTGTTAGAGCTGATTTGACCATTTGTGGTTTGTAGCACCCATGGGTAAATTTTGTTGCTAAAATCACGTTTTAAACACTTGTGGCTTAAGCTGACTCAAGGCAGGCTTTCCTTCCAACCTACTTGTGATTGAATGAGGTGAAAGCTGGTGTCACTGGGGAAGGGAGGGTGGTCCAGTGGTTTGGGTGATATTGTAGGATTTGGGTGATTTGCACTTAAATGTTGCTTTTGTCATTGGCTTTCTCTTGGACCTTGACCAAACTGAAGCAGATCTAGGTGCCTAAAAACACTTTGGTGTCTAGTACTCATTTAAAGTCCAGTGAAATCAGGAAGCCTTAGTCTAAAATGCAGAACTTCAAAAGCTTTTTAGGTAGCTTTGTTTTTTTCACTTTCAGTCTTTAAAATGAGATGAAAGCACTTCTCTTTCCCACAGGAGTGCTGTGGTGATGCATACATTGAAGACATAAGTGCTCTGGAAACCACAGTAATGTCTATACACTTGTCCCAATCCTTTTGCGTTTGCCATTTACCAACTGTGTGTTTATTTATCAGTCACCATTATCTGCATGATGATTTCCTTCTCACAGGCTAATATTAACATCCCAATGGGAGCATTTCGACCTGGTGCAGGCCACCCTCATAAAAGAAAAGAACTTACCCCTGAAGAAGTGGAGGAGGTAAGCAAAAAAGGGAGTCTGACTTTTTTTCTGCAGGAGAATCCCTGTCATAAAATGGAAGGAAGCCTTTAAATCATTTTTATAGCTCTGCACACCAGTCTTAGATGCCACAGCTGAACATACACTGATCATTCATGGAAATAAATGGCCACTGACTAAATACTTCATATATAATAGTTCTGCTTTTGGTGCCAAGGCACCTGTAGAAATTGAAACTGTTTCAAAGGTGTGTAGCTGTGCTTCAACAGCAGCATGATATCTGCCATCAGGAAAGAGAGCCAGGAATTCACCAGGGGTATTTGTCTAGATGAGAGTTGACAGGATACAGCACGGAAAGTTATAGCAAGGCTTTGCAAGAATATGGTACTACCTGCTGCCCTGTGGTGGGATTTATTGTTACAGCTTAACAATATGGGAACAGCTTTGCAAACATGGCACTTTTTGGAATGTTTATCAACAAGGAGAAATTGAATGTGAAGACACTTGTAAGTTAAAATAGAAAATTTGAACCCATTTACCTGCCTAGGGGTGAAAATACTCCATTTTAGGCTGAACTCTGTATTTTTATGCTTATGTTTTACAGGGAATATTTAACACTGAGCTTTGAATGTAAAATCCAATTTGTACCATAACTGACACTGATCACAAAGACTGTGATTAAACACAGATATCCTATTTCTCAATAATATGAAAGCATCTTATTTACCATTAAGTTTTATTATAAATGAGTACTAAAACATATAGTGGGAAAAAATGTAATGGTAGATAATCCAAACAAGGAAAAAGTCAATTAAATGCGGGTGTTTCTGGCTTCCTGACCAGTTGTTTTCATTTGGATTTTAATCCCCATCTGAGAACTGGTTCTGCCGGGCCAGAGCTGCTGATGCTCCTCAGAGCCAGGGGCAGGAAAGGGTCCAGTCGGCTCCGTACATCCAGGCTGTCTCTGACAGGAGTGGTTTGGGTGGACCTGCTGCCATGCAGGCAAAGCAAAGCTGTTGTGGCAGGAGAGTCTTGCCCTCCTGCAGAGCAGAGCTGTGATGGTCAGGAGGGAGGGGACAGCCACAGCTCCCCAGGAATGCCATGGCACTGCTGGTGATTCAGCCCCAGAAAAGAAGCAGCCAGATTAGTTTTGAACAAGTCATCAGCTCCTTCTGACTTGGAGCAGGCACTTCACATGGTCGGGTTTAGTTATGTAAGAGCTAATTCTTCCTTTTCAGACAGATTTTTTTTTCAGTTTACCCATATTTTGATATAAATAGTACTCTATTTACAGAGAACTTTCCTGAAGTAATCAAACCCAAGCTCTTAAGAAGATTTAAAACAAACAAACATACACAATGACCTTGAACATATATTGTGGCTTTCTCCCCTGGAAAGAAAGGAAAGCATATTCTCTCTGCAGTAATTAAACTGGTGAAGGAGTGCATGTTATTAAGCAGAAACTAATATAGCATGTGTGAATTCTGGTGGTGTTTGAGAAATAAAATAAATGACTGGTGCTGATAATTAGGTTTGGTTGGGTAATTGAATATTGCTTTGCTTCTCAGGTACATGAATACTATAAAAGAGAGACATTATGGCATGAAAGTTCTTGGTCCAGGTTTTATAGGCAATATTCAACCAAACCAATAGGAGCAAAGACTACAGCAACAGATCTTGTAATAGGAATAGAATAAAAATGCAACTAGTGCATTTGTCTTTTCAGTTTTCTCATCTCTTTAAATTTTGTAATACAGCTCATGATTTTTCAGAGCAGTTTTAGACAAATACAACTTTTGCTAACAATGTGTAGTGTTTTTCACTATTTTTTAGAGGCTTGGCAAAGAAGATGAGGGGAATATGGGTCTTACTCAATGGGATGGTGGAGCCAGGTGGGAATGTGGTTTTTGAAGGGCAATGGAGCAGGCATGTTAATGTGGAAAGAAATGGAGGGTGGGAATTTCACAAGATAACTTCTTCAGTCAGAGCATTTCCATCCTTGTATTTGTAAACTCATGTATATCGAAATCACTCTTCAGACTTCCTTCCATAGAACTGGAGGCCAAAGTGCAATCTCAGCGATGCATTGCACATGGAATGGGTGATAAAGGGAGGGATGCAGTCATAGGTAGCACACACCTGAGGTTAGAAGAGAAAGTTGACAGCAATTTGTGGGGCACAAAGTCTCCAAAACACAGTCAAAGCTTACACTGTTTGTTCTACAGGAGGAATGGTATCGCACATGACTTGACCTGGTATTTTTACCATAGTATCTGCTATTTATAGTAAGAACTAAGCAGCTGAGGGAATGGTAATTTCCTCTGATTATTCAGATTAGCTAGTTGTGCAAGAAAACTGTCAAAGGAAACAATACAAGCTCTTGGCATCTTGGACTACTGATAGAATTTTGTGCATCCTTCCAAACAGCTTCTGTATCAATTTACTTATTCTCCTGCTGTGCTTTGCTACTGTTTCAGGATGTTAGATCATTAGGCTAAATGTCAGGCAGTACATATCCTAGCTGTGGCTGAATTACTGGCTGGGATTTGAAATGATCAAGCAGAAAGAATAGTATGATGTTATTAGTTAGTATTATCTTGTATTAAATAATAGTGTATTGGCTAAAATGTGAGAAAAGATAATACAACTTATCAAGCCAAGCAATGTAATTGTTGCTTCAGTTTTCTTATGTCTATAGTGATCTTGAAAAAGTTCTTGAAGATAACATAGGAAGAAAACCTCTGTTTTCTTAAATACTTTGTTTATTTGCCACTTGACATTGCAAAAAGCCTTCTTCCTAATTAGCATGTAGTCTGTTAGTCAACAGAAAAAAGAGAGGGTTACTGGCCAATAATATTTGACAGATAACTTTGGAATTTTAAAAATGAAGTTAAATATTAAGAATTGGTTGTTCACAGTCAATACACACTTCCAAAAAGAGTAGCTAATAAGTCTAAAAAGTGATTTAACTCCAAAGAGCCAATCCCAGTAGGGCATTCACAGAGTAATCAAAAAAGAAAGAAAAACAATTTAATCATGGAATTATTTGCAGTAAAATACAAATTAATTTCTAAGTCTACATGATCCTTCCCTTTTACCAGCTTTATAAAGTATGCAACTGGCTGGAACAACCTTCACTCCCTACTGGAAAGCTACTACTTCAAAACATTCCTCAGCCTAGAATATAAATTGTCTAAAATGCATGTTCTACTCACCTCGAAGTAATAGTACAGCTGAGGAAGTACTGAGGGCTAAAATACTGTGGTTCATCAGGAAGTTAGCTGGGCTGCTCACTGTTGTGTAAGTGCTGTTATTTAACCTTTATTTTTACAAAATACCCATGAGGCACTACCCTAATTCAAACATAAAGTGACAAAAACCTTTCTGGTCTTGCAACTGAGGTTAAGAAAAATTAAACTTCAACTCATGCTGAGCTCGCATGGAACTTTTGAGGTCCATAACCTACTATCATAGCTCTTCTCCAGAGCTGCAGAAGTGCATGATTGTTTTCCCCTCCAACTGTCTGGCAATTATGAAACTCCTACAAAATTTAATCATAAAAATGGTTCTTCTGCTTTTCCCCCCTGAAAATATGAAGGACTTGGAGTTGCCTGTAGTGCTTCATGCAGTTATTTTCCACTACTAGTCTAGCACTGTAAATTCTTACCCATCTACCAAAATATCCATGTTCTTCTACACTGAGCACCTTCTATTCTTTTTAGAGGGATTTTAGGCAACAACCAACAAAACAACCTATCTTTTCCTGCCCATTCCCACCTCCTTCTCCCCTCAATTTCCACTGGGATTGCCTTTGGTATAAAGACACCCTTTCCTGTTTCTCAAAAACTGACCTACGCTCATGCTCAAGAGATTGCTATTGCAGCAGTAAGATCACTGATGTCCTTTTGTGCAGAGTGTTCCTGCTTTGACAGAGGAGGAGAAAAACAAGAAACATCTCCCAGGAGCTAAGAAACTTCCAGGTCCTGCTGTCAACTTGTCAGAGATTCAGAACATAAAGAGTGAGCTGAAATTTGTCCCCAAAGCTGAACAGTAGCTAGAAGAAGCAGGTGAGTAAAAGAAGGGGGTTTTGCATGGCTCTAGGAAAAGCAGGCTGATCCAGAAACCTCTTTATGTGAAAAGATGGCTTTCCAATTACTTCAATGGAGTCACACTCCATAGTTCAAAGACAAAATGTAAGAAGTCATAACCCTTGATATTCTCTCTTATTTCAAACATAGATCATGTTGAAGACTATATCTAATGATATATGGCACCCATCAACTGGCCTAACAAATAGTTTATTCAACATATTAGGAATTCAGTGTATTAGGAATATTGGAAGCAGCTTAAAAATAACATCTTGCTTCACAAGTACAAGTTCCACTTTTGCAAAATATATGACTTGGATTTGTACAATCTAACTACAAATAGTTGTTTTACAATGCAAATAAATTTAATGCAGAGGTGGACAAGTAGGTCAACATTTTTATAAAGCTCCTTTGGAACATTATTTATTAGATATAAATTTATTTATGTAATTCAAAATTGATGTGCATATGGCTCCATGTACCTGATCACACAAACATTCCCAATGCTATTTGTGGCACCCAAGGATTTGCTATATACATATATCAGGCTTGGAAATATGAGACTTGATGTTGGGGAGATATGTGCTCTCTGAAGTGGCAGATGAACACCAGGTAGGGACCCTCAGGCACTGCAGGCAGCACCAGACAGCTCTGGATTGAGCCACTGATCTATGAATAGAACTACTGCTCATACTTACCTTATTTTGATCACTGTCTGGATGGAGATCAGTGATGAGTGGTGTCTCTCAAGGGTAAGTACTGGGACCAGACCCACAGCCAGTGGGATAAAGTGCACCTTCAGCAGGTTAGCAGATTACACCAAGCAGAGCAGTGCAGCTGACACACTTGAAAGATAGGAGGGCACTCAGCAGGGCCTGGTCAAACTCAAGAAGTGAGCCTATGAAACCTCAGTAAGTCCAACAAGGCAAAGTGCAAGGTCCTGTATGTGGGTCTGAGCAAATGCCTGGAGAAATTACAGCCTGAGCAGGGAATGGATTGATAGCAGTCCTGAGGAGAAGGACTTGGGGAGGATGTTGGTGGATGAGCAGCTGAATATGACCTGGTAATGGGCACCTGAAATCTGGAAAACCAACCATGTCCTGGGTTGCATCAAAAGCAGCATGGCCAGCAGGTCAAGGGAGGGGATTCTCCACTCTGGTGAGACCCCATCCAGAGTACTGCAACCAGCCCTGGGGCCTCTGATGTAGGAATGAGGTGGATCTGTTGGATTGGGTCCAGAGGATGGCTGCAAAGTTGAGGTTGGTGTATTTCTCCAGTGAAGACAGGCTGAAGGAGCTGGGTTGTTCAGCCTGGAGAAGAGAAGGGTCTGGGTAGACGTTATTGTGGCCTTTCAGTACTTAAAGGGGACTTATAAAAAACATGAGGAAAGAGATTTTAGTGGGTCTTGTTTCAGTAGGACAAGGGGTAATGGTTTTAAGGAGACTAGATTCAAACTAGATATAAGGAAGAAGTTTTTTACAATGAGAGTGGTGAAACACTAGACCAGGTTGCCCAGAGAGGTGATAGATGCCCCATGACTATAAACATTCAAGGTCAGGCTGAAAGCGGCTCTGAGCAAACCTGATTTAGTGGAATACATCCCTGTTCATTGCAGGGGGGTTGGACTAGATGATCTTCAAAGGTCCCTTCCAACACAAACCATCTTATGATACTGTGATTGTTTTATTAAAAAGGAAGTATTCAGCACTTCAACACCAATTTCAGAATCATTTCCATATGATTTCAAACAAGTTCCACAAGTCTCTATTCTGCATTCTGAGCCGGACAGAAATTAATTATAATTTCTGTCCATGGAATTATCCTGATTTTCCTTGAAAAGCCTGAGTCAGTAAAGATGCATCAGTCAGTTACAAAGAAAAATAAGATGTACAGAGAAGTTTCAATACAAAAAAAAAGCCACCATGGCTACAGTAAGAAAAAGAGAGTTGTGTCATGTATTAGTCACCTGAATTGCCAGTTTTGCATATTGACTGATAAATCCTATTTATTGTGAAGAGAGGCAGAGGAGCTAAGCTGAATAAAAGAACATCATCTGCAATTTGCTTCACAGAAACACAAATGAAGAACAGAGGAAAACAGAAAGCAGCATAAAAGGGTTCTGGAAATGCAGAAGTGCTAAGGACAAGGAATCTTAAAAGAAATGGCATACAATCTGAGTGAATTGCCCCAATGCGCACTGCATCATTAGCTTATTTTTTATGTACAACATAAATGCACCATTTGGAAGGAAAGAGTGCTTAGTTGTTGCTTGCTTTTACCCTGCTGTGTCGTAATGTTCCTGTTATTTTAAAGAAACAACAGTGTCTTTCTCTTCAGAAAACTTGGGAAAAGAAAAATTAATATTTTGCAAGATGTGACATTGTAGTCATTGAACTAAATCACTACCCAGGGAAATATGAGTTTTTAGTGTGAGACTTTAAAGAGGCTTTTTCTGTAAGAGATATTTGGATGTAAATTTAACCCCATGTTTATTCTCAGATGATTGCTATTTTCAACATTTAAAACAGTTTTTTAGTAATTAGCTCACAAAAAATCTGAGAGAAATATTTGGGGCATGCCCAGAGGTTCACTCTAAAGAACAGATTTCTACAGAAAGGTCAACATAGTAAAGGGCATCTTGAAAGTGGGGAGGTTATGATAAAGTAATTTCTGTCTCCATCCTTCTTTTGATGTACTGTTTATCAGGTTCTAACAGTGGTAGAGATTTTTAGATTTGGTGAAGTGTAGTCACAGATCATGTGTGAAAGCTTAGTTTCTAAAAGAATTGCAGACACTGTACTCAAAGGAGCCTGGGAGTTTGGGTTTGGATGCTGTGCAGAACTAAATATGTGCGTGAGTTCTGCATAAAATTGAGATGTAAATGAAACATGTGCCATATCCAGCAGCCTTGAATGATACTAAATCTGAGGATCATCCCCCGTAAGAGGATATTCATCAGTTCAGGTGTTTTTGTCATGACCTGCAGCCTTGTATAAAATGTGATATAGTCATAGGATTGTTTAATGACTGACCATGCCAATCCAGTGAAGGTTGTCTTTATTTGCAAGAAATCCACACTCATATCTGCCTGATAATTTGCTCCATCTCCAAGAAGGGGTTACAGGTCATCCTTTGGATGTCATGCTCTCTAAAGAACAGTAAACTGATCAATAGAACATGCTGGTGCAGAATGTGTACTGAGAAATGGGGGTGTTCTTTGGTTTTCACAGTTTGGAAATTAATTCTTTCTCACATCAGTACTATAGTCTTCTCAGATATTCACTATTGAGTGATTTCCCTTAAATATTATTTTTATATTTCCTATAGTACTCTGTAGGAAATACCTACTCTGGATAATTTCCATTAGTCTGTGATTCTACAATAAGGTACTATAAAAAATGTTAAAATTATATATTAGCAGTCAAAAATTCCAAAGCTTTTACAGTTACAGCAGTTATTTCCAACTTTAAGTCCTAGGATTGTCATATATCATGGGATAGTTTCAGTAAATTGCAAGTTAAGGTGATGCATTTTGTTTTAATTTTGATCCATGTAATCTTGCTCAATTTAAGAGAGTGCAAAACCAGCAGCAAAAATAAGAAACCTGCAAAGCAGTAGGTGGGTTCATTATTTACAAACTCATTCCAACATGATTTGCACTTTAGAGTAACATCTGTTAAATATCTTTGGTATTGCTCTTCTCCAAATTAGGAAACATGAATATTGACTTACTAAGATCATAGTTGTGAGCCTAACAGTTTGTGGGAGGGATATAATTAGTGAGATGTCAGGAAACTGGATCCACTGAAGGTCATCAAGTGCTCCTCAGTTAAGATATTCCTGCAGTCATCCCCTGATGCTGGTCTATCATCTATAATTAAATAATTAGCATACTCTGCTTTGTCATAATGATTTTTTTCTTCCACAGACCTGTAGATGATGTGTTAGATGTAGCTGGTTTTAATATACAACCTGAGTTGTGATTCATTTCCCTTTTCTCCATCTACAATTTTTTTTGTAGCTGCTTCCTTCACACCTGCGCATTTCTACATGCACAGGAGCAAAGCACATGCAAAATAAAATAGTAACAAAATATCACAAGCTAAAAATATATGTTCTATTGAATAAATAATGGTAGGAAGCATTTAATTTGTGACAAATTGAGCCTGCTATCTAAGATTTATTCCTGATTGTTGTGATATCTCATATGATAACTAGTATGGTGATCATACCTAAAAATGGGCTTGAGCACAAACTGGCATTTCACCTGGGAATATATATAACTTCAGCCAACTACTTCTGCAGTTCATGTTTGTTCTTCCTTCTGTATTCCTTCACATTTTGTGTCCTGAAGTGTGGGGGGCTCTGGAACAAGACATTTTACTGTGCTCCATGAAGGGCTGTGGAGTTTGAATGCTGGACTTTGGTTTCAGAGGACCTGAACTTTCAGCTAAAGTGATCTAGTCTTTTCCTCTTGAAGGAGACTTTGGTACTTACTAGAGGACCTTTTCAAAAGGCTAGAAGGGAAATTTACTGCCTTGAATTTAAAAAACAGTCTGTCATGGACATCCAGGCAGCACTCCCAGCACTGTGGTCTGGTTGTGTTTGGAGAAAGGGATTGTCAGCACCCCCATCACAACACCCATGACATGGTTTCTCACATGCAGCTGGTATTTGTAGATAAACTGTTGTCTTTACCTGGTACTCTGCTGGGGAAGGATGTTTTGATTGCAGAAGGTAGTTTTGTTGTCAGGTTACAGAAGAAAAGGAGTTGTATTTTGAGGGCTGAAGACTATACATCTAGCAAAAGCTTCCCAGGACAGCTTAGCCTCTACATTGCTTGCAGCATTAGCTCCTCTATAACATATTACGAATCCTGCCCAGCATAAAATGAGAAATCTCTTCAGCAGAGCAGCCTCTGAGATTGGTGTCACTTGGGGAAGAAAAGATACCATTAGGGAATAGAGCTTTTGTACCCATACAAACAAGATGTTCCTTGGTGTTGCTCTTAATTACTTACAAAAAAAGTTGTCAATAACCCCGGGCTTAAAGTGCACATTATAGCTTTGTCCCCTAAGTACTAAGTTTTGTGCTATCTACTGCTCTGAAGCTGCATCTCAGTTAACAGAGCCATTTACCTCTCTTGGTGTCTGACTGCACTGACACAGTTTAGTGATTGCCTCTTACTCCTTTGCTCACATGGGCCTGAGGGATACACTTCAGCTGCTGTATAAGTAAGGATATTGCTTTTTTCATCAGAAACACAACAGTGCTTTGCTGGTAGAGGAACTCTGACATGCTGTGAGCTCTTGAAAGAGTCCCACAGTTTTAGGAAAATGTGTTAATTTGATTAAGTCCAAACTAGACCCTGCATGAAAGGAGGAAATCCTGCATCCAGAGGATACCAAGGTAAGGTCAGGAGGTAACATATCCTTAGCTGGAGTGGAAACTATGGGGTAAAGAAGGAGGCTGTGTTGCAAGAATTTCTGCAGGAGCCTTCTGCCAAAGTCAGAGGTGGCTTGGGAGGATCTCATCAGTGTATGCAAGTACCTAAAGGCAGAGTGCAAGGAGGACAGAGCCAAGGTCTTTTCTGTACTGCCCAGTGATGGGCCATCCCTGGACCTACTCCTTGTGTGGCCTATATTAATTTCAAAATAGCTCTTGTCTTTTTCTATCCATGTTTTCCTACCATCCTGCTGTCTTCAGTTCAGAACTCCCACATTAGCAACACTTGCAGATTTTGTGCCAGCCATCACTCTTGACAGATCACTTCTTCAGTTTGTAAAACTGTCCTAAGAAACTAGGTAGTTGAGGGTGTATAGGATATTTCGAACAGCATGTTTAAGATTCTTTTGGTTTGCCTTCCAGATTTTTTGAGTCTACTTATAACGTGCTTTCAGACTTTAAAACAGAAGAGCTAGAAATTTGTTCTCAAAAAGAAAACTGGAATCTCCAGGCTATAATTTGGTATCAGAGGAACCTTTGGAGTCCTGTTATTTCCTTGAGCAAAAAAAAGTGATTCATTGTTTGTTTTCCAGAATTTCTGTGTTCAGAAGAAAATAATTTAGTTGTCGTGGTTTAACCAAGCCAGCCACCAAGTACCACATAGGCACTCGCTCTCTTCCCCATCAGTGTGAGGGGGAGAGGATGGAAGAGTAAAAATGGGAAAACTTGTGGGTTGAGATCAAACCAGCTTGGTAGGCAAGGCAAAAGTCATGCAAGCAAGCAAAGTAAAACATAGAATTCATTCACTGCTTCCCATGGGCAGGCATCTCCAGGAAAGCAACCATAGCAATTACTTGGGAAGACAAACTCCAGCGCTCCAAACGTCCCCCACCTGCCTCCTTCTTCCCCCCCTTTGTATAATAAGCATGATGTCATATGGTCTGGAATATCACTTTGGTCAGTTGGGGTCAGCTGTCCTGGCCGTATCTCCTCCCAGTTTCCCACTCACCTCCAACTTCCTTGCCAGAGTGGCAGTAAGAAAAGCAGAAAAGGCCTTGGCTCTGTTTAAGCACTGCTCAGCAAGAGTGAAACCAATAATGTTTTCAGCACAACTCAAAAATTTAGCCCCATACTAGCCACTGTGAAGAAAATTAACTCCACCACAACCACCAGCACGATTGCCTCTAACGTGGCCTGTAGCTGTCTATCACAATTTGGGAGTCTCCACCATTGACACAATGCTCTGTAAGCCCCCAGCGTGGCATTCCTCAGGCCTCTGCAAGTCAAGTAGAGATTTCCTTCTCATTATCTTGATGAATGGTGGAAATGATGAGAAAAACACACTGGAGAGGGTCTGCTTTCTAGATGCCTAAGAATGTTTAAAAGTATATGCTAGGACATGGATTTGGCTGAGGAAAGAACAGGGATATATATTCTTATGAACAACAAATACTTCTACATAAACCAGTTAGGAAGAGATTTTGTTTTGAGCTTTTCAAAACTGACTAATAACTTCAAAATAAATACTGAAAAAGCAAAACAAACTACAAGAACAGATGATTTTATTTTTTTAAAATACAAAATATGCAAAAAAAAGAGTATTTTATTTCCAAACTGTATCTTCAAGTAGAGATTTTTAATTACTGAAAGAGATAAGCACAAAGTAATAACTCAAAGAAGTCTCTATTCATTTTTAGAACATGAGCATGTTACTCACTGTTCTTCCCTCACCACATGGAAGAGAGTTTGCAGACATGGAGATGAACAGGCCTCTACACACAGATAGAAGAAATGTCTTCACTGAGCCTCTCCCTTTGGAACATCAATTCCCTTAAAGTACCAAAATACTTCCCATGCTAGAAATGTGGTCCCACAAGTCTCTGTTCCATTCTCAAGTGAGAGCCATTTCTGGAAGAAAATCCCAAGAATCTTGTCTGAAAGCTGATAATTATCATTAGAAAAAAAAAAAAAAATTAAAATCACTGCTCTTTACTAACTACTTCCCTGTGATCATTCTGTTGCTTATGTGGTCCTGAACTTTTCAGTCAATTCCCTCCATTAGATGCAATTTCTGGGGTGATATCCCTCAAAAGAAGCTCAGAAGGGGAAGCGGCCTTCTGGAGACCCCAGATGTGGAAGGATCAGTGAAGTGTGAGGATGGAACACAGTCAGCAGGCTTTTTCTTGCTTATCACTGCTAGATGTGGTAGGATGAATGAACTGCAGCATCAAACAAGTACCACTGGAATATATTCCTCTTGGAAATCTCAGAACAGGATATCAGGAATCCTTAAAACTTCAGTTATTTGCTGTGTGGACAGGTTCAGGTATTTAGAGAAGGTCCTGTGACTTAAATGATGTTTACCCTGAAGCACATGCATACAAACCCATCCAGAATGAATTGTAACCAGGGAACCATCAAGATTAGAAACTGTTTGGAGAGCAGGAACAAGATCATCCTGATCACTGTAAAGAGTTATGAGATGAAAGCAATGCTGTTTCTCTGTTCTGGGAACTCTCCCACCAGTGTTAGGTATGCCTGGAGCACTGGCATCATCAGAAACCCAAAATAATAAGCAGTTCCAATTGTTCTAACCTTACACAGTTCAAAATGTGTTCTGCCCAAAGGTTTTCAAGTGCCTTCATCAGAGTGAAAAGGCTAACTGCTTTTGAATACATGAAGTGTGACTTCCCACATTAGTAACAGCTCAGATAGTTTTATCAAATCTACATAAATTGTAGCCAATTAAGCTGACAGTATGATCTGAATATCACAGCTCTGATGTGATAATCAAACAGATTTTCTTCTAAATTTAGTGCCTCATCATTTTGTTTTATACTTTTTATACATTTCATTTGATAGAAGACTACCCAATTATGTTTTCACAGACTTGTGCTCAGGAACCATATAAATTTCTGCATCTCTGTACTTTGTCATTTCTTTCAGAGCTGGCTCAATGTGGCATGAACCTTGTGACCCCTATCTGGGAACAGGCCATCTACAAGTGTCATGAGCCCTGCTTTGTACTTAGAATTACACCTGCTTCAGCCACCAAATTGCTCCTTGTGTGCCTTGTTTTGAAAAATGTCACTCTTTTAGTGCCAAGGCTACTTCCATTTCACACTTGTTTGCAAATTCCTTCTGAGAATGACATTGTATAATGGTAGAGCTCACCATATGTAGGTAGAACTTTGGATGTAGGTAGAGCTCACCATGACCATGATCCCAACATCGATCGTCCCATCAGCAACACCACTGAGGAAATATAATGATGCAGATGTCACTGTTTTTTGCTGTCCCTGTCTTCTGCAGTTTTCACTTCCTAATTCCCCTTTGATTTGTCGCAGCAGTCTCAAATACACTGTATTACCATGCACTAAGAGAACAAAGGACACAGCACAAATGAGCATTTCCTTCAGGAATATGTATTAGTTTTACTCTCAGTGTTGTTCATGGTTTGGTTTTTTTATTAATTTGCTGCAGGTTGTAGCTAGCTAAAAGGAAACTCAGCTGAACTAACCTTTACTTGAACTTGGGAACAAGTGTAGAGCCTGGTTTTCCCTCCTGCTGGATTTGTATGGCTGGATTTGTTTCTGACTGCAAATGACTGAGGTCCATGTACAGACATGGATTCAATAAAAGCAGAATAAACCCCTCAGTGTTGAGAACTTACTCCCCCACTTTGGTAAAGTTGATGTAGTATTGCTTTTAATTTAATAATTCGGTTATTCAACGGATAAAAAAAATAAATCGAGTCCTTCAGCTTTCAACTCTCCTGGGTCTTTGTTCTTGTTTGTTGCCTTGGAGCAAACCTTGTCTTAAAATTGCTGTTACTCCCACACGGCCTTATAGAGCCTTTCAGGGCACAGAAATGTAATCTCGAAGCAAATAATAGCTGTGGCCGTGAATGCACTTAGGGAAGAAGAGGGTGATGGCTGTGCTTGCCCTGCTTCCTAGCAGATGAACCCCGGGAGGAGCAGGCTGACCGCGCCGTGCCCGCTGCCCTGGCAGCGCATTTCAACAACAGTGGCAGCAGAAACATCGCTGTGCACAAAGAGGGAGAGCAGCACTGGCAAAATTGCTTTTACAGAGGGAACATCAAAGAACAAAACGCTTCCCCCAAAGCCAAACTGCTCCTGTTCTGAGGAAGGGATGATGACAATAACTAGATGGTGCTATTTCAAAGCTTTGAAAGGTGCTGCCTTTATATAAAAGATGAAACCAACACAAAATATGTACTGAAATGGAAGAAAATTCATATCTGAAGACTTGAAACCAAATATTTGAGCTGAAATAGGCAGAGTACAGTGAAAATCAAACCTCCAATTTTTCTGTTTGCAAATCATGCTGTTCTTGAGTGCAGGATCCTTCCCAAAGATTGTTAAAGACCAGAATAGAGTATGTTCTTTCCTAAGAGAACAAGAGATTCTAAGAGATTCCTAAGAGATCCTAGATTTTCATTAAATACTTAATGAAGAAGGTCGAACCTTTTACTTTTGAACTTCACAGTTTCCTTGGTTTTGTGGTTTTGTGGTTTTGCCTGAAAATAGTTGAATTGATCTGTATGTTTAGGCTTTAAATGGAAGCATTTGTTTGGGAAAAAAAAATGTACTCCTCACTTTAAGTTCTCAGGAAAAGAAGAGCTCTGTCTGTGAAAACAAGCGCCATATTTTTCAGCATTTCAGTCCATTTTGCAGAAAGGCAAGTGAATTCAGATGGGTATATCACACATGTAGCCTGTTTTCAGTTCAAACTCTTCATTAAAAAAATTAACAAGTGAGGCCATAATGTAGTAATGCATCCCTTTCTGCTTTTTATATGCTTTTAAAATTTTTATTCTGTCACATAATAGATTTGCTATCATATGTTTGAACAATTACTTCTGGGGCAAATCATTTCTTCAGCTCTGTGTTGTCTATCCCATTACTACAATTTAACACTGAAGTAGACAACGCCTGAGCTACTGCTGAGTATGTGCATGTTTCAAAGTCTATGGAAAACCATGGAAACCTCAGTGAAGATGTTCATGTTCTGCTTCACAGGTGCAGAGAACAAGAGATCGAACCTGGCTGAACATCACAGCTTGGTTGACAAGCAGTAGCTTAGTGGGTCATGTCCAAGCATGAAGTTATTTGCAGTTTGGTTGAAATTAAAGAAAACTATTTCACTAAGGCACGATGGCAAATAGAGCAGTTAGTTCCAACTTCTTCAATGCCTTACTTTAATAAACACCTTAGAGGTGAGTGGAGACTGTCTCAGAGAAACTTGTGCTGACCCGAGGCTAAAAGCCTCCTTTCTGGGTGAAGGGTTGACCATCCTTCAGCAAAGTAAATTCCTTGAGACCCTACTTGCACTGAGTTTTGGTATTTAGCCATTTTCATCCAGGCAAGCCCATGGTATGAAAGCCATTGCAACAGCATTAGCATACCTTGACCCAGCGGAGCATTCCTTCACATCCCCCAGCAGTGTCTGGAATTTTATTAACAGCACAGGAATCAGATGTATGTTGAAGGGAATGATGCAGGCAGCTCCAGACAGCCATCACTGCACTGCTGTGTTCTCATCTGCCTCAGAGAGGCACTACCTCTCTGTGTCTCCCAGTGCATGTCTTTACTGTGGAAGTGTCCTCTTGCATGATCTGCCAGTGGGTACAACTGCCTGGACTCTGCCTTCTGTCAAACACCTACTGGCTGGCTGGCTTCACCATGAAACAGGGGAGGTGAAGTGCCTCAAACCAGGAGGGCAGGCAGGCAGGAGTGTAGAAGAGATGGCCCACAGCCTATGGCACTGCCTTCTGCTGTGTCCCAAGGGCTGGATGAAGGCCAGCATTGTCTTCCCTTTTCAGGCTGCTCTAGCATTGCTCAGGGACGAGTCCTGGTTCCTCCAAAGAGGAAATTAGTTGTAAGGAGACATACAAAGTTAGAGGGAGAGGAAAATGGAGGTAGAGAGAGCCCTGTCTCACCCGTAGTCCTCAGTGTCTCTGATCACACAGGTCCCTTCAGAAATCTTTTGCCCTGCAGAAACCCACACTTCTGCCATCTCAAGAAGATGGTCCTGCAAGTGCTGTTAAGAACCCTTCAGCCACCTCTGCAGGTTGCACGGTGAAGCTTGTGTGAAGAGCTCTTTAGATGCAGCTAACAGAAACAAATTCTTCCCTGAGGCTTCATCCATGCCCAGCATAAAGCCAGGAGACATTTTCCCTCACACTGCATTTACAGTGTGAACTGTCTTTCCCAGATTTGCTCCTAGTTTTTTAAAAAACAAGAAGAAAAATTTGCAAACACACCAGAGAAGGAATGTGGTGGTGGCCCCTCCCTTCTACTTTGCCTTAGTGATTATCACACATACCCAGCCAGAAAGCATGAATAAAGCAGGTCAGGTCCTTCTTTGCCTCAAAAGGATTAAAACGCACAATTCTTGCTTCTCTGGAGGCTGCAGACTACCTTGGCAGGGGGGCCCTTTGTAGACTTTGAGCTAAAGCTCGGCTGCTGTGCAGAAATGAATTAAAATTAATCTGTAGACAAGTGAGCCTGATGGCAGCTTAGCAATGTTGAGCTCAGCTGGCAATAAGGAAACTTCCTTCTGTGTGCCTTATCCTGTGGATTGCTGTGTACCATGTCTAAAGGCTAATTTGTGTAGCAACAGTTACCTCAGGCTGTGCTTTAAAAGAAACCGGGGTGGCTGCTGCTGTGTTCTTGTGAGAAGTCTGATGCAATTATGCAGGTGCTGAGGAGGAAGGTCTCTGTGGAAACCCACCAATTTCCTGGGTGCTGCTCAGGGTTACATACTCCCTCATACTCAGGTTTATCTAAACTCAGGTATTTGTAGATGGGCATGAGCACAGTTTTAGGTTATGGTGTAGTTGGATGATGGTTTTGAGGATTATGGTTTTGGGCTTAAGCATTTGCATCCCATTTGCAATTTAGGGATCTAAATTGCTGGAACTCTGTCCTCCAGTATTAAGCACAACCCTTATAACACTCAGTGGGAACTGTGCTCCTAAATCACTTAAATGCATCTCAAAATCCCATTCCAGATTTGAATATTCAAATTGCATATGGTTCTTTGTTAAGATTGTGTGGGCCTCTGTGTCTTTCTGCATCAGATCCAAGACTTGTGTGGATACAGCTGTGCAAGTGCTCCAAGAGGAGCTGCTACATACGCATTCTGAGAAGAGCCTTTCTGCTGATCTGAGCAAAAGAAATTTTTTCCACAGAATCTGTAGATTATGTTGGTGCAAATTTAAACCCAAAATATAATTGGTCTTGGGTGCCTGTTTTTTTAACAGCAGGTGATTCCTCTCACCTTCGCCTTCTATTTCTCTGTTGAAACATATTTATTTCGTTTCAGTTTGTTTAGTTAAAAAACCATCTTGTGTTTTGAAACAGTGTGCCATGGGAAAGTTTAGTTCTCCCGTATGTCTTCCACTCAATTCTAATAACTCATTTAAAATTCTTGCCTGTCGCAGATTGGAAATCAAGTATTAACAGTACAGACTTGTGCAGGCAATATGCTGTAACACCTTCATTTTTGGTTTTAGAGAAAACTATCTATTCCATGGGAAAATAAGGGTTTACATTTGCAACTCTAATAAATGATAAAGTGCTATAAACACAACATATATATATATATACACACACACATATGTAAGCATATTTATATATGTATGTGTGTAAATACATAATGTATGCATATATATACTGGTTACTGATGTGAAAGAA
Source organism: Hafferia zeledoni (assembly GCA_035583235.1). Taxonomy (NCBI): domain Eukaryota; kingdom Metazoa; phylum Chordata; class Aves; order Passeriformes; family Thamnophilidae; genus Hafferia; species Hafferia zeledoni. Next base: position 105,275,522 of record JAWWEV010000001.1, on the reverse strand, counting down.
CCTCACGTACACTGTAGCTGTATGTATCAAATCTTAAACTACCCATCAATAGGCAGAGAGAAAGTACCACACTACCTGCAATGCTTTGAAAAAGAAAGATAATGTGAGGAATTAAGCATATCTTGCATGGACCGGATGTCAGAATATACAGTTTTCTATTACATGTCAAGTTAAATTAGCAGCCTGCATATGATGTCTTGCCTTCATGCTTTTCCATCTCTTTAGAGATCCTCTGGGTTATGTACAAGATGGCTGTCAAATTTTCCAAGCTGATTAAGACCTCTCACTTTTCCATGGCAATATGGCCACAAAACTTAGGACGAGAGTGTTAAATATTCAGAAGAGGCTGCAGAGAATATGGGCTATGGAACGACTATGTTGGGGTTTGAGTTGGCAATCACTTTCTTACCACCCTTCTTTTTCCTCCCGTTTGTTAGATTTTTTCAATGTATTTTGTGTCATATGAAGTGCTAAGTATTTCAGGAAAAGTACTTGCAAAATGCACAGAGACCTCTCAGTCTTGATTTGAATAGACTGAAAATAAAACCATAGCCAACTTCCATCTTATCTGTAACTGTATTTGCAGGGACATGACCATTGTCTCAGGACCTCTCTTTTTATTGCACATGCCAGAGTTATATTGACAGAAAACAGGTGGATTAACAGTACCATGATTAATCATGGTTCAATAGTGCTGTGATGTTATCTGTAGGCATATCAGATGTACACTATATTTATATGGAACAACACTCACTCATACATTATGAATTCTCTTGGGAAGAAGCCATATAACCAGGAGAAACGAGCATTTTTAGAAACTGTAACTAGCACAGAGAGTCAAATGTGGGCTATTTGCAGTACAGACTGAGTAAGGTGGCAGAACAGGCAGAATTCATGATGAATAAATTGGATCTTGCTGCCCAAATAGAGACAGCTGAGGCTTCTGTTTTCGTGCTTGTAGAGGAGCCCCTTCTCAGCGTCTCCAATATCACAGCTCTTGCTGTTAGTGCATTAAGAACAAAGAAATCAGTCTGAGAGAGCTTAGGGATAGCTATTGTGTCTGGTTCAGCAGCATTTGGTTTGCCCCAGCCTCAACAGCCCCATGCTGCCCCTCCTTGTTCCTGCAGTGGAGCTCTGCTAAGGTGATGAGCCACATGGCTCCACACCAGCCACACAGTTTTGGAGAAATAACCTCCCCTGCCTTTGCAGCCCAGCAGGGACCACTAAATGTCACTTCAGCTGGCTGGGATCACTGGACACCTCTTTGCTTTTAGTTGTAGAGCAGCACAGAGCAGTGGTGGTTGCCTCACAGAGCTTTGAGCTACCTGAGTGCTCATGAAATCCCTGACAAATCCTGAAAGAGCAGAAGTACAGCAGAGCTGCATCCCTTTGCTGAGGCTTCCAAACAAACCTGGATCCTGTCAAAGTCCTCACTAGGAGCAAAGCGGGATCATGCTCTTTGTAACTTCAATTGCAGTTCAGTTGTAAAGGCAGGGGGGAGCACACCAGGCAGCAGCAGAGGAGCATCTGCAGGATGATCCCCCTTCCCCAATTGCTGTGGCAGTGGGTTGAAGGGCAGGAGGCCCTCTGTACAAAAAGGATTTGTAGAAATTACACTACTGCATTTTTGGTCTTTCACTCTAATAGCAGAAACAGTTAGGTCGTGCTGCTGCCCCTCTGGATTTCCCTGGATACCACAGAAATATTCTTTTTTTTACATCCCCTAGCCTCTTCTCAATAGTAATGTGTGTCATGCAGCTTCTTCAGCTATGTGAACTGCTAAAAATGCAAAAGACTCCTTTCTGGCAGGCATTTCTCTTCTCATGACCACTGGGTTTGCCATTAATAAAGACTATTTTTTTTCCAAAGCACTAGTTTTCAAATGAAATCATGGAAGTATTCTCAATTCTACTTACATCATGATTCTAGTAGAGAACATTGCCCTGTGCACTGTGGATTGGTGATGAGGTCTTGTGTGCATTTGGTTTGGGATTTATTTATTTCTTTATTTATTTGGTGGAGAAAGGAAGGGAAATAACTGTTAAAGTGAGATAAATCCCAGTCAAGACATATCGGTAAATACTGCACCGTGGCAGTAACTCTTAAGGGAAACTAGAGGGCAGGCTTCTAACATACTTTAAGCTCCATTAAGTTGCAGTCAGGTATCTCATCGGATACCCAAAGAAACCTTAAGTACCTAACTCCTAGGGGGTTTGCATGTTTAATCAGCTAAATGCTTTCAAAATACTGCCCTGAGAGGGCTCAGGAAGCCTGCTGCATGAAAATAATAGTCTTTGTTGTGTGTCAGCAGGCAAGCAGCTCCTATTGCAAGTCTGCTCATTATTATACCCAACATAACTGAGTTGTGATTTTCCTATTCTTCCCTTTGTCTCAAATTTTTGTGTAATGAATTGCATCTTATTGTGTGCTAGAAATCTCTGTGGGCTGAAGAGGTTTTTATTATTATTATTATTATTATTATGTGTGTGAGTACTGCATAGCATCTACATGGGGCTTGGCTCCTGACCCCTTCATTTTGGGGCACTTAAAAATATTTTTTCGAGGACAGACAAAAAATGGAGAGCAGTAAACCCTCATGGCCAAATCACCAAGAAGAAAATTAAATTAATAGAAAATTTATTTGATTTAAAAAAAATTCTAACTTCTTATGGACCAGTCTTTGAGTCTGGAGGAGATTGGGTATACAGCATAATTTGTAGAGTTTGTATTTGTCAAAATGAAGCTTAAAGGGCAGCACTAAAGTGTTTGGCATCACACACCTGAGTGAAGGTGCAGACCAGTGCAGCAAGAGACTGAGATGAGGCAGAGGCTGTGGAACCAGTTTGGACATGCCAATTTTGTGTTACACTGCAGAGGTGGTCCCCTGCCTCCAGCTGAACCATAAAGGAGCAGGAATAGTTGGGGTTAAACCATACTATTTACAGTTTAAAACCTAGAATATTTCTCCACTGATTTGAGAAACTAAGTATCTCCAGCAACTTCTGGATGTTGGGAGTGTTGAGCAGGGATTAGGATTTCTGAGTTTAGCAGACCTGAAGTTGTTGGCCTTTGGAAGCCCCAAAGCACACGAGCTGCCCCAGCCTCCTGACTGGCTGCCAGGGAGCCAGAGCAGGGACTGATAAGAAACTGGCCAGACCACTCCTGCTCAGTACTCCATGTTGCATCAGGAGACTCGCTGAAAGAAAGATGTTTCCATAAAAAGTTACACTTTCAGAGCAAAAACTTTCCCAGTGGAGAAATGTTCGATCAGAAAAATGTTGGACCAGTTTGACTCTTGGCATACTCAAAGGTACAAAAGCTCATTGCATTTTAAATAAATTTCAGCAGCCTCAGCCTGTGCCAACTCTCAAGCAACAAATCAAGCAAACGGTTTTTTCTCCCGCAATTATCCAACCTGATAATTCTCTTGTCATTTCACCCTTTGCTTGACCGAAGGAAGAAAGGTCGTGTTTGCAGCACACCAAGAGGCTGTTTGCCTCTGATTTCATTGCCCTGGAATATGAAATTCATAAGCAGTCATGATATAAATATATATAGTTTTAGTCCCATAATATGTATGTACAAACAACCTCAAAAATCAATTACCTTCAGGATATACATAATTGGATTTTGTTTAATAAAACATTTTTTTTAACGTAGTCCTTTCTAAAGCCAGCATGAAATGCACCGTTTTTTTTAAGGGACAAATGAAAGACAACAGTCTGCCTTGCCAAGGTTTGAACTCACGGCTTTTGAAAGTCTAACCAGTCAACACCTAGTGCTTAGACCTTTCTCCTCAGCCATTAAAGTTGCATGAGAATGGAAAGTGTTTGCAATAAAAAATGAATGGCAGAGCTGGCATCCTGAACAATATGTGAATTCTTAAACGTAATAAAATAAAAATCTTCAGGCAGTATTAAAGCCTGATAGGAAGTGAAAAACCAGGCAGTGTGGAAGCTAAGGATGAGTGTCTATGGGTTTGCCATTGCATGTGTATAAGCATACCACACAGTCTGCCTTATATTGTGTTCCCTGAACTTTATGGTTTGTAACAATTTCGCTCATCCTATCTCATATCTGTAAAATTATGTGTGGTTACAAAACTAAAACAACAAAACTGAATCATCTTTTCTACATACCAGGGAGTCTCTGAAATAACCTATCTCACCCTAAGTATAGGAGAAGAAAAACTTTCTATCAATATCTTAAATTTTGCATATGAATAACCAATACTAGGCTTCGTGTTCAGTCTTAACTGACTAACTGATGCTTATGTGTGTCATTTATCAACTCAATATTATTTTAATATGTGCTTTTTGTCATTCAGTTTCTCAACTTTTTTGAAAAGGAAAAGCCATCAACTCCACAAATGTCAGCTGGCAACAAAGACCAAGGGTGCTTTAGAAATGCAATCAATGAGGGCGCATATTTGAGGACTCTGTAGGAATTGGCAGCATGCCAGATATTTCTCTTTCCCCAACCTTTGTCCCTGAAACTCTACCACCAACAACAAAATAAAAATTCTTAATCTTTTGCTTACCAGTTTTTTTATTTTAAAAATATTAATAATTTTTAAACCCCTCTCTGAATGTGCAAACCATGCAGATACCAAGCAGTGTTGCTTAGCACTGGGCGTGTGTCTCTAGAGAAAATGCCAGCTTATCCGGAGTTTTAAGTGGCAGCAGTATGACAATAGCAAAAGACCTGAGCATTCATGTGTGAAATCATAGAGCCTTTCCAGCAGCAGCGTTTTGCTGTGTGCTGTGTTGCATTCAGATTTGTGAGAAACTTTCCTACATAATTTAGAGTAAAGCTTTAATATTTGATTAGACATCTAGCACAAATTAAGTGCCAGCATAGAAGAAGTCCAAGGCCAGTGCCTTCCTCCAGGATCTCTTTTGTCTAATAAAGCAACTTGGAAATCACTGTTCATCATTTAATTATGGAGCATGGTTATGCATTTTAGAGTTCTCATGGCATGAGGCAGCACAATCTTGAAGGTGATAGCCCACCCCTACAATGGCTTTTTAGTGGACTGTGTGAGAGGCTGCAATAAGACTGCTGAAAGGATTTGACTGGAAGAGTCTTTGTCATACCATAAAATGCCAGTAAAAATAACATCACCTTTTTCCAAACTTCAGCCTTCCAGAGTCAAATATTTTTCTAGAAAACCAAAACTGAGTGGCCTGAATTTTCACAGAAAAGCACAGAACAAATGGGGATTTTCAATTTACTGAGAATGAATGAAAATTTTTAAACTAAATCAGGCACTTCTGTCAAGAAGATTTGTTTTGCTAGATTTCCAGCTCCTTGTTGACCCCAAATAACCTTTCCAAGTACTTCCAACACCTGTTGTTCAGCAGCTTCAAACCCTTGATACTATGGGTCTGGTACAGACACTGAACTTTAAGATCATTACAAAATTTTGTAGCCCAGGCTACTGACTGAGGATTGCAAGGCTGTGAGATGCCTCATGAAATGTCCTTCTTCACCACCAGGCACAGCTCCTGCTCTTTGCCAGCCCACACAGCTGTTCGTGGGTCTCTCTGAGCTGAATGCCTGGCCAAGGCACATGCAAGGCTGGTGGGGTGAAGTTTCCACCAGAATGGGAGTGCCATGAGAGCAGCAAGGTTTTGGGAGGTGCAAAATGCCTTTGGTCCCCCTGCTTGTGCTGCCCTGTGTGGGACATAAGAAGGTTTGACTTTTTGGAGCAGTAGCTCTTGTGGTGGGTTACCTCAAGACCCAACACAAAGGCTATGCCCCCCACACTCATTAGTTACTTTTAAAACAATTCAGGAATTCTGTAGTTTATAATTATTTGACTATGTTTAATTTTGGTTACACAGTCATTATGTTCTTGTCCTTACACTTGAGCTGCAGACACATCTGAGGCATTTTCCCCAAGTCATCTCTGTGGTGGACTACCAAGTGCTGGCTGCAGGGAGTCTCCGCAGCAAGAGCGTTCACCACCATATACATTTTCTCCTAGCTGGAAACTTTGTTTTCAGAGACACATGCTGGTTTAGAAACCCCAGTCATGCAATTAACTCGCAGCAGGTGCATTTCATATTTCATCCGAGTGCCTGCTTACAGAGCCTTCACCACTCTCAGTACAACAAAGATGTCCCATTGTTTTAAATGTCACATCTTTTTGTGACTTTCTCTTTTAGTAGTTGATTTTTATTGCTGGGGTTTTAGTTCTGTACTGAGTATTTTACCAGTATTATTTTATTTCTAATAGTGCTTAGCCTAGTCCCTTTTGTATGTATCTTTGTCCTACAGACATCACAATTACCAGTTCATGAGGGGATCCAGCAATATCTTTTCATTTTCACAGTGCACCACCACCCAGGTACACTTCTACTGGCTATTTTTCACCCTGTGCCTGCAAGCTGCTAAGTGGTTTTGGTTATCATTGGAGAAATCAATAGGATTTGTAGCACCTCAGAGGAGGTAATAAGCACTTTGCAAGATCAGGGATTAGGCCTTGGCTACCTTACTGATGAATTTGCTAGAACAATAATTCCTGAAGTTTCACTCTCTGCTATGATGGAGAATGAAAATGGAAGACAAATAAACTGTCCAAGAAATCCTATTCTCAGTGCCACAAATTTTTTGTAATGAAAGGTCTTTAAGTCATCTGGCCTCATTAACGGATTATTTGGGTGTACTTGTTAATATGGTCAGGACAATACCTTAAAAAGGGGACCAAGCCCTTGAGTGATGCCTACACTGGAAATCAAATACTTTTTAAAGCAGAGGCGGTATAGGTGAATGAGAATGGCTTAACATAAACCCCAAGAACAATTTTTCCTCTATGTTAATAAATAATTGCAAAGAACAATAATTCTGGGCACAAACCTGCATAACTTAACAAGGCTTAGTAAAAGGCTACAGAGGAAAAACTTGGGTTTTTCTCTTCTTCAGAAGGCACTAATTTAAAAAGTAGTAAGTGCTGCAGCATGGTTCTCATTAACAGAGGTAGAAAGAGCCACTGCAGTTCCTCATCAACAACTTTAATCATCACATATAGTATATACTGCTTAATCTTTACTTCCTATTATGAATCACAAATGGTCTCATACAGTCCTAAAGCAACTGAAGATGGGTCTGCAAAACCTTTTTGTAGGGGTGACATTTTAAGTTATGAGAATTTTTAGGGAAAATGTTAATGGAAAGCAAAATATTGAAATGAAAACTTGAATTTAAAATGAGGCAAACATATATTATAGCCACTGTGCTTCAAGACACGTAAACTGTGGAGAGAAAACATTAAGGGTAGCTCCAGAAAAAGTCACTGCAACAGAAAGTATATCAGAATTTATATTAGGTTTTCTTTGTAATAACATTTTGAAGTGTTATACATAATCAGTCCTTAATTAGTCTCTTTATGAACTCTTCAGATATGATAAACCTCTTCATATGCTTTCCCACCTTTAAGAAACTGTTGATTTTTATCAGTGTATATAGTGAATCCATAAGCTAAAAAATCTGTGCTCATTAAGGGTAGTGCTTTATCTAAATGAAAACTAACAGCCCATCACATGATGTTTTAGGCAGCTTTCTCATCTCAGCCAAGAGATGCCCAAACAAGAGTAAAACTATGACTGATAAAGCTAAAGAGATAAAAGTTCAGAACACACTTCCATGCTCTAGAGATTGTAGCGTTGGTGACTAATTACAAACCCCAAACCTTTTGAAGTAGTACTAATCAAGAAGAAGGGATATTTGTTTATGGGAAGAGGTTCTTTATTTTTCACTGGAAGTGCTGATATTTGAGGGATTTTTTTTTTCATATTTGAAACTGCTACTGATTGCTACATCTTAGACTGTTAGGAACACATACATTAAACTTTGGGTCATCAACATTTGAGTTCCGCTTACTGAAAAAAAAAAAGAAAGGCATTATAACCTATGACAAGTCTCATGACTTCTCTGACATTAGGTCTTTTGGAGAACAAAAATTTAGAATTCATGTTGATCTGAAAGACTTCCATTCGACAGCTGTAATTTCAGACCCACTGGGCTAAATTGTATCTCTTTTGCAAGTTCCTTTGCTGACAAAGCATTGTGTCAGTGAAGATAACATGAAATTTTGACAACAGTATAACAGAAGGAGTGTTTTCACTTTACTGTTTTTTTGTCCTAAATAAGAGTCTGTTGTGTTTGACTAGACATGCTGTTACACAGTACTCGGCCTGTGTGTGCATTACTGAGCTGCAGTGGAAAAGGTCAAAACTGTCCTTGACTCCCCATGTCCTACTGTCTGAGCTCAGACATCAATTACAGGAACAACATATGTATGAGAAAGGGAGCACAGGGTTTTCAATAATTTCTTCATGGTGAAGATAAGCAAAATTCGTTATCATAAATATTATTTTTATGTTTTGGTGGAAAATGCACATTTTTTTACCTATTATTCTTTGTCAGACAAATCGAAAAAATAAGAATTATGACAATTATGACCTTTTTTTGTTTATTCTGAAACTCTGTATGTATGTGTGTATGGAACCTGTGTCTCCATTTTTAGCTGCTTCCCCACATATTTCAATGGGTTGTAGGTAGAGTCAAAAAAAAAAAAAAAGATAAAAAAAGGCATAGATTATTTAACCTTTCTAGTATTTCACAGGAACACAGAATAGTTGAGGTTGGAAGGAACCTCTGGAAGTCATGTGGTCCAGTCTCACTGCTCAAGTAGGGCTACCTTGAACAGGCTGCCCAGGACCATGCAGAGAAAATATACATGAGAGAAAATATATTTTAAAAGATGCTCAGATATATGAGAATTTTCCTGACAGAAACATAACAAATGTGTTAAATAATTTGCAAAAAGCATGCAAGAAAGCACAGTTTAATTTAAAGTAGGGTCTTTCATTTAGTCAACCAGTTACCGTTAGGAAGGAGTCAAGGAATGAACTCCCATTTGCAATCTAAAACCTCTCTCTGGCATCCCATCACAGTACTAATATGTTAACCTGGAGCACACTTGACTTCCTACTGCTTCTTCTGACATCTGTGTGGACAGTGATTCCAATAAGATATAAATATCAAAGAAGTTGCACAGGAGATGATCATAACAAGTGGTGCCCAATGAAGGGAAGTGAGGGCAGATGAATTAAAGTAGATCCCTTGGCACTTTAGTTTACTGTCTCAGAAAGGTCAAGGCTTTTACCAGATCTGTAGGAGAATTAGGGAGTCTAAGGAGATAGTCTGGCTTTATTTCACATTGGCAATTCACTAGAGCAATCAAAGAAGACATGTCCCTGGATTTACCTTTTGCCCAGGTTTTTCCTTATGAAGACCAATCTGTTTGTAATTCTAGGCTAATTCTGCTTCAGACTAGCAGAAGTTCATGACCTCTGTCCCCTTCTTACCTTACTGTAACCGATACCCTTTTCATTCCCAGTGTGCAATTTGCTAGGAATGGCCAGATGTCTTTTGAATGACATCATGGGAATAAAACTCTTTCCCGGGTCTCCAAACTCCATAAGAAGTCATTACCTTCATTTCCCACTTGTACATTTGAAGAGGCATTTTTTAACCCTTTCTATCAATTTTTCCAAATGGTGCAAAATTTTCTTCAAGCAGCCATACCTGTTGTCGGTCTGCAATTGATATGGTATGTAAACACTTTCTGCTGATTGGAATCTTTAGAGTTTGGGTGATTTAAATTGTGCTTCACAGCCTGGTTAAACGGTATTGTAAAGACAAGAACCAGTTCTCCAACTGTAACCTCTCTGTCTGCTCCTAAATAGAGTGCTTCTTGCTGCCTCTTTTTAAGTGTTGCGTGTATGACTGTGATAGTGGTGAGTAAGAGATCTATAAATGGGTCCTAGTGAGGAGTAAACATCATGTGGTGTTCACTTTGGAAGCTTGTCGAGTGGGAGGCATTTACTGAACCTTGGTGCACTTGCTGTAATCACTGATCTTCTATGAAGTGCTAATGTCTGTTTTCTCCTTTGTAAAGTTATTTCTTACAAAAGTGGATGTCTTAGCAGAATCTTAGGGTGAACTATATGAGGCTGGAAACTGTTAAATAAATAACAAATATGTTTTTAGTGCCCAGGTGATTCAGACATGGTCTATTAGCCTGGAATCTGGTCATTTTATTGCATATATGAAGATAGAGCCAAAATCTGTATTCACTTCATGTTTCTTCCTTCAACTATCATGCTCTATAAGAACAGAAAACACTGACAGTTGTAATTACCGGGTTTTTAAGAATAAATCTTTTATCTGCTTGCTGTTAACCAGTTGGGTGTCTTTTCAGAGAATAAAAGGGTGATGCAGCATTGAAGATTATAATTTTGAAAAAGAAAAAAAGTGAGATTTTGCAATTCATTAATTTATTTACATTTATTTTTGAAGTTGCATCTATGTTGAATAACTAGTTTCTTACATAAAAGTAGCCATTGCTTTTTCCCATGGTTAGAAAGCTCAGGGATCCAGTCTTCTTTGTTCCAATAAGTAACACTGGCATCCTACTGACTGCAATCATAGTCCTGCAGATCCTCACTCAGGTAATGGAAAAGGTCTTGAGAACTGAAAAACCCTCTAATTCCATGATTCAAAAGTGCTTCTAAGCATGTGCTTATATACATTCTTAATCAGGACAACATTTAAGCAGTTGGTCTCGAGTGTATTCTTTTCTGTTTTCTTTAAAATGGCTGAGGGTTGTTCAGTATAAGCTTGATTGGAGTGGCAAGACAGGCTGGTAGGTAAGAGCTGCAGCAGCTGAAAGAACCACCAGAGAACACAACTGTGAGGATTATTAATGTACCATAAGCAACCTATTTTTGAGTTTACAGACTCCCATTGATCTCTGGAGGAGTTTGCACTCTAAAAATAACGTGCCTATGGGAGCTGGGACAAAGAGAATTGGAGCCGGCCAGTGGGTGGTCTGAGTGGGTTGGAGCATTATGGGGAGATAATAGAGGGTCTGCTGACTGCAAAGGGAGCTCAGGTGGCAATTATAAGTGGCCAGAGAGTATACCTGAGAGAAAGATAGTATTATTACCAGGTGTTAAAATAGCACTGCTGGCAAGCAGAGTGCTTTAGACAAAATTTGAGAACAGTGGGCTTGATTTTCCTCAGCACCTGAGCACCGGGGCAGGGTTGATCATCATGGCAATTTGATTTCTTCTGCATTTGGATGGCAAGTGGCAGTGTTCTAAGGAGCTAGAGTTTGGGGTATTTTGCTCCTCCTGCTAACTACCTGGTCTTGTAAGCACACAGTCTCCTAGAAGACCAAGTTTCCTTTGGCTCTTAGAACTTCTGTGTCTCAGTTCTGACTGGAAGAATTGGACACAGCAGGTTTTTTGGTGGGTCGAATGCTTAGTGAGAGTGTCACGGGACAGAGGAAGAAGAGAGGTGCTTGCTCAGCTGACTGGGATGATGCCAAGTGGGACCTTTCAGCCCTGAGGTCATAAAGGTATTAAGTGATATTTATACTAATTTCAGTGGGATCTGGGTGCTAAAAGTTTGAAAACTAGGAGAAAACAAAGGAAGGACAAAGGAGGATTTGAAGAAATTAATCAAGTGGCTAAAAGTAATTCCAGCAGCCAGATTACTTCGATTATTAGCAACACAGTGACTCAGTGTATAACACCTAGTTCTTTTAGTTTGCAAACTCTCTAGCAGTGCCACAGCTAAGCAGGGGCAAATAGGGACCTTGAACCTGGCCCATGAATCCACTCCAGCCCTTGTGAGTGGAGGATAACTTCCCTTGGGACAAACAAAGGCTCTTCCCAGACTTAGAGATTGCCTGAGCCTTGAGAGCACCTCTGGAGACCATCCTGTCCAACCCCTTGTTCAGGACAGGGTCTTTGCTCAGGCCCATGTCCAGTTGGGTTTTGAATGTCTCCAAGGATGGAGTTTCCACAAGCTTTCTGGGCAAGCTTTGACCACCCTGATGGTAAAAAAAGTTTTGTTTCCTATTTAGATGAAATTCCCTGTATTTCAATATATGCCTGTTGTCTCCTGTCCTGTCACTGGGCACCAGTGAGGAAAGTCTTTCTCCATCTTCTTCATACTCAGGGGCTTTGTGCTCATCTTCTTTGTATCACCAAGATCCCTGGGGCCTGATGTGCACAGCACAGGACAGCAGGCATTACGAACTCAGGAAATAAGGAAAGACTAAACTACTTTGGGAAGATAAGCATGGAGGTCCTGTGCAGGGCAGATGTCTCCTCCAGGATGACAACTGCAGAAAACACAGCCTTACTGTCTAAGATGCTGAATATGAAAGGTATTAAAAAATGTATCATCTAATCCTGAAAACCAGAATGCTAAATTACAGCTCTCTATCATGTCACAAAACTGCCCACAATGTGTTTGGAGGTAGAAACCAGTGCTGGCCTCTTTCAGCAGAAGAGTCAGAAAGTACTTGTGACACCGAGGCCCAGACTACGCTCAGATGTGTCTGCTGTGCCCTGAACACTCTTTCTCCTGATCCCAGGCTTGAGGACTCCAGTTAAGTCATAGCCAGCAATGTTTTATCCACATGCCACTTGAAAATAGCCACCCTGTAATATTCAGGAACAGGCACAGAACAGTTTGAAAGAGAAAGGAGAATAATCCTGAATGCTGAAGCACATTGAGGGCATAAGTAGGCAGGTGGTAATTATATAGGACAGGATTACATGTGTGTGTGTATCCCACGGAGCCATCAAATACAGCCTTAAATTTCTATTTTGTTTTTGAGATTGGAAAGATAAATACCTAAAATTACCTGACTGGAAGGAAATTTCAGCTGAAATCGAAGAGTACACTGCCTTACTGAATCCAGCTATGAGATGGCTACATTGTTTGATTGCTAATGGTCACAGAGCATGTTAGTAGCACCATATGTGGTTTTCTGACCTCTTCACTGTAGACAATGACATCCCTTCACTTCTTTTCAAGACAAGTTAATTGACTTTTGACTTCTTTATTTAAAAGTTGTCAACACTTTCAAGCAGTCAGTGTAAGAAATGTAGGGTTTCTCTTAATATCACCTCTTTCCAGGGAAGTATTTCATCTGAAAGCTAAGCAATCCCAGCCTTTTGAATGTCCCTCCAGTATTTATTCAGATGTGCACAGCCTACACATGTTCAGGAGGTCAGCAAAAACTCACTTTACAAGATATAGAAATTTGTGATTTTTTTTCTCTGTCCTGTGAATTTTTCTCCATTTTCTAAGCATTTCTTAAAGGCTCATGAGTCCAATAAAATTTATCGAAAATAAATATATTTCTCCACCTCAGCTACTTACCTCTTAGCTGATTAAACATTCATTCTGACCTTTTGACAGTTAATTGCAAAACCTGTTTTCCTTAGTATTGAGCTGTGTGGAACCAGCGATATCAACAGCAACCACTGGTATCTCTTAACTTGAAAGAGAACAGAAATCAGCCCTATGCTGGGCTTTAAATTAGCTGTGACTGTGCAGGAAAGAGTCACTGTAGACAGGTCAAAGGAAGTTGCTCATCATTCCCCAGACAGCAGCTAAGTCCTCCTCCCCTCCCCTCCACCCCCCCAGTATTTTAGATAAATAAATAACTCTAGTGGGATTTATGCAAACAAAAATACTTGGCTACTATGTCTAGAATACTGTCCTCAGTGCTGGTCATTCATGAGAATTAAAGCACAAATAGGAGAGCAGTTCAGCTGTGACAAAAATAGTTACAGGAACATATACACTACCAAAAGAAGAGAGGCTGAAAATTTAGACTGTTCCATTTGGACAGTAAATAAAGACTGAGGCTCATTTACCAGTAAGGACTCTAATGGGGAACAGAGGAGGCAAGAGAAGAGGATAACCAAAGCAACTGGGAAAAAAAAAAATTAAAATGCATGCACATATATGTTTATATCAGTAAATAGCATTTACAGGTAAAATTGAATACCACTTTGATTTTTATAAATTGATGCATCCCTACACCCTGCAGCGTGGCCACACTACTGAGCCACATGGCAGGATTTTCCTCCTATGCCTGCTGGAGCAGGGGCAGGGCTTCCTTGGGGCTGAGTTGTACTCAGGGTCTGTGTAGGGCTGGCTCCTGCCCACCTGCACTGTGCCAGGCAATGGAGGGGTGGGGGGGGTGGGATAGTGGTGATGGGATGGGGCAGGGGCCACAGCTATCATATTCCAAGGGCAAAACTTGAGGCTTTAAAGGCCTGAGCTCTTCACAGAATCATGAAGTTTCACCAGATAGAGATTTGGAGAGTAGGTGGAAATATCTATTGGATCACAAAGATTTGTACTCCCTGAGCTTTGGCTGTAAACAAGTGCTGTCAATGAAAGCAAAATTGCAGGTTTGGGGAGTGTATTCCCACTCAAATTTACAAGTGCTTTTCTGAATGATCTGAAAATACACGTGAGTGCCCTGATAATGAGTCATTTCTGGTCTTGTATTTGTCACACAGGTCTGACAAGTGAAATTGAGTGGATTCCAATGAATGGAGAAAATTTGAAATATTTTATATATTTGTATGAAGACTATGAACTTCCTAACTACTCAATATCTCATAGGAAGCATCTTCTCTGTACATTTATATCAACACTTCCTTCTTGTCCATTTTGTTTAACATAGGAAAGTACTGCTGGAATAAAAGAGACCACAGCAACTAGCAATGAATGTGTATCTGTACAGGAATGATTTTAACCTGAGAACAAAGAATAATGTAACTTGAAGTTTGAGCAAAAGTAAAATAAATACTTTTAAAAAATATATCATTATTGGCAATTAATTTTGTTTCTTTCTTTTTGAAAAATGTTATTGTGGACAAAAAAATTTTAAATTATCTGACAAAATGCAGAATAAATAAGGAGTGTAACATCTTGTTTCCTGTTGTGTACTCCTCTTTATAGAAGAGGAATCATGTATCATGTGTAATAAAGAAAATTAAAACACTAAAAGGGATGTTTTTTCTGGGGAGTTTAGCTAATTTTTTCTTTTGTTGTAGAGCCAAAGTGTTTATTTTTCTTCAGAATCTAAAACACACTGATGTTCTGATATTTATGCATCACCTTTACTCTATACAACGAAAACACAAGATGTGAACCAGCTTATAGAAAACATGCAACTTTTATTCAAATAAACAGCTTTGATGGAACGTGCTCATAAATATAGGCTGAGCGATCATTATCTTCAAAAGCCCAAATCAAATGTGGACATTGAAATATGGATGCTGGGCAAAATTCATGTGTGGTCACAGCAACTCTTGCATAGAATGATTAATCCTTGACATTTGTTTCATATGGATTGTACATAAAAGAAGACTGTTCAATGCATATTGTATTTTTGGAAATGAGATCTTACAGTTAGAGGAATTAAATACACTGTGTCTTCTTGGTCTCTTTTACGTTTTTTACTGTAAAGGGATATGAGGACCTGTTTTATAGTAATATTCTTCTAATGTTTAATGAAACTGTTCTACATACTCTGAAACTCTTTGCCTGGATCTTGTTTATTCAAATAAAATAAAGATAATTATTCTGTCTAGAAAACAAATTTCAAGTTGAATTTTGCTTACAATTGCTTCAATTTAATTCTTGTTTGTGCCGTCAAATAACACAAAAGCTAACACAAAATATTTTTGAATTTTAAATTTTCACATATTTGCATTGCTTTGTACAGGACATTAGAAAGGAACTGTAGTCATTGTAGCTCAATTAAAGGACATTCTTGTTTTATTACTTTGAATGTATGATACTAACATTTGTTAGTCTCCTGCTACATCCTTATATGCTCATGGCTGCTTTCCATTAATGCATTCCTTGGAGGTGAACATCCCTGAAGTACAGGTTGAAATGGAAGTGCAGAGAGATGGAATGCATCAGGAGCACCTTTCATTTACATACCAATGAGATTAACGTGTCTATTCAATCAAAAACTAACAATTTTCTCCAACACTGCATTATCAGTCACTGATATTGGACTGCATTGCTCATGCCAGTATGGAAGTGATAGAAAGAAGAAAACACACAGTCCCTTGATCCAAAAGCATGTTGAAGGTGAGATGAGTCAGGGCCTCAGTTTATATTATTCTTTACTCACTTAAAAAAATTATCATATCAGAGAAGAGTGGAAAGGTAAAGCCTCATTTTCTGCACCCTTTCATAGTTAGGAAACCTCGTAGTGTAAATTCCAGGGGATGGGGAGTGCTGGGGCCACATCCCAGTCATCACATCTGAATGTATAGGTCAAAGAAAAAAACTATCCCTGACAGAGAAGTGTCATTCTTCTACCAGATTTCAACTCCTTATTTCCAAATGATCCACATCTTGATAGTGGGGAGGGACCAGGCAGAGGCAAAGAATACTTTTTCTGAACTTCATTTTTGTTTAAGTGAAAATTCAAAATATATATGATTTTAGACTCTCTTGAGGCTGACAGCTAATGGGGAGTGGGGATCAGTGAGTGAGATCCCTAAGTTAGATGTTACAACTACAAGAAATTCTTGATAAAACATAAAATTAGCAATTAAGTACTCGAAAAAAAGGAGACTTTGAAGGCTCTCTGTGTCTCTCTCTGTTTACAACTGATCTGAATCATCATTTGCTAGGGATGTTATTTTTCATCTAAGCCTTATCAAAGTGTCCAACTGTTGGGCATACACAGACCAGTGAAAGATGCCCCAAGCAACCTTACATACAGTCTATTACTTCTGGGATAGGAAATTGGCACAAAATTAGGGAAGGACTGAGGTCTTACAATGAAGGATGAGCACAGAGGTGCATAATAACAGATCAATGCCTATTTCATGTGGTTACACAGCAGCTTTTGTCAGTATGAGCCAAACTCACTGACACGTATGTACCAACACCTCAATAATGAGATGATACATGGCCATCCCTAGACAGTGGAGCCAGAGGAATGGTTGCATCCAAGTAAATAGTTGTCATAACTGAAGCACAGAGAAACTCCTCTTCACCCTACAACACCTAAGCTGCTTAATGAGGAACTGGATTTCAACATCACCCCTGTGCTCTGGTCTCCATGTGGTGCTAATGTGACAGTAAATCAAAGGGACAGTACTGTCCTTGTGTCATCAAGCACCGTGCACATAAGGTGGGAAGAAAGTTTTCTCTGTTAACTCCCTACCCAGTGCTCTGTGCTGTATTTTTTTTTGTCCTAATGCCAAAAAAGAGATTTCTTCAATCTAAGAGAAATTGCTTTACTATGCGGTGGCCACATGTTCCATTAGAAAAACAGAAATATTTCTCATGCAATGCCCACAGCAAAGGGTTTAGTCTGACGAGATAGAATTACCCCAACACATGTGGGAAGGGGTTTTAATTGTTGACCAATGACTAAAAGCACAGTCTAATGATTTTCTGATCATCTGCACAGAAAAATCCAAACACATTTAGCTTAGAGGTGAAGATAAAGGTAAAAGTCAAAATAATAATTACTGTTACCTAAAAATTTCAGTCAGATTGAATGTATTTTCATTGGTTACTCTGGTTTAATCACTTTCAGTTAAAAGATTATATTGCTTCTGCATTTCTAAGACAAATAGTGTTACTTGCCTTGAAACTCTGGAGGCTTGGATTTATGCATTAGCTTGAGTTATAAAACTAAACTGGCAGTTTTGCCTTTTCTCTGATAATATAAGCTAGCAGTAAAAAAAAAAAAAAAAGGTAGCAAAAGCAAGGCCCCCACCATACTGCTTTACTTACTGTATCAGTAAAACATCTGTAGTTATGTGCAACTGTGCTCATGGATGTGAATTCCCAAAATCAAAGTCTGGAGACACAGTTCATTGAGTTCAGTGGCATCTCATCAGGACTGCGCTCAGTGCAATCACAAGGGTGATAAAGAAGGTCCTTTTATTTGTCTCTTGGTTCATGCAGTCTGTAAATTTTTTATGAGAAGACGTAATAAAATTCTGTCACTTTGGCCGGTTTTTATTATAAAAAATTGATGTTGAGAGAAGAGAATCACAGAAGGTGGTCCGAGGAAAACAGTTGAATCTTTACTTTAGGGGCAAAATATTGAAACAATATTCTTTTGCCCTCATCACTAAGTGTCAGTTTCTTTAATGTGTGGATATTTAATTTGAATGAATTTTTGCAGATTAAATAATGCACTTGGCGAAAAAAAAATCCTAATTTTGGTATATGAGCTGACTAGTACTACTGGTGCA
Source organism: Hafferia zeledoni (assembly GCA_035583235.1). NCBI lineage: Eukaryota > Metazoa > Chordata > Aves > Passeriformes > Thamnophilidae > Hafferia > Hafferia zeledoni. The sequence continues at coordinate 105,257,391 of JAWWEV010000001.1, read as the reverse complement.
TGAATAATTACAAAGAAAACTTCCCCTAAAGCCAGTTCTTCTGTCCTCAAAAAGTACTGCAGCCCCAAGATAAAATGTTCTCCAGGGACAGTAAAACTAAGGGTTGGATAAAGATCAGTCAAACTTGGTAAAATCCAGTTTTCCTGTCTTTGAAAGCAGTCTAAAGCCATTGTAAAATAAGCACACCTATTCATATGTTATACTTCCCACTACATAATCTATGAGGTGGATGTTTTCAAAGACATCCTACAGAAGACTAGTGACTAATTGCAAGTGCAATAGCAAAGTGAGAATGTTCTGGCCCTGATACCAACTGTGGGTTTCATAAGCACTGAAGGATGGTAAATATTGTCTGGTAACTAATTAAATTATTAAATTTGATTCTGTCTGGATGTCATGCTGTGAAAAGTGATCTAACCCTTTGCTGTATTTTCAGTGAAAGTGAAATTAGATTTGTCTTTCTTACAGATGATGCATCCAGAGTAAATTTTTTACAGGTACTGCAATAGTTTCTATTGAGCCTAATCTTCATCTAATACGATACCGTGAGAGTCCCCCCAACAAAGCAGGACTCTGAGCCAAGTTAGTATAGGATAACGTAAAAAGTAAAGTCCTTTAATATCAGGCCAAAGGCCCACAGGAATACATGATGACATACATGTGCTTTTCAAGTTCTAGTTTCCATGGTTTTATAATATGGTTCACCCAATCATTACTTTACACATCTCTCGGTCCAGTCCCACTTCCACCCCTGTTCCACCTGCCAGGATTTGGGGCTGGGGTCGATGAGACCCTCCGTCTTCATCAGTTCCTCTTTCTTGGGCTCCTGGAGTTCTTCCAATGTTCTGGGTCCCAAGGTTGTTTGCTTATGTTTACGTCTTGTTCTGCAGGCCTTCTGATACCATTCAGCTCTTTACCTTGAAGAGAGTCTAAACAACTAAGAGAATTTGAGCTACTGATCTGTGGTAGAAGTTAGGATACATAAACAATGAACTTAGGCTGTTAGGAATATTAGCACATTAAATCTACATTTGCTACAGTTACTGTGTTCCTAAAATCTACAAAATGAAAAAAACAAAAAATAAAAAAAACTCCCTGCATCAAATACAATGGTTCTTCCTCTTCATCTAATACTTTCCTAGCTGACTGTTTGAAGGGTTGTAATGAGTCAGGACAGATCTCCCTTCTAACAAGAGACTGATAATCCAAGCTTTGACATGAGCACGCTGGTGAAAGATATGTGCTGGACTGAGCCATGGCAGATGAATTCTTAGAGGAGGTCAAAAACTTGAGAACAAATCTTTAGGCCCTTTGGATCCTTATTGTTACTGAACTTAAGAAAACCATCTCACTCCTTGTTCCCTACCAACAGTCCTGGTGTGTGCTGAACTGCTGATCTGGAGGTGCTGAGTGAGAGATGGAAGAGGTGGCAGGGTTTGGATAAATAGGGCTCTACGTCGCAGTGTTGTTGGTTGCTGTCACAGTTGCTGACAAGTCTGGCCCTGGCCTGGTGGCTGTACCTGGAATTATGAGGATTAGGAGAATACCCAAATTTGTGCTTTCCTACAGAAACTAGGAAAGCATCACAAATCCTTCTATGTCTTATTGCACAGTTAGGTAGCAAACACAAACTCATTAAAAAAGCAAATAAAGCCCTCTACCCTGTGGGGCACATCGTGTCCTCCTCCTCCCTCTTTCCATGACAGACATGTGTCACTGGAGCTGGGGTATGGTTTTCCAGCCATCTGGCTTTCACAGTGTTCTCAGCGCTTCTCAAATACTTCCTGCGTGCACATCCATGCACTCATCCTCTCTTTTTATTGCTGAAGGTTATTGAGGATAAATGAAGGCCTCCAATGCCACTTTCTATGGACAGTTTAGGTCTCTCAGATAATCTCCTATGAGGTCACCCACCTCTTCTAAATGTCATGAACGCATGTGATCTGAAAGACTTCACAAGCTGTCCTCATGCCTGAATGGCATCACAGTGACTAATGCCTCCAAATGAAGCCACCTCTTAATTCCCTGGTTTGACTGTTTCTCCAATAAAATGCTACTGACCATACTAAGAGCAATCAAGTGGGGCAGTAGGAGGGGTAAGAGCTTTGCGGGGATTGGGAAAGATGATCCTAAATGGCACTCTATAGTTCAGAACATTCATTCACCAAAAAATTCATTTAGTTATGACACAAACGGGATGTCAGGGCTCTTCCCTGGCCCTTAAGGGGAGAGGAACATGCTCTGCCTATGCCATGTGTACAGCAAGGCAACTGAAGGGAGCCATGTTCCTGACCGAAACCAATATCCAGGTCATCTGCAGGTGTAGATGAAGTTATGCTGGTTTGCATCATATATAAAGCCCATGGACCACCAACGCCCACCGGGAAAAGAGCCCCAGCAGTTCATGACCTCTGGAGGAGCCTGATTCAGAAAGCCATCAGGTGGAACCACAGACTCCAAAACCTTATCCTGCTGGGATGGTGGCAGACCAGGAAGGCAGGGAGAGAGGACTGGGAGCCTCCCCTCCCCTTCCCTCCAGTAGGACACAGGCTATGCTAGCCTAGTGTCTCCTGTGATTGCCCCTGTCCAGCTTGCTCGGGCAAGGCTTCCTGCCCTGCTGTTCTCCTCACATCTATGGGGAAAAAGTCTGGTGCCCAGGATTTATAGTCCTTCCCCACAAATCTGGGACTGTTTCATCCCTCAGAGAGCTTTTTAGTGCCGCTGTGTTTTCCACATTCATGTCCTGCTTGAGCAGCAAGTGAACTGGCATGTTAGGGAGGTGATTTTGCATCGCCTGGTTGTTTGCATGGTTATGTCAGGAAACACACAAGTATGTCAATGTGGAGGCATTATTCCTCTGGAATTTGGCTCATTGTGTCCCAGCAGTCACACTGGTGTTGCATCGTCTGGCAAACCTCTACCAGGATCAGCTTCCAACTCTCCAAAGGGGTCTCTCTCCTGCCCTATTGACTTGGTATGGGCCAAGATGAATCAGACAAAAGAATATCACTTGTTATGCTTATTGATTTTTTTGGCTTAGTGATATTTTACACACCTTGCTCCTTCTCTTCAAGGAAAAACAACCAAAGGAAAAGTGACAATCACAAATGCAAATTACTAATATTCAGAACAAGAACTATTTCTTCTTTACCAGTTTAACCTAAGATAGAAAACTATTGGTTTTATTAATCTTTATGTCAGGCAGGGGAAAAAAAAATCAAAACAACTCTGACATCGCTGCTGAAGAGTTAATTTCCATACTACTCCAGTTGGTTGTTAAAAATGCATTCTTTATGGATTGATCTCAGCAGAAGTGCTCAAGTCATGACGTCCCTGGGAGGCAGCTTTTTAAACAGCAGTGATATTGGGCAATGACCTTCCAATGGCTCTTCCTGTGAAGAGAGGCAGCGCTTTAAGGGACACTCTTTGCTTGCCCTTTGTCCTGTACATTTTCAGCTCACTGATATGCTTAGTAAATTGTCCAAACAGAGCGATTATGTGATTTCCAAAGCATCACACACTAGCATGCATCTCAAGATTTTTCATATTTAAGGCTTTTGTCTTTCAGCAAAGCACCTCCTTTGAGAAAATCACTTGTGTGAATCACCAAGCCCTGAGGACTTTGTTTAGAGGACTTTGTGATTGAACACTTACTAGGAGCAGAAGATCCTTGAGTACAGCCCTCAGTGGGATTCAAAACACCATCTAATCCATCTTCTTGCCTCCAAGCCTAATTCCAGGTGGATTTGTAAGGGATATATTCTTTACATCACTTTAAAGATGATGCCATCCATGATGGCAACCTCACAACCTCCATGGGTAACCTATCCTAGCCTTTTGTTATCTTTAATGTCTAAAACTGTTTCCTAATTTAAAGTTATTATTATTGGCCTGCATAAATGTAACATATATCTGTGATATTACACATTATGCCTGTTCAGGAAACATACAATACTGACTAGAGGAATCAAGTTAGAAAATTATGCCAACTCTATCAATTTCCATGCCAGAGGTGATAAAGCAAACCCCGTGTTTCCCAAGACATGATTGACCTACATGCAACAGGCTCTGAATGGGGGACCTTGGTCTCTCGTGGTTTTTCTAGGTCAGATGACAAAAATAATGAGTCTTAAAAGAAAGCAAGCTCCTTCTTGCTGAATCCAAACAAGAGCTAAAGGATTCCAGTCAGAAGGACTAGCAGGTCCCAACCATATGAAACTTTACCTTCTCTATATGGCACTAGAGAACAGACCAAAACCAGAACAAGGAGAAAAGGAAGAGGATAAATGACTAAAAGTTTAAAAGTCAATCCCCAAGCCACTGCATCAGGCAGAAAGCATAGCTTAGCACACATTTTATTATCTATAAGCAAGGGACACAGATGAGTAATCAGGCGACTGGTGTAACTAGAAATTATGTCATTCAAATGAAGAGAGCATGAAAAGAGTCAAGGCAAAATTTGGATTATAGGTTCCCCCGTAATTCTCCTGATTGGTATTTTTGGTCATGATGAAGTGAAAGGTAGGTATAAGAAATAATGACAAAGCATTTCTTGTCTGAATAGTCTTAGGAAGTTGAGATGAGACTAGTAGCTCAGTTGAAGCTTTTCTAGAACTTTAGGTTACTACATATAGTTGTGTAAAGGATGCTGAAGGACTATAGTAGTCTTTGGAAAACCTGGACCTTTTTTATTCTTAATACAAACTTTCACCACTAATAATAATCACAAGAAAGTAATTTTCTCTTCACTCCATCCAAAATTTTTAAATAAGAATGTAATTGTTATCCAAAACATCAAACCCATCCGAAAGGATAACCAGAATGAAAGCATCTATTTTCATCACTGAACACATAAGCTTTTAAAAATAACATGCTAAAATGGGCCAAGTGGGGAAGAACTTTACCCCTCCATCCTTACACATAAGTCTCATAGTGATGCCTACTTTTATGGCAGTGCAGGCTTGCACAGGAAGCCAAGGTTAAATAGTTTAAAGTTGAATAGCTTGGCTCCCCTTGGAGCTAGCATTTGTGACCTTTAAAAGCCTGTGCAAACCAGGAGCTGTTAAATATTTGTTTCTAAGAGAAACCCAAACAATTAAGAGCAAAAAGATTTATTGACTGCAGTGATTGACTACAGTGTTCTTATGGGAGGGTGGTTTCCAGCACTTTCTGAGTGTTTCTAAAGTGCCCACTGCACACAGCACTGTCCTGAATCAAACTGGACAGTTTGGTGTCACCTTGATAACAGATTCACTGCATTTTAGTAAGTAGGAAGGACATTGTCATGAGGAACAATGGCCACTAGGATTGTTTAGCTGCCTGAAGGGACCCTGGCCTCTAATTGCTCTTTCTGACTTTGAAAATGCCCTGAACACTTTTGCTTCTGATGCCTTAGCTATGCCTATTTATTCTCTTGTTTGCCTCTGTAGCTGAGAATTTCAATGTATGGGAAAACACAAATGGCCCACAGGAACTTAAGTTTTCTGCAGTACCTCTTTTCTGAAGATTGTGGTAATGTTTTGCAATTCCAGAAACTGTAGAAATGCAGTATTTTCTCCATTAACTCTTTTCTGAAAACATGAGGAAGATCAGGAGAATGCCCTACCTGCCTAGCTGGAAAGGAAAAAAACCCTACCTTTTTATCATTTAATCAAACATTTCCAAAATGTGAGACAGTAGGAAACAATCTTGCTTCTGAAGTAACACAAGTGAAATCAGCAGTAGGGACAGCATGGACAGCCACATGATGCTGGTGTCTGAAGACTCTGCTCCCTAAAGCATCAGTGAAAGCTGTAGAATGGGAGGATCCTGGCTGAGATTTTTGCTGCCCCTCCCCATCCTTGCTCAGCAGGGCCTGCTCGCCCCAGAAAGACCACTTATGTAATATCTACATATCTAGAGTTACCACATCAAAAATAATGTGCTGTAGATAGAAACTCACCAGGTTCTTCTATAGCAGATAAGGGGCTCAATTGTAAAGGGTCTGATCTTTAAAATGACCTTTATTCCAACAGGACCATTGGGAGTTACATATATCCTGCATATCAGGTGAGAAAGTTGGTATATAAGGCTGAAAAACTAAGGTAAGACAGCCCCCCAAGCTTCTCTATATTAAGGTGCATTTCTGCTTGTTCCAGAGTTCATGGTGAAATTCCTATTGGCTTCAAAGGAATCAAATCCAGCCTCTATTTCCATATAAATCTGTAAACTTTGAACTGAAAAATACTTATTAGATCACAAAGCTCATTTGAAGAAAATTGCAAAATACCTCCCTGCAGAAGATCTGTCAGACTTCTAACAGCTACTTTATATTGTTAAGGACAAATAAACCTGCTTGGGGAAAACCAGACAGGTGATTTGTATAGTGATTGCTTTCATTTTCTTTGTATAATTTCAAGTTATAGCCTGTGATCTGTAGTCAGGAGTAGCAGAAATATGAGGGTGTGCAGTTTGTTTGCACAGACTGCTTTCCATTTTACACATACAGCTGGTGTGTGTCAAAAATGAGTGGATATGGCTATTTCAATGTATCTCCTGAACTTGAGTGTTTTCTTTTCAGACAGTGTAATCTCCCAACCCTGGAAATGATGTCAGGGTGCTGATGTTGTTTACTTAATACAATATGTCTTTTAAAAAGCTTTGGCTTAGCTGGTGTAATGGAAGACTGTACTAGCAGTGTGTAGAGGTGGGCTGGAAGTGTGCCTCAGGTCTAGTTTGTCAAGATAATACAGTTGTTTTTTTGGGTTTTTTTTTAACCAGAACCATAAACATATTCATAAATTACTCTGAGCTAAATAAAAGTGTAGGCACAGAGATTATCTACTACTCTACCTTTTAAAATCAGGTTTCCTCTTATCAGAGTTGTTATTTGCACAGTGCAAACTAAGGAAATTGTGATAGCTTGCTTGGACCATATTTCAGAAAAGAGAGACCCAAGGAGGCTGAAAGGAAGGGAAGCCATAGTTGCATCCTGTCAAGATAGTCAACTTTGGCTTAAACTACTGCATTGCTGCCATTGCATGACCTCCAGAAAATATTAATAATGTTGTTACTTGTAATTTTAAAGAATTTGAAGCATAGATATTTATTTTTAATCTTCTCTCCCTTGCAGTGGTAGAATATCAAATTGACACCTTTGTAACCACATTTCTCATTTAACTTCAGCTCTCATTAGCATCTTCTCCTTTGATATGGCCGCTGTTGGGATCAGAGCAGGTTCCTTGATATCAGTGCTGCCTCCTTGAACGGAGAAGGAAGATGTAACTGAACTGGTTGTGTGTGTATGTATGAGGACTCAGGATGTTCTGGAAGCAGCACAGCATCCTGCTGAAGCGTGCTGCCCACCCTGACCCCAAAGCCACTGCCTCTTTATTGCAGTTATTTTGCCAGTCTTCCTGACAGAGCATTTCTGGCTGACCTGTGTTACTCAGGTGGGTGTGTGCTTGCCCCAGCTGCATTGCTTGATACCCCTGCAAGGCTGGAGGGATGTATCCAAGGGCTGCTGACTTCTAATGTCAAGCAAGTCTCATGGTTTTGCTGAGAGATCCCTAGTGCCCTTGAGGGATGGGCACCTGGAAGACCAATGGACAAACAAGTCTTTGCAGTATTAGGAAAGCTCTAGTTTTGCTCTTAGACATTTCAAACTTTATGTTTCCTCCCAAAGGGTTTCACATGTTTCAAGTCTGTCTATCCTCTTCACCTGCTTTTCTCTTCATCTGTCTAGAATTTCATTTCTTTGGTGTGACAGTAGGGCTAACACAGAGCAATGAGTTCTCCACGTCAGGCAAAATCCAAAGGTCCCCTGAAAACTCTGCTACTGTAGCAAGAAAATGATGCTGCTCTGTCATGTCAGGTGCACACTGCTGGGACTCAGGGCATGGGCTACCTATGGTTTCTTCCTTTGAGAGTCACTTATGTCAATCCTTATTCTAGACAAATGAGACCAAAATAAACTTGCTGAAGTTGGTAACTCTACAGCCTTTCAAGCTGTTTTGGCCATGACTTTTTCTGGGCAGGCAAATTTTTGCACTTTCATGAATGATAGGTATAGGAGCTCTAAACTAAAGATTAATAAAAATGAGTACTTTAGCTCTTGGAGAGTTCCCTGGTGATAAGGGGTTTGGCTCCTTGCTCTCCATGGCTTATATGCATACCCAGTTTGCACCCAGACCACCAGTGAAAGAGGGGAGATGTCTGAAGCCATGGCCTGGCTTTGACTCTGGCCTGGAGAAGAAAGCTTGGCATATACAGTCCAGTTCCTGTAACTACCCCAGACATTTCTTTCAAGAGTGGAACTTAAAGACCATGTCTGGTGTTCAGGGAGATGTCTCTCTTCCTATTTGATGAGCAGGGCTACCAGCACCTTCTGCCATACAGTTTGGTGCTGAAATCAGCCTGACAAGTGATTGGTGAGGCTTGCTGGTCACACACCATCAGTAATTCATGAAGATTAGAAGTATAAATAAAACACATCCCATCAATGCCTTTGACACACTCCAGCTTGGGTTTATTCAGTCAGGAGTCATTAAAGAAAAAAAGCCCTCTACAAACCTGGTGGTATGTCATCCATCCTTTATCCTTCATCACATGTCAACTCATTCCAGCTGCACTTCACTCAGTGCCAGGGCCTGTGTGTTTTCCTACTCTCAAACCTGAGAGCTTGTGAGCAAATGAGAAAGGATCAGCAGATGCAGGTGGAATCCTTTCAGTTGCAAGGGTAAGCCTGAGAGTTACAGATAATGGAGGGACCAAGTCCAGGTCACCAGTGCTGTTGCTGCTAACAATGATGACAATGATGATGTCACTGTGTACAGACTCTAGGAACACTCTTAGTGATCTGTTGAGTGTGGGCATCAGGCTGTCATTCTCTCAAAGAGTAGCTGATTACACTGTAACCTTTACTTTGCGAACCATCAGTCTGTGTCTTAAAGAGCATTTGCTTGAATGTGAACTAGAGAATGGAAGAGGATGGTAGAGCTGAATCCTAACCGGCTTATGAAAGCTGAAGAGGACCTTGATTTCAGAGAGTTCTTATCAGTCTGCCAGTTTACTTCATCTATATGGTGACCTAATTGAAGAAAGTGTCACTTTCATTTTCTCCTCTATGGTCCTAGAGCACCAGTTGTTCCTTACATCTCTATCCCTGTAAAAACTAATCCTCCTTCTAATGGCAAGTTAAATGCATTAAAAGAGCATTGAACCATGGGGAACCAGGCTCCATTTCCTTATAATTTTCTTAGACCTGAGCTGTGTATCCCAGTTGTACTGGATACATGCATCACCACAGAAACCATGTCACAGTGGACTGGGCTATCAGCCATGGGGGCAGAGCTGGGAGCTGCTGGGTGGTTGTATCCAACCACAAACAGGAGGGAAAGCCCAGCACTCCTGCTATTAGCAGTCATACAGCCTGAAACTGCAGCTGTTGCCACTACAGATACGTAAGTTTGGCAACCCAGTTCAACCAGCCCCTAGATCTTTGGGAGGCAGCAGTGTTGCACGGGGATCAGAAATGTTCCTTTATAGCAGCGGGGCTTCCACATGTGCAGAAGTGACCCATGAGCAGAGCAGCTTCAGCTAGGGCTGTACATGTCCTCTCTGTGCAAAGGCAGGAGCCACAGGGGACCTGAGTGTCCCTGAGCTGGATGCAGAGCAAAGGCACCAGTGGGCAGGGGCTGCAGGTCCCTCTCTGCCCCACCAGCAGCACAGGCAGCACTGCCTGCCCAGCAGGGTAAAGCCAGGGCTCGATGCAGAGCATTTCTGGTGCCACCTGGCCACTACAGAAGCAGGTGAACCCTAAGCAGCCTTCTACCCTCAGCTGTGAAATCTGCGAAGGCCATTAGTACATCTGCTCTGAAATGGGCTCATTAAAATACACATTCTCCTTCATTATCCTGCAGTTGCAGTGCCTGACTCATCCCACTGCAGTGGCTCTGAAATGGAAACCCAATTAAAAAACTTTCCCAACTTGTTTTTCATTCACCCGGGAAGCTCATCTGACCCATTGAGAGGGCAATGGATGCTGTAACATCTTCATGGGAGGCAAATGAAAGGAAACCTGAAAGAAAGGAAGAGGAAACAAATGAGGCATTGGCTGGTTGAAAGTCTGTTATTTTATGTTGCCTTTCACAGTTTGACACAGGATGCTTTCTTGCACTAGTGCATTTAGTACTAGGGTGACCCAACTGGAATATGGCCACCCCCAACCCAGGTGTGTCAATGGTATTTCCTCCTTTATTGCTCTTTTCCACAGAACCACAGGAAACTGCCACACAGTCATGGCTTAGCAGCCACGGTCTTGCAGGAGGCTTTGGCTGAGTCCCCTGCTCTGACTCCTGCTCACACTAAATCTCTCCCCAGTGCCACATGGAGGCTTTCACTCAGACAAAGCTTTTGTTGCCAGCACTGTCCCCAGACACAGACCCCTCTGAGGTGGCACAAGGATGGATGCAGTGTGCTGAGAGTTTGCAAACTTATCCGATGGGCTGGGGGATGTGCTGCCTTGTGCTGATTTCCTGCTCCCTCAGCTCATGGGATTAGTGTCCTGTGGGCACCACTCAGACAGTGCTTAAAGCCACACGCATCCACAGACTCCCCCTGCCAAAATGGAAACCTCAAGGTCTAAGCCCACCTCACACAAGTTGGTAACTTTCTCTTTTCCTTTTATAAACAGACATGATCTCACCAGGCATTGCTTTTAGCTGCAAGAAAATTCCTCCCTCTTACTGTTTTGTTCTTAAGGACTGCTTTCCTGAGCTAAGCATCCTTTGCTTTAAATAGATGGGCTGACCCAAATACTGCTGTGAGTGATTATTTAAGGATGAAGAACAGGCTCTAGTCCAGAGATTTTTATGAGACAACATAAATCAATATGATCTTTCTGATTGGTAATTTCTAGAAAACCTGTATGCTACATAATCCCTATTCATAATTTGTCTCATTTTTGATGTATTTGTTCATGTGGTACATTACAGATCACCTGAAGCATTTACTCTCTTGTCCTCCAGACTCCACTAATTTCTTTTGGAAGAAAATGTAGCCTACAAATCATCCACTGTGGATTTTTGTAATGAATATTTTACAGTAAGCCACTTGTTGCTAATGAGCCTAATTTTACTTGTGCAACTTGTTTTATAAGTTTTACTCTTAAAAGAATAATTGGGAAAATTTGAAATAGTAGTTGAATTGTTCATTAACTGATGACCTACTTACAATATTAAAGTGAACACGACACTGCAATTTGGGCCACTTTTCAGCTTTGCATAGGAAAAAAAACAACTGCAAACTTGGAAGCCAACATTTTTCACAGCAGAACTCTGAATATTTTGTATTGCAGACTGCTTACTGCAGTAGAGCAATGACTTCAACAGAAAATACACTGAAAGTCTGAAAGCTAAACCTAATTTAAAATCTAAATGATGCACATGATTAAAAATGTATTATCTATTCCCAACAAATCAACAGCATTGAAACACTAATATTTTCCTAATTTTAAGCACCATCCAGTGAGTCAAACATTAGATCTGATCTTCCAAATTACAGCTGAGGAGAATAAGAACATGGTTTGACTGCATCCCATCTCATGTGAGGTCTCTTGCTGATATCTGTAAGTTATCTGTTTAGTTACTGTCTGCTCTCCTACCAATGGACATTAAATATTCCTCCAAAAGTGCTGAAGGCCTGAGATGCTGCCTGAAGGTAATTTGCCTGTTGACAAAGGAGGGTCTTGGCTGAGCAGCCTCCCTCGTTAGACAAGGCTAACTGCCTAGAAGTGGAGCATGGAGAAACCATATTTTGAAAATGATAATCTTTTTTTTTGTCACTCCAGTGCAAGGGACTGGAAAGGATATGGCTTTTTTTCAAGTATAAGCCAAAGAAAAAAAAAATCTCCACGTAAATAAACAGCTTTATAAGGATCATGATTCGTACTACTTCTATTAGCCATCTTGTCATGAAGATGAAGTAGGTCTGAGAGGGAATAGCACAGCAAATCTGCATGCAATTATAGGGCTTGTTTATCTGGCACTGGTATTAAATTAGTTCAGTTAAATCAGCATCAGCAATTGACCCGTATAAATCGGAGCCCATGTATGGAATTAATTTGTAAAGCGAGTGATGCACAACCAGTTTGGTTAACACAGCATCACTCTGGGCACAGGCAGGGATGTTCAGACTGAGCATTGTTGGGCTTCTCTGAAATTGCAGAGCTTTGGTCAGAGCCATGCTGGTACTTTGTACGTGCCAGAAAAGTTGGTGGAAGGTTGATCAGTGTCTGGCCTGACCTTGCTGAGGCAGAGGAAAATGCAGATTGCCTGGGAGAGCATCACTTGGGTGGGGGAGTGTGTATTGTCTGCTGCTGGCAATACTCTCAGCTGGCCAAGCCATAAGTCTGACCACTTTCTGGTACATTTGGATTTAGGGGAAGTAGGATTTAATTACGTGTCCTCAGTCTGGGCTACTATGGAATCCCAGCCTACACATTCTAGCAGTGCTGGGGAGCTGTTGGACATGGCTCAAGGGCAGAAGACCAGCTCAGTTTCTGTGCATCAGATGGGTGTCATGTGACAAGGCTCTCTCCCAGTGGTGGGTCCCCAGCCACTTGCCCAGACACAGCTCACCTCTGCTGTGCTGTGGGGTTGGGGAATTACATCTGCTTAGGCGGTCACACAGTGTGGGCAGCCGAGGACCCAACCTGCACCACAGAGACTTCTCTGCTGTTCTGGTTTTGGATTTTCCTCATTCCTCTTTGTGCATCATTTCCTTGCTGTGTCACCTCCCAAACACCCACCTGAGAGCAGTCATGGCAGCACACATTAAGGGCTGATGGAGGAGAAGGACTGTTGGTGAGGAGAAGGTGATGCCAAGAGGTCTATACGCCAGAACTGCTACAGAACACTCCTCAAACTCAGCCCTGCACTGTGGGTGCAGCCCCTGTGCTCCCCTGCCTCACCCCTCAGGCTGCCAGGGAAATTGCGATGGCACAGTGCCTGCCTGCTGTTTGAAATCAGTGGAGGTTGATCTGCACCTTGTGTTACTGAAATCTGGTACCTTATGGGGTTAAACTGGGGAAAGTAGTACCTCTAGGAGTGGGAGTATTTAAGGCCTGGTCCCTCATCACCAGGATGTATGACTGCTGAGGGGTGACAGAGCTACCTGGTCTCTGGTCTCTACCTCAAAAACAGAAGAAGCATCAAAAAAGAAGCTTGGACTCATGCACAGAAGTATCTCAGTGTTGTTGCAACTTGAATTTAGACAAAAACTACTGGGATAAAGAAACAAGCATCCCTTTTCTCCTTCATCACTACTGCCTATATATTTAATTTTGCTAGCAAAGGGGAAGAACTTATAGCAAAATCCTGATTTATGGTCTATAACGTCATGATAGAAAGTGGATTCAAGCAAAGAATCAATTTTCAGGGCTATACAGCAATGAAGAACGTTTTTGAAATCCTTTGCTGCAAACAGAGTAGAGCATGTGTAAGTCTTAGGCTGCTTAGCAAGACAGTTTAAGCTCACTAGAACAGTCACACAACATGCATGATCTATATTAGGATCCAGTTAGCTTCCAAACAGCCCTCAATTACAGGGGTAAGTCAGAATTTCATGACATCATATAAAAAATATAAGCAAATACAGTAAAAAGGCTTTACCTTGGGCTTCAGCAAAAGGCGAAATTTTTCAGTCCTGCAGGATCCTCCTCTGTCCTCAAATCTGCTGGCTCATGATGCAGAGAAATGACTTGGCATTTATCATCCCTGGCAAGGTTTGCAAGTCCTGAGGTGTTTGATTTGGGAAAAAAAGGTGTCAGGAGGAGATTCCTGAACACCTCCACCCAGAGTTATGCAGGGGAAAAAAATAACAAAAATAAAAGCAAGCTTTAAGAGGTCAAAATGTGTAGCCTCCCCAGAGCTGCTATTCTTGGTAGAAATTAGACCCTGAAGTGCCCAGGTGAAAATCAGGGATAATCCCTGTATAAGTGCTTCTAATTGGGACAAACTGAAAGTGAGAAACCTGAGCAAGACAGCTCAGGGCCATCCCTGGGGGCTCAGGGTTTGTTCCCAGCTGGTAACTGAGAGCACAATTATGCAAAGCCTCCTCTATAAACAGATTTTCGTTTATTATGGCTGAACTGGGGGAATCTATTTTTGTCACCACTTTGTGCGAATGTGTTACCCTTGTGATTTCCAGCCAGGTCATTCCAAGTCAGCTGCTTTGGCTGTGCCTGTCAGTGGAACCTCCTCCATCCGCCTGCCCGGACCCGCCCAGGGTTGGCTCCTGGGCAAGGGGGACAAGGGGATGAGCCTGTGGCTATTCTGGTAGCTGTGAGTTATGGAGTCACGTGAAGCAGAGAGCCCAGAAATGCATGTCAAATCGAACCAGTGACTAATCACAGTATTTTGGTTGTCTTAGTGCCTGCTGAAGAAAGATTTGTGGGCTCAGAAAATCTTGCCATAATAATCCCTGGGAACTGATCTGATCTTCAGCTGAGGCTTCCCAAGACAGTGCAAAAGAGGACGAAAAGTGGGCTCCTGTCCCAGGGGTGGCAAGGTCTAAACTGGTTGGAGTTTGAAATACAAACAAGAGGAGAAAAGCCAGCAGTCCCTTCTGAGCTGTGTCTGCTCAGAGCCACGCGCTGGCAGCCAGAGAGGATCAATTTGATCTGCCTGTGAAGCAAGAAGGGTCGGGGGCGACGGCTGAGCAGACACTAAGGGCCATTTACTGGGATTGTCATCTAGCTCCCTCATCTGTCACCTGATGGCCAGCCAAGCAAGTGCTCAGCACAACAGTGGATTCTTCATCCTTGCACAAGTTGTGGAGGCGAGAACAGTAAGCATCCTACAGCTGTTATGACATGCAGCTGTTTTTTCTATAAAGGAATGCATTGAATTCACTACGAATCTACTAACTGTCCCCTTATGCCAGGCAAGAGACTGACTTTGTAATTTTTTTTTGGTTGGGCTTTTCTCTAACAGCTGGAGGTCTGGTGGGCATTCAAGCAATGGCTGTTGAGTAAGACAGCTATTTCAATACCTAATTGCATTTTAGCTCTAATAACTCAAGGGGAAAGCATTGCATTGTCTACAATGAGCTACTTCCTGTCCTACTGCAAAGCACACTGCACTGCTGTGCTCGCCCACTACCAGAGCCTGCGAACAGAGGGCTTTCTGTGTGATATTTTGCTGAAAGTGAAAGAAAATGAGTTTCCTGCACACAAGTCCTTGTTGGCATGCTCCAGTGACTACTTTCGAGCCATGTTCAAAAGTTATACCCAAGAGTCTAAAGCCAGCGTCATTCATCTACAAGTTGTCTCACCCACCGGTCTGCAGCACATCCTGGATTTCATTTACACATCCTTGCTGCCCCTTTCTTTTGAAAGCCTGGAGGACACTTTGGAAGCAGCAAGCTACTTGCAAGTGACTGATGCTATCGGCTTGTGCAGTCAGTACTTAATTAACAATCTTGCCTTGGAAAACTGCTGCTTCTCTGCCAACGTAGCCAGGAAGTTCTATTTGCCAGATGCCTTAGCAGCAACAGAAAAATACATTATCAATAATGTCTGGAAGCTGCTGGACTCAGATTTGTCAGGACTTCTTGAGCTCAACTTCAGGTCTTTGCTCGCAGTGATTCAATCACCAGATCTCCCCACGGTGAAAGAAAGCCGCCTGTTGAATCTTGTGCTGCTGTGGCTGAAGCAGGATAAGTCCAGGCTGGATCATGCAAGCAGCCTTTTAGAGCACATACGATATGGTCTCATCCCAGTGGAAGAGCTGAGAAAAACCTACACACAATCAGAAGTGTCCCTCTCAGCAGGTATTAAGTGCTTGATTATAAAAGCAATAAATTATCACACATCTGTATTCAAACAACCTGTCCTGCAGGATAAGTCCACCACGCTGAGGAACCAGAAAACTCGGATCATTCTGCTGGGGGGAGGGACAGTAAGTGAGGGGCTTGTCACCGATGTGGTGGCCTTTGACGTTTACAATCATAAATGGCGAACTCTCACACAGATGCAGGACAGGGTGCAGAACCACAGTGTGTGTGTGGTGGGGAACTTCCTCTACATCTTGGGTGGGGAAATAGAAAGTGGCACCCTGGGTGATGCTAAAACAGAAAAGATCTTATTGGTTACGAATAAGGTCTATCGTTATGATCCGAGATTTAACACCTGGACCCAAATCACAAGCATGCTGGAAAAGAGATGCCAATTTTCTTGCTGTGTCCTAGGCAAGGATATCTTTGCCATTGGTGGAAGGGGTGAGGATGGGTCACTGCATTCATCTGTGGAAGTCTACGATATCAGCAGGGACAGATGGACAAAGGGCAGGGAATTGCCATGCAAGATACATGGCCATGCTGGTGCTGTTTGCAAGACCACTATATACATCTCCGGTGGCAAGTACTCAGCCCCAGCCAGCACAAGCAATGATGTATATTCTCTCAGCTCACTTGAAGGGCAGTGGATGAAACGAGCCCCAATGAGCATTGCTCGGTTTGGGCATCAGATGGCAACAATCAGGGAATCCATATACACCTTTTTAGGATTATATGAACCATTCTCTGAAATAGAAAGGTATGACCCTGAACAAAACCAGTGGACCCGGTTAAGACCACTGGTCTATGATCGATTTTCCTACGGCCTGGCAGTGGTAGAGGAAACGGCGCTTCTTATTGGGGGAAAGAAATGGCAAAACTCATTGGAAGTCTCCACACAAGATGTGGTTGGCTATGACATCGACAATGATGGCTGGGAAGAGATCTGCAAAGCCCCTTTGCCATGGTGTGGGCTGCAGTGCGCGGTGCTCCAGCTCTCTGAGACAGCCGACGAACAGGACAGTGACAGCCAGCGCAAGAAGCTGCCGAACTGCTGAGCTCGCACACCGAGCAATATCCATCCCAGCAGAGGAGCAAGCAGGGCAGTCCTGAAGAAGAGGAAAATTGCAGTGGCACTGAATGTGAGAGAGTAGAAGTTTTGTTTGCATAAGCCAAATCCTCTGTGGAAACAGGCAAGAAAATGTGGCTCCAGCATGGAAAACACTTCAAGGATTTATAGAGCCGGACGCTGATCTCACTGAGCAAGGATGTACCAAGTAGCACGTTTAGAGGCAATAAGTGATAATTGTAATCCTTGAATTTTGAAGAGTAATACCTAGATAGCAATTAGTAGGTGTTGCAAGTCAAATTTTTCAAATATTAAAAAATATAATCCATCTTTTCTGTCTTCTTAATCAGAAGTAATTTTCCCAGCTGTAAGTGCTATTGAGTTTTTCTGCTATGGCTAAGCAAAATGAAAGCGAGGTGTATAAAGACAAGAAAATTGATGCCTACAAGAATTAGTAGCCAAGGAAAAGGTATTATTTGATATGCTGCATACTACACAAGAATGCCTTGGCTAACCAGAAGGAAATTACTGGACAGAAAGCACAGATTTCTTGCTGCTGTCAGTTATAGCCATAAGTTAAAACAGTGTTTGTTTGACAGAAGCCATTTCTCTTCTAGTGGCCTTTGTCGTAGAATGCTTTCCAGATGCTTATTTTGTGTTATTTTAAAAGAGGCACTCTACTAATACTGTACATTTCTTTTGTATCCAAACCCTGTGTTAGCTTAGATGGCCAGAGCTGAATAGGTATCCTTATTATTCGACTCTATAAAGCTTGTTACAGGAGAAACAACCTGTAAGTAATGCCTTGACACTTACCTGGGTAGCATATGCTGTTTTATCACACCTGCTCATAATGCTCATTGCTGTTGAACTGGTACATGAGAGAAGCCTGCAGTCAAAAAAGGTTTACTTTCATCCAAGAGTACAAAGGGGAGGGAGGTAACTGAAGGTTTTCAGAAGTCTTTATTCACTGTCTGCCTATATATGAATCAGCAATAGTCCCTTTCGGCCATGCTGGCAGAATCTGAAGTCACAGATTACAGAGGTACATAAAGGCACGTGGATCTGTGAAATGCAGGTAAAATGGTCAAATGCCACAGACTCACTCTGGTATGGAGTAAATTCAATCTTGAATCATAAATGTTCATTTAAAAGCTAAATTTATTGTACTTCATTTTACAGTGTTCCATTTCTAGGCTGAGAGTTAATACAATAAAAATATATATATAGAAGAACATTTAATACTCTTAAAAGAAGGCAGCACAATGGAGAGGACACATGTTCTTTGTCACTAGACTAGCTTAAAAAACTGTAATGTTTAACTTTCACCTTTAAAGCAATAAAGCTAACTTTACTAATGTAAAGTGCAGGCAGAATGGCTGTTGCATAGCAACAGATCTAAGTCTTCTGAACTGCCTTGGTTTTGACAAGGAATCAACTACACAATGTGCATTTACATCCATCAGATATAAAGAGTTTTTCATATGAATATATTTACTTTTGGTCCAGTAAAACAATAGCAAGAGAATCTAAATGCTTGGAACAATAGCACAATCCATTTCAAGTCAAGCATTTTTAAAGAGAAATTTACAAAAACCTCACAAATTTAATATACAAGTCAGTACCCATGCAGTAAGTAAATGTCCAGTTTATACAAACAATATTCTAATAGTACAAATCTTACACTGGATCCAGAATTCTATACAAACGTTAATATATGATTTGTCATCCATATTGACTTGAATATAGGATTACTGAAAATGGGCTACAGAAAGGCCACTCTTCTGTACAGTTGTGCAAAATCTGCAGAACATTTGCAATCCAAATGCAGCAACAAGATAGGAAAAGAGCAAGGAGAAGAAAGAGGAAAAGAAAGAAAAAGGGGAGAGAGGAAAAGAGGAGAGAAAGAAAGAAATAAAATAAAGAAAGAAAGAGGAGAGAAGATAAATGTGTCCATTCTTTCCTTCATCCTTTCACGGATATAACAGCCAGGAAATATCAGAGCTCATAAAGTTTAAAGTACATTCACTGAGCTGTACAGGCAATAGTCTAAAGTTGGTTAAGAGTACAACTCGCTGTAAGAAGTATAAAGGAGGCTTTTCCTTTTCACATGAGCACTATTAGATCATGTCATGAGTCCTAGCTTATGCAGCAAAATACTGAAGAGCAGCAGAAATACTTTGTCATGCTGTGATGACTTTTCAAAAACAAGCTCATAAAAAGTAAACATGTGTTTTAAGAGTTCCCTCACACTTTTATTCCAGGCATATGTCTAACTCTAAGGAGCTAGTTCCACTCATATTCACTGGGTTGTCTCCAGCAGATCTCAAACCTCATGGAAGCCATTTTAATTGGCTTGTGAACTCAGCAGAACCCAGAGACATCCCTTCCCCTTCAAAACCAAACCAGAGGCTTTTTTACTCCTCAGTTATTTTTCAGGTTCTGTGCTCAGCTCTGCTCTCATAATACACTTTCCCTGCATACAATACAGCCAAATTTCACAGCTCAGAAAACACATAGGAGAACGCTTGAAAAATCCTATTCACTCCTTTTCTATTGTGGAAATCTTCAAAGCATCTCAGATTTGGAGCATTTCATTGGGAACTTTCCCACTGCTGCTTTTCTGGGCAAAAGAAACCCTGATACCAAGATGTTCAAAGTCTACATTTTCTCTTTTGCAAAATGTGCACATTATACTGATACCTTCAGTGCAAAAGCTTCATCAACCACAGTATCATGACTAATTTTTTTTTTAAATCAACCTAATGTGATTAAAAGACAAATAACACACAGTTTTGTCTTAATTATAACACAAGCCAGCATCCCTTGGCACTGAGGGAAAACCTCAGCAACAGGCTTGCTTTAAAAAAGTACAGAGAAATAAGACCTAACATTTTGATATTTGAATTCACATTAGTAATTTTCTGTCTGCTGATTTTCATCCTTTTGTGTGTTTGACAAAACTGAAACACAACAAGTGAATTACAATTTTCCCCTGTTATTTAAGAAAACTCCCAGAGTTTCTCATTAAATATAAAAATTGGTTTTCTCCCACCACCAAAATAGTACCTGCACTCCAAAAATGCAATGCTATGCTGGAATTACAGAATATAAA
This sequence comes from Hafferia zeledoni, assembly GCA_035583235.1. Taxonomy (NCBI): domain Eukaryota; kingdom Metazoa; phylum Chordata; class Aves; order Passeriformes; family Thamnophilidae; genus Hafferia; species Hafferia zeledoni. The sequence goes on along the minus strand of JAWWEV010000001.1, from coordinate 105,237,394 downwards.
ATATCATTGTAAAATGACCTTCTATAACAAAAGCTTTAGTGCGTGGAACATCCTGCATGAAGGCCACAGTCTTCCAAAAATGCTTTTAAATCCTTTTCTTTAATAGCTAAAGATCATGTTTGTTAATTCACAGAAAGTAAACACATGTAGAGCATTGGTAGCATATAAAATATACAAATCTTCATTAAAGAAGTGGTATTGTTGACCATTGAAGGTTTACTGCACACAGCTGAGTAACATTAAAATATAATTTACTAGAGATCTCACATATGGATATAAAAACTACCTTATGGACTTAAGCAAAGGGCTGGAGTGTAGCAAATGGACAAAAAGAGAGACCTTTATACATGCGTTTCTATGTAAGAGTGAGTGTGTGCTAAGGAGGCTATAAGGGCATCAACCACAGACGAGCCATTAACAGGGTCCCTCAGGGTGCTGCTTTGAGACATGTCCATGAAGAGATCAAGGTACATTTGTTTCCATTCTTGAAAGTCTCTAGATGTCAAAGCTGGATTATCCAGAACTTTATCTATAATGGCTACTTCTCCTTCCCTGGCCTGTGAGAGAAAAGGAAAAAGCAAAGAATCAATGCAAGTGATGAGTCACTGGTAATAACACTCACGTGGGTGAAAGGAGAGAATGGGGAGTGCAAGCTCAAGCCACAGAGCCCCTAAGAGCACAGGGACTACCTGCTATATGACTGCTCATGAACAGGAGCCCTTTTTACAGGGTGTCACACTTCATGCTGTAAGGCCAGAGTTTCACTCGCCTCTTCCAGCAACCTCCTTTCCGAAACAGTCCCTATTCCCCCTCCTCTCCCCTTGCTCAGTCCAACAAAAACAAGCCCTGCACTGTTTACTATTAGCTGCTTGCATTTCTTAAGATGGGTTTCATGCAACAAAGTGCCATCTGTTTGCTCTTCTCAGCATCAGAAATATCACGTGGGATGCAGACGCATGGCCCCTGCCCGCCAGCACAGCTAAGCCTTTTTACCAGGCTTGTCATGGGGGCATCTGAGAGCTACATGGCAAAGGCTTGTGTACGGAGTCCCCTGTTAATGACAACTCATCTCCACTAATCTAGTGTATGTGATAGGGTGACCGGCTGCAACCTCCTCCTACCACTGCAGTGGCAAAGAGAAGACTCAAGAAGGTTAAATATAACATAGCTATTGGTACCTCCTCACGCATCATTGAGGCAGGGGATGTGACTGTATCATAATTGCTCTCTGGTGATTAGTTTATAGAGAGCTGACAGGCAGCTTGTATGTATCAGAGTGAGCCTCAGATTAACCCGTGGCCATTCATGGTTGTTTTAAGTGGTGGAAGCTGAAGCCACAGACATAAATGCTGGAAACACAGCTAACAGTCAGGTTTCCAGCAGTGCTCCTCTCTGCAGGAACAGGGTGGTCACCAGCGATCTCCCCTCTAACCCCTGCCAGATGGGTTTCACATTCCTCATTGCTAATTCACATTTTCCATGTCCATACTATGAGTATGTTAGTTCTTTCTGGAGAGCATAGTAAGGGGAAATACTAAGCTGTATCAGCCCACATTGACAGGGCAGATCAGAAGGCTCAGAGACATCGCCCTTAAGCAGCACGTTGAAAGTATTTTTCATGCTTTGCCAATAGCAGCTCATTAACACTACCTGCTAGAATACTCATTTTCAGAAATGAAGGAGCAAGCTGAGAATGACCAGTGGAAATGAAACCATGGGAATTCCTGATTACCACATCTCTGCTTAAACTACCATAACTTGCTTCTCGCAGGTTGTGGCTGGTCCCATGTCCCTGCACTACCAGCCAGGTAGCTTATACCCACTGGCAGGAGAATGGTTTTGAGTTATCACAGGAAAGACAGCAGAGGGGTCTTTCATTAAGGACTGAGAAGACTGGACAACAAGAGCTAGACGCAGTTTGGAGGGCAGTCTCAGGCTTCTATTATGTAAGATAAAATTCAAAGGCAGTTCAGAACATCAGCTCTAACAAGCCAGTGCAATTGGCTGCATTAAGGAGGGAGAAATCAAAGGCACTGATTAAAACAAAGAACTCTCTAGGTAACAGCAGTAGCTATTGGTTGATACAACTATCAGTAGTATGGCAGAGGTGAAGCTCTGGGCTATAATGGAGCTAGAAACTCGTCATGAATTACCATGATGTCATTGCAAAACCAGCACATGGCTCTACACTGCTGTTCTACTCAAGAAAGAGCAACTATCTGTCATTGTTCCTTGATGCCATTGTGTTTTCAATTATTGGTGTCATGTACTTCAGAATGATTTGCACAAATACCAGTCCAACAGGTTTAGAAAATATCGCTCATGGACAGAGAAGGAACAAATTTTGTTTGCTTGGTCCAAAAGGAAGAAGTTTCAGAGAAGCATGAAAACAGGCATCCACCAGGTCAAGACGTTGTGCTGCTTTTGGACTTCCCTGAAGGAAAGCAATTTCATTTGCAGGAAGCCATTGGTGTAATGTATCTCAGGTGTCAGTAAATACTAACGAGGCAGACAATTCAGCATGGCAGCAAGCAGTGATGCTGAACCACAGCTTTTGTATCAGTGACCCTGCCATGGTGCAAAAGCACAGCTACAGTGTGAACCTCCTGCCATCCTGATGCGTCTGAGAGTACTGTGATTTTGTTTCAGTTTCTCATGCTTGTAGAAGTCACATGGAAAGCCTCTGCACCTTGACTTTTTCTGCCAGCCTCCAATCCCGCAAATAGTCACATATCCAGCTAATAGTGCAAGTTGCCTTCAATGAGATGATACAGTACAGAAAGTTAAGCATATGTAAGAGTATTTTCAGGATGGGGGCCCCACAGCAGGAAAATAATACTGCTTAAATGCTTCTCTAGGTGATAGAAAACTAAATTAATGTTGATAAAGCCCTCTTTGATGAAAGCTGTTACAAAACGCACTGTACAATTATCTGGTGACTTAAAATGTGGTAATTTAATATAGTTAACAGGGTCCCTGGGGAAATCCAGCATATTGTTTGCTGAAATCTCTATCAGGACAGAATTGAAACTGTTGTAACAAACAAAGGAAGCTGACAAGGAGGTTAAATGAGTTGTGGTACAATTAAAATAACCATAAAAATCTTCATATCTATCATTATCACTATCTATTTATTTAATCAATCTTACTGATTAAATACAATGATCCTAACAGCTTACACAGAAAGCAAGCACACGGTTTCCTCCTGGAACAAGCTCATCAATTAGAAAACAATCAAGTGTTGCAAGAGATACTGTTCCCTTCCAAAAGGCTGGCTTTGCTTAACTTTAGGTACCAGCAATTACAGAGTGAATGCGTTTTGGTAAATGAAGATGTTCAGGAACAAAAAAGGGATTAAGGTTTTCTCCAATAATTTGGTATCAAATTCTGTTTAACAAGCTAGAGGAGGAGCAGCTGGCTGAGATTTTATCTGTGCAGAAAATAAAAACTGATCCCTTCACTTCAACTGCTCTCCCAAGCTTATTTTTCTCTGCTTTTCAAGCAGTACTTCCCTGCGTCTCCCTTGTTTCTCACACCAGGTTCAGCCTGGACTCCAGCTATGCACAATAATCTCTGCTTACAATACAGCCCAATCCAACCCTGGGGCAGGACCTTTCCTCCCTCTTTTATCTCACCTTTAAAGTGCTTTTCAGAATTCGCAGCTGGTGCAGTTTTTCGTTGACTACTGGATCGCTACATCTCTTTATAAAAGATTTCTTATACTCCAGCTTAGTGGAAATCCGGTGTTCTCCTAAAGGAGACAGGCTGGCCTGCTCCAAGGCTCTGTATAAATCTTGCAAGGAGTCTGCTGGTTTTTCCTCTATACTTTCAACTGCAATGAGACAAAAGGAAAAACAAAAAAGGAGGAAAAAACAGAGAAAGGAACAATGTATCATTAATGTGATTATACTAAGACCTATCAAAAACCTATGCAAACTGTTTAACGAATTTAAATAGACCATAAGGAGAATATTTAACACTTCCTAAGTTCCAGAAAAAAAATGCTGCAACTGCTCCTTCTTGCTATTGCCTTCAGGAGAAAAGGATAAAAACTTGACTCACAGAGAAAGAGAGAAAAAAGAGAAATAGTGCAAGGTGTAGTAATACTACAGTGACTTACTGCCAGAAATCAGGTCTCTGGTATTGCAGTCAAATAATGCTGGAGGCTTTGTTATTACCAGTAAAAGAAGCCCTGGAAACATCCTGCTGAGGAAGTTATCAGGGATCAGATTTTGGCCAGAAAGTGATGATAATGGCACTCAAGATTATGTTTGCAAGGTGGCTTTGGAGTGATATGCCATTTTCCTTCCGAGAAAAATCTACTTATTTTTGTCCCTTATTTTTGATACTCAGTAGTGTTGTTCAATAGTCAGTAATGCTGTTACTTGTTGTCGTTTTTTACTTTACTATTACCTGAAGGTTCAGCAGTAGACTGGAGACCAGACATAATTGCACATTAATGACCTGGCAGCATGGCAAACCAAATCAGAGCTGTTTGCACTACAGTTTGGTTTTTAAAGATTAGTAATATATCTGTTATATAATATAAAAATATATAAATATATTTATTTATTGCAGGTTTAAAAATATTTGTTCTAACTAGTACTGGAAGGATTGTAAAGGCAAAAATTATTAAAAAAAGTTTTGCTTCTCTGAAAAAAACCAAAGCAAAAGCTAGGGATGAGGTGTTACTCTGGTATTTGAAATGCTTCATTTAGAAAACATAAAACCACTTCAATTCTCAGACACTGTTTCCCTCAGAGCAAACTGTTTGATAATTCCATACAGACTTTGCAAGTGGCAGTGCAGTGCCAGGATTAACGGAGTGGTGATTAGAAGCCAGTGCATCCCTGGGGAGCAGCCAGCCAGTGGGACAGATAGCTCTGTCCCTGCTGCTTCTTGCACACTGACACACACGTTCATGCAACAGCCAGACATCGCCTGGGCACAGCCTTCTGGTTGTTTTCAGAGCCCTTGAGATCCTCCCACCCAGTCTTGGCTTTGACGCTGGTGCGCGTTTTCCTGGCTCAAGGTGTCTGTGTCCCCAGGGTACTTTCAGGAAAGCTCTTGTAGGAAGGCTGTTTGCTCTCAAGCATTAGTTTTACCCTGTGACTAACCCTGCACCAAGACAGAATAATTTCCACTGATTGAAAGTTTAGCACATACTGCAGTACATGTGTCCTCAGGGGATTAGTGGTTTTCTTACTGATCACCAAAAGGGAAGACAGTTTGTGTTTAGAAAGAACATTTCTAGCCCACCAGGAACTACCTGAGGATCATCCCATTCAAGCTTGTGCTATGTAGTATAGCAACTCCTCTCCTCAGGCTCAATAAGAACTCCAGAAACCCAAATCTCCTCACCCCATCACATGAAGTGTTTGCATTTGTATAGATCTTTATATAAACCCAGAATTTTGCAATCAGCAACTGATCTAGCCATATCTCTCATCAGTTTATTTCTTTGGCCTTTTAGAGGGCAGCTATTTTTAAAGCACTCATTTTATTTTTTTTTAAGACATATGGAAGTAAAGAAGGGTTGGAGATGTTATTGATGGAAGTGTTGTGGGCCTGTACAGAGCTCCCTAAATCCTCTCATCGTGTCCTTCCCTGCTTGGCAAGCTAGGTTCATCACTGTCAGTGGTGGCCAGGACTGAAAGAAATATAGAATTGAGATGTATTTCTCTTTCTTTTGAATTTCTTTCTTATGGAAACATCTAATGTGTTAAAGAGTAAAACATTCAGTAGCTATTCAGCTACTTAGAGTGGTTAAAATCTCCTGTGGTCTTCAGTTTTTATGCTTTCTTAAAAAGTCCATGCAGCAATGAGATCAGAAGTTTGGAACCTCTAACTGTTTGTATCACTGAACATTGAATGGGAGTGATTTGCAAAAGGGAAAAAACCCTCCTTGGTTTGACACAGGAGTATTTTTTATTTGTTTCTCTCTCTCTCCCCCATGTCTTGTTATGCAAGGCAAAAGAGATCATTCCTCAGGTGTCTCTTCCCCAGCAACACCTGCCAAGGTTGTGCCCTCAGGGGATAGTACAAGGATGGCTTGCTGACAAAGCCAGAGCTTTGACTCCACACTATCTGCAGTTACTTTGCTAGAGCAATCTAGACCCTGGACTGGCAACCAGCCACCACATCCAGGCTTCCCATCAGAAACCCATGGCTTCCTAAATCACAAAGGCTCCCTCTCAAGGAGAAGCACAGCATTTGAGTTCAACCCTAAGGTTCAGTCCTGAATGACAAGTGCCTTCAATGAACCTGGATGGCAACATTGTCCCTGCAGGTCTAAACACAATGCAAGGGAACTTGTCCTGCCCTCCCTCCCCATGCTGCTGGCCTGGGAATCTGCATGGCTGGTGCTCCTCAGGGCTCTCCTCCTGGGTTAGGCACCTACCACTCAACGTGGGCCTCACAGCAACTATGCACAGTGGACTTCTGCCCTCAAACAGCTCTCAGACTGCACAAGAAGAGGCATGGGACTGTGGGGGCAGGACACAGGCTAGGTTAGGCAGCAGAACGCTGACAGAGAGTCTTTGGAATGCATCAGAACATCCACCTGGCTGGGGCTGCAATGCTGGACTGCCTATGTGATGTAGCAATAAGCAGCATGTCAAAAACAGGACAGGATTTCCCAAAAAGGAAAGAGAAGGGAACAAAACTAGCAGGCCCCTTAAATGCCTTGTTGCTGCTGAGGCTGGGGAAACTTTAAAGAGGGCAAGACAATGCCTTGTTCCACCCATGGTGGGGGAGAGGGCAGCAGGCATCACGCAAACACAACCCAAGCCCTCAGTATTTTCGAGAGAAACACTGAAGGTGGTGCTGCTGCTCTCAATGGCTCTCAGTAGGTGGGAATGAGATTACAGGCACATTCTCCCCTCCCTCAGCCTTCTGCTGGAGCCTTTGATTGATTTCCTGTAGGTGTTGGTGAAACCCTTGGCACCATAAAGTATCTGAGGTATTTTGCTACATATAGAGGTGCACTTAAAGCATATTTTCTTTTTCTAAACTGGTGGAATTGTATGTGAACCATGCTATTACAGCAAGGCTGTCTTGCTAAGGAACAACAAGGCCTCTGGTAATGTCTCATTTAAGTAGAAAACGTGGCCTAATAGGATTTGCAGATGACCTCAGAACAGCAGCGAACACAGCAGTTGTTTTTCACCCTCACTTGGCTGCTGCCACAAGTTTCAGCTTTCCTGTTCCTCTGAATACACTGCTGGGTTGCTGTGTCCACACACTGCTGAAAAGAAGGGTCTCTACTCTGAAGCAGTAATTTTGTCCCATCCCATCCGAACCTGAACAACCCTGTAACTCTGGAGCAGAAAAAAAGCTGCACAAACTCTGCAACACATGGTATCAAAATTCAGAACTGTGTCTCCCAAATGCAAGAATACACAGGCACTGCAGTTTGTAACAGTGAAGGTCCTGCTGTCTTCAAATGAATGCAAAGACATTTGAAGAGAATGAAAGAACACATCGTCTAGTAAATGTTCTTGGTTTTCATTATTCTGCTTTCCACAGGAAAAGTTTCTGAACTTTCTGTACTTTGCCTCACTTGGAATGCAGCAAATACTTGTATCTACTTTTACATTTTCTCAGTAGAGAGAAAGATGGAGATATGGATGGGTAGGTGAAACTCTAATTGGTGAGGAATGGTTTGGGTTCTTGGCACTCAGGAAAAACTGGTGGGATTTCTTACACTGTGTTGTCATTTGTTGTTGAAAAGAGCAAGTGCAGAGCTCTGTGACGTACTAAAAGTAATCACCTCCTGGCTCCCTTGGGCAATTCATCTTTCCATTATTTCCCTCTTATAAACCAAGATTGTAAGAGCAACAAAAAAGAGCACAAGGCACTTGAGTGAAAAGTGACCAGAGAGAAACAGCTAACATTGGTATTTACATGGATCAAGAGATGATTGGTCTGCATAAACTGATGATTCAGGAAGATGCTACTGAATTAGAACCATGCAGAAGGTCACCACTGCAACCCAGCTGGCCAACACATTGCTCTCTGGACACAGAGAATCTCTAGGCACATACTTCTCTTAAATCTGCTCTAAATATATGGAATTTTCAGAGGAGGTCCCTGCACTTCTGGCATTCACTTTCCCTGTAAAAGTTCAAGCCACCAAAATCTTGCCTAGTTTTCCTCTTTCAGTGAGGCACCTGAGGAACCCATGATTTCACCTGGGGCTACAAGTGCACAGAACTGCCCATGCAGCACCACAGTTACTCATAACTTTTGTCACCCACTCTGCTGACAAGGTCATATTTTTCAAGGATCAAAGCCCTCCATTGGGGCCCCTTTGGTCTTTGATGGTGCCTCCAGACACCTCTCAGGCTCAATTCCTTTAGACTTCTCATCCTGACTGACGGACGCTGCTGCCACCCTGATGGCATTCTCCATTTCCCTGCCATCCTCTTTTCTGTTTGCCACCTTTACAGTTGAGTGACGCTCTTTCCTTCGCAGCTCCTCTCACGCACACCCACTCCTCTCCTTGTAATTAGCCCTGCATTGGAACAAAAGTACCACCCTCTGCAAATCCCCAGAAAGCCAAGCTGCTGCAAAGTCTGTGACAGGGAGCAAACAAGGCATAGTCAGACTGAAATCCCCAGGCTCCACAAATTTAAACTCCCATCTTCCTTTTGGTGAGCTCACTCTCTCTAGCAGAGAAGCCAGCTAAGCTCAGCTGTTGAAAAACTTAAGGAGGCGATTTTGTTAGACTACATCACTAATTTTATTATTAAACAGCTACCATGTTATTTTCCCCCTTCAGATTCTGAAGATTTGCTTCAAGTTTGAGAGCCGCACCTTTTTGCTTCATCTTTTGTGCAGGGGAAGCATCTACCTGAAGTGTCCCAGAGACTTTCTGCAGTAAATATTCCACCAAAACAAAGAGCATCCCAGGCCTCTGGGAAATGGTCTGAAGCTAGATAAACCACTGTGCTGGAATGCACAAATATCTGGGTTTTTCTTTTTTTTTCCTTTGCCTTCTTGACCATGATGTGTCTTTGCTGGAAACAGACAAACTGATCTGCCACAAGCTAACTAATAATCCTAGTACCCACAAAGCATTTTGTAATGTTCCTATGCCATAGCATGTTGTCTCTGCCATGTTTAACAAAAGAGTCTATCAAAACTTGCCTAGTCCTGCAATGGTTTCACTGGTAGGTAGGCAGCGTAGCAGACAGCTGTCTGCTGACCCTTTGCGAAGAGGGGAGCCTGCTGTGACAAGCTTTCCATCCCCAGCTCAGGCTGTGCCAACAGGCTGGCAAGGGCAGGAGATGTAACATGGCCACAGGGTCCAACAGCCTGGCTGGGCTTGTAAGCCCCAGCTAACAGGAGAGGGACAGAAGGAATCTCCTTACATTTAAGGTGAAAAAGTAGAAGGAGGGAAGGAGAGTGGATGTGGGTTTTAGCTGTGTTGCAGGGAAGGGGAGAAAAGAAATCCTCCAAAAAAGTAGTTGTTGGTTTCTCAGGTTAATCATTAAGAGTCCAAACTGCACAAGAGGGAGACATACCAAAATGCTTATAAGGCAAGGATCCGTGAGTTAGTGATTTTTGACACTATTTGGATGGCTGTCTGGCTGGCAGACTCAGCTAGGTATTTTCCCCACCAACTACAAGCTAGAAGGAACAAAATGGTGAAATCAATGAAAGGCTTACAAGGAGGTGGTGCCTGCACAACTGTGTGCTGTGTATGACGTCACCCTCCACAGGAATGGGGAGGAACCACATGGAAACTCAGCTCCTGGTAGGAAAATGTTACCAGTCACATCCCTTATTACTGCGAAAAGGAAGAAGCAATACCATGTTTAAACCTGGCATGGTACAGCAGGCAGGAGGTGCAATGAAATGCAGGTCTACATGGAAACAGCTGCTAATCATCTGCTCTGGGTAATATAAAACAGATTTCCCTGTAAAGAACAAATAGCAACCTGTGCCATCTCCTACACCACACTAAAATCAAGGCCTGACCGAACATGCGATTCCATCTGTGCATATGTGTATATATATATATATATCTATACATACACTCGTATATTAATGCTTTCCACAAGTGAAGAACAGTTTAAGCAAGCTGAATTAAAGCTGAGGGCTTCTTTTGCTTTGCTTGGTCATTGCAACTCTGCTCTCTGGTATTGCTTCCCTTTGCCAGCCCTCTTCTGATTTATGTAATCCTCCATCCTTTCTGGCCCTGTATATGTGAAAGTGCAGGAATTTTCCCCAAAGTCTTGAGTCAAAGAGGGGAGGAGTAGTGTTTAAAACCAACTTTGATCCATGTGTTTGGTGAAATATTAGTGGCTGGAGGATCATTAAATTTTGTATTTATTATTTTGTATTTATTTAATCCATGTATTAAATCTGTATCTTATACCATCCTTTCCTCTAAAGGATGGCCAGCTCAACCCAAGACACCAGGATACTTGGCTTCTATTCTATCCTATTACTTAAATCTGCAGGCAAAAAAGATATTTCCTAGAGAGGGTGTTCACTGACAACACCAACAGAACAGCCTGCAACCTGCTGGAGTTTTCTACCCAATGGTATGAGGCTGCGTCTTCTCTCACATGCATGAGCATAACTTGGTTTCTTGAAATAAAGTGAATTGTGCAGGCAAGTGGAAAACTCATCTCCCACAGGACAGATATCTGAAGGTATTTCAGGCATTTTCCACTACAACCAAGTTCAATCAGAAGCAGTTAGGTACCATAACCACTTTAAAAGGCCTGACAGATGCTAAATCTTTACTGTGGCACCAAAGGTCTAATTCTTCTTGTGAACTATTTATGGCACTAGCCATTTTCCTTTTGGATCAGTAGATCCCTGTGAGTCTCTTTTTCGCTGATGTCACCTTTCTGGTGATGCCTGAACGACAAGCTGCCTAACACCTTGTCACAGCCTTGTGAGCCCCCACCACCCTGCAGGCTGCAGTGTGAGCTGGCAGGCTGAAGCATGTTCAAACTCCAGCCTCCATGCTAGTCTTGCTGTAAGCCTCACACTCATCTCAGCCACTTCTCTCCGGCTTTCCATGCCACTAGAATTGCTTGTTAAAACCAGCTGACACTAAACTCGGCATCAGGAAAATACCTCAATGTCTCTCCCTGCAGACCTGCATTGTTGCTGACAGTAACGTTTTCAACATCCACTTAGCAATGAAGTACAGGTGTCTGCTAATGGGTTAATATGTTAGTGAGAATGGAAAACACAGGGAATAATTAGCTCATTCTGTTCTTGCTGCCTCTTGACAGTTCTTACACAACTCAAATGAGCATCAGGAGTAGCTCCCTCTTGGCTCCCAGCCCTGCTGTTACATGAGATTATATTGGTGGGCTGTGATTTTTAGAGAGGGCATAAGAATGAAGTACCTCCAAAGCTTCCTAAAGTAACAGGGAACTCAGATCAGCGGCAGAACTTTTTGGCAATAGTGTTATAATTACATCCTTTTTTTGGTTTTGGACATGGTACTCTACTCATTAAGTTGCTTATGAGGGCATCAGTTTAATCTTTATCTGATGACTTAATTTAGTGATTATTTGGGAGAATTTTACACAATGAAATAGGATATCCTGACATTTTTTTGTGCCACACATTGATATAAGTGCTGTTTAATTTTTCCAAAGCTACCAATGCTGAAGTGAAATAAACAGACCAATTACATATTGATGGTACACTTCCCCTGGGCCCTGCAGTTCAGAAACAATGAAAAACTTGTATTTATCAGGTAAGCCAGGAGCTGGAGCAAACTGCTGTACATCTGGGGATGCTGTGACTTCTAAGCAGGATGAGGAGGTCCCTCTGAATACATCTCACAAGCAATATATAAAAGCAATTACTCCTGAAGGAAAGTTTTTTTTTTCCACAAACTGAGCTGTTACAGCACTTGAAGTTGTGAAAGGTTAAGTGACAAATGATATGGACCCAGCGACATTACTCACCAGTCAGAATCAAGCCACAGTCACGATCAACAGCAATGCCTGTCGGGGTTTATGAGACTGATACCTGAAAGCAAGCCTGAATGGGAAGGGTACGTATTCCTAGTGAGCAACACCCACCCAGAAAATGAACTCTGCTTCAGGCTACAGCCCAAGTTGCTAATTTGTATGAAAATGTTGCACCTCGAGTGAAGTTTTCAAAAACACTTGCATCACTTAGGAATTGCAATCCTACTTTGAACACGAAAGAAACATAAAGAATTTGTGTGGTTGGGGGCCAGATTGATTTAATTGCCTTCCCAATTACTTCTGTAACACAGTGTGGTGTGCTGGAGAAGCACCTCCCGAGGCGTTTCTGAAAGGGGCCTGAAAGACTTCCCAAAATGTTATCCCAGAAGATGTCATATTTATTCAGATATTCAGATTTATTATTGGATTTAAAATTGTACATGTTATGATAGCTGCACTGATTAGATTCCAGCCTAATTAATCTGCACCTTGATTTACATGTTATTTATGCAGGGCACGGCACTGCCAAATATTAAGCACCCCCTGTCAGCTGCTGAGTGCCCATCACACCACCATGGTCTGCAAGCACCGCACAGAGTTCAAAGTTTTTGAGAGCAAAAACTCTGTGGCAAGAGAAATGCAATAATACTATGTGGCTTTTCTAGACATTATTCATGTCATCAGATGTCATAATGAAGTCGTGAACATGTAGGCACCTCAGCATAAAGTGCTGTCTCAAAACTGTCACAAGAGTGGTCACAGCAGAAAGCTTCATTCCCCATCCATTAGACAGAATGTGTTTGCCACAAAAGAAACAGGAGAGAGGAAATTAACATCAGCCCTGACAGACAATGGTTACACAAAAGCAAGACTGAAAACTTGCTGGCTTATTTCCTTTATTAAGCCCAAAATAACACCTTTAAAAAATCCTGCCCTCATGAATAAATCAAATGCCTTCATTAAAGAAACATTTACTGCCGTTTTCTATACTTTATTTTAAGGCATACAGAAAAATATTTAACAAATGTGTATGCAATTAAATGCTGAGGACTGCTAATTACAGCCCTTCTGAATGCCTCTGCAAAACAAAGATACTCAATACAATATGTTAGAAAGGGTGGGGAAAAGAAAGAGAGGAAGCTGAAGACAATCTAATACACATTAGTGCAGATATATGCTGGCCTTTGGCTACAAGCAGCAAATAAATCATCAATGTAACCCCAAATGGCAGCCAAAGGATATTTTGGAGTCACATCTTTGCTTCTGCTTCTCTAATTCATTTCCAAAACATTTCACCTCTAATTAATTATGGAATTTAATGACAGAATGTAAAGGACTGGCTGGGGTTGCAGGCCATTCCAACAAGGCTTTAATGACATGTCCTTCAGGTTGCAGAACCTTTATGTATTTAGCAATGATTTATCATCCCTGGCAGAGGCAGGTACTTCAAAGGCAACCTTATATAAAAAATAAATTCTGCCTTTGCCAAGTGTTGGAAAGAGCACTAAATTAAATTTTAAAATCAATTCCTACAGACAAGAGAGTCATAAAAACTCAGTGGATTTGTCTATCTGGCCAACAGGCAAAAATTTATGACAGTACAGTTTTGTAATCAATAATAGCAATACAGTGTATGTTTCTGATTAGAAAAAATTAAAGATGCCAAAAGAACATTGCTAAATATTTAGGCTGATTTGTGACAGTCCCATTGAGCAGAAACATAAAACATGCATTTTGATGAATTTCCAACTAGTTTATGTAATACTATACTTTTTATTTTTCAAAAAAAGAATATTAAAATTATTATAAGCTTTGTCACCTGCTGTAAGGCAGAATGATGTAATTTTATTCACTGCACATTTTCTGTTTGTGAGGCAAAAAAGCATAGTTTACTTCTTTATAAAAGGGAAATATATATAACTATATATATATATAATTTTATTGGTATTAACATAATGCAATACCATACATTGAGCAAACAGAAAACATTTCAAAATACATTTTTTAAAATTATCTCCCCGTAAGATAGTATGAAATATCAAGTAATTAGCATTAACATTATTACAATACACCCTTAGCCAAATATATTAAGGAAAATCCACATTCTAACCACAGAGATAGAGGCAAACATCAACCCGTAGGGGACTTAGAACATAATGATAAATACAATATCTGAATCTACTTTGAGTGACATCCAGACAAATACTGGCCCCAAAACAGCCCTCTGGAGTCTGGGTGTTATGCAGAAAATACTTTGTGCCTTTTTGGCCAGGCATCATCACTCACATGTTTAAGTCTTAGAAGATAAAGAGGAACTGAAGAGTTTAAGTGCAGAGTCTAATACATCTCAGCGTGAGGTATCTTCTCCATCATCATCCAAAGGAGTGCCAGTGTACCCTCTGGCAATTCATTACAAACCATTAGATAAATGGAAATCTCCAAAACGTCTGTAGATACCTCCACTTGACAGAATACACTTAGTTTAGCATGACACAGTAAGGTGACTTCCTTCACTAACGTGAAGCACGCTTAAATGACACGACTCTGTCTGGCTGGAGTTCAGTACAATCAACAGGATTTTACAGTTACCATGGCTGAATCCCTCTTTAACTCCTCGAGGTGTGCAGAACAAAACTGAGTGACATCAAAGCCTTTCCCCTGCCAAGACCCTCTTCCCCTTCTGTTCTCCCGTGAGGGGGGCAGTATTTTCTGCAAATGTGCTCCATGTAGACTGGATCTGACTTTGTGCCTAGTCCCATTGTGGAAAGGGTGCATTCTTCAAAAGACTGGCCATGCCCTTTGACACCTTCCTGGAGGCCTCATATTCAGGCATGTGGTTGTCTATGCTTTAACAGGTCTGTTCTCTTTATAACACCAAAGTTATTCAAGAAGAACTGACTTTCTGAACGGAGGCCATTAGGTTTCTTGCAAGAGGCTGAAGTTGAATCTCCGTCGTGCCAATTCTCTAATGATAAGTTTATCAACCTTTGAGTCCAATCGGTTCAGTGCCAAGAGATGTGGATCCCATTTGACATGGAGAGGTGCTATCAACTCTCGCAGTGTATTAGCCTAATATGATAAAGCAGTGATACAATATGTTGAAAGATCTGTGATGTGCCATTATTTCCATTTCAGTAAATTAGAAATACTATCATGCAAACAAGAGCAAATAGCAAATCTGGCATACAGTAGCAGCACTACAGAGCCTTTCTAATCTGCATGCAGCTATGCTCATGAGGACAGAGGCATGGCACTGTTCTGCTATTACACCTCACTCCATTAAAATATCCATCCCTGATGCAAAAGAGATATTTAGGGCAGAAAGTTACATATTCTTTTTTTGTAGATATGCCTTAAAGAGGAAAAAATAAAAAAACTGAACAAAGACCAATTAAAAAACCTCAAATAACCCACAAATAAAACAAGAGAATAATACACATCCCAAGCAACTTGGGTTGGTTTTCTCCATGTTGAAGACATATTAGCTCATTTGGAAGCACTGGGAAAAGGTCACATGAATGAGGAGAATGGAAGCAAAGAATGTGCCCCAAATCCACCAAACGTGCTACAAACACAGAAAAATATCCTGATGGCAACTTATGCATGAACTATAAAAAGAGGTGGCACAACACAATCTGGCTCCTTTCGTTCTCCTAGCTGACAGTCCAGCGTTGTGCAATGTTGGGTGAAGGGTAAGATACAGAGCTAGGAGATCATGTGATTTTGCAACCACACTGACATTACATACTTCCATAAGCTAGGGCTTGAGAACTCGAGAATCTTTGTGGACCTGTGTTAGCAAAGAAAAGAGAAAGAGAGAGGTGGAATAAACAGCATACAGCTAAGTTGTTTACTTAGAGTTTCCGTGTGGATATGCAGTCTCTGCACACAGGCAATTTCAAAAGTCCAGCTGGTCTCAGTGCATTCCCTGTTCTATTTTCTACTACACTAAATTGTAATAAAAAAAGGAACTCCATGGATCTTGAACTCCATTGTCATTTCAGTTCTCAGATATGAAAAGCTGGGGGATGTTTTGCTGTCATAAAAAACGTTTTGGGAAAGAGTTCAACTGTGCATAATGTAAAGATGTACAAATTCAATTCAATTTAACTGGTGAGACTTGTTTAACCTTTGTTAAAGAGAATGTTTTTTTCAAAAGACAGGATGAAAAGGAAGGAAAATATGAAGCATTGCCATTTTTTTATTCTTGAGCATATCACAAAAGGTCTTGAGAGCAGAAAAGAAATGTCTCAGTGACAGAAAGCACAAGGTAGAAAGAATCCCAGATGGAAACACTGGCGCCATTTACTCCACCCACGGCAGCAATTGGAAAATGAGTTTCCAGAGAGGCAGAGGGTGAGCAATGCTATATGGAACTCAAAACGAGTTCAGTCTCTTCTCTCTTGCTGAGATTTCCTGGGACTCTGTGCGTCAACAAGGAGAGGAGGAAGAAGGGTGAGGAAAACAGTTTATATAACTAAATCCTAAGTATAGCAGTCAAGAGAAACTTTTACATAATCTATTGTTTAAAATAAAAAACCCCCACATTTTATTCTACAAACAAAATGAAAAAAAACCCCAAACCCAACCCCCCAAACCAAACCCCAAACCCCTGACAAACAAAAGGCCAAGCCAGCATATTTCAGGACTCAAGGGGTTCAGGAAAGGGAGACTTTGTAGAATACAAAAGGGAATGTTTGTCACATTTCATCCTGTTTTATACTAAGAACAGTCATAGCACTGAAAATATGAGTCTTGGATTTGTTTGGAAAAGGGCACTAAGCGAAAGAGAATTCTACTGCCTCATATGTATTAATTTTGCAGCTTTAGGAGACCCTGTCGTCTTGTGGCTGTTGTTCACATAACTTTATCTGTAAAAATTCAGAAAGTTTGGTTTCAAAGGTCAGGCTTTGGAAATAGGAACTTCCCTTTTTGTGAAAACAAGGTGGTTATGAAATAAAGGAGGGTTACTGAAGTTAAGGGAAGGGCATTACCTAGCAGATGTCTATAGTATTCCACACACTGCTGAGGCTGACTGGGACACACTGTGTCTGTGGAAGAACTGTGATACCTTCAACAGATGGTGGTACAGGATGTGTTTTATGGACCTAAAATCCAACTAAATTTTGCATTAGAAGACTATTTCTGAAAAGGACTGCTAGTAAGATACACTTTTGTAAAGACTATTTAGTAATATTGCTGGGCCTGATGATACAGGTCTATCATCAAACACTGACAATTTTTCACTGTCCCAGTTTGGATTAGTTACTGTGCATGAACAGCCTTTCATTAGGACCTCTTAAGATAAGTGCTGGTATACATTATCCTATTTACCTCAAGGTGAATATAATTGTCAGCAACTAATGGAGCTTTTCTGAAGAGATTTTTGATATCACTGATAGTAACTAAGAGTTTAGAAATTCTGCTTTTTAGTAGCAAAATTCTTTTTCCTTATCCTCATAAACCCCACATTTTTCTTTCTGTATCACTAGCAAAATGATTTATGTAAGAAAATTCCAGCATATGGTTTTGTTTCTAGATAAGGGGCTTTTTAAAAAATTTGTTTTAAAGGAGAACAAATACAAATAACAAAGAATGAGTAATGTGCTTTTTGATGGATACTTATTGACACTACAACTTATGAAACTCACGAGACTTGCAAACATTTTGAAAAATAAACCAACTGCCGTTCACATACAAAAATGAACACGACCCTGTGAATATAGTGAAGTGAGCTTTGTGCATTTATCAACCAAATTATATTTGTATTATGAGAAGAGTTTTACAGCAAATGACTTCCCCAGAGTGGTTACAAAAACAAACTTGCCTGCTGTAAACCTCTGCCTATTCCTTCAGCTGATGTGGTCATGTAAGATGTGAGGCATCTTATGTCTGAGCAAACCTGTAGCAGTAGGAGGTACTTTACCCATCTAAAGTGGTGGAGACAGAATGCATCAGGGCTGGGACCAACCCACCAAGCAGGAGCAAAGGCAGGCCTTTCCAGGCATGCCATCAGGTGTCAAAAGCAAAGGGGAGGAGCAAGTCCTCACCTGAGAGAAATGTTTGAGGGTCACAAAATAAGGTCTTATAACGACTCCCACACAACAAATCCTATGTAAGCAAAGGGGTATACAGGGTGATACAACTCTTTCTTTTTCTCTTTGAGACCTATTTATCAATCATAAAGGCATATCTGAAGTCCTCAATGAGAAGGTAAAAAGTTATGGTTTTCACTTTGACATGTTTTTTAATAAAATGTGTAAGATTTTACCGCTACCACTTATGAGTATACCTTCTTAGGAATGTTTACATTGTATATTCTGCCTAAACAGACTACAAGGTATCTGGTTATTAAATGGCATATTTATGATAACTTTGCTGTTCAAAGAAGGGTTAGGTTGAATAACAGCAGGCTAATAAACTTTGGAAATATGTACCGAAGTTCTAGAAAAGGAAATTACAGGCTTCCCATCTCTACTGAAAATCAGTAAAACTGTAACTGCCTTTTGAAGACCTATCCTTTCCTTAATTTTTATCCTATTTTGTGTACCTATTTCTACATCTGTCTATATATTCATGAGAGAACTTTGACTAGAAGCCCTTACCTATATTATCTAGTCCAATAATGAAGTATATGTAATTATGCATATTCCCCTAAAGGTCAATACTATGTGTGAGTAACCAGGCTCTGAACAGGAAAAAACGCAAACAACAACTGAGAAAAGAAAACCTTCTCCGTGTACCACAAACTGCTATGTGGCTGCTTCCAATTTCCATTAGAAGTCCATTGGCAGATATATCTTCCTCCTTACTAGAGAGTCGGCTCAACACTATTTGACAGAGTCCTTGGGAGGAATGCTGGCAGATCTGCAAACTGTCTGTTGCTGGATGCTGGGAAGCTCCTACCATCTCTGGGAGTGCTCAGGTCTCAGACAGATCCCATGCAGAGATGAAAAGGAGCTGGTATAGAGTGTGGCAGTGAGACTGCCAGAGGAAGGAGGGTTTTGATGACACATCCAGTGCAGCCCCCTGACACTATACTCCAAAGCAGCATCTCTGCACAGTATCCTGTAAGAGGCCCGTTAGGTGTGGAAGCTGTAGCACAAGTCACTCAGTACTCCTCTGGAGACTGAGTCACCGCACTAAAGGGCACTAAATTAAACAAGAATAATACAGGAATATGCTACCTACAAATAGCGAGTTTCAGCTTATCCAACACCACAATACAGACTTTAGTCCCCCTCACGTCCTCACTGAGGAACACCAAGAATACAAACGTTACATGAAAAAGCACCACGGTGAGGATGGGGGCCAGGGAGGACAGATGGTGGTGTCAGCCCACGTATAGCCTCCAGCTTCTGCTCCTCTGCAAGTGCTGCACTTGGCCCCATGAGGTCAAGGCAGTGGGAATTACAGGGCTCTAATCGGCAGGTATTTTTCCTCCCACTTACCAAGGATTTCTAAATTACAAATGTACCCTGGCTCTCCTATGCATTTCATCTACTACGGCTATTGCTAAATAACCCTCTATCTACTCAGCACTAAAGAAGCAAATAAACTAAAATGTAGCACATTAAATTGTCCAATTACTAACTCTTACTATACTATATTATTCTCAATTCTGCCCATATTTTGTTCCTCCATACTAGATATATCTAATGGTTATTCTTCTGCTGTTCAGGTCTCTCTCTAATATCTGTAAAACTCTCTACTTCAGCTCATTACCAGTGTAATACTGGAGTGAGGGTTCACAACTCCAAGACAGAGCAGTTTGAGTTGTGGTTCTGTCAGAACTATGGTTATTTTTTCAGAGTAGTTTCTTTTGTAACCATCGTAGACTAATACAAAGAGCTGCTCCCAGACAAAGGAAACCCTTTAATTTGGGACATAAACAGACACAGTGGAGTAACCATGGTCAGGAAAACAAAAAAAAAGAGCAGCTGGCTAAATTTCTCATAGTTTTATTTCCATTCAGAGGGTGCAGGATCTAACTAAGACTTTAGTGCTCCATTGGGCAATTTATGAATTCTGAGAATGATACTAAAACTTCTGCATATTGGCATTCTAATTGCTGGATTACATGGAGACTTAAGTTACATAAGCCTATAGGACAGGGCTCACCCAGAAGTCTACATTCAAAAGACAAGCACATGAGGCATATATCTAACGGTGAGGCTCCTTTCAAGCCAATTCTCAGTAAGCCAAAATCAGCCTGGCTGTGATTGTATTGGTACCTAAAGCTCAGTTTAATCTACCAAACCTCCTGTATGGTTTATTCTGAGAAGAGCATGAAAAGCCATGTCTTTGTTTCCTGACCATGAAGCAGGAACTGTTGTTCCAGCCTGTTGCCCCAGGAAAGAGTTACTGTACAGCACAAAAATGGGAGTTGCATTTCCTGACTAATGCTTTGGACATCAACACAGAAAAAAAAATAATGTACTGATTTTTTGCATTTGTATCACCAAATCTTTTAATATGGAATATTTAAGGTGAACTGGTCCTACTATTGTAACAGACTATTCTCTATATAATTTTTATCACCAGTGACACTTATTTCTGGGAATTTTTATACATTAACTGCCTCAGGGCTTTAAAGGCAAACAGAAATGCATGGAATTAATTACAGCATGTTAAAATTTAAATTTATCCAAACAATTTTTTAACTTCAACCAGTAGAAGCCACTTCAGACAGAGAATGCTTTACCAGCCTACCATCAAGTAACAGAATTGTTTTTCTGATGGTGTCTTCCATACTGACAACAAAACCACAATACACTGACAAAATCACTGGTGTGACTAAATAACGCCCAGCCAGACTGTCATGTTGTCCTGGTTTTAGCCTCACTGCCAGCCTACATCCAAGGGCAGAGAACAGAGTTGCTGCTGCTGCCACAGCTGCTGACAACTGCAGCAATATAGTTCCTGGCCTAGGATCCCTTCTTTGAGTGGGTCAATAAAAGAGCCACAGATCACATAAGCACTCTAAGTTATGGATATCTTATCATACCATGTGGTTAAGGTAAAATGAACAGAATGAGAAAAACACTGTCATCTTCTTTGTGCCCCCTTCTGCCTAAGCTCTTCAGCAGCTTTTACTAAAACCTCCAACAGGAATGGTGTGAAAACCTATCCAATTAGGGATATATAGGAAAAATTGGGAGGGTGCATTATTGTTATTGTTGTTATTATTATTTTAATTGAGTTTGGAGCTCAGTGGAGGAGCACACGCACCAAACACGGACTGTATTATTCTCCTCCTGGCAAGGCCAGTAAGTGAAATATTGGCAACGCCCTGGCTGGCTGTGCCACATAGAACAAAGGTATTCCCTTCTCTCTCCTCATGTCCTAGCACGTATTTGACCTGTCAATCCAACTTGCTTTGACTGTTCCCAGGCAAGTCATATCGTTCTGCTCCATCTCTATTTTTGATTCAGACAGGTCCATTTCAGGCTCCTCACAGCAACAACTTGAAGTACACTGCTCAAAATTAGCATATAAAGAAACACATTTTAGACATCTTGCTTTTAATTAATTTGGCTCCCAGAAAAAGAAGACAGAAATCCTATTCTAAAACAATGATTCAGTTGCAAGATGCAGCATTAAAAATAACAAGCTCAACGAGTTTTTAATTTTGCAAGAATTTGTTTTTTTCAGAAGAAAGTAAATACCCCTCTTAAGGAAGGTGTGTATCTGATGGCAATAAGCTTACTAATTTTCCTGTATAATGCCAGGATGTGCTATCAGTACAACCAGCTATTCCAAAAAGTCTTTACAACATTAGATTTGTCACTGATGCTTTTGTAATTTGCAGTGACTAAATTTACATTAATCTTCCTCAATATTTTTTATTCCCAAAATACAGGTGGAGAAGTTCTGGAGAAATTATCCTGCTACAATGACATGGAATTAGGCTATAAATTTATCTTTTGAGTCATGTAATATTTTTCATAACTAAGAGAAAAGAAGAACAGAAACCAACATTGCTTCTGAAAAGCAGACCCAATAAAAATAACTTCAAAATACATGGAGATCATACTGTCTTTTATAGTCCCTTACTTTTATTGGATATCTTAAAGACTTTACTCTGATCACAGAGTAATGACGAAGTTCAGTGTGTGTTATATAATACATCTATTCAACAATTTGGTGGAAAAATTAGTATTTTCTCAATTTAAGTTTCTTATGAAAAAGCAAATGAGAGGGTAAGAATGGGCAAGAATTTATGACTTAAAACAGCTGTGGAGTGCAAAGGAGCTATGCTGAAGCCAGGCTTTGAGGCACAGTGAGATGGGGCCTTTTATCATGGTAATTGCTGTCCCTTACCCAACTCTGCTCAGTTGTCAAACTTGCCCTCCCCTCTCACGGGAAAGATCTGATGTGGCATAACTGACTTAACTGTGCTGACATGAGAGGTATCTGTCATGTCTTAGAAGGGGTCATAAACCATCAAAGACCTCCAAAGCGACCCCAAACTCATTTTCTGAGGCCTTCCACCAGAGGACTGAAAGCTCCCCCTCTGCCCAGGGGACGTACCAGGAGCTCCCACTTGACCTGAACATATATTAACCCACCAGACTTTGTGTTTCATGGGACTTCTTCCCCCATCCCTGATGAATCAGGACCATCCCTTTGAACTATGGTGCAACGATCAAGTCTCATCATCGATCCATGGGTGGTGACTATGAATCTTTTTACTCTTTCCTTCCTTCCTTCCTTCCTTCCTTCCTTCCTTCCTTCCTTCCTTCCTTCCTGCCTGCCTGCCTTCCGCCTTCCTGCTTTTTTCCCCTCATACATTTTCTTAAGTGCTTTTTTTACTGCCATACTACTATAGATAATAATAACCAAAATGGCTATATATCTGCTTTCCATTGCAACCAAATTGTTCTCAAATAAATCCTACACATGTATTTACAAACACCTATCATTCAGTGTCTTACTCTAATCCATCCCAAAGGATCTATTAACAGGAACCCGAGTTACTCTCACCTTCAGGGGAGGGTAGCAACAGGTTTTTAAAACATCCCTGTAGCACATGTGTCAGAAACCCTGGGAGGATTTCAGAAGTGGAAATGCACAGTTACATATCTAAGGGCAAAGAACAATCTCCCCTGCTCAGTCTGGAACTACTGCAACCATTGTTTTTGCCTTGGAAGAAGCAAACAGATGTTAGTAAAACACAGGGGGGACAGGGATGAAGCTCTGACTCTATACCTTTGGTCATTAATAACAGTGCCAGTTATGGTGACCACTAAAGATGAGCAAGAGCCCGATGAATGTGCTCTATAAAACATCTACTCCATTTCCGTACAGTACAACTGAGTAAGTCAACTGACAAAAAAGCCTCACCAGTGGGCTCTGCTAGCCCTTCTAGAAGACATGAGGGGACACTATGAGAAAGTTTTAATTGTCAAAAATAACTGTCACCTCAGCCAATTATTGGCAGAGATATTACAGGGACTTCAACTTAATCATATCCCAGATTCTGCTCCTTGGAGGACAGCTTGGGCTGAGGGAATGTTTCAGTGCACAGGCATGATCTACCTGAACATGACTCCAGTGTCAAATCTATCCACCTTGCTCACCTGTGCCTCATGTTAAATTGCATACATTTGTGAAATAAAGTCAAAGGCAGCATGGGTGCATTTACAGTAGGCTATGCTCTAGGAGAAATGTGACACTGTAAAAACAAAATACTTTTAAAACAGTTTTTCTAACTGGGGAAAGATTTATAACACCATCACCCTCATTTGTGGCACAGAGAATTAAAGGCTGACAGGATTTTCATTTGAAAAACCAGTCACAATTTAATGAAAATTATGACATAGTGTATCCTCACCTTACAGATTTATGTCCTATTTCCAGTCTTCCACTTTTTGCTTCCATCTTGCCCCACTCAATTTTGCAATCTGCTCCCCAGCTACCCTGGTGTTTCCTGTTCCCAACAACCACTACAGATCACAGACTGCAAGAAGTGTTTCCTTTCTTTTTCATGGGTAAAATTAAGCCTTCATCCCCCTTGGGGGTGTGCTATCCTTTGTTCACTGGGTTCCTCTCAGCAAGCTTCTGTCCCCACCATCCCAAGGAGCAGTGATGCTGAGGAATGCACACAGTCTTCTGACAGCCTTGGCAGAAAAGCCAAATGCATGTAGAATATAGAATCTCACTCCTCCATGCCTGTTTTCCCAAGCAGAAATGACAGGTGTCCCAGGTGTTGGTGGCTCAGAGCCATTCAGCCGTGCCCTCATCCTCCCACATTCAACCTCCACTAAATTTCAGGAATAATGAAATCTATAAAGCCTCAAGTGCTATTTTCAGAACTAAGGAGCCTCATTTTTCCTTCAAGTGACTTTTTTACTCTTGCTATAAATCCCATAATCTTGTTTAGCCACAACATGTACAAGCTTAGGAAATTGGCCTTTTGGGATGGGAAAGGCCAAGAAGAAGGTGGCTGACATTTTTGAGTTTCATTAACTGTAAAAGCCATTTCCAAAGTGTGAGTCTCCAAGGCAATAATTTTTTACCTTTATGAAAACCCTGAAACTTCCTTCTACTCTCTACAAATAGTTCAGAATTAATTGTACCAAAAATTTCAGCCATCCCTTAAGGAAGTGTTCCCGGGAAAACACACATCCTCTTTGCCTCGTCTTTTACTATGAAAAGATTTTACATATTTTATAGACTCTGCAAGACTTTCATAAAACCGAATTTCTCAGCTTCTTAGAGTTTGTACAGATAGGATAGGATAGCCTGTTTATGCTGTTAAGATTCATGATAGCCACTACAAGGTGTTCCTATCTGCAGGCAGAATTTGTGAATTGAGGGTTAAAATGTAAAGTGAGCAGAGAACTTGGAAACTATCAATATATTAATGCATAATGCACTAATGTCTAAAGTGCATTTTCTGTTTGTTGGGGATTTTCATTTTAGTTTTATTCCTCAGTCTCATCATTTCATAAACCATTGTCAAAATCCACAGATTTAAATTTTTAATGTGTTGGTATAAAACATTTACAGTATGGCTAAATTAGTCTAGTTCATTAATAAGTATTTCTAACCCCTGTAAGAATCACATGAAACTTTTGAGGCTACATTAAGGAATAGGACATTAAATACCTAGATCACACAGAACACTGGAGAAGGCAAAAATAGTCCTCAGTGGTAAAACAATGCAAAAAATTTAATAATTTACTCTTGGAGAGTTCTAGTTTGAAGTATAAAATTTAAATGGGGTTTTCCTCAGGCTCTTTAGACAACCTGAAATAAATAAATAAAAATACTCCTTTCTGTCTTCCAAAGAGACAGAAAGCAGCAATTCTAGTTGTCTCTAAAGCCATTACAATAAAGTTAGAAATATAAATGTTTTACTGTAAAATTATGTACATGTACTTAGCTTGATTAAAAAACCTCAAGAAAACGTCTTGAAAATAGTTTTTTTAATTGAAAATAAATGGCAGGGCACATTCTAGCAGGAAGGAAAGAAACAAGAATTCTCAGAATAATCAGCTTCAAGCTTTTTGCAGATTAAGTATGATTTTATATTGAATTTCAAGTGTATGCATTATGCAGTAAAAAAACCTCACTTAAATGCCAAATGCAGAAGCTATTGAAATATTGTTATGTGAATTCTAAAACACATTTTGCTGTTTTTACTACAGGAGGACACTCTCTAATTCTCTAGGTCTCATATTCACCAGCTCTCAAGTATTCCATGAAGACCTCTTTGCATGGATAGGAAACACCAGATTAGCTGCAAGGAGCCCACTGACAGGGCCCTCTGGCATCCCCAATCTGAGCTGGGGGCTGTGCCAGGAGCCATATTTGGAGCATCCCCCAAGCCATCCCACATCACTACAAATCCGAATTTCATTTAACCTGAAACTAAAAGCACAACAACCTCCTCAGAGACGTTTCCTTAATTTTGCTTCCTCCCTGAGGCCTGTAAATCATCACATGATTAAATGAAGAGTTCAAAATCTGGCTGAAAGGTAGGTTTAAATTGATGATTTTGGCAGCCTTTCTCCTCACTCTCTGATGGTGGTAACTCCAGTACTTTTAAACAAATCAGTGGTGACACTTTCTATGGCAAACCCCCAAAATTTATCCCTCCGGAATCCAGAAGAGAAGAAATAATTAGCTAATGTTATTTTAAGCCTGCAGTACTCAAAATGTGGAGCCAGAAAGCAAAAATCCTACTGAAAATGCAGCTATTTTCTTCAGGTAAATACAACAAGATCCCCCAGAGAACTTGTTTCATGCTCTGTTCATAAAATCATGGTATTTAATAGCACCACACCAGTACAATGGTGTTGGAGCATAAGCATCACCAACAGGTTCCAAAACTTGCAAATTTAGGGCCACAAAAGGGAAGAAAAAGATATTTCTGTTCTAACTTTTGGACCCCAATTTTCAAAAACAAAGCTAGGAAAGTATTTTATTAATAATGAATGAGAACTGAGATCCTTGCAAAATTGCCCGATTACAAGGCCTTTTTGTTTGTTAATAATGTACTGTAATTATCACATTTGTTTCACAAGAACTGGCAATGCTTGATGTTGGAAAACAACAGAGGATCTTATAAATAAAATTCACATGGTCAATATAAACTCTGAGCGTTAAGCCCTTTTGAGGGATCGATGGAATCCCATCTGACACAGGTGTGGATCTGAAGGCTGATTCTTATCTCCAGGTAATATCTTCCTTGGGTATTGAAATGCACAGTGGGTGTGGGACAGTGCAGGATCTTTCCCTTCTAGAAGTTTAGCTCCCAGAAGTGAGTGGTATTAGCCACCTTCTGTATCCAAGGTGTCCTCTGATAGCAACAGCCAAGCCCAGATGGAGAAGACACCAGAGGCTTGCTGCTAATAGAGAGGCTGCACTATGTGCCCTGCATCCAGAAACATTCCCAGATGGCACTAATAGCCTGAACGGTGGAAGAGAATAAACTTATCAAAATCCACAAGCAAAGTGTGAGGAAGCATTTCCTAAACTGCTGGAGGACAGTCTCAGAAGTTGGAATGATTTGGAGGGATGATATCCCTTGCCAAGTTTCACACGACGATATGGTAAATGCTATGCTAACAGACACAGAGCTTGGCAAACACCAGGTTAGACTGCAGGGCTTCCTTTTTTTTTGTCTAGTCAGGCTGTTAGTTTTACAAAATGTCATATTTATTTGTTGGTTGGTTTTAGTCCAATTAATTTGACATTTTAATTCACCTGAGGTTTTTATTAACATGAGCTACTTAATGTGGATATGTAAAAGGCAGAGGAATAATCAGAACAACTATTAGAAAACACAACCATTAAGCAGAAAAGCATCTGGGATACTGTACAGCACAAAGTGAAATATGAAGTACAGTATAGTTGCCAAACAGATACTTATCATAGTATAGAGCACAAAACAGTCCAGGCAAAGCAACCTTCTGGCCTCAACCAGGTGTGCTGCACCCAGCTTGGACTATGCCACTGCAGAAGAGGTGGGAGTTATCTGGAAAACCCAGGACAGAGGAGTCAGAGGCTTAGCAAACACCATATATGAGAAAAACTAAACCAACCTTCATAACAACCTTTCAGCTTGAAAGAATAGCTGCTGTAAGGAAGGAGTCTGTTTTCTGTGGCATAATGGAATGGAAATGCTGGGCTTAAATTGCAGAGACAACAATTCAATATCCATTAGGAGATAAAATTAATTCTTCCCCAAAACAGCAAGAATGAAAAGCACGATCTGGAGGGAATGAAGAGTGCCCACCACTGGAAGTGTTTATTGGCAGATTTAGTAGGTATAGCAGCTCCAGATTTAGGGGCAAAGCTAAAATGGGTAATCTTTCAATCCATTTCCAGCTCACTGGCTCCAAGACACACAGAGCACACTTACAGCTTCACCAGACTCTTCAGATGGACCGAGATTTTAACCTACATATACTGTCTTCCTGCAATGGAAAGGTTTAGGAAACCAGTAAAGAGATTAAGATGCCAAAATATAAGCATCTAGTGCCATTTTAGCTGTCAAGGAGTATCCGAGGAAGTTGCAATAGGGCTGGCAAATTAGACACATTACCTACACAAGATCTGTGACCCTCAGCAGCTAGAGACCAAAAGGAAAGTCAGACAGGAAGACAGGCTAAGGTATTTTTCACAAAAAATTGTCCTGCAACATTTATCTCACAGGCCTCCATGGCAATCTTAACTTTAAATCCAAAAATTCTGACAATTTTTTAAAAAACAGATCAAAGCAAACAAAACAGCTTTGTAACATATTTGGCTTTTCCTGAGTCTCTTGTCTAGCAAAAACAAAAAAAATCCAGGAGGATGCTGACTGTTTGCATTGAAGTCTTTAATATGCCATCCTGCTTCCCATGATGAAGAGTAATTAAACAAGAATGCATGTTTACATGGTGACCCTCCAGACTTTCAGCATGGTAGTAGTTTAATAAAACTACATCCCTTCCATTTCCTTCCAAGCACTACTGACTCAGGGCCATTTCTGTTTTATTGGTTGCCTTAAAAGAACATGAGAGCCACACATAACAGATGGTACCACCTGGAGACATAATAAATATAATCCAAAAAGATTTTGGTCCTCCTCTGTACGCCTATTCCTACTGATACTGTGCCATATTCTTCTGATTTAATTACAATTGATTATAGAAAAGGTTTTTCTTTTTAGCTTTGAAAAAAGGTAGAAAATTTAAAATTATACATTTTGAAAGAACATTCTCATGTATATGACAGGTGGTTAACTTCTGTATTGTAGGCTTCTGTTTCCTTTGCATTTAGAAACCTTCAGATTAGGCGAATTCCCTGCTGCATCTCAAGGAGGAACTATCCCACTTCTGCAAAAATTCCAATGAAAAATGGCTTCCTCATGGAAAAACTCCAATTAAATTGCAGTGGTCAAACCTAAGAGTGTTTTAAAACAATTTTCAGTGAGTTTCAGTGAGAAGGTGTATGTAAATGAATGTCAACAATGCAAGTTTTTCATGTTTGAAATTGAAATGAATGCATGTTTAAATTCCAGGACAGGAAAACCCTCTTTTCAATGGAAAACTACATGTTAATTATAAAAAAAAAAAAAAAAGAAGTTGGATTTTACTTTTCATACATATAATAATTTCAAAAAAGCTACATATCCTCATTTAAGAATGAAAGCACATTTAGAATCAAGGGGACAGAATCCACAAGCACAAAAAAGCCTTTTTGATATTGCTACTGGGATGCATCAGGCCAACAAACTGGGAAGCAATAGCATATCCTTCAGTATGGTAAACAGAGAGCCCTAGAGGACCTGGACTGTCTTCCCTCTATTGCTTGTGAAGTGCTCTGCCATTTAGGAGCTGCCTTTTCCCAAAGACAGCACCTCTGCAGCCAGACTCAGACATGGCAGCAGCAGAGACAGAGCCTGCTTATACCAAGAAATGGGAAAAACAGAGGTAAATCAGATCAGTTCCATAACATCTAGAGAGAGAATTAATGCAGAACATAAAAATACCCGACCAGAAATACATTCTCACATCTATAGATTCCCTGCTTCACCACCTAACCCAAAGAGGTCTCTGGTGGGTAGTACCACAGTTCCATTGGCAGTAACTGAATTGAGGAAACTTTGCAGGAAAAGTAATTTAAAAGAATGGTCATGTAAGAAATTCTCTTGTGCATTTCTTTTGCTTATAACAAGACCATTTAATCCATATATTTCAGGCAAAAGCAGATGACCTTTGTTGGCAATGACACACAAAGCTATTAAAACCAAAAGAGAAGTAGGAATTCACCTCTCCTTCGCATTTTTAGCAGCATGGGCAATGGAAATCAAATCAAATTTTAAATGTGGCAACAATATATTTGTGGGTGAAATGCATTCATATAAATAAACACTAACAAGCACAAAATTTAACTACTCTTATTTTTGTTGACAGCCCATATTGCTTTCTGAATTGCTACTTAATAAATGATTCAATATTTGGCTTTCGAACACTGCCAGCAATTTTGTCCCCTCAAACTGAAATTTAAAATCAGGGTACAGAGGTTTTGTATCCCAACATTTTTATTTAGAATGCAAACTCACTTCTATAATGGAGTTGCTTCTGCATATGAGAATTGGAAAAGCTTTATTTAATAAATTTAAAATTTTAATTAAAGAACATGCTTAGAAAGAAACATACCTACTCCCAGTACCTGGTTATCTAAGTTACTATTCCTATCAGTAATTTTAATAATATAATAAATTGTCTAAAAGACATTTTTATTCGTGGAACTGAACATACACATATACATGGCAGTTAGAAGATAAATCAGAAACTAACTTCAGATGACAATTTTCTCCAATACACAGTTGGTTCTGGAAGCTTATAGAATTCCTATTCAGACAAAGATAAATCTTAAAATTTAACAAGAATAAAGGAGTTTAGCTTGAGATATCACCTAGATTACCAACAATGTTGTTCCCTCCACTAGTTTTCAAATTTAACAGCTCTCATAGGATTTACTGGATCTTATGAGAAATGCAGCACTAAATGCTTCAGTTAAAACGACATAAAATAGAATATGTGAAGACACACCATTCCACCAGATATTTTGTATGTAAATCATTTGTTCTGCAGGGCAGACCAGATGATATGGCAGCCACTGTCTTGCCCTGCTTTTCCATGCTTCCTTCCTGCCTCGAACTGTGAGTCACTGATGAAAATTTCGCTATGCAAAGCAGTGCAGGCTGGCCATTTACACTATAAACCAACAGGCTTAAGATCATATTTTTGAACATAACTAGGCAGCATTTTTATGTAAGCACATTCTGAGTTAACAGCGCCTTGGAAGCAGTGGGAGGGATGGAGACCTTCTCCTAGTAAACAAGGCATGAAATGCTGATGGTCCTCAGCCCACAGGAGTGCAAATGCCCAGTCAGGTGCCACAGGAAGGCTCAAATGGAAATTAAGAATGAAAAATCAGATCAGAGAAACAAAGCTCAGGAAAAGCAGGTGTTTAATCAGCCCACTCCAGTGTCTGAACATGCACGGGCTGTGTCGCCTAGAAGGATGTCAGGCAAAAAAACCCCCTGCCAAATTCTCTTGGTTGTAGGGGACTTGTAGTGGATGCAGTAAGTTAGAATAACACTGTCCTTAGTGCCCCAGAAGGTGCTGCATTATGTGCTATTCACCAGCCTCATGTGGAATACTTCTCATGTGAAGCATTACCTGTAATTTCTCATAGCTCTGTTTATTTAAGACACTATTGGGCATTCACACCTGAGTAATTCTAGAGGGGAAGGTACACTATCTTAGCACTTTCTCCCTTGCCTCTCAGTGTGGATAAAACTAGGTGGTCACATGACAGGACACCACTAATGGCACCCTCTCTAAAATGGAAAGCTCAGAAAAGCAAATCACCCTATTATTTCAGTCACACATGCTCATCAACTCCAGCGCGCACAATCCAGGCTTTATGCATTGTTCATCCTGACTCCCACGTTCCACTGTTGCCTAAACCCTGCCAAAGTCAAGACACCCTAGCAAAATGCAGAGCAGCAAAATCCAGAAGTAGCACATGGGGTACTGCTTCATGACAGTGTTTAATTGGCAAACATGGATATTTCTGAGAGGTACCATTTGCACTGCACACTACCAGCTCTCTAATTAAAAAGAGGCAAGCCTCCCTGGAACTGTATTTCAGAATCTGAAATACCTGACCTTATTCAGAGTATATTTTTTACTAGCATCAACTCCTTGTAGGCAAATGCCACCTAGGATGTCTCATGGATACACCTTCTTGGGCACAGTGCATGATACTCATTGCTAGTCATGGGGCTCCTCAAACTCCTGTGTCCTATTTTGTGAAAGCACTGCCACCTTGCATTTAACTTCTGCAACCTGGAGGTGGGGTGGGAGAAACTGTTCTCAGTTTCTCTTATAATCTTGCTGGTTCATAATTTTTCTATAGGGAAAAGCAGAAGGAAAAAACCCCACCTCTCACACTTGGTACCTCAGTAGAAAGTCACTTGATTCAGTGACTAGCCCTCCCTGACATCAAGGTGAGCTTTCCTGAAACCCATCACAGGGACTGAACATCTTCCTGAGCTGCAAAATGCCAACATTAGCTCCTGCTCTGGTCTGTGACAAGTGTTTTCAGTGGAGTCACGTTGCAGAGACTGGACCATGAGGTTATTGTGTTCCTCTGGGACAGCACTCACAAGACTGTGGGACTAAACATGAGATGCCAAGAAATGTTGCAAACCTGAACAAGAGCTTGTGGTGAAGGAGCAAAATGCCAGGGAATATGTGTGAGTGTGCCCAATACTCAGAAACATTGTGAAATCTCTTCAGGGTGACACAGGTCACATGTTACACTTGTAAACACTCTGGAGAGTGAAATCAATGCAGCAAACAAGTGGCTCCCAGCCTTCAATTGCCCCAGAAAGGCAGCTACTGATGTTCTGGAATTTACTTAATGCTTTGTTATAGTTGTCCACCCTATATAGAAGATACTCCAAAATTACGATGATGGGGTAGCAACAAAAAAGTTCTTAAACACGTCAGGTGGAATTACAGTACTTAAGAATGCAGAAGCAAGAGAACAAATAGGCAAGGCATAAAGCAGAAGGAAATGGAGTTTAACAGTGGGAAGACAGTCTAAATAATTTCTTCTTGTTGCAAATACTTCTTCAAACTCAAACATAGACATCAGTGCTTTCCTATCCATATTCCTGAATAAATTTTATGGAGCTGGCAGAGTGGAGAGCTCCCTTGCACATTGTTGCAGATCCCAGGTGTGAGTTCCCTGGAAAATGTGCCAATATTCCTCTGGTCAATCCCACAGCACATGGAGCCAGCAGCAGAGCTCCTGCCCTAGCATTCTCTGAGAAGATGACAGCACCAGAGACTCCCACAGACACTGCTGTTCTCCAAAGAGTTTTTAGGGAGTATGTAAAAAAGGTGCAGGTTTTTCTGCAGCTAAGTTGTAGGGAATCACACACTCTAGATAGCTAGTTATCTGCTTCTCTTACATACTGAAGCTTAGTAATTCCCATTACTGTCCCACAAACTAAAGAAGTCTTTGAAAATGAAGGAACTACTATCAAAAGCAATTAAAAAAAAAGAAAAAAGAAAAAGTGAGGCAAGCTTTCCTGGGACAAAACTTGGAAATAAGTCTAGAAGAAGATCCTAGAAGTGTTCTTTGGCATTAAATGGTGAAATCTGTCAAAACACACAGAGGGCAGACAGTGGGGGGGGCCAGAGAGGAAAGGGTGATAATGCCATGATGTACTGCTGTCTTCTTCTATTACCTTCCACTCGCAGCAAACAACCCTGAAAAGGCCCAACTTGTCCTTCACAACTGATTCACAGAAATGCAAGGCACTGTGACCTGCCCTGCCTGTGCAGGCTGCCTCTGAACAACACAGCAAGAGGGACGTGTGGTGCCACAGGTCTGAATGTTTGCCATTTGCACAGCCTCAGGAGCAAACACATGGACAAACTCAAATATCCCACAAGAGAAATCTCTCTGATTACAAAGCAAGAGACCACTACAGGACAGTGTCAGTATGGAACATCTAAATGATTTACATAAAAGTCATTGGGGAAATAAAGCAACCCATTAAAGATTAACAGTGTATTGTTAATGTGATACAACAAGATACAAAGAAGTAACTGAACACACAATAAAGTTAGGTCCCAATGGATAAACATAGGAAAGGACAACCTGTATTTTCAGTTTAGCATATATATCTATGCAGTGCAGCAGAGCTGATACACAGAACTGTTTGCAGTGTCAGTAAAGTGTTGCAATATCTAAGGCATAAGGCAGTGATTGATTGAGAGATGTTCAGTTGTTGCAAATCAGCATAGCTTTAGTACAAAGTCAACAGAACTATGTTAAATTATGACAGCTGGGGACAGCATCTGAAAGAAGTGTGGAGCTCCTAGTTTGTGGTGCAGTTATTTGAAAACAATTCTGCAAAAGAAGTTGGAAGAAACAGGACTGCATTTTTCTATTTGATTTAAACTCACACAGTTTTAAAAGTGAGAATGTAAAAAGCTAAGAAAACAAACTTTTGGCAATGACATTTAACTTGTACAGCAACAACTGCAAAAGAGCTGCATTTTCATCCTGCACAAAAAGCAATAGGAATGACTAAGCTTTAAAACACATAAATGTACACACAAGAGCACATATAAACATCCAAAACCCCAGAACTATGTCAGAATCACAAATGTGTAAAGCAAATAAATATACTTAGAACGTTCTGATACCATGAGTGGGAACATTCAAGGTGAGATTAAAACATTTCTAAAAGAGAACTCCAGCCAGTTGCAATGTTTCATTTTCTCAGAGCAATGGAGGTGAAGGGGGCAGTGAGGTAGCACACACAAGGACACCCATCTTATTAGTGACTTAGCAGATATAAGCAAATCTTGCAGTTCAGAAACTGGATTTTGCACATAAGAACACCACTTACATGAAATCCTTCCAGCTTTTCACTGGTAAAGGGCACTGGAAAAATTCAGCGTTGCAAACAGAACATTGCAGCCATAGCAACAAGCAATTCAACACTTAAAACTTTTCAACAGACTGAAACAGTATTTTACTTCTGGTTTTATAATTTCATGGTCAATATTTCATCATGAGCATTTCACTTGTCTAGCTGGTCCTCAATGTCTTGAAAATAATCTCCTGTTAAAGCTTCAATCAAGAAAATCTCCTCACTCAAAGAAAAACGTATGTGTATACAGGGAGACCACTTCAAAAATTAAACTTCTTTTCTCCTTTTCGGAAATTGGTGTATAAAGCTGAAGAAAAGCCCAAGTTCTGGCCCATTAAATCAAACACTAGCTCTTTATTAGTAATTAGCATGCTATAAAATGCTACAACCAGGTACCCAAAAGAACTGAAATTGAGATTTAAAACACCTAACAACTTAGACCTTGCAGCAGTATCTGTAAGTAATGTCAAACAGTACAGCAAAGACCATGGAAAGTCTCTTTGACCCTTTCCACTTTCTGTGAGGATTTAAAAAAAAAAAAATTTTTATATTGCTAGCAGCAAAAACCCATTTGGAAACTAAAATTGAGGGCTAAAAATAGAATAAAATGTTCTGCATGGTTAATACATATTAACTCTGTTAATTAGACAGCTTCATTTCACAGTCAGTAAGAGTCCAATATTACCCTAATAAATGTATGGGTTTTTTGGAAAGTGTCATGAATGAACACAACTGAAGTAGCACCTTTTTAAACTTTTAATGGCATCAAATTTAGTATTTGCAAAAGAAATCATTGCTTTCTCATTGTCAAGAACTGGAGATGTTTAGAACATAATGACTAAAGCATAAGGGCAATGGAAAACTGTTGCTGTCTCCCAAGCAGACTAAATAACAACCACATGAATTTCAATGCTCAATAATGGTGTTAACTTTAATGAATTAACTTAGGTAGGTAATTATCCAAAGCTTTTATCACCCTTTCCTATCTCTTTACCATTTTTATACTCCTTTACTGCAGGAAAAACGCTAAATTTGCATGAACAGATAGCAGAGACCCTTTGAGAGCTTCAAGGGTCATCCTGCGTTCCTTGCTACTTCAGGTAACTTAACTGCAGTGTAACCCCACAATTCATGGATGAGACTTCACTGGCTGACCCTACCACCTGGGCATGAACTCCACTTTGTCAGCAGCACATGCTGAGAAGCTCCATAAACGACAGTGAAGGACAGAGCATGAAACAGACACAGAAATGTGTTTACACGTTCAGGAAGGGAAGGGACCTTCTCTAATCTCTGTTTATTTGGATTATTTTTGACAAGTAGCACTAATCTCTATGGAGTTTATGTGCCATGCAAGTGACAGTTACTCACTGTTAAATTCTTTCTTTTTAGGCTTCACTGGTCACATAGTTGTTCTCTACTATTATTTGTTTGTTTGAAATGTTCTTTAAATGTCTCTACAGATCACCAGATGAGGAACCGGGGGAAAATATCCTCTTCTTTTCAGCTTCTTACAGATCCTGGGATATCTTGTGATCTGCCTGTCTGGACACGTGTTTAAGAGGCATCTGGATCTGGTGCTAGGGTTTAGGGGTTATGGTGGTAGTGCTAAGTTGATGGTGGGACTTGATGATTTTAAAGGTCTCTTCCAACCTTGATGATTCTATGACTCTGTTCTATGATACTACATAATCACAGCCTGACCCCACGCTCCAGGATTTACCAAGTGGTTTTTACAGCCCAGACGGGGTTGGCTGGAAATCTTACTAAGTGTGTACTGGAACACATGTGTGTCAGTGGGGGGGATATTGTGCAAATGGACGTGTGAAGAAAGCATGGAAGCAAAATCCATTTATAACTAAGAATTACTAGTAGGTGATTGGTGACTACCCTATGGGGAAGTGCCTTGTGATCATGAGAGGTCATGCAGCACTGTGATTATTAAGGCTTGTACATGAGGCAGATCAAAGAGGTGTGTGACAAGGGGGACTTG
Organism: Hafferia zeledoni; assembly: GCA_035583235.1. Lineage (NCBI taxonomy): Eukaryota > Metazoa > Chordata > Aves > Passeriformes > Thamnophilidae > Hafferia > Hafferia zeledoni. The sequence goes on along the minus strand of JAWWEV010000001.1, from coordinate 105,200,982 downwards.
GTAAAACATGGGGATTGTTGAAAGAGTTTTGGGTTTTTTTGATAGGGAAAAAGGAAAAACAACCTCTATGTTACACAAACAAGACACTTGAAAAGCCACAGAAATATCCCATACTTACTTTTATCTTCCTGATTTTCTTCTGCTGCTTTGCCTTCCTCTTCCTCCTCCTCCTCAACCTCCTTTTGCTGTGCTTCTTCATGGTGATCTGCAGCACCAACTGAAAGGCTCTGGCAGCAGTGGTTGAAGCCGCTGTCCCGAGGCAGAGTGAAACTTCGGGGCTTTCCCCCATTCCCATTCAGCGCCTGCATCCGCTCACCCTCCACGAGGGGGAAGGGGCCGTAGTGGTCTTGCAGGTGGCACTTCTGGGTGGGCAAGGTCGACTGCCGCCGGTGCTCGGGGGAGACCACGACCGCCTCGGAGAACACAGAGTCCTCCAGCGGCAGCGTCTGCAGGTAGTGGAGTCCTGAGCTCGTCAGCGGTGTCTCTATGAGGTCCTGCCAGGAGCGCCGCTGGCTCGCCGTCTTGCGCACTGGGGAGTCGGTGGCACTCCCCGCCACCTCTGGGCGAAACTCCTCGTGCGACGACTGTGACTGGGAGGTCTCCGTGGACGAGAGTCGGCTGTGTTTTGGCTCCACATAAGGGCTTGTGCAGCTCATCTACAATGTCAGCAAAGGAGCAACCTTCAGATCATTGCAGACTGAGACCTACTGCTAATAATACTGTTTTCATTATCACTGATGGCACCCAGTTCAGTAACGAAGGCACAAACTTACCTGATTAACCTGCCCTGATCCTAACTTCAATGCATGCCCATATCCATACATGTCACGCCTATAGGTCAAATACTGATACTTATTAAGTATCTTTACTCTGTCCCTTAATCTATAAAAGAAGCCAATACAATTATTTGCAGAAAACTGCAGAATATGGCACTATCGCAGACATAGAAGAGAGGCTACTGGTTCATTAAAAATCTTAAAAATGCTATCCAAATGCCTGTTGTTCTCCTATCTCGCTAAAAATTTCTTTGGGATCATGTTTGCAGTGCTTCAGTGCTAATTCAAAGAGCTGTAATTTTGTAAGATAAAGTATTGCATTCAAATCAAACATCATGAATGGTCTCTTCCCCCCACTTTCCCAGTTTTTCATTCCAAAAACTATATTTAAGTAAGACACATTAGTTAACAATGAGTATACAAACTTGAAAATTAAAATTACCAGTGCAGAGTAAGTTAGAGGTCTATAAAATGGTTTCATATCAACAAATGCTTCAAGGAAAAAAACCAAATCCCTTTTTATTACAATTTATAAGGAAATCTACTTTTTCATAATACAACTGGTATTGCTGTTTGCAATACAAGACAGAACATTTTTATGTTGGCATTTTTCTGGAAATGCAAGTGTAATTTGTTACTGTAAAGCTTCTCAGCACAGCTGCTGGAGCCTTAGAGAAGAGTCTGTGTTGTTGCTGAGGTAATAACATTTTCTCGGAAAAGTCTGTAAGGGACAGGTGAGGGATTGCATGGATGAGTAGGTGTCCGTCATGAATGAAGAACAGGAAGAAAGAATTCTGTAACTTGATCTACTTTGCACAGCAAGTGGGATTATAAATCTGTTCTCTACAGACCAGAGAAAACAGAAATGATGGCCATTAAAGTTAGCAATATGTGTTACTTAACAAATGCCTGAAGTCAAGCACTGATTCAAAACACAGACTGGAAAGTGCCATAATGAGCACAAGCACATACTCTTAGGCAGGGGAATAGGTAAAAGTGGCACTTTAGGCAGACACTCCTATAGCCAGCAGGTGACTTACCGAAGGTGGCCGTGGGTATGTGTCGTATGGGGGCGGTGGGCTGTCTTGTTTCGGTGTTGATGGTGTGTCAGCTTCCTCCTTGTCACTCTCACTCCAATAATCTACAAGTTACATACGTATCAGATGAAAAACTAACAACACATTTTGATGCATCTGTATATCAGAGACCTGCTTTCAAAAAAGCAATAGGAAATTCCTTCACTGGTATTGTTAAGAGTGAAATCTTGGCTGCTGAAATTTGGAAAACACGAAAAATGTAACTTCACTAAAGTCTTGTTGGCTGCAAATAACATCAACAAAGGTAATTAACACCAACTGGCAAATCAAACAAGTCGGGGTTATTGCATACATGAATAACTAATGCTATTTTTCTACGCATTTTCTCCATTGTATTCTGCCAGTTACACAAGTTTTTCAGTTCAGTTTCTAAACAGTCGCATTTAAGATAAGACAGTAAAATTTTACATCATGTATCTGCTTCATGAAACACCTGCTGCTGTGTTATCCATGCAAGAACATAAAGGTGATACAGTAAGGAAAAAAATGACAATGACATTTAAGAATAAAGCTCCAAAACACAGATGAGAAAGTACAAAGGATGCAGATCTTGTGGGCTAAATTCAATAGGCTATAAAGTTTCATTTTGCAGGAAATCAAGTGTTAGCCAAGCTTATCTCAAAGGGGAAAACACATGGAAGAATATACCACATGAGAATCTATATTTATTCTGTTACAAGCATTTTTGAAGAAGAACAGCATCTAACTAAAGGGACACTGGACATTAACATTTCTTACAAAAGAAAACTACTTAAATGCCGACAGCTAAAGATGGATAATTTTTTACATTTTTACACACTGTAAGATTTATGCAAACTTTTCTGTTGCCACTTTGTTTCTGACTGTATTACCTTTCAGTATTTGGATACATCACTGTACAGTAGGACACTTTAGCTCAGACTACTCACAGATTAATCGCAGGTAATTTTCACTTCGCCTGATAAGTGTTCAATGAACTGCATGATTTACTACTCTCTGATACATAAGGAGAAAAAGATTGATTGCTGCTTCATGAATGATCTAAACTAAAAATCCAAGCTGACACAACATATAATTTTGACCTTAATGACTTTTTGTTACAATTATGATTATTGTATTGTATGATCAATGACTTACCTTATCTAATCTTATTCAAGACCTAAAACGAAAACTTACCTTTAAATGACACCACCCAGACACAGGTGTCCCTAAATTTTTGTATATTTTTAGATTGTAGTAATGGTGGAGACAACCTTATTTATCTATTTAATCGTTCCATGCAGCAGCAATTCTGAACTCTGAGTCTTTTGATTTGCTTCTTGCAAGCTTATAGCTGAGAGATTCTCTTAAAATGGTATAAAAAATAAGTTGCTTAAAGAAAGTTTTCATGACTACCAAACAAAAAAATCCAGTTATGTCTCTAGACATCTGCAAATAATTAATTTTTGGTGAATGAAAGACTAAGTCAGTAAAAACTCTTTTTCTAAATAAATCCTAGTTTTAAGAAAACTTATTTCCAGCAACTTAAGACACCTGAAAATATTGGCATATAGACATGTTTGCTCCTATTACAGCACAGCCTAATGTCATGATGTGTGGTGAGAGACCTGTCAGAATTGCATCATTCAGTAACATTTCTGCAGACTTGGAGCTCAGCTGTTTATTCTGAAAGTAAAATTTAGCAATCTCAGTGCAGGTTCCAATTTTGGCTAAAAATATGAAGGTGTTCTTGCTATCAAATCCACACATAAGAACACACTGTACAATCACACTTTTGCACACCTTATCTCAGACAGGGAATTCTGTTGGCAACCTACAGCTTGTCTAGAAAATTTCTGAAGTCACAGGGGTCAACTTCCAGATAAAATGTATGAAAATAGCCTCTCACCAACTTTTAAAAGTGTTCTGCTTCTGGCAGCTGACCCAGTCTATGTGAAACATGTATGATGCTATAAAACAGTTCCTGCATCTCTCTCTGCAGATTTTGTCCAATTCATTGATGGACAAGCTCCATGCATCAGGCATATATCTTTAAAGTTTTCTCAATGACTAATGGACTGCATATATTAAATATAAACCAACATTGACCTCTCAAGTCCTTATTAAATATATTCTATTTATGTAATCAAGTTGGGGTTTTTTTTCCCTCTGATATAGATGACTACCAAGTATGTAACTTCTCCATCCAAGGAAGTCCCTTGCTGTATTGCTAACATTCATTGTATTTAATATGGAAAGTTGATGGTATTTTTATAAAACTGTTCTGTACAGAATGTAACATTTTATTCAGCAGTACACCCACAATTCAGTGATTCGTGCATCTCTGAAGCACTTGAAATATATTTATGCACTTTAGATTCAGAGCCATTCAATGCTTAATAGAAACAGATTTGAACAACTACTATTGAATTGTTTCAGAGGTATTATAAGGCTTTGCTGAAAAGGGCTGAACCAAACAGAAATATAAAAACCTTTTGTCAAATTAAATATGTAGATGACAATTGGTATAGGCACTGAATGCAGAAAATTCCAGCTTCACAGTTTCTGTAATTGCAAAAATGCTTGAAGTGATAGAGAGGTTTAACTTTGCTAACTTGATGCCTCTGTTAATTAGAGACACTACTGAGCTGTATAATAGCCCTTATGCTGGGAGCCAAGGAAAGTCACCAGAGGCATTAAAACTGTATGGCAGTGAGGGGGGAATGTGATACTGACTCCCACACTAAACACAACTAAGCAACACAAAGAGGATACAGTTCTACCTACCTGTATATAACAAATCAAAATGAGTGAGTGGTGTTAGAGTGGTAATAAAGAACTCTGCCAGTGCCTGGGATGTAATTTCCATAGTCAGTGGGGTTTCACTGATTATTTTCAATAGCGAGATATTTTAATAATAGGATACATGAGAATTGAATGCATGTGATCTCATGTCTAGCAGCTGGATCATCTGCTATTTTATCACTCAGTGGTTTCTTAGTAGCAAAAAAAAAATTCTCCACATCCATTTGGATTTTGAAAGGTGTATCGTGTTCAATTGTGCACTTGGACAGCGTTAGCATAACATACACGTTTCCCATTACTGTCCCACATGGCACTGTAATTCTAGTGCCAACGTACTGCCAATAAAAGTTTGAATTTGGCTTTGAATGCTAACACAGAGGATTTCCTAGAAGACTCCAAGATTCAGAGTTTATTCACAGCCTCTTCAAGCAGTGACAGATGGCATACAGGTCTCTCCAAACAGGTTGCTGTAGTGGTGCCTAAGAAGTATGGATTCCCAAACTCATTTTTAAGTCTGGGGAGGCGCTGAGAACATGACTGGAGAACAGTGAGCATGCTGCTGCTATCCTGGGCTGTGTGAATGCAGAGGGCCTGGTGTTAAAAATTAAATGATGTGCCAGGGACCATACCAGACTAAAACAGAGTATGGGCAACACTCCCAGGATAAGCAGCTGCACTTACTAGAAGACATGATTAGAAATGAGGAAAGAGCAGATACAACTTAGTTATGTGCAAGAGTGACATAGCACCCAAAATCCTTCCCATTATAACCTTCCAAATTATATCAGTATGCTGTAAAACGTGGCTCTTCAACACCAGGCTCATCCTACTGGGATTCTCTATGGTGAGGTGATCAGGGTGTCTACAATCAGGCAGACATAATTTCCTGATGCTGTTTTTTAAAGTTCTACCACTACAGAATACCCTACACTCCTATGTTTCTACCTGGCTGTGAAGTTACCTCTTGCTTCTCACCAGGGGAAGGAGTTTTTTAGGCAGTGTCTCCCAGGAAAATGGCACAGCAACAACACATTGCAGAGAGACAGACCACGCACACCTTTCTCCTCAGGAAGATGCACATGGTATCAGCCCAGATGGTCACAGCTAAGGCTGCTGTGACACAGGTTAGTACAGAACCACAACCACACATCATGTGGCAAATTTTGAAGCCTTTTGAACACAAGTCTCCCTGAAAAATGGCTACAAATATGCTCTGTGTAAAGAAAACACTATAGTGAGTGCACTGCCACTGCAGCTCTGAGCTGTAAGTTTTTAGGGCCAAAACCCAGAACCTTTCTAATGAAGGCTTCAAAGTCACAATATTAAAGGGTGAGGTTCTGACTGAGTGGGTAGCAGGCAAATAGGCACTTGGATAAAGTCTGATCATCATGACCACTGCAATTTTCTGGTGCCTGCTGCTGGGTACGTATGTTAAAAAGAGCATGGATTCAAAAGCTGTCTGCTTGCCAAAGCAGCTTGTTGGACAGGACAATTCTGTGGATCCATGTCACTGGCAATTGTAAGAAACAACCTCTCAACACAATTGGATGGACCCTTTCTTTTGCTGCCTGCAAACAGGATTTCTACTGCAACAACTGAAAGCAAACCAACTCATTATTTTATTTATGCTGCTTTTTTAACCCACAAAATACTAGGCACCAAAAATAAACAGATGCAAAATGCTGTAAGCCTGCACATCCAAATGAAATGCAAACAGGACTGTACCATACACTGCAACACAGTAACACCAGTAGAAATCACAAAATTTAAGTGGCCTTAAAATTAAAGTCTTTAGGGGAAATCCAATTATGTCGACAGGCTTTAGAAGAATGATTTTGTTTCCGAGACCAATTTCATGCACTCTGCCCTCTGCGAATTCAAACACCAAATGCAATGTTTAATTTTTTTTTTTCTTTTTAGCTTCCAGACTCTTTAGTTTCTTCTGACAAGGGACATTGATTCCTTGGTACCACATACAAGAGCTTACTGGCAGTATATCTGCTGCATTTAGCTACCTTCTGTGGCCTTCTCCAAAATAATCCAGTGTCTGTGGATCAGAATCTGGAGCAGCTAATCTAAACCCCTGATGGAGAAGGAATCTTCTAAAGCAACAGCCATGATACCCATATGTGAATTGCTTTCAGATGACGAGAATGGGGCTTGATACACAGCAAGGAAAAGAGAACAGATGAACTTATGATAAAAGCTGACAGAAGAAAAAAATAACAAGACATTACCTTGCTCTTGTTTGATCCTCTCTCTTTCTGCATAGCCAGCAGCAAGCATGTTAATTCTGTTTAGCCATCTGAAATAATATTAAAAGAAGCAGTGATACCAATCCAGCCTGTAAATTTTTGGGTCTATTTCTACCAAAAACAAAGCCAGGAACATCTGAAGGAGATTAAGGACCATGTTATTTTTCATATTAGACAATTGTTTTCTTTGATACTCTTATTCAGGGAGTCTCCAAAGATCTATGATTTTGCTGTTGAACAAACTGTTTTCACAGCAAGGGTTTTATTTCAAATGGAAAACCATGTATGATGTCAAACATCTGTAAAATAAAGGATCTGGAGATAATCAAAGAGCTGTTAAGTCTGCTGCTCACAGATATGCCATCACACAAATACTCCTGCTGTTCTGATTTCTTAAGAATAAATACCACTTTTCAGAGATTTAAGCAGTATTTTAAGGCCTGAACTGGCAACTTAGCAGAGGAACAGAGCAGAAACCAGCAGTAAAAAGAACAGGTTCACTTGAAACAGATGGTTTGGTTTAATTGTGCCATTATGTGTTTTAGAGCTTACCTACAGTGCCGTGTACAAAGAGGAGGCAGCATATCAGGATTCACTTTTGTGTTTGTGTCAGAGAAGCAAGGGGAGAAAGACAGTTGCTTCAATGCAATTCACATCTAGGGGTTTAATCTCAAAATAGACTTGAAATAATGCTTCCACAAGCTGCACAAAGTAAAAAAACCCAAACAAACAAAACACCAAAAAACCCCTAACAAAACCCCAAATGAAAAAACAAACCAGCTATTGCAGGTCTCTTCTAGCAGAGCTGTCATTGCCAAGCATACACTCAGCTGTCTGTAGCAAGGCAGTTTCAACCTGTACTTTTCCCCCATGGGGCTCTCAGTGTATTCATTAGCCAAATGCTTACAATGAATCAGGTTGTTCATCACCGAGGCTTTGAACCACCATGGCAATCTCCCGCGCTTGTCCATTCCACGGTAAACCTGGAATTACTTGCTCCAGTCATCCCATAGTCAGGATTTGACAGGCCTGGCTTGCCAACCTACTGGCTTGCAATTTAACTGCTAGGGTATACAGAAAGACAACTCCAGTCAGGTTTGCGTTTTCTTCAGGAATGTGAATCCCTTGTTTCAGAAAACCGTGCCTGATGGGTTTCATTCGCCTTCTGCATGCACAGAAACAGGATGTTCGTCTCAGCAGAGACTGAAGAAGAGACTTAAAATTTGAATTATAATTGTTAGAAGTGCCATACAGTTATAAAAACAAAGGGCACACAGGAACAGAAGTCCAACAAACTATGTCTCAGACAATGATTTCACATCGTCCCAGTAGAAAGATGACCCACTACAAAAGCTTTCTTTTAGGTTCATTCCCCTGATATGTGAAGACTTTGGGGAACAAAGCTCAGCTGTCTTGACAGCTCTTCCTGTCCAAATCAGAGGCACTGAGGCAGGAAGCTCATCCAAAGCACTCAAGCCCAGTGCTGCCAAGAGACCAGCAAAGGCCACACACTTGTCTGTGTCCAAGGGGTAAAGCAGTACAAGACAACAAGCATCTGCTCTGTCAAATGGCATGGCAGACAGTGGAGACGGCCCCTTGCTTGCATCTCACCTATGCTGGATTCCATGTTCCCAGTTCCTGGCTTACCACTCCTGCCTGCACAGCTACCTACTGAAGCCCTTTGGGTACAGGCTGCTGAGCACAAAGGGTTAGACAATAGATCCATAAATGTTCTCCTGCTGGAAAACTTCATTCTGTCCTAAATATGAGGTAGCATTTCCCGTAAGTGTGTGTGTTAGTGAGGTAAGCAACTAAATTAACAAACACTTAACTGACAGTCAATTGATGCTGCATACAGATATGACAGATGACTGTTTCTTGCAAATGTTATTTCCTGAAATGTATTATCTAATGAGAGCCCAGGAAATGTGTACCATTCTCTCACTCTGACAAAGAGAGAGCAGACGAATTTAACAGGTCATGTGTTGAGGTTTGGAATATGACCTGCAGTGCTGGTGAGGGAACGAGAAGGTTCTCATGTGGTCGCAATTTGTTAACAACCACAGCTTTTGAGTGGTTTGCCATTCCAGAAACTAAAACAATGGCGTTGACCTCTTCTGTGTATTTTTTGATATGAGGCTGCTAAAGCTTCTTCAGATATGATTAGAGAATCAGTATTTTAATATAGCATGGCTACAGTTATGGCTTATTGAACTTCGAATTGTATGAGAAATCCAACACACTGGACTTGTATCAAAAGGGAAATTCCTGTAGAATGGAAGAGGAGTGAAATATGCTTGCATTACAATGTACTGGGGACAAAAGTTCCAAGCATACAGTCACACAAATATTTCTTAAAAGATACAAAGCCTTAGGTGAAGATTTATATTTTTCTTTCTTGTAGTATGTGTGTCCTGGTAGCCACTGTAACCTTTGGAGGGCAAGAGGCCAAGAAAATATTGCTTCTTTACTACAAATACAGCTTTAATTTTCTTGTGAGAATTGTAAGACCTGCTTGCTAGGTATGACAATAAATACAGTGACACTGCAGTAGCCATCTACACCTCCATTCTTTTTTTTTTTTTTTTAATTAGAACAGCACATTCATTTCTTGTCAGTATTTAATTAAAAGAATTTTATGACACATACAACAGGATTGAAAAACTCCTATCTTTCTGTAAACCTACAATTTCTGTAAAGGAGGATGCACAGTACTGGAACTCTCACACACTGGTAGGAAACATTTCTCCATCCTATCTCATGCTCCAGGTAGATGCAATGCTTTTAGTCAAAGCAAGGTGTCAAATTGCCCTTAACCATAAAGCTCAATGATAAAGGAGGAACTTGCTGCATAGGAGTAAGGACACCTTAGAGTGCCTGTAAGTACGTGACTGCAGTTTAACCAGAATGAAGAGAACAACGAATTTCCAAGCAAGATGTTTCCATGACTATACACTTACACTAGCAAAACAGTACTTTGCATCAATAAAGGATATTGTGTCCTTCCTGTGACCCAGACTAAGCATGCTATACGGGCAAAAGAACCACTTTTGCTGGCGTGACCATACAGATAAAAGGAACTTCAGACGCCACAGCAACAGAGTTCAGTGAGCAGAGCTGTCCAGACTCCTTACTAGCACAATGGTGTGGCACAGTCATAAAAGTAGTAAGAAAATTTGAATTGTGACAGTTACCTGAGATTAAATACCCTTTCTACATGAGTAGATACACACAAACAAAAATATCACAGCCTGCAAACACTTTTTAAAAAACAGAAACAACTTGAATAATTTTATACAAGGGATAAAGGAATTGAACCATTTTGAACTTTCAGACTTTGTATTAGCTGTTTTCTTCTATTATTTCTTCTGCTTCAATAAACAGAACTGAAATGACTGCCTGATACATAATTATGATGTATTTCAGAAGATTGACCAAAAAAAAGAATAGAAAATTATCAAAAGAGTCTAAATTTAACATGACTCTGTATTTTACTTCATCTAGGCTACAAAATGCATTTAGACAGGAAGTATTTTATTACCATTGCATTTGAAAGATTATTTTCCAGTCACTCTTTCCAATCTATTGAGTTGATTCAATATTTGTGAAAGCAAACTACTTTTTCTAATACATTAAACAAAGAGAAAAAATAAAATTCTTTGGTGAGACTCAGATGGCAACTCAGATGTAAGAATTTCCATTGTCCTTGACAGAGTTGCTTTAAATTTACATGTGTATAACTCAGTTCAAAATTTTGTCAAGATCATTCTAAATGAATGAATAAGCCGTTTTTTCAAAATATGATAAAAGAATTATTTTTGCTGGGAAGTTAAAAAGCTTTTAATTCCTGGGTTTTAGACTGTGCGATATATTTTTAAAGAATTGTTGCATATTTGCTGCTGCTTTCTGGTTACTGAACACGTATATGAATTTTTATGTTTAGAATGAAGGTGCCTTGTCATACTGACTGAGGACCTGCTGACAGAAATGATTTAGCCACTGCTGTAGTTCCGGATATGCCATATAGACCATGCTATTACTTTGCTTGCTGTGCAGCAAATTGCATTGAGTGACTGGTTTGACAGAATAATCAAGGAAAGGCAAGCCTAAAATTTCACAAACAAATAAAAAGGTTTTAAGTTTTCTAACTGAGGAGAGACATTTGAAATGAGCCTCAGTAATGCACAAACTTCTGAAAAAATGTTAACAGAGTGCTATTTCTAAATGGAAACAAGCATAGGATAGTATCAGCATGCTTTTCCAGCCAACTATTACTAGTTAGGAATTGGCAGTACCCTGAAGGTGCTCTGCCAGGCAGTTGAATCCAGTACACCCAGGAGATATTAAACCACCATTATAGCACTTACTAATAGTTTTATGGATTCAGTTTTCCCTCTATTTTAAAAACAATTCTGGTCAGTGAGGGTATCCACAGACCTTATCTAAGACAGAACAAATCTCAGGTTGCAACAATAATCATTTTTGTTTGTGTTCTCTGTCATATGATGAAAATGGCATATTAGTTGGAAGTGAAGAGATTTCAGTTTATGTTGTGAAAATAAATGAAATAACTCTCCAAATATTTGTATAGACATGGGTTCCATGTTTTAATTTACCATTTAAATAAATTAAGAAGGATTGTGTTTATTTTGTGCTGAAGTCTCAATCATTTTTCTGAAAAATTGCACAAATGCTCTAAAATAGATAGAGTAAAATTCAATACTCAACTAAGAGTTAAGTCCATGTTCTTCTTGAGATATTGAAATTTCCCCCACCAAATTCACTCCAACATGTAGTTAAATTTATGGCAGTAGAGAGAAACTGCAAAAATCATTCCTTGTAATCCCTCTGTCAGTTTTCAAGACTGGTAGAAAAAAAAATCAGTGACTTCTTTAAATCTTTCTCCAACTTCTTATTCCCTCCAGGGCAAGAAACAGAAGGATTCCCAGAGCAAGCACCACATGTGTTAGGGAGTATGTCAGGAAGCAGAGTTGGAGATGCCATACAGCCAAAACCAGAAACCTGGAAGTCTGAAATTGTGTTTGGATGTTGTTTCACATACCGTATTTTTTTTTTCTTTTAGAAACAGGGAATTGTGTTTCTAAAGATCTTCAAACCTTTATTTCAAGAAAAGGTAATTTTTGCATGAATCGAATATTTAGCCTATGAAGCCAGTCAGAAATAATGTTCCCCTGCACTTACTCGCTGTTAAACTAAACTTTTCAGAATAACATGTACTTTATTATCACTGTGTTAATACTAGCTTCAAGAATTTAAGGAATGTGCCCTTGAACTTTGCTAAATTTCCTTACCTGTTCATATCATCTAGATGTTCAGCAGCAAAATAAAAACTTTTGATCTTAGGATGGCAGGCTTTGAATGCACTGTAGAGGAAAAACATAATTATAAAAATGTAATGGTACAACTATTTTTTTTTTAAATGTAAGATAGAGTGGTCACCAAGGAATGAGATGAGTTTGTATTTCCTGAGTTGCTGCATGCCTTCAAATAGTATGTGAACATACAACTTTTAGGATTGTGCCAGATTTCACCAAGTAAAGTGCTCTTCAACTACCCCTTTCTAAATAATCCTTGACTGATATGTGTATAAATAATTGTTCAACCATCACCTGCAGTGCACTATATTTGGATAAAGTTAACCAGTTAAGGATATAATTTTATGTATCAGGGAATTTTGCTGATATACATACAGCTGTCACGTTTTTCTGAACAGAAAATGGACTGAACAATTAATTCAAGACAACAGACCAATTCTCAGTCCTGCTGATTTCTCACATCCCAATGACTTCGACATTACCTTTGGGTCTAATGACTGCATTTCCAACAGGAAAATGTGATATGCTGATTGACTTCTGAAAAGCTGTCATAAATCAACACTGTCTTTATGAGGTCATTCTAAGCAATGGGCAATTATATCTCATCTTTTCTTTCCACCAAAGTAATCAACATGACTGGGTTGAGAGAATTACTGCATTTCATACATAATATGAAATAAATTACTAGACAGAATCTTTAAACTATGTTGGATAAAGAGTTATGGTAAAGTACTTGAAGACCCAGAAAATATATTTAAAATAATTAATAATTTGCAGCACAGAAGAATAATTTTTCTGAAGGTGTCTCAAAATAAGTGCAAAAAATTTAACAGTCCCAAATAAAATAAAGCTGAAAACATGATATATGAAGAACATCATCACCATTTTTGTGAGACAAAAATTGGATTTTATGTATATTTATATATATAACTATATATAAGATAATAAAATAATTCTCACTCTCTAATCCATTATGGCTCAGAAAAATGGTAATTATGTTCCTCATGTGTATCATGCTTGCAATTGTCAATATATATGTCTGTGTGTGTACACAGATGTACACACATCTATGTTTTGGAAACCAGGTATATGAATTTGCTATCCAGGGAAGTTACTGCTAGTGAAGGTACCATAAAATTGTGACTGAAAGAATTCCTCTAACACATTACAGCATGACACAATGTTATGCAACTCAAAGCAGATGTACAGTGACATCTGTTCAGTTTAGAAAGACATCATCAAGTTACTGAGACCCAAAACTTGACTTCTTAAAACTGTTACAGCATCTGTCGTCTGGATTCTTTGAGGGTTTTTATCTTTATATGCCACCCAAGCAAGGACTCTTAATAGCTGCATTTTATGTGCTACTATCCAGCACATACTAAATCAAGTAAAACCAAAACAAAACAATTTAAGCAGGGTGCAATTCTGAGAAATGAGTTGACTTTATGCTGCTGCCCCAACAAAATAGAAAAAATGAAGCACTTCAGCCATGTGGCCAAAGGACACAGGACAATAAGCCCAAGCTGATGTATCTTTTTTTTTCCAATGCAGTTTTCATTTTCTGCCCTTTGAAATCATTGTGAAGAATAGAGTTCATCCTGCAGAGATACACAGATGAACTGATACCAGGTCAGTGTGTTCTGCAGAACTCTATGTACTACAAGTCATACCATTTTATGTCTGCAGGTGCTGTTTTTTACAAATTTCAGCAATTCCAAAGTCTTGTTAAACTTAAAAGAACTCTACAAATCATTAGATGGCAAGGCAAAAAAATTTTGAACAGTAATGACTCTAAAAATATCTCTGTAGGAGTATGCACCTGTCATATTGTTACATGTGCTTGAATTTGCATCTAAGTAATAAATGGATTTGTGCAATGGCACAAACCTGGATAGCAGCATAAACTGATGAGAAGAAATGTTCTTTGAGACCTTCAGGTCATGTATCAAAATTACAATGAATCGCTGTCCATTGCTTTTTACCTCTGCCTCAGGACTGACATACTGTATCAGCAAACTTTTGGGATGATGCTAACTAACTTGGAGTTACAATAAATATTGATGCCTGGCCATAACTTGGGGACTTTTTTATCTGGGTGGTCTCTGTATTATGCTTAAAGTTTCTTACTGAGTGTAAAGGTATCACACAAACGTTCTTCAATCCCCAACAAACAAATTAAAAAACCCAATCCAAAACAGAAAGATAAAAAAAGAAGAAAGGAAAACTGGGAAAATAAAAGGACAGAATCAGCCAAGCAGTCTTCTTGCTTATAACTAATTTTGGTCTAGTCAAACTCTGTGATTCATGACAAAGTAAAAAAATAGCCTTCTTTGGGCATGATGTCACACAAACAAAAAAATCAATTGTTTTCTGTATGAGCTTATTCTGTGATACAACCCCATGATCATAACAGCATCCATTATGTCCCTGTTTTAGAAGAAAACTTCATCCTTTGTTCCACTTTTTTAATTGTATCATTGCATCATTTTTGAGCAGGCTTACTATTTCTTGCGGCATTCACTGGCTCTGTCAATTTTAAATTCAGGTAGACTGATGAATCCTTCTGCTTTTTCATCCTGCAAAAATAGTTCCAGATATTACTGTAGCTGAACTGTCAGAAAAAAAACCCCATCATGCTGAAAACTTAGAAATGTTTTCACCTGCCTGCTTCTTACATAAGGAATACTAATGTATGCTCTGCTCTGGCAAACCTCCCACAGAAGTCACTGGGACGTTTGCCAAAGTAGTAAGACAGATCCCTTGCTGTAAAATACAATTTTAAATACCCAGTCTTCTCAAACAATTTCACAGCTGAAGCAACATTTTAAAATATACAAAATGACCAAATGCATTCAGTCAATTAGTTATTGTAATTAGTTAATTTGGGGGGAAGAGAGTCTAATTAGTAAGGAGAAATGCAGCCTACTGTAAGAAACAGGGAGAAAAGCCATTTAAATGTGTGCTGCTTGCCATCTTTATATGATATCACAGCTAAGAGGCATGAGATCTCTTCAGCTGCTTTCATCTTTCTACCACACTCAGAACACATCTGGCTTTCCTCCTATCTCCTCTAAAGACTTACAAATCGTTTATTGTATCAGATATTCAATTTCCCTTAACTTTTCAGTTTGAAAGCATTATTTATTTTAAGCTACTATTACATCAATAACAATCTCTTTCATTTAACTGCTCATAACTGCACGTGAAGCTGCAGAAAACACAAATGTATGTTAAGGAATTCCATAGAATTTCATCTTTTTCTAAGAATTCAGATTGTTATTTATGCTAAATATGCAGTCCGTATGATTATATGCCTTCTTAAAAACAAATACATAAATGACATAAATCAGCATACAGAACTGGAGCTGGAGTTGTTACTTGGAAGGTAGACAGTTGTAACAGGTTCTGCATTAGCAAGTATTTCTAAAGCAAAAGGACACTGCTTAGAATATATCTTGCTATTTCTTCTTTGAATAGTTACCCGAGGAAACAATTTTGGCAAGAGCACTGTTGGCTTGTCTGTCCATCTGGCACTGAGGCAGCCCCTGCCAGCCTTTGAATCTGCTGGTGATTATAGACACTGCTGATGGAGCTGAGGTCTCAAAAATTACAGTCTCAGAATGTCTCAGGGACACTTGGGACAGGGTAAGAGACAGACATGCTCAGGCTACTTTCCTCTGCACAACTCGGGTTCCATATGTTCCTTGACTGCTGTTGAGCAGTCACTGCACTTGTAGGCATCAACTACCACCTGATGAAGACCTTGTAGTAGCCGGGGGGGAGGATGGAGTTAGGAGTTAGAGTTACTAATCTGAAGCTGGGATCAAGGCTCCAATGGAATGGGTCTGTGGGAAAACAGGCTTCAGTAACTCTTTTCATGGAATAACTTGCTTTCTGTTTACTCATGGAAAAGTTGGGGAGTACAATATTTCGAAAAGTTTATGTACAAATACTTGCAGTGATTAAAAGAACAAGTCCAGGACAAAGTGCATCCACACATTGGCAGTGATTTTATCTCAGAATATTTACTTGTGAGATGAATAGGATTTAAAATCAAGGTTTCCTAACTCACTGGCAAAAAGCTTTGTTGCTAAAGCTGATACAAACAAATGTGTACCAATGCAGAATATGTTGCAAAATCAAAGTTGTACACAATTCATCTGGGCTGCTGCCATGCTTTTAAGTTCAGCATATATGAACATTGAAATCGTATCAAAAGCTACAAAGGAACAACAGGAGAACACAACTGAGAAAACAGAAGTGTCTTCCTTAATTGCCAGAGGTTTTTGTGGTGCCACTAGCACAGATAAACAAGGAACAGCAGGCAGCACAACATCAAAGCTGACACTCCCATGACTAAACCTGAATGACAGGATTAAATAACTACCTTATCCCTTTCAAGGGTTTGAGGATAGATTTATTCTAAACTGGTGTCAGCAGGACACAGAAAATTGCTATTTCTGCATGTAGTAAAAGGCAAATTGGAAGGACCAAGTAACTCCAGGCCTTAATGGTAATTTTGTCAGGCAGTTAATATTAATTTCACTATGATTATTTGAGTGAATAAAGTTAATTAACATATATAAGCACTCAAAGCATTAGTTTCCCACTAAATCATGGTAACGGCACCACACAGAGTATTTGCTGAGACAATGAGCACAAATGCTTTACCTCTTCATTGATATACCAATATAGAGATGTGTCCTTCAGGACAAACCAGTACTTCTTCCATTTCTGGGAGAAATAACTCTTGGCATCTTTCTTTTTCCAAAGCCAACCTTCACAGTCCCCTCGACCAAGATCTTTACATGAGATCCGTCTTTTGCTTTTACCAGGAATAGGAGCTGAAAATGACAAGTTGATGTGAAAGCACTGGACTCATCCACTAAATCAACAAGACAGCTAGTTAGAAAACACCATATATTTAAGAAAATTAATTAAAAATTTCAACTCAATTTGCCATTGAATAAATTATTACATTCTATTTTGACCACAAAGCTTATGCAAGTCACTGTAATTTAAAAACCCAAGTAAATCAAAACAAACCATGCTCAGCATCCCAGAGCCCATATTCTATGGATGAGACTGAAAAAAAACCCCCAAAACGGGCAACACAGAAAGAGAAGACACTAAAGAGAAAAGAAAGGCAAGATATTTCAAAATCAGAAACTGATTAATATTTCCCATCAGGATAAAGCACACAACATATAAATTCATGTACTTTCCCTCTTGGTTGCCCAACACAACTATTTAAGAACTTCACAGGTGTTCAGAAAACTCCTTTTGAAACTAAACAGTTCCTAAGACTTTGGTACGTCTAAATCAAAGGAAGAGAATTTACTATGCTATAATTTACCTGACAGTGTAGGTAAGGAACAAGTGCTGCACTGAGACATTACATGCACACAGCTGGAAAAACCAACCCTGGCCCCAGAGAGGCTAGGGTCTAAGGAATCAGAAACGACATACAGATTCATGAAGGTAGAGGAGCATTAGGAAAATGTGAGACAGTAATGGACTAACACATTCTCAACGTTATCATTAACTGAATATTGGACTACAGCTAACAAGTTCTAGTTTCTCAGATACTGCAATACTGTAACTTCAAGGTTGGCAATCCCCCTCCTACAAATACATGAAAACAATTAAATTTTTACCTTTGTTCTTCTTTTTACTTTTCTGCTGTAGAGAAGACTGTTGAAATGTCTATAAGAAAATCAAAATGAGAGAAGTGAAAATACAATGTTTATATTCAACCACATCCTGATAATAAAATAAACGTAACGTGATGACACTGGAGTCATTGTCAGGTAACACCAGCCAACAGACTTCTAGGCCTAAGAAAAAAGGAAAATTTAGTTCACTTGTTTATAACGTTGTAAAGCAAAAGCACACTGTGAAACATCTTAAAATAGACCACAAATTAGTTTGCCAAAACAACTGAAGTTTCTTTCTAAATTGGTTGCTCTTCTCTTGTTCTGCTAATTAAGAAGGAATGTCTGCCTTTGGTTACCATGATAGTGAAGCTACACAGCTCTTGCATTACTAACACATCATCTAACTAAAATATTCTTGACATACACGTACAAATATGCAAATTGACAGACTGCCTAATGCAGGTGTGAAGGCATTTATACAATGGTCATTAGACCATCAGAAAAATTCCTCAGAAACAGGCCCAGTATTCTGAAGGACACCAGTAAAATTCTGGTAAATCACAACAGGGAAAAAGTCTCATGAATAAAAATTCTGAAATAGAACTTTATTTTTACTAGGTTTTAAGTGGAAGTATTTCCTTCTAGTTGATCCAGTCTCATGAACTAACCTATTGCCTTGGCAATGAGACGGGATGTAAATTACTCCTTTACTTAAGATCCCACCTTTTAATAATAGCAATACATATTAACACATTTTATGGCCGTTTCTGTTTAAAAACTTTGACTCAGATAATTATAATCCCTAGTGAAGTAAAAAAATAACTCTGTAATAAATCACACCAAAATTTAAAGAAATGATTTCACTTGTTTTGAATGCAAGTTTTCTGAAAAAACACACACACACATGCAAATCCAAAACTTCTCAGTTCACAACCTAGACAACTCCATTCTGCTGCTTGACTTTTCTGCACTAATATTTTCACAGTGTTAAAACAAAACCCAAAAGCAGGTGAGAACAATGTGAAAAACCTTCTCTTTAAATGTTTTGTCTGTAAATTTAACCTGCAAATGTGAGCTCACACCTCTCAACTTCTGAGTCAGTTTTTAGGAAGAAAGGTAATGAAAGGGTATCAGATTTTATTAGGAAGAAAGCATGTAATTTACATGTCTACCCATTTTTCCATACATTATGTCATATTGCAAAATAGAAAGGTTTTACTGAATTCACTTATTATTCTAAATTAGCTCAGTGTGTTAAATTATAATTAAAGACAAAATTTACAACTGTGAGAAGTTCCTGGGGACTATTCAACTGCAGCGATTCAAACTAACACTTAAGAGTTCTTTACAGAGACTCCACGCTTCAAGCTAGTTCACCCTTTGCAAAAAACAGCACCAGCTTCTTTTTTTAACCTTGAAGATGTATATGTAACATAAAATGTGCTGTTTATAATCAGAAAATGACAAAGGATGCCATGTTCTTCCTCTTGGTCAGAGCAAGGCTTGCTTTGCCAACACAGATCATGTTGTTCAGGGCCAACCCAAGTCTAGATCCAACTATCTGCAAAGAGATTCCACAGCTCCTTTATGCGACCTGTCTTAATGTTGGGAACCATAATGTTTCCCTTTTTAAGCTTAAATTCTATGATGTGGTAAATATGGAAATAATACAAATACTTCTGTTTAATGCCACAAACTGTAAAAATATGGATTCATACCAAAGCCAGAAATTCAGCTGTACTAATGCAAGCTTGCTGCAGGATACAGTCTAATGACTCGCCCCCAAAGGCGGATTCAAGGTATGTTCACTGCATTTTGATTCTGATACACCTTGAGCTTTGAGCAATTGCTTTCACATACATCTTGTCCCACTTTCCAAGAATTTATTTCTTCTACTAATTCTGAAAACAAGCATGAAATTAAATAGAAAGAAGCATCCTATACTAAAGAAAGTTGTTAGAAACTAAAAATAATAAGTAAAATGGAAACAAGATGGCCACTGAAAAGATGAAAAAGATGAATACCTTAAGATGTGGAAACTGTTACTTCCAAAGAAAATTTGAAATTGTTTAATAATATTCTGAATTACATGCTTTCAAGTCACCCAAAATACAATTAGAAAAACTTTTCATTATACAAAAGGAAGGTGCCACTTAATGTTTAACATAAACAAAACTCCCTGGAATGCTCTGAGCCTCAGTTTTTTGAATTCAATGATTTTCTCCTGTAATATGTGATCTTTGAGCTTGTTGTATTTAATAATATACCAAAACTAAGCCTCTCACAAATGCACATCTATGTAGAAGATCAAAGAAAGATTTTATATATATCTCTATCTGCCTTTGCTACCCGCAGCCTCCAAAGCACATATATTTCAAGAGGAATAAAAGAAAATTTTTTACAATGATTTTTCCTGTCTTTCTGTTGTTAGTTTTGTTTTCTTTTTTAAACAAAGGTGTTAGCCTACCTCTAGCCCTATTTTCAATTAAATTGTTTGTATCATGCCAAATAGAAAACTTAATAAACTGATCTTTCAATACTAATACTAAATTGGAGTGAAACTGCTATCAGGAGAGATGAATATTTAATAAAACTGTTATGATGAAAGTTAGCCAATTTTTATTACAGTTGATAGCTCATATAAAAGTAGAAGACAAATAGATTGAAACCTTTGATTTGAGAAGACTGGTTACTTTGCCAAACTTCAAGAGACTGAGGAGGAAGTCTAAACACTTGGGGTCAAACGGCTCCTTTAAAACTTCTAATAAAACTTCCAAGTGTGACCAACAAATCATTACATCCAAGTTAAAAAAAACACATAGATTCTAATAGTTACATAAACTCCTTTTCATGGTTACAGAATTTGCAGGTCTACTAAAGACCGCAACTGAAGGTTCTCTGAAGATCTAGATTAGCCATAGCAATTAGTACTAAATTGGACAGCTCCTAAAACTCTCCTCCAAGGAGAAGTGCTTTTTGGTTTCTTCACTTTTCTTCAGAGATTGTTCACTTGCTCATTTTAAAAAAGCTGCAGGAGAGAACCAGGTTATGGAAATAATAATCTCCAATTCTTTTACCTGAATTCGAGCTCAGTCTGATTGGAAAGGAAAATGGCAAGTATCTTTATAGTTTTATTTAGAGCTCAAGTCAAATCCAATTTTTCTCAAGCTGCAAGTTTAGACACTATGGAATTATTTACAGACAGGCAGTTCCTCTCTGTCATTTTAAAATAACTTTCTCTAGTTTCAGCAGGGTAACTCTTCTGATTACTGGAACTTTCTGCTACAGATGGAAAAGCCAGTATCAGGGGGCACAGGGAAAGCAAGCTAGTGCTGCCAATTATTTGATTGATCTCCCACTTTGAGAGGTAGTTCTCAATACTTTGAGAACACTGGCAATGTTCTGTTTTCACAGTTTTGATACCCCACATGCACATTTCCCTGCATTTGGTGTGTTGAGATCCAAAATTTCAGAGCTAAAAGAAAAGTGAAAACGGGGGGAAATGCAAACCTATTTATATTACAGTGTCACACTATACATCAGTGTAACATCTCACGCTCAAGGGTACTCGCAACAGATGATTTTGCCAAAATCTTTTTTTGTTTCCCATGCTGCTTAGTCTCCATTAAGAACTAATAATAGACAGTAGTATTTATTTTCATGGATATTTGTGGAAAATAAAGTTTTCAGGGACTGTGTTACAAAGGCATGATGAGAGAAGACCTCTGGCAGCTCAGAAAGTTTGAAACCTGCCAATTAGGAGCAGAATTTCATTCACAACAGGTAACTGTTTTGTTTTCAGCAGGAGCAACTATTGACCTGCTTATGTGACTATTTTAACCCTCAAAATTAGTAAAAAGAGATTACTGTTTAGAGTCAGACAGGTCTTGAAGCTAGCTGAGTCCACACAGGGCACCAGCAAGGAAGAAGGGCTGAAGCTTGGCCACACAGGACTTTACTGGCACAGGAGAGAAGAGACACGGCATGACTTGATGCTCTGAAGGAATCAGTTACCAGGCTAAAGGTCAAATCAAGCACCTAAGCGTGAAATTGCACTCAAAAGGGAACCTACTAAACAGTGGGATAAAGAAGGACTATGTTCTACATTATGATTGTATTTAGAAAGGCAAATGCCTCACTGCCTTGTTTTGTATGTTGAATGGAGTCCAGGGACTGCTAATAGATTATCTGCAAAAAATTCTCATCTTGGCATATCTGGTTTGTCAGGTCATACAGGGTATTTAACCAAGAACTGTAAGATTATTCCAAATCCTATTCTATCCTCATTTCTTCTTGTATTTTGCTGAATAATTGTTCATATATACACAACATTCTCTGATTTATCTTTGGCTACAACTACTTATTTGCCCAAAAATGGTACCAACTGGTTCTAAGTTGTGAATAAAGTACTTTTAATAGGCTTCAAGAGCTTTAATTTCCACAACCCATCTAAAAGTGGGGTTTCCCTATGAATAGGTAAACGGCAAATGCAGTAAATGGGATGGTCTATGTGAGAGAAAATCTAATACAAAAGCACAGCAGTGAATTTATGAAAGCAGACACAGAACTATTTCCTACACTAGTCATAGGCTGATGATGAAACAGGCATCATATACAAGTAATTCATAAATCCATGGTGAGTTGGAATGAAAAGAGATTTACAGACAAAGTATGCCACAGCTGATTAACAATGGCCTGAAACCTTCAGCCTTGCCTCCCAAAAGCAAATGTATTGAATTAAATCTTGATCTTTTGGTGCTTTGGTTACAAATACTTGTGCTTTCCTTGCAGAGCTCTCACTGCTTTTGAGCACACTATAGTAAAACTACTATACCTGGGTTTAAAAGGACAGCACTTACTAAGATTCTATCTAAGACATCTAATAGTAAAACCCAGAATGAATTTTATATATGAACAAACTTGTACAAGTGAGTTTTTGTACTACATACAAAATAATGTCAACAAGTAAGGCAGAATAATTTTACTAAATACCCAGTGAGTGTTTCTCTTCTAAATGCTGGGTACCTCAGACAGAGAGAAGAACGAATCACCTGTTCTGTCAAATGGATTTGTGAGAGGCACCGAGATACTAAGCCACTAGAAGAACAGATCCCAGAATTCATGGCTTGGTATTTTATCCCACACATCATATTCCTACTCCTCCCTTAGTTTTGCTTTTTCAGAGACCCAAAACGTGTTTCAATACAAAGGCCAAATGAACGTGTATTTCAGAAAGTTTGCAAAGCAATACTTTCCTGGGTACCATTCAAAAAGTCCATTATGAAAGGCTTCGAGAAGTACTGGATCTACAGTCCATGGCTACACCATGTCATTCATGGTCACAGTTCTAACTGGATTCCTGTATTTTTGGATCTCTGACCATGTATTCCCAACACATGCATTTTGTTAAGGACCAAATGGAGAAAGAAACAGTATGTGCCTTAAGAAGAGTTAAATACGTGCCTTAAGAGTATTTTGCTGTAAAAAAAAATTGTAGCCTGAGACCTTGAAGCTGCCAATTTTCTAGCTGCCTCTGTGGTAGGCAATGGCTGCATTAGCTGTGCAGGATGCTCTCCTTGTTACATAAACTACAGGGGCTGATAATGTCAAAGATGTCTATTCTTTTCATACAACTGCTTATCCAAGAAGAATATGCTAGCTAAGGACAGAACTGTGATTGTCTGAAATGTGATCACAAGCACAGCTTTTCTGCTCAGGGATTCATTCTCCCATCCATAAAGGTTTCCTTTTCATTTGGGGGGGCTCTGTGGCAAATGTTACATTAGCTGGATGCAAATCAGCAGTTGCACAAGCTAGTGTAAATTGCTTGTGCAAAGTTGTTAGCATAATGAATGCTAAAATAAAATAGTTTTTAATAGTAAAAAAATAAAATAGTTTTTTCAAATCTTCAGGCTATGTTGAGAAAATAATATACAGTGGTGTTGCCTTCCACCACTAGGGAAATTTTCCTTCCTAGCCATTAAAATACAGGACTCTTTAATTGATATACTGAAGCAGTAAAACTTCTGGGCAACATCAAATTTAAATGAGAGCTCTCATATTCCCCCACTGCCTTTTCGACTGACATAACATGGATCGCAGCACTGTTACAGCTGCCTGAAGCGAATGGAGACAAAAAGTTAAACTAGACAAATGGTGTTCATTAGAATAATTTATTCTGAGATCACTCCTCTGTTCTACATCTACTTTGAAACATGTAATTTCGGTACCTCCCACACTACCTTTATTGACAGTCAGTAATCTAGGAGAGAAAGGGAGGATTCAAAAAGCGTATGCAAGATGCATCACTTGCTCCATCACTGTGTATGTTTCAAGTGCATTCACTTAAGAAGGAAAAAGGAACTAAATTATCACCTACTCCAGAACAGTATTTAACCCTTTATTTTGATTTCTACCTCAGAGCAGTTCCCAGTTTAATCTCTTACTGAGGAGAATGGACTAGTCAGAAAAACCACAAAACAACTGAGGCAGGAAGGCACCTCTGGAGATCATCCAACCTTATTGCTCAAAGCAAACTCAAGTACAGCATTGTGTCTATTGGGTTTTTAATATCTCCAAAGATGGAGACTCCACAAATTCCATGAGTAACCTGTTCCAGTTAAACCAGCTTCATAGGAAAAGTATTTTTTTCTTATGTTTACATGTAATTTCTTGCATTTCAATTTATGTCCATTGCCTTTTCTCCTTTCACAGTGTCACCAAGACAAGTCACCCCATAAGCACTCCAGAAGCCTTGTGGATTGCTTGTGCCTGGCTGCATTGCCCCTCCAGGAGGTATCAGTCAGTCAAATAAACTTCTTTCAAACCATGCAATTTGCTCCATGAAAAATCTGGTTGGCTCAGAAAATTTTTGTTCTATTCATAGGTTTTCCTCTGTATGCTTATCTAAACTTTGAAACAATAAAGCTGTCCAAGCAGATTTAAGAAACTTACGCTTGGTACATTGGATTAGGGAGGTGGCCTGCAGCACAGCATGGAGCCGACAGAAGAAAACAAACTACTGCAAAACAGAAGTCAACCCCAGGGCATTAACAAAATCTTGCATCAGGCCCACAGTCTTTCTAGAGGAAAAAAATGCTTAGCTTAAAATAGAGGTCCCATGTCCCCTTACAAGACCTAGGTGCTTGCTTATGATGAAAGAGTACCTAGACCTACTTCAGTGGGAGCAGCTACCAACACTCCTGATTGTGTCCCACAGCATGATATCTTTCATATTGCTTGTCTGATTATGTGACAGAGAAAAGTGCAGGGGATGTAGGTACTCTGTAACAAATAAGGGCAGAATTGAGAAAACAGATTTCTGCTTTAAGGAAGATTCACTGTTACAAGTTCCTCTCTGTTAGCAGTTGGGCATTAACAGGCTCTCAGTGAAAGAACTAGAAAACTAATTCTGGCCTTGAATAGAGGGGAAGTTTCCACAGGGATGTGAAGGGAAGAGTGTTTGTACATCAGTCATAATACATTCTGCTAAAATTCATAACAAACACTTCCATTGCATCTATAAATTAAGGTAGAAAAAGAACAGTTCATCCCAGGATAAAAGTCACATTACTTGCTGCAATTCAGTAAAATTTCCTCTAAGCACAAGATGAAACAGCACATCTCAAAAGGTGGGAAAAGATAACATGAGGTCTTTTTAATTCTGAGCTGGTTATGGTGACCTTATGGGTACAAACCAGCCTACAAAATTAGTTTTACCCTTCATTCTAAAGTCAGAATTCTGTACTGTTGGAAATACTATCTGCTTGGGATAATCTGAAAGCAAAGGGATATACTTAAGAAATGTACAAAAAGCAGTTATCCTACATGGAAAACACAAGCCTTCCTTTTTCTCCACAGCACAGCAGCAGAGACGGATTGGCTGACTCGGAGATCAGGCACTAAGCAACAAGAGCTTCTTTCCAGTAAAACAGAAACACCCAATGAAACAGCTTCTGTTCAAGAGCCACACTGCTGCAATGAGCCATCTTCCTCCTAGGTGAAACCAGACAATCTCCCACACTGTGAGGAAGCAACAGTGTAAGTGGGGCAGAGGAATGAGGCAGAGACTCCTGTGGACTCAAAACCACTACATTGTCAAAAACGCTTGTAAAAGCATTTTGATAAAATGGCACTCTGAGATGGGCATCTGTGCTCCATTAATTCAAACATTTTCACCACTCAGCGTAAGTTTCTCAGAATGCAAATTTCATGACACATGCCAGCCAGTGTCCTCGGCTGAATGCTCTCACAGTCCTGGTACCTCCCTTCCCCTTGATCAGGAGAGGAGTACAGAGAGGAGCCAGTTGACAAGTAAGGACCTAGATGAAGTTCTCATAGATGTGACACTCCCCATCATATTGCACTGACAAGTCATGCTGAGTCCACCTCTGTGAATACACATCCCTGCTACAACATGCTGCACTTAGTCTCTTCTTTTTCAAGGAGCAGTAACTGAGGGACTAAACCACTTGTTCTACATTAAAAAAGTATATTTCAAAATTATGCTACTGTGATTGTACCAGCTATGGGTAATGTAGCTTCCTGATGTAGAAACAATGTTAATACCTACAAAGGCAACAGTCCTCTGTCAGGTAATGAAGGCAGGATAGAATCAGGAATGACTCCATGTAATTGAAAAAAATACAGAATGGGGATGTGAAAGGAAATTAGGAAATGTTCTGAGCTGAGAGATTTATTAGTGTATAGATCTACATCTCCAGACCATGTAAAATTACTCTTTCAGACCATTATATTCTATGCAGTAAGGAATAAATCTAAACCGGCAGAGCTGGACTAGATGACCTTTATAGTAACTCTCTCATTTTTAAAGGATTCCCCAGCTTTGTCATGGAAAAAACTTGTAACAGGCCAT
Organism: Hafferia zeledoni; assembly: GCA_035583235.1. Classification (NCBI taxonomy): domain Eukaryota; kingdom Metazoa; phylum Chordata; class Aves; order Passeriformes; family Thamnophilidae; genus Hafferia; species Hafferia zeledoni. The sequence continues at coordinate 105,174,220 of JAWWEV010000001.1, read as the reverse complement.
TTTTTTTCCCTTCATGGTCATAATGCATAACGAGGTAACAGAGAATATAAAACAAAAAATTTTCCACAGAAGACTCCAATTGTGCTTCATGATGACCCATGAACCAATCTTACCTCACCTTTAGAACATTTTGCTTTGCTGTAATAATTAGCTCTGTATTTTAGTAAAGATCACAAAGTATACAGAAATAAATGTAAAATCTCCCATATTCAATACCTTCAAATTTTAGTTAGGGAACCACTCCCTCAATAAGAGAAAGTTTATGGTATTAACTAACTTCTTTCAAAAACAAGCAATACAGATGTGAAAATATTCTCTCATCTGTGTAAAGAATAATATACCTCAAGAACAATACAGATACTATTCCATAGGATTAAGAGAACTTAGCACTCTCTCCTGAGGAGAGTAAGTGTTACTGTTTCACAAAATAAAAGCTTAAACAGAACTCAAATATAAAAGTTGCATATGCTCATCTACTCTCTTCAGTGTTCAGTTCAAAGGACTGATAGCCTAGAACTCTGAAAACAGATGGTGAGATTATTGAGGCCCATTATCCTATTATCCTGTGTACTTTCTGCTGGTTTCTGAGGCATTTGGATTCTTTTTTCTGTAGCAAATTCATTAGATGGTTTTCTCTTGCTGGCATCTTTCCTCCCCTCTGTCCAACATTTTACTTGGAATTCTGACAACTGGCTATCCATTCACCTTTTATTACCTTTTACTGGTCACATCATTAACAACATCAGTTCATACCATGACTGAATGTGGAGTTTAATACATATCTGAATAGAATTAAGTGATTTACTGCAAAAGCAGAGGACTAGACAGAGGAGGCCTCTCTACTCCCCTGTGTTGATTGCACTAGTCCAAAAATAATACATGCCATCTCCCACTAGGAAGGAATTTATATGCTGTTTTTCTCCTTCCTTTTCTTTCAAAAATGTAGAATTATTTTGAACCAGATTTCTACCAAAACTCAAATGGAATATCTAAAATTACTTTCAAGTACATCAATCTTATGGCTCTCCCAAACATCACAAGTAAGGCATATTTTGCGTGTTGGTTAACTGTTGGACCATTTTGTTTGTTTTATATGCCACACAGTTCATTTATGACCTAGAGGAAGTTCCTAACATGGATTTTAACACCATAAATCTTTTATAATTTGTTTTGTGTTTGTTACATTTGTGAAGTGCTGTATTCAACGAAGGGAAATACACTATCATTTAGATGGTTTCTTCAGAGAGTAAAGAAGCTGCCCAAGAGCTGGAACCACTATTCCAACTTGAGAATGTGAGAGATGCTGCTCTTCTCTCTGAATCAGATACATAAAACCACAAGTATCCAACTGAAAGAAACCCAACATGAGCCAATGTGTAGGCATTCAAAGCTGCCCATGGCCAATGGTACAACTGTGGCTGTGGCACATGATGGTGTTTCAGACTCATGATGGCAATAGGTAAGAATTTTCCATTATGTTACTTCCTCTTTTCCTTCCTCCCCTTACTCAATTTTTAATTGTTGTTCTTTTTAAATGTCTCTCAGAGCAAAAAGACTATCTATACCTGAACTACAGCAGATTAGGCTGACAGAAAAATCAGTACTAGATCAAGATGCCTCTATAGCAAAATTGCATATTCTTGTCTGCATTGCACTATATGAAACATTTGACTTTTGCCTCTGAATAGACTTTGAATATTTTAAAAGAACTCCAAATCAGATTATTCTGTTACTTCATAAGCCTCCTCAACTCTGTTTGGACTGCAGTGCAGTGAGTTCCCTGCATTTCCACACCTGTGGACCTAGTTATCATCATAGCCTTCTTTCCTCATTACAGACTGGTGGGAAAATTTGCAAGGAGCTGAAGTTGTCAAACAGGCCAAAGTGCTCTCCTACATCCCCCTAAGGCTGCAAAAACTAAGGTGAGATATGACCAGTGCAACCTATGGAAGAAAGGGATATAAATGCCATAAGTGCTCCAGTCACCTTCAGAGAAGAATATCCCAGAGTTTAGTTTTTACCAGTCAAGCTATGCTGCACCTTCATAAACATACATGTCCTCGAGAATAAATTGGACACCACACCAGTTCAGAGTACTGGACTTTCCTACTGAGGCACCCAGCACCCTCCCTGGAGTCCAGTCTGAGAGAGCTATTTTTGTAAAGTCTGGACATCATGAAAAATGACATTTTTTTCACTTGAGAAGCTTCAACAGCTAATGTGCTACTTTTGGTTAAGGTTTGTGTTTTCCTGCTTTTACACTGGAAGGTAGAACATGCACAATTGTATTCAGAATGTAAAGGTATAACTTGCAATAAAGCAGTAGATAAATGATTTTTAAAATGCTTCCTTACTATGGTATTAGGGTGAAATTTTTTACATTTATTTCCAAAACTCTTCACTATGTTTATTTAATTTCTGGATAGTTATTTGAAATTCAGGGCAGTTTTTTAGCTGGGAATATAAAAATGCCAATGTTTGTAACACAAGTATAACTTTTTTACATCAAATACTTCTGACATTTTCAAGAAAGAGGTAAAAATTGCCTTTGCTGATGATTGATGTATGTAAGTCTGTAATCTATCTGCAAGCTTCAGTATTATATTAATACTTATATTTAAATGGAATGAAAGACCATAGCAAAGAAGTAACATTAATTCAAATTAGTATTAACAAAAATTATGAAAATACTTACAGAAAATATTTTTATATTTACTATGCACTTAGGTTAAACTATACTTTGATATCAATAGTGAGATTTTTATTATATAACAATTACATATCTGAATACAGACTACTGTGAAAATAGGCAGAAGAAAAAGGGGAACCTTGTTATTTAAATACTTTGGACTTCAAACATTTTTCAAAAGAAAATGTACTGACTCCATCTGTTGCAATGGTATAATGACATTTCTAGATTTCAGACACCTACTTAAAATCTGTGCAACTGATATTTAATTTTTTCCCTACAAATTTTTTTTATTTAGAAATATCCATAACAAAAAAAAAATCACAAAACAGAAATTCTTTAAATCCTGTCATGCTTACAATTATAGTAAACTGACAGTTTTCCAGTGGGGTGGGTTTGTTTGTGAGTTTTTTGTAAATAGTTTTCCAGTATATAGTGCTTTTTAGGTACTATTTCTATGCAGAAGATTCTTGCAACAAACCGATGGGTATCTTGTACACAACTTTATTAGGAAACGAATATGCATATGTTCTACACCTTCTTAAATGCTAGTTACTTAGTACTACAATTAAAAGGTTTTATAAATACATGTGCATTTGATTCAAGAATTTTCATTTAAAAACTACATAGTCTATGCTTAAGTACTTCTGCTTTTTACTTCCTTTCAGACTTTCTGCAGAGAGAACCAGAGAAGTAAGGGAAAACCAGGCATTTAAATAGAGTTAGACTTCAAAGATTTTAAACTCAGGAATTTTTGGTAAATTCTTCTCTATATTGATAACACCTAAAGACATACAGTTTGAACTTTTAAAAAACATTTTCCTGTATTTTTTCTGGAGGGGTTTGTAGGAGGCAAGAAATATCTGGAAATATGCGTCATTTTATTTTACCTATAAGTTACTATCTCCTCTCTAATTTATCTTATTAGCTAAAACCTGATTTTTGCAGTAGGTCCACAAACAAGTCTTCCTCACTTCCAGTATTCTCAACAAGATCACTGTTGCAACCAACTGACCTTTGCATGGCCAGACTGATGCAGCCCCACCAGCTCTGCTGAGGATCCTCCTGGAGCTTACCCAGCCAAGCAGCCTCAGGAGATCTGGCAGAGAGAGACAACTGAGACTGCAGTCTTGGTCAGACCCCTCATCCTTGCTGCCTCCAGGTCCTCACTGGCAGAGGACAAGAATAAGTTTGCCCAAAGTGCATCAACTTTATTCAATGTGCAGCATAAAAACTCCAATGGATAGCTTTTATTTTATTTCTTATTTATTAAAAGTACAACTGGAACATTAAAGATAGTGCATGTGTATCTATCTGCATATGTAAATTCAGCAAAATCCCAAAGGTAAAAAACCTTGATTTTTCTCCTCCACCCATTCCCGAGCCACCTGTTTCAGATGTATGAACTTTAAATGATACATCTTGCTACTAAACTTACCTTATTTTCAAGTACAATTAAAATGACAACAAAACCTGCTGTAATTAATTAAACAGTTTCAAGTAGGCTGGTTATTACAGGAAAGAAAGAAGCTGTTACTTTTCTGTCACTTTTCCTAGCACAAGTAAGTCATTAGGTATTGCTAAATACACATGAACCAGTGAGCAGACACTGGACAAGGCAAAGGGATAATAGGAGGCAGAAAGAGAAGAAACAAACTCAATAATTTAAGTTTATTGGTGTAGGTTGCAGCCTATTGTATATAGTAGGGAGTTATGGAAGAAAAAGCAATCCTACTTATTACTACACAATGGGCTGTAACCTTTTCTTCATATAGCAATGCTGTTCAAGACTAAGGGAAAGTTCTATTGATTCAGTTAGGAGCAGATTATTACTAACCTGATGTGGAACTTCTTTTGACCCATGACACTATAGCCCTCCTAAAAACCCACATTATTTTCCTCAACAAAAACAAAGCACAATGCACCAAGGAAATTCCTGTACAGAGTAACATAATGAACTTCAGAGACTACAATGATATGTCAGAGCTTTCATCTCTTCTGCCCCAAAGGTTGAAGGTAATTTTAATTGTGCTGTTTTTTATCTATAGTAATAGATCACACTGAGCACCTGCTTGCACACAAGATTAGCTACAGATCCAACAGTTTGCCATGGCTTAATAAAAACATTAACACTCTGTGTTGGTTTCTTTTGCAATACTGAGGAAGAAAAATATAATGCAAAATCAACAACTTGGCTACGAATCAGTGCAACAGTAGAAACACATTTTAGAATGGGCAAAAACCCCAAAGCAGTGAAGAGAATTTGCGTGTGAGGATTTAAAAATACCAATGTGGATACAAGGGATGTTTACTTCACAGAAAAAAACACAAATTAGTTTTTCTTCTGCTATGGTCTCAGCTATCACATCAGTTACGTTCAGTGGACTCAAGTAAATGCTGCTCACTTTCCAAGGCTGTAACTGAAATGCACCCTTGACCACACAGTTTTGATTGCAATGGCACATCAATGATATAAATAAAGCTGTCAAAACCAGTGATTTTATGTAAGTTTAGTATTCTGAGAGTCAGCAAATGCTAGACTGCCACATTTTTGTGATGACTTTAGAATATAACAATTTGAGCCTGCTGGCATTTCACGGAATAACTTTTAGGAAATAAACAGCAACCAGGCACTTCTACATTACCATGGTAATTCTTTAACACCATCCACTTTGTTTACAGCACAGAACCATACCATTTTTGTTGTGGTAATTTAATTCAGCAGTGCAGTTTTTTGATCAAAGATTTTTCTTTTCTACAGAGCCATGTATAAAAGCAGTAGGAGTTGAAGTCAGCATAATTGTAAAAGCTGCTTTTCTGCAGAAAACCTTCACAGTGAAAAGGTAATCAACCTGCTCACGTCAGTGGCTGCACAATTCAAAAGGAAAGAGGCCTGGAATTGTAAGGGGAATTCAGAGTTAACCATTGGGATGCATCTTTAGTCCAAAATTATTTAACATTTCTATCAAAGGACTCAAAATAGAATGAAAACATCACTGAATTGAGGTAACACACAATCCAAGATCAGTCAATGACATGAGACATGAATGCAGAGAATTCAGAAAAACAGGAAAAAGAAAATAGAAAGAAAAAAAAAAAGAAATTAAATGTGCATGCTTTTTATTTCACAGACTATATATGTTAAAAATACGATTTCAGAACTACAGTTTTGGTAATTCTGTTTCACAGCAGACCCCATATTCCTGGAGCTTCAATACTCCATGTTATGGACTTGGGAATCATGGGGGCCCAGTCTGAGGGTCCAGAGCCCTTCCTGTTACATATTTCATACTTAGGGTTGCTTCAGAGACATAGATTATTCAACAAGCATACCCAAGAACTCATATGTTTCAACATGACCAACCATACACAATGTTATATATATATGTAAGAACAAAGAATACAAGATACAAATTATTAGATAGGGAATACGAGTTTTGCAAAGAAGTGATTTGAAAAAGTGTTTTTACAGAAAAATAAAAATAAAACTAAATAAACAAACATACTCTCACTCTAAGGCTATGCTTAAAATAGGTAAACAGTCCTTTAAATATTTTAATAGAGAGGTAGTGAACAGAAATAGAAAGGTTATATTATCTTTCTACCCAGCTCCTAGAAATTTATGCCCTGTTCCGGCATACATTTTTTAGGAAAGATGCTTAGGATGCTTCAAGATTAAATATGATGATTTGAAAGAATTATGAGAATCAGAAAAGGATATGAAAACAGCCTCTGATGAAAAACCCAAGATGCTCATTCTATTTCTCTTAGGCAAGCGAAGGCTAAAAAATTATTTGATTATAACCTGTAAATTCCTATATTGGGAGATAAAATTTGGTAACAAAAGGCTTTTAAATTCAGAGGATAATTGTGTATTTATAACTAGGTTGGACATAGGAGCCAGGTAAACACGGGCCAACAGGTGCATACTTGTAACAACAAGAGCAATCAGGGATTGGAGTAACTTAAGACTGGTGGAGTGTTCTCCAGCCCTTGGAGCTTATACAAATAATCGACAGGTACAAGTTCAACTACAGCCACCTGGTAGAAGCTGTTCTTTATTTCAGGAAAACCACAGGCTTGTGGTAAACAGCACAAATATCTTCTGATACTCTAGTATGAAAAAAGTCCTATTGACTTAAAAAAAATAAAATCAAACCAAAACCCAACAGAAACTTCCACCTCTTTCACTACTATTAGGGTTAGCTTTTTACTATTAGTTAAGTTTTTGGACTTCCCACCATTCCTCTGCATTGAATTTAGTGCATCCAGAGGCTTCCATTTACAAAAAAACCTGAAGTCTTTGTGAAAACTAGGTAGCTGATGCTTGTAAAAAATATTTCATAATAGGCCAGCCACTTTCTACTGACCTTTAAGATGCAATTTGCAAGTTAAGCATAATGAATGTTTTCATTGTCTTATTTATTATCTATAGTTTTACAAAACAGTACTGCAAAGAGATAAGAGTTCCCTGTGTTTTATCTGTCCTCTCCTATTCTTTATCTGCTCACTGCAATGCTTATTTGAGATTTTAAAGAAGTTCTGTCCAATTTTTTACTATACCTTTGGCTCTGCTATGTGGCAAAGACATATAGCCTCATATGCAAACTAGATGAGTGTGTCATAAGCCAGAACACTTGGATGTCACCCCCACAAAAAGGAAACTCTATTGTACAGCATGATAGCAGCCAACTTCCATCAACAGTATCAGCAATATTCAGCTGCAGAGGGCTGTAAATGCTTTGTGAAGGGCTCCTTCCCATTAGCCCTGGGCCAAATCAATGGTCCAAGCTTACTCTTTCTGATCACTTCATGCATTTTGCTTCAAAGGCAGTTAGCAGATCAATACTGATTTGTATTCGAATGGATGAATAATATTTATTTTTATAAATAAGTGAGCTCATACTAAACTTTCAAAAAGATTCTGAAGATTTAATGGCATTATAGAGAGAGAGAGATCCTTTAATGGTAATGATGCACTAGAGGGATTAGCAGTCACTGGTGGAATTTGTGGTGTTAACAGTTCAAGTGTTTTGTGGGTGGATATCCAAAGTACATGAAAAATGCTGCTTGTCAATTCTAAGTTTGCTGCTGCTCATTAACTTCCACAACAGAATTCTGAAGAAACTTTCAGTTCCTGTGTAAATCATTCATTTCTGTGCATATTTTGGAAACTATACATAATATATAATAGAAGAAATAACAGGAAAAACAAAGATGGCACCTTAAAAAAGTTTTTCTCACTGCATAGTGTCAAGAATTTATCATATACTAAGAAAGAAATATTACTGAGAGATGAGGATACTCTTACTGCATAGAAAGTATTGCAAATTGACTACATTGTTTTTTGACAGAGTGGAAAGTCCTTCCTTACACAAATAATTTTTCTATTTTGCTCTGTAAATATTTGATTTCAATGGCTCTTGCACTGATTAGGAAAGACTGCAGACATTACAAAGAGGACAGTTTGGGGACACTTGCAATCTCCTCAGCTTTGTGTATTAGGGGAAATACACATCAATCTGTCTTTGCAAATGGAAATCACACCACTATCAGCTTTCTAACTTACAAAAAGAGCATAGAACTAAAGCTGGAAATAAGAATGTAAGAAAAAAAATGTTGTCTTACCTAAATTGTTACAAAAGATAAAGAAAGGAAATAATAATTCTTGAATCTGGGGACCTGATTCAATTGAAGTGCACCACAAGTGCTTACTTTTAATACTAAATGGCATATTCTCTGACATTTATCAGACTTACCTATACACTGCAGCATACTAAGGAGTTTTAGAAGCCAGTGGACCAAGCATTCAGATGGTATAAAAGGATGTAAAGGCTCCATTAGTCTCAATTAATCTACACCCATTATACTGCAAGAATCAGCAGTGATATTTTGCTGTACAGTTACTGTGTATATAATCCTCTACATCGACATGTTTTATTCAGATCTAAAATGTAAATACTTCTATGGAGTGAATGTGTTATCGTATCTAAAACATATTGTGATCTTCTAACTCCTTTTTTATATTTTTAAATTAGCAAGTTACTGCAATTTTCCTTTTACATCTTACTCCTAAGAATCCCTTCCTTTACGCCGATACTTGTATTATTGAGGGCTATTTGTTAAAAACAGTCACATGCATAAGAGCTTCCCTTACCTCAAATTAAAACAAATACCTTCCACAGCTTTTCCTGCCAATATCAGACCTTTCAACTACCTGTAGTAAAGGGGTTGTGTTGGTACAGAACAATCAAGAGTAAGCCAATTCTGATCTATATAAGACCCTGTGAGACTGAAAGCAGCTAAGAATAAACAAAGTCGCAGCTGCTGTGCTGACCGTTGGAGGAGACATCTCTGCTCGGGAGTTCTTGGCAACTCCCTGGAGGTTTCTCATGAGAACTCCTCAGGTCTCCCATAAGACTCCGGAGATATCCTTGAAAACAGTCAGGATGAGTTCACCCAAACACTGGACTTGTGAGATATGGATTATAACCTATTAGAGTTTGCAGTTAGGTGGTGTGAGGTTCAATTTAGCCAGTAGAATGTAGCTTTAACTCGATATAAACCATGCGTAGTTTGAAATAAATGGCATTCACTTGATCACATTGGTCTGTGTGTGGTGTTCGGCTCCTCCACCTTTATTGTTTACTTTAGGATTGTCTGAAAACACTTAGCATATTGCAGTGACAAAGATGCTAGAAAGAAGGTTTCTAGCCAGTCTGGAAACTGCTGCTTCCTCTTCTTCCATCAGTAACTCTTAAGTCAAGGCAGAGATACCACACTGCATTTTAAACATGGTATTTTGTAGATAAAGGAGATAAAACACTGGTGTCCATCCCACATTTTAACAGAATAAAAAGAAATCTAAAATAATTCTTTGAGACCTAGTTATTGTCTGAAAAATTGGAATGAGTGCAACAGCAGCAGTCCAAAAAAGGTTACACCACTGTAAAACCACAGTTTCTTATCATAAGCACAGAGCAATGGCTTTTGCTAATGTTATGTTTACTCACGTGGTACAAAGCAGTTTCTGGTCCAGGTGTGCCCATGACTTCTTGTCGCAATGAGTCCATTTGTAAACTAGGCAACAGTGAGTAGTGACTTGGACTACTACTCTTGTCTCCCTTCTTTTTGGACTTTTTCCCAGTATCCTTTTTGCTATTCCTTTGAAACATGTAGTCTTCTTGACCTATTTTCTCATTGCTCATATAACGAAGCAATGAATTTTCTGTTGAAAGAAAAGTAATGCAAAAGATCATTGTGAACTGTTGTATGCCTGTCAATCCTGCTTCCAACACATGCAATACTCTTGCTAAGATCTACTGCCAATTCTAACTATTCAAGATTATTTCATTAACAAAACTTGTTTCTTTGGTTCGGATATAAGAAATTAAACTTTTGGTATAGAAAATTCATGAATATTACTGTTTTCTGTTATATTTGACAATAAAGAGAACACAATATAAGTGAACCCCCCCAGCAAAAAATTTTGTCTTCAAGTTCTAAAAAAATGAGCAATGATAGACTCAACGAGATTTTATTTTGCTATTTTTTATCAGAAGTCCTAATGAATGCAAATGTCAGTGGTGCCAGAATTTGCTTTGAACACTCATTGGAGATCATTCACTGTATCATACATACTTTCCCTGAATACTCTTCCAGCATCTACCAGTTTCCAGCTGAGAGACATGCTGACCCAGAAGCAAATGTTTGTGAATTTAGAAAACCCAGCAGATTTCCCTTTCACAAAACTGTCTTTCCCTGCATTAATGTGAACTTCTAGTCTGCACAGCCTCCCGTGCCAAGAGGTGCCTTAGCTGGAGCCCAAACTGCAGGAGAAGCCTCATTTTCTTTTTTACCAGCATTCAGCAGAGACATTGGATGTCTTGGGTTTTGTTTCAGATTAAACAGTGACAAACCTATTTCCTTTCTTCATTCCAGACAAGACTTTATGAAACTTTTTATGTCCTGCCTAAATTCCCCAGACTGATGATGGCCAGCCTACTTAACAGACCCCAGTTTGGAAGTAACTTCAGGCATCTGATTAACTTGTATTGTCTCCTAAACCTTCTTCAATTCTACTGTATTTTTCTTAAGAGATTAAAGAAAGTGGAACTGCACATTCACATCCCATGAGCAATAGGTGACACAGCAGCATAAGGAAACTTCTAAATTTGTCTTGTATCCTTTTCCTAATAATGCCTAAGAGTCTCCTTTTTTGATCCCTACTGAACATCCAGTTAATATTTTTACAGAAAGATCTATCATTACTGTAACATGGTGAAAGTAGCCATCTCAGAGGTCATAATTTTGTATGTGAAGTTATGTATCCAAGCTTCATAAACTAAAATTCTGAAGAACTTAAAATCTGATTTTGAGGTGAATCCCGTGCTGCTCTAGAATGTTTTCCATTGAAAAAGAACCCATGGAGGCAAAGAAAAGTGATATATAATTCTCATTTAATCATAAAAAATATTTTTCAATAATAACCATACATTTATCCTCTAGTATTATAAAATTAAGGCCAGTTTCAAAATGAATGGGATAATACAGCTGAAATCAATGGAATGCCAATATGAAACTAAGACAAACTGCGTGGTTTTGCAGTCTTGACTTTCTCTTGCCTGGCTAACCAACTTCCTCAATCCTAAAATAGGTGCTGCAAAAAATTAAGTATATCTAATGAAGAAAACAGGCTCACAAAAATACATAACTAAGCAAGCAGCTAAATGAGGTTGAAGTATATAGCTTAAAGCAAGATAAAATCCATAATGGCTTGTGTAAGGTGTGTGTTCAGAGAACTTACCTCTCCTAGTATCTCTTTTTATTTTATTGGGGTCTTCATAATCCCCCACCCAGTTATATTCTACTGGCATAGAAATAGGCCTTAGCTTCCCTGGAAAGAGAGGGAAAAATTGAGACCATGCACCATGAGGCAGCATTAAACTAACATTCTTTAGAAGAAAGAATGAATTATGTGCTAAGCTGCTATTCTACAGGGTCGCTTATGAAGGAGGATTCACTGTTGCCTCTGAACAAGAGGCTAAGACAGTTCTGTTTTCTTTAACAGAAAAGAAGCAGTTAGGTATTTGATGGATTTTTTTTTTTAACTTTAGAAAAAATCCAGTGCCCTAAAAAAAAAAAAAAAATCATCAGACTGAAGTCTGACACTGACAAACGCATTCAAATTACTTCAGTTTTCACTAAACAAAATCTATTTATTATTCTGGAAGCTCCCGGCACACACATGGGAGAACTGTTTCAAAGCATACGTGAAGTGTTGGTAACAGAAATGTGTGCATATCACTAAAGTACCTTCACACCAGCATATTTGCTGGTGGGCTTAAAAGATCCATCAGTGGCTGAGTAAGAAAGGAAGCAGAAAACCTCTGCATGTGATGTCTTTTGTAGCATTTCATCCACAGAAAGCAAAGAACATTATTATTATTGGCAAATTCTCTTTGACCTCAGACAGCAAAAGGCAGAAAAGCTGAAGACTATTTTTAAAATTTTGAGTGGAAGATGATTTAAAACAATGCTGTGAACTATGAGTCCTGCTTAAGGATTGCAAAATATAGCTGGAAATCAGTGGAAGTGTGCAATGGAACTTTGTGGGGTTCCTTAGAGTGGTACACATATATGTACATATATATGTGCATATGGAACAATATCTGGAAGGCTGAAAACAAAATGTTTTCCCAGCAAGGCCAACCTTCACTCTTAAATCAATCTACCAGTCACAAAAACAAAAAGTGGGTAAATAATTGATTTTAAAAGTAGCAAAGATAGAAGTAAAAACTTCAGAAGTTTTATAAATTTAGTAGAGAACCCCTACATAAAGGTCTTATTTGACAATGTTTTTGAGGTTAAATCCATTGAAAAAGGAAGACACTACTTATCATGAAAACAAATATTCAAACATGTATATCTCCCTACAGAAGCATCATGTCCAAGGAAAACCCATCAATACCATGCAGGCAGCATAGGGGCATAAGTTTGTATTATCATTTTAAAAGAAATTGACAGAAAGCTGTATGATCTGTACAGCCCACACTACTCAGGAAAATAACACGTATTTTAAACTTTTTATTTATCATTAATTTTACTATTTATGGGCACATATTTAAGACTGATGGAAGCTGGTGAGATTTAGTTCACACAGTTATGAAGTAATTTCCTGAGTGGGGATGTATTCAGCTTATGTTTACTTGATGAGAAGCTTCTTTTTCTAGAAACAAAACTTTCTTTTCTTTGTGTGGCTGAACCTACAGTATCTTGATAGGAACTGCACACTTAATAAAATACAAAAGCTACAAAATTGTGTAGAGTCTTGATTGTTATTAAAAGTAACATAACAAATTTTCTACAAAACCCTCAGCTGTTCAAAGCACCTGATTTTATATCTGGCATTAAAACTGCAATGATCAAATTTGTTTCTTTCCTTAAACTCAAGTTTCATTTGCCTTTTACCTCTCCTAATCACCTTCTTTTTAACCTCCCTGGATTCCCTAAATCTCTTTTCCCTCCCTGCTGACTACACACAGGAAAATTGCTTCCTTGGGATGTGAACAGAAGCTTTCCAAGGCCAATTAGCAACAACTATACAATGGTTGGAAGTCAGTAAGAGCATGAAAGAGAAATCTCTTTGTTAATGTTGTCAAATAATGTCCAAAGATTCCAAAAAAGAAATTATAGAGGGCCCTATTAACCTTCCAATAAAGGAGAACTGTGAAATTTTTTTTTTTTAATTGACACTATCACAAAATTTATGATCAGTATATGTTGAAAACAATTATTTCTCTAGGCCTTGGGAACTCTCTCTGACCTTCTTTAATGTGTCACCATAAGCTAGAAGAGTGTTACTGTCATTTTCCAGATTTCTGTGAAATCCTAAGGTCATGCCTAGCCACAAACCTTGTGCTAACAAATGCCATGTGGGAAACTTTAGAATTTAATGCTGAAATGTTTTTAGAATATTTTTAGAAAATACACTTAAATGAAAATGGACTTGATGGTGTGAATTCATTAAAAAAGAAGTGAGATCAAACGTAAAAGGCTGTATAATAAATATGTTAAATAATAACTGATTTTCAGTGCAGCCTTTGATCCTCGTCTTTATAACCCTTTCTGCTAACAGAGAAAAATGCTAAAAAATCTATCCTAGAACAAAATACTGGCTTTAGTAGTCCTTTAAGAAGAAATGTGGGTTTTTTTCACTCTTGACCAGCAGTATGAAAATTTAATGTCTGGAACACAGAGTACATCTCTTTCAATGGAACTGACTGCATTCACTAATAGCAATATCTGAAATACTGGAGTAATAAAATTGATATGTCCGTTTTGGAAACTAAGTAGTTATTTTGCATGCAACAGATATTGTTAGAAAACACCTGGAAACACTTTGAAATCAAAAGGATAGTGAAGATTTTTGAGTAGGATCATGTAGTTGTGTAGAAAGAGTGCACTTTATGAAATGTAACCTTTAATGTTGTGCAAGCACATTGCTCCGGGTCCTGAGGACACTTCACACAGCTCAAGCTCAATTTATATCAAGGTCCCCAGGTGATTTTGAAGCTTGGCTGCATGATGCACTAAATCTTTGCTTCCTCATAAATTCCATCTACTTTCTTCACAAAGCAATATGATGACAGGATTACTGTAACAACTCCAAAATACAGCTCGTGCTCAGTTTAAAAATTGAAGTAACATAGCAAGTAGGGTGAAAAATATTCAAGTGTGTTCTCAGCTAATACCATAGCAGCCAAAATACCTTTTTTAAACACAAACTTTACTCTTCATTTTCTTCTATAGCCTAACAACCCTATGTCTGCACAATTTTATACTTGGCAGCAGAAAATCAAGTCTCCCAGTCCAAAGCTGAAAAAGTTACAATATGAGCAAAGGGAAGGGTTCCAACAGGTTCGAAGGGAAAATAACCTGGAGTACATCAAAACTCTCATTGGAAATTGTTTCTGAATTCTCATCTTAAATAAGCCAAAATCAAAGACATGGAAGTAGCATGAAGACATGTGTGTGCTTACACACAAAATTATTTTCCTAATCTCAGATAATGAGGAACTGCTGTATATAAAAAGCCATCACTTCCCATACAGGGACTTACAGGAGGTCCATATGGTATCACCAAAAAAAGGCACTTCAATTATACTTCAATTCTGAGACTAAATAAAAATTCAAGAGTTTTAGAGAGCAGTGCAGTATGAAGGCTGCATGCCATCTCTGGGTAAACCTGAAGTGGTTGTGATTATTACTATACCTGGGAAAATTTTTCCAGTGTTCAATCCCTAAACTTATGCAAGTCATGCCCTTATAGTGAAAGAAAAATTTCATCGAGTATTTTTAGTAAAAAAATTTGGGCTTCTGGTAGTTGCTTTTTTTTGATAAAATGATACTGAAATACAATCTGGAAATATAAGCTGATAACAAAATTATAGAACATTAACTTCAGAAAAACCATCAATATAAAACTGGACCTGCTCCCCCTATCATAGTAAGTATTTTTTTCCCTTTAACAGATTAAGCTCTTAGACTGAAATTGGACTAAAGTAGTATAGAATTCTTAGTAATGTCAATGGCCACCAGAAATATTTTCATGGTTAAAAACAAAAGCAGATGGATGAAAATCCTAAAATCATCGAAAGGTGATTATCTTTATTAGATCAGTGCCATACCATATGTCGGTGTGCTCTCTCTCCTTCCAGGACCACTTGTTCTTCCTTTCTCATATTCATAGCAGTACAAAACTGCATCTTCTTCAACCACATTAAAGCGTTTCCGATATTCCTGGTCAAGAAATGAGTTTGGAGATTCGGATCCCGTATGAACCGGCTTGCCCACTATATGTCTGCCAACATCGTCACAGGGGAGATTTCCCTTTTCATCCCTTTAGTTAAAAAGAGAGGGTTTTAATATATTGAGATAAGACGTGGGCCTATGTCAGTATTTCATGTACCACAACAGATGACATCCACCCACAACAGGCTCACACATCACAGATACATATTTATGTAGTGTATATGCCAATTACCTCACACATCTCTGCTTATTCAATTCTTTTACAGACTTTTCCATCTCACTGGTTTCTCTTGAAATGAATTCTAGAAATAAAATTCATGTGCAGCTACTCTTTTGGGTTTTTTCCTTGTTATTTTTGGAATCAACCTAGCATTTTGTGATTTAGGGCAAAGTTTACCTTACCTTATTATATTTACCTTTTTAAATATATCATACAGTTTCAAGACACGGCTATAGGGCAAGCATTGGCAAACTCAGTCTAGTTCCTTACAAATTAACCCCAGATCAAGAAGAACCAGATGCACAGACATCTGACATAGTCTTGCACAATCCATTCAGGCCTAGAAGTTGTATAGGTACATCCATGTAGTACCAACTATGTTGTGTAGCACCTGCTTATAAAATGCTATCCCGGGACAGTGCTCACTTTGCAGTTTGTGTAAGATCCCCAAGATAATAATCTTTGCTTTCCTGCACCTCTGCCTCAAAGGCATCAAACAAGAGCAAGCTGTGCTGGGTTTGGAGTCCTCTCTTGCACTAGATGAACCCAGGGCTCATCTAGCAAACCTCATGGTAGAACTGTGCCTGGAGATACTGCAAAAGGCCTAATCAGACAGTGACTTCTGGGTAGCAAATGCATGGGAGGCTTTTCAAGAGAGAAGCAGGGGCCATATACCCTTCCTGCAGTCCTTCTACCCCTCTGGACTCCTGTGTGAGTTCCAAGCTGGCCAGTGTGCTGACCCACACCTCCCTTGGCACCTTGAGACTCCATCTGAGGACAAAGCAAAGCTTCCTCATGGGATCCAGGCAGCCACAAAGGATGAGAGAAAGCCATCCTGCCTTGGCTGTGACAGTGCAGCACCACAAAGCTTCACTGATCACTACACTTGCATGGGCAGCTTGCTTTCCTGGAGCAGGGATGCTGTTGGCTCAGCCAGGGGGGCTGGTGCAGCCCCAGTGCGGTTGTGGGCTCCCCTCTGATCACAAAATCACCTTCTGTGGTGAAAGTGCAGGCGGACTGCAGCAGGTAACACGATGGAGACTGACACAAAACAGCCAGATGCTGATCAGTGCTGCAACCCCCATCAGGGGCTGGCACAAGGAAGGCAGGGCAGCCTGAGCTGGGAGTGTGCACTTAAATGCAGAGCCAGCAGACAAACACCCTTTGCCACAGCTCTCTGGAGATTTTGGGGATGTCGATTTCTAGAGCAAAACTGAAAAGCTGATGAGTACTGCATGAACACTAAAAATACTCCAAAAAAGAGGATGCATTTCTTATCAAATAAAAGTATTCTTGTGATGGTAAACAATAAGAAGCAGTACAGAGCCACTGATTCTTTTAGGATGGCATTGTTTCAGGAGCAACAGGTCTTCACCATATAACTACTGCATTCAAACAGAAACAAACCTAAGACTGTGTTTGGGGTTTTTCCCCCCCAGTTCTTTAACGTCAATTTTCTGAAAACCGTGTCCTTAAAATATTTATATACGCATAATAAAATACTGTTATCAGGGACATAAAATACTGAATTCCTGTGAGCAATTTAAGTGTCATGGCTGAGAGTGTTTTTATTTAATTAAAAGAAAAAAACCCCAGTGAACTAGAGTATGTATTCTGTTTGTCTATGTCACTCTAAGGAAAACATTAGAGTAATTACGTCAGCAAGTTCAACTGTGTTACACATGTCACATTTGAAATAAAATGGTCTTTTTTTCCCCTCCAGAAAGAGTAACCAAGCCAGGTACAGATGAGGCAAGGATGAGGAAGGAACATGGGACACAGCTTAAGGGTTCACAAAAGACTTGTGACATCATCATGAAGTTCAAAGTCACTCTTTTGCCCTGGAAGGTTTTTCGTATCTATGAAGAGTAAGAATTTATCATAGAATCAAAACTTGTCCTCCCCACTAGGCAACTTAATTTGCCTTATTCTTCACTCTTGGATAACACCCTGGAAAGTGTTGTCACTATCAGGTCATACATCTTACTAATTGGCTAAAAGAGTCACTGGCAAGAAAATCTAAAAAAACCTCAACTACAAGAAAGGACATGCTGTCCTTACAAACTTTCTGAGACTAAACTAATAGATTAACTAAAAGAAAAGCAAGGAGTCATTTAAAAATACATTGAGCAGACAAATGATAGCCTCTGTCTAAGAATACAGAAGATTTAAAAATTCCAATTCTTCATAAATACATTCCTAGACCTCTGGGTAGTCACTTCTCTATTATTTGTAGGCCATAATTCTCTCATAATTTTAGCAACATCTGTGTACATTATGGAATTATACTGCATCATTTGAGGTCGTGCAAAGGTAGGTTGATGAATCTGCAAGTTTGATCTGCTGCTTTTCTGGCTCAGAAAGTCCACAGACCTGGGAGAAATGAAAATGCCTGTTCCAGGTGGCAGATCAGAGTAGCAGGTATATTTTCAGGGAACAGCACAGACACTGCACGATCTAGTGGAATGGCCACACTAAAACACAATCCTGAAGTTTGCTGTAATACAATCTAATCGAATATATCTAAACAAGAAAATACAATGGCAGGACTCATAATTGCTGTTGTTGAAGCTGCAAGCTGCTTGCTTTTAACTCAGCCTCCCTTGTCGCATCAGGGTTATTAGGCAAGGGGACAGACACAAACACCTTTCCTAGTTACAGACTCAGGGTTTCAGGTAACTTTTGCTCTTCTGAAAGACGATGAGACGGTTACAGTCAGTTGATTACCTCGTATTTGAGAAAATAGGGTACTGAACCTTTTTTTTGAAAGGCTACTGTTGGTTTTGCAGAAAACACAGTGATTCAGAACATTGTGGGTCTGATTCAGCATTGTTGTAGTTTGGAATTATTATGTAAATTCTCTCCCCAGCCATTAACTGCCCATGCCATTAGTTAACAAAACAAGTAGTTAACTGCTACCATCTTCTTGATCGGTTGGGTAGGGAGCAGGCTGTCTCTTTTGGTTTTGGGGACTTTTTTCTTTTTTTCTCTTGTGGTGTTGGGGAAGCGGTTTGCTCTGGTCTGTTTACATATATATATATATATCAGTTAAGAACAGTTATCCTTCTTGTATTAAAGTTCCTTTTTCTTAAATTTGATAAAGAGTGGCGTGATTATTGTGGAGGAGGCCCCCCTCCCCCGCTTGTGGGTAAACATTTTGGTTTTTCCCCTCAAACCAAGACAAGCATATGTATCCTCAATAATCAGTTCACCTGCAAAATACGGTACCATCAGCCTATTCCGCAGGGCAGGCTGAGAGAATGAGCAGGAACAAAATGGTCAGTCACCTCAAAAACATTTTTTACACCGAGCTGTACTCTGAAATGATCTTTTTTTACCTTGGAACATAAGGTTCTGTTGGAGGAGGGGGTATGTAGAGATCCTGAAGGGCAGAGCTGTCTCTTTTTGTAGGTGTGCTGATAGTACTCGAGGGTGTAGCAACACTGCTTGTAGGACTTCTAGGAATAAGAGGCTGGTTCAAAAGAGAAGGAGAAATAATCAAGATTATCCTTATATATGATACATTTTTATTTGAAAAAGCCATAAACATATTATAGTTCACAAAGCTAAGGAAATAGTTAGCATTTCTGATGTTTTGCGTGCTCTTAAATTGACTAAAAAACCACCCATACTAAGGAGACAGATCCATGAATGCACATGCATTGTACTTAGAAAATTCACTCCTCTGATTACATCTTTTCCCCTTCAGCACAGCAAGATTATTGTCAATGCCCATAAAAACAGTGATCAGTAGAACAACTGCTGAAATCTTAACGAGTAAATAACATACAGAATCCAGTTAATTCCTTAATTAAACTAACATTGTAAAGAAAAAGTCTAGTGTTTACAGTAAAAGGTGCATAAGTAGGCATTAAATTGAATGTCAAGTCCCCCCATCTGCTCTACAGCTTAAGAATTAACGGTAAAAGCTTCAGTTTATGCCTGCAGATGCTGTTAAATCAGGTACTGCATCCTCAGGGCACATGCGCCATGAGATAGAATCTACTGGAGATTGTTATTATTATTCATCATTCCCCTGGGCACACTTCTCACAAAATAACATTTATTCACAGGTAAATAAATAGTACCCTCCTTGCAGAATAATCGTGCATTCTAGCTATCATTCCAGTCCAAACAGGATCCTTCTTTTTAATCCCATCTATCTCATGAACTAGGCACACCTTTTTCTTCCTTAGTTTAACTAACTTTATTTAAGTCACTGTAGGGCTGAATATTATAGCAAGATTTTCTAACAGTCTCTACACAGATGCAGAAAAATTAAATGAGAAGAAAACTTTGATTACTGTTGTCTATTTAATAACATCTGTCTAATAACTAAAGTCTTGCATGTCTTGGTTGGTGTGACAGCTAAATTCAAGCAAAAGAAAAATAGCAAACCCGCAAGTACAAGATTATCTTCATACACCATAAAATTAATCTAAGATTAAACAATGCTGAGTTTTTCTTAGAAAGAGTTTTTTCTCCCCTGTCTTTATGAAAATTAAATCCTTAAAGAAAGAAGTACTGGGATTGAAGAGAGTTCACTATAATTTCTGACCTTAGTAACTACTGGAGGATACAAACATTTCGCATTGTATTGACAGCAGAGAAGTTCTAAATGTTGACTGAATGGGTGCATAGAAAGATCCTTCTGCCAGAACTATTAACAATACTTTATCACAGACCAAAAGGGCATTCTTGTGCAGAATAATCAGTTCTCATTTTCTAGATATTAATCTTGACACTAGCATTATGCCTATAGTGCAAAAAACCTCAATAGTTTAACAGCAGGAACCTTCTCAAAATGTTGGCCTTTCATAACATAAGCCATTCAAACTTTTGCCTATCAAGCAAAGTCTCCACCATTGTATTACTTTTTTACAATCTGTATGTAGGAACAATGAATATTGCTTAGGAAACCTCATCCTTTTAGCCAGTTACTGCCTTGTTTTAGGAACAGAGCTGAGTTAGATGTTATTTATCTCAAACATAATAACATTTTCTTATTAAAGCTTTGCAAGTCCTCCTTTAGAGCAACAGCTATAAACTGACAGAAGTTTTCTCTTTTCCAATGTTTGAAAACTGTGTCCTATAAACAGTGATAATGCTTAATTCTTTCCTTGATCAGTAGAGTTAATGTGAGTATTCTATAGACAGGCCAAGGAAAGACTGCCAGTATTTGCAGGAAGAGAGGGAGAAAGACACACACACAAAACCAGACAGGTAGAAGACTTCACAACCACTAAAAACAAGACAAAAGTCTGCAAAAGGAAGAATAAAGTTGGTGATAAAACAGGGAAAAAAAAAATCCAAACCAAACCCATAAAAAACCACCTTAAACTTGCCCCCTCCCCACTCCCTTCCAGAGAAACAAATATTTTATCCTTTAAATTTTCATCTGTGACCCTGTAGCCATAGATGTTTTTGAACAACTCACTAATACAACAGTAGTTATTACCTTTCTGATCCCTTGCTATTCTATGAAAAGTACACCTTGTGGCTTGCTGAGTAGCATGTTGAATTAATTTTCATTGTAAGATTAAAAAAATTTTGTGACCTAGATCTTGTTTACACTTGCTAAGCACAAGCTGCTTGCTCATGGCTCATAGCAGCAGGAGCGCTGAGAGGAAAACAGCCTGGGTAGCGGTTTGCACTTCTGTGCTTAGAGGAAGAACACAACCCTGTACTTCACCTGGGATGCCCAAATTGCTGCAAAATACTCTCAAAACATCAGTGTAGATAGATAGATGATAGAGATAGATAGATAGATAGATAGATAGATAGATAGATAGATAGATA